>ML677344.1:3301039-3400845 GCA_007922305.1 Dermatemys mawii | reverse complement strand
GCAGCACTAGGGCAGCGGTTCTCAAACTTTTGAGAACCGCGACCCCTTTTCGCGTTTGTGAGCATCGCGGCGGACCCTTGTATGTCCGCCGAAAAGCCGCCAAATTGATTACTTCCGCATTCGGCGGCTTTTCGGTGGACGTGCCGAGGGCTCCCGAAATAGCTCGGCATGTCCGCTGAAAAGCCGCCGAATGTGGAAGTAATCAATTTGGCAGCTTTTCAGCGGTGGCAGGAGCTCACGATCCCCCTGGGAGCTCTCGGCGACCCCCAGGGGGGTCGCGACCCCCAGTTTGAGAACCGTTGCACTAGGGGATGCTGGTAACTTGATTTAAGTAAGAAAACTTCTTAGGAAAAGATTGTAACTTGCTAAGATTCAGTTTTAATCATTAGAAAGTGTGTTTTGTTTTGTTTTGTTTGTAACCAGACCTGCCTCTTTCTCTTGCTTAGTATCATTTAAATCTCTGATTTTTATTCATAAATGTATTCCTGTTTTCTTACAAAGCCATATCAGTGCTGTGTATGAAAGCGATGCACCAGTCATCTGCTAACCTAGCAGGCTGGTGTGTTCTGTCTCTTTGGATTCAGCAAACCTAATCATTTCTATGAGTGTCTAGTGAAAGGGGAAGAAGGTGGGGCTGTCAAGGCTGAATCCCGACTCTGCACTCCAAGTGTAGAAGATAGGGTCCTGCAAGGATTTTAAAAATTAATACGTGCCACTCCAGGCTTGTATTATACTCCCAAGGTTACAGCTTTTCTCTGACCTTGGCTTGGTAAATGCTGCCACCACCCAAATGCAAAAACAAAAAACCCCCCAACAACAACAACAAAAACCACCACCAAAAACCCTTTGAACCCACGAAGGAGCACTTGGGAATTTCTCCCTGTGAGTACCCTTGAGCCCTTTCACACACATGCACCCAGTCCATGGAACAGCTGAGAAAGAAAGCAAAGGAAATTAGCTGTGGCCATCAGCTAATCAAACAACATGCACAAAGCTTTTAGGACACCAAAAATCCAGTCCTGTTCTTAAAAAAGATAAATTTTATTGAAAACAAAAAGGGAAAAAATACACCTGAAACTCAGGCTTTTTGCTAGATCTTAAAAGAAACAATTACAAAAATTAAGCACCCAAAACAGCTTTCTTGGGGGTTCAGCTTAAAGGTTACAAGCAAACAAAAGCATCAGGGTTAGCACAGAGGAGATCCACCAGCCTTAACAAATAAACAGAAATAAACCCAATCACATCTAGCGAAACATTCTGATCTACTCACCCTTTTGGAGTTCAGATAAATAGTTCTAGGTATGAGATGATGATTTATGATCATACCTGCCTTAAAGCTGCTTATAGCAGGGCTGTTTTGTCTCTCCAGCCCAGAGAACAACAGACAAAAGGAAAGTTTCTTTCCTCATTTTAAAAAGTTCTAGCCTTCCCATTGGCTCTTTTGGTCAGGTGCCCACTTTTTTTCCTTTACCTGCGGGACTTTTTAACCCTTTACAGGTAAAGCAAGTAAAGAACAGCTACCAAGAGGGATTTTACAGCTAACTGGCTGGTTGGGTGTCCATCAAAGGAAGCTACCCCCCACTCTATTTATCCCAGGGGCACTTGGCAGACAAGAACAGGGAGGTAATGGCAAGTGCAGAGGACAGCATGGCATAAGACGAGAAGCTGAAGTAACAGAAGAAGACTTGAATGGGTTTTTTTGTTGTGGGCCTGAAGGGACGAGCAGTGAGAAATGGGGAGATTGGCGAGAAGGTTCGCGTGATCAGGTGGGTCTGTGATGAGGTGAACTGTCACGCTGGCCCTGTTCACACTGAGAGCTGAACCCAAATCACCAGATGAACATTATGGGCCAGCTGTTTGGCCATGTGTTCACATGCTCTGTGCTTTCATAATCCAGATCCCGACCCCTGGCACTTGACCTTGTGGGCTGATCGAATGCTAAGCTCTCCACCTTCATTCACATTGCCAATGTGGGAGCCGGGAGCTAGCAGGCCTTACAACTCTCCATCCCAGTCATGAGCCAGCAGAGGGACCAAGCGAGGACCAAGGCAAGATCCTAGACCCACCAGTGCAGGAGGCACCAGCACAGCAATGAGCAGCAGGGAACAGGGCAGGAGTCACTGCTCAGCGGTCACTGCCAGACCTAGGAAGGAGAAGAGTCACTTAGGGGTCCATGGTGCCCCCTTTAACTCAGGCTGTATCCATCGCCTGACATGGGTGAGGAGGATGATGCAGACAGGCGGTAGCTAGGAGTCCCATGATTCTGATTCAGCCAGCGTAGATGGCACAGTCTACTTTTCATCCAAGAGAGAGGGTGGGAGGAGAAAGTTTTGGGGTATTCGGACCAAGCACGATTTCAGTCCACTCCCAGCGGGCAGCCACAGACACTATGAATGAACACGGCTGCATGTGGAAACGTGAAGCAGAAGATGGAGTAAATGCTCTTGAAGTGGACAGCCCGTCAGCTGACAGTCATGAGCAACACAGTAGCACTAAGATACAGGCCTGAGAGAGAGAGGGACCACCCTGAGAGAGGCCACCCTGAATTCAGGGTCAGATGGAGCTCAGTGCCTTCCCACCTGTAAAGACCATGCCATGTAAGCCCTTCAGGGACAAAGCCACTGAGCCCTAAGCAATGTAGTGAGCCATCTGTCATCACAGAACAGAGAAAAAACTCCCCGCAATGACTCCAGCACTGCGAGGCAACCATTGGCCTCAGTGCTGCCAGCAGAGTTTGCTGGTGCTGCTGGAGGTATCCCCCCAAAAATTGTGAATGACCTTGGTACCAAAACAATACTGTTATTGGTGTGGAGCTTGGTACCAAGAGTGCCATGGTCTTTGGTATTGCTCCTCCTGACCATCACTGACAGTTGCGGTGGTACATATAAGTAAAAAGGTCATTCATATCCACCTGTACTTAAATGATGGGCTGTAGAGGCAGATCCCAGCAAGAGACTTGCAGAAGCCCTAGAGTACGTTTTTACCAAGCTCAGCCTCCTGGTTAACTACAAGAAATCGTCTCTAGCCCCATCCCTGATGATAGCGTTCTTAGGGGTCCTGATCAACACTCATTCGGTAAGTGCTCACTTCCTGGAGGACAGGTTCTAGTCCGTCCGGTCAATAGTGAATGACCAAAGATCAAATCTGATGATGATGGTGCATAACTGTCTAGGGCTATTAGGTCACATGTTGGTGTACACATACTTGACACCAGACTTCACCTGTGGCCTCTGTAACTACGACTGAGATCGGTGTATTCCCTTGCCAAACACCATAGGAGTAAAACTGTCACAGTCCTGCCCAAGCCCTGTGACACTCAGACTGGTAGCTGGACTCAGAGAACATGAGGAAGGAAATTCCATTCTTGGCCACCTCAGTGATGATGTCAGCTGCCAGAGACACCCCAGGGACAGGTGAGGGAGCCCACCTGAACTATCTGCAGATGCATGGGATCTGGTTCCAGGATGACTTGAAACTACATAGGAATGTTCTGGAGCTCACCACTATCAGACTGGCCTGCATAATATTGCTATCTCTTCTACAGAACTCCACAAGGCAAACCTTGGGAGACAATACACCCACAATGCATTACATGAACAACAAGGAGCCACTCTTTCATCCCCCCTCTGCCAGGAAGCCATTGAGCTATCGCCATGATGTCATCAACATAGAATAACGCCATTGGCTCTGCACTTTGCCGGAGTGAGGAACAACCTGGCAGACTTCTTGAGCGGACACAAGATAACCAAACATGAGTGGTCACCTCAGCAAATGCCCAAATTCCTGTTCCAGACTTATTAATAAGTCTAGGCTTATTGCCAAATGCCTTTCTTCTGTGATAGTCTTGATGACTCCTATATACCCATCCACCAATTCCTCTGATTCTCAGGGAAGTATCCCAGATCAAATGAGATAAGGCCACAATGATCCTGATAGCCAAAACTGTCTCGGCCAGAAAGGTGTTGTCACACCTGTTGTGGCTGTCCAAGCAGCTGTCCATATATCTCCCACCCTGTCCAGACAGCATATTTCAGAACCAAAGCCAGATTCTGCACCGAGAGCTGCAGTCATTACACTTGACCACTTGGATGATGGCTGATTGAGTACTACAGACACAGACTAATCCTTACAGGTTCAAGAGAGTCTCATACCCAGAAGGAAACTTTCCACTAAGAAGACCTACTCCTTGAAATGGAAAAGATTCTGCATCTAAGCAGCCCAACACAATATAGACCCAGTAGTGGGCCTGATACCAAAGTTCATTGACAACATACTGCACTTGAAACATTCTGGACTAGCATTTAGCTCTCAAGATCCACCTTGCAGCAATATTAGCATTTCGTGCTCTGGTACAGTCATGCTCTATCTTTTCACATCCCAGTAATATCAAAATTCCTCAAGAGCCTCCAGCATATTCACCCACTGGTAAGAGACCCAATTCCCTCGTAGGACCTTACTATAGTCCTCCTAATGCTCATGGAGTCTCCTTTTGAGCTGCTGTTGATTGCTCAGTATCTCATCTGACAGTTGATATGGTATTTCTAGTGGCTTTTACCTTAGCACAGAGGATCAAGTTCTAAACCTTTGTGACCAGACCTCCTTACACACCCTTCCAAAGATACAAGATGGTGCTGAGACCACACCTGAAGTTGGTCCCTAAAATGGTCTCAGAATTTTACCTGACCCAGTCAATTAACGCCCCGGTCTTCTTCCCGAAGCCACACACGACACCGGGAGAAAAGAAGCTGCATACTTCAGACTTATCCAAAGCTTTGCTCTATTGCCTTAATGCAGCAGTTTTCAAACTTTCTGAACTACGCCCCCCTTTGAGTTATAATTTTTGGTTGTCCCCCCCACCAACCAAGACAAAAAACAGAAACATGCAAAAACATGCTTGATAGCCTACTCATAAACCTAACAGAGATCTTAACACACCTTTAATTACAGGTTTCAAATACACAGATACTTACCAATGAACGTGAAGGGTGTGGCTTTTTCTCTGCAAACAGTTTATCAGGGTGCGGGTAGATTTTTGAAACCGACTCTCTGAGGTCGGCCTCTATTTCCAGGCTCAAACAATGCTTTGTCTTTAGCACATCCAGCACAGAGAATCCAATCTCACACAATTAAGCTGAACCGAACAGTGAATGAGCTTTGATTGCACACTTCAACAAAGCAGGATGTTCGGAGTCAACTTTCAACCAAAATCCCCCGAAGACTGTTTTTTTTAAATTAAATATTCAGTGAGCTCTCACTCTGAAGTTCAGTCAGCTTCTCCTAAATGTCAGAGAGAGGAGGCCAGGTCACTGCCTCAACTACAAAAGGCTGGATAAGCCAGTCATTCAGGGGTGCATTTCCTTTAGGAAAATATCTATCCAAACTGGCTCTAAGAGAAGACAAATAATTCTTCACTGGCTCCCCCACGCTCAAAAGTTCAGGTTCTGTTTCATTGCCAGTGTCAGTTAACAAGGGGAAGGAAACGCTTAAACCAGTTTCGATCTTTGTTTTCCAGAGATCTCGCTCTCTCTTGAATGCCGATATCTTGTTGTGCAGGTCAAAAATTGTACTTTCTGCTCCTTGCGATGAGACATTTAGAGAATTCGGGTTGTCAGAAATATCAGCAAGGTAAGCCAAAAGCACAAGCCAGCGGGGAATCACACCATGTCTGTGTTGCTGAAATTCAAATCCATTAGGAAAAATCGAACTTTGTTTCTCGGTTCAAACGCGTTGCAACACTTTCCCCCTGGCTACCCATCTGACTTCTGTGTGAAACCACAAAGCATTGTGCTGCATTGCCATTTCTGCATAAAGCATTGCAAAGAGACATGCCTTTGTGGGCTGCGGTGATAAAGTTCATGGGTTTAATAGCAGAACTCAGAACTTCAGGAAGTTCCTGATCCATGTTTCCAGTTGCAAGGGCTTCTCATAGCTTTTGCGTCTCATTTATGCATGACTCCTACTGAATGAAAGTCAATCAGCTCACAGGGACATTTGCCCAAATAGAATGAATGTTGTATGGAAAACGCCTCACGGGGTTGTCATGTTGTGGGATCCCAAGATGCTGAACAAAAGAGCTCTCTTTCGATGTTAAATAATATGTTGTTGCAATGGAATAGTCCAGCAGTTTTCAAACTTTTTGAGCTAAGCCCCTGCTTTGAGTTAAAATTTTTGGTCTTGCTCCCCCAGCCCAGACTACAAGAGATGGGGCGGGGGGTGGAGGTGGCAATCCTGAGTCCCGTTGCGCCAGGCTGAAGCCTGAGAGCACCTAGTATTGCTGCTTCCTCCCCACAAATATTCTTCCATGCCGTGTGCCCCAAACTTTGAAAAACCTCTGGAATAGTCAGATCTGGGTTCTCTTCCTGGCTCTGCTGACCTATTATATGACCTTGGACAAGTCTCTTAGGCTATGTCTACACTACCCACCGGATCAGCAGGTAGCGATCAATCTATCGGAGGTCGATTTATCATGTCTAGTCTAGATGTGATAAATTGACCCTCGAGCACTCTCCCGTTGACTACGGTACTCAACCACTGCGAGAGACGCAGGTGGAGTCGACGGGGGAGTGGCAGCCGTTGACTCACCACAGTGAGGATGCCGTGGTAAGTGGATCTAAGTACGTTGACTTCAGCTACGTTATTCTTGTAGCTTAAGTTGCGTATCTTAGATCAATCCTCCCCCCCTCCCAGTGTAGACCAGGCCTTAGTTTCTCTGTGCCTCGGTCGCTCCAGCTATAAAATGGAGATAATGATATTTACCTACCTTTTTAAATAACGCTGAGATCTACTAATGAAAACCTCTATAGAAGTGGGTCAGATCCTGACCTCAGTTACACTGGCATGAATCTGGCACAATGTATCCCAATGAAGTGACTCTGGGTGTATGTCCAGCTAAGATCAGCATCTGTTCTACTGCATCGATACCTCAGTGGTTTGAGCAGTGGCCTCCTAAACCTAGAGTTGTAAGTTCAGTCCTGGAGAGGGGACATTCAGGAATATGGGGCAAAAATCAGTTAGATGATTTAATTGAGAATGGGTCCTGCTGTGAGCAGGGGGTTAGACTAGATGATCTCCTGAGGTCCCTTCCAACCCTGATATTCTATAATAAGGAGTTTGAACAATTAGACGTGACAAAGATCTTCTAAAAATAGGTATTGATAAAAATCCAGTTAGTGAATTGTTGGAAAATGTGAACCTATCTGAATGAATGATCCTGAAGGATAATGTCAGTCACATTCTTATATGAGCTCCCATCAGAACATCTCTGATCTCTCTGCGAATGCAACAAAAATTGCACATGGGGTGAAAACCAGAAAACATCAGGTGAAAAACAGCTGCCACAAGCTTACAAAGATCCATTGGCAGATGCATTATCCAGAGAGCCAGTTTCCCTATCTAATTTACTACATCTAGGCTCTTCCTTTGAGCCCATCATTGTGGTATCTGAATGCCTGACAAATTAGAGAGCACAGAAGTTGTTCTTTTAATATCTAGCACTATATAGATGAACCACATCTATTGTCTTATCTGTATTTAGCTTTGTTGTCTTTATGTAGTGAAAAGTCATGGAGGTGCAAAAATCCAGCTAACTTTTATACCAATCATTTGTGACAATTTAGCTCACAACTACACCTAATCATCTTTAACTCCCTCTTCAAAAAGAATTAGATCCTTTGAACTGAGGATGATAAAAACATGCCCGATGGAATCTCCAGAACAGGGTTGGGGAAACCCAAATAAAACAACAAGCATACCTGCAGACAGGAGATTATTTTCCCCTTTCTCTCAGTTTGCTTCCCCTCAGGATCCATTCTCACAATATCCCAGAATTCCACCTGTTCCAGATGTGCAAAAAATGTGCTTAGAGGGGCCATGAAAGCAGTTTTTTTTTAAAGATAATCCAGATCAGAGGTGGATTAGCGAAGACACATCCCCTGGCCCATCTGCCTGAATGGCATGCTGTCTATAAACTGGTTGAATCCATGCCCTAGAGCACATGTGCCAGGAAGTGATGGGATTAGATGAACGGCCTTCATGATGCTGTGAATACCCTTCCTTCGGTAACCCCGAAAGGCCTTCCTTTCAGCCAGGGCAGGCCCCTTGCTAGACATCTCTGTGCACTTCATCACATCTGCTTATGCTTGTAAGTGTTCCAAAAAAGAGAAAGTTTACCACTTATAGAATCATAGAGCCGGAAGGACCCCCGAGGGGTCATCTAGTCCAGTCCCCTGTATCCATGGCAGGACTAAGTATTATCTAGACCAGGGGTTCTCAAACTTCGTGGCACTGTGACCCCCCTTCTGGTAATAAAAATTACTACATGACCCCACAAGGGGAACCAAAGCCTGAGCCCACACCAGGTGGGCAAAGCAAAGCCAAAGCCCAAGGGCTTCAGGCACAGGTGGGAGGGCTGTAACCTGAGTCCTGCCTCTCTGGGCAGTGGGGTTCAGGCTTCGGTTTTGGTCCTGGGTGGTGGAGCTCAGACTTTGGCCCTGGGTGGTGGGTCTTGGGCTTCAGCTTCGGCTCTGGGCCCCAGCAAGTCTATCGCCAGCCCTGGCGACCCCATTAAAACGGGGTCCCGACCCACAGTTTGAGAACTGCTCATCTAAACCATCCCTGACAGGTGTTTGACACATGTGATTGCTTTAAAAACAGGCTGCATTGAATGATGTGGAGGAGCACGCAGGAAGACCAGCAGCGCGCATCTTTCAGTAACGCTGTCTAAAGACACAGACCCATGGAAAATAATCACGTAAGAAACAAACGGCGCCAGGAAAGGGCGAGTCCACCCTCCTGGATTGGTGAGCGGCCAGTGAGGGCGGCATCATTCCAACCTGCGAACGAGACAGAGTAAGCAGGGCACTTACACGTCGGGCTCAGGAGACGGGAGATGTTGAGCTTCAGACACTGCTTGGCTGGCTGGCAATAACAGCCTCTAACGAGGTGGTTTCCCCTACTTGCCCCAGTCAGCCCTTGGAGACACGCAGAGCAACACAGCGGATTGTTAGCGCTGTCGTGTCAGGCCTGGGGATATTGGACGGAGGGCAAGCGGGCAAAGGGGGCGGCTGGCTGGGCTGCCATTGCCGCTTGCACCCCCATCCCACTCCGCCTGCGGGCACGCTCTCTGAGCCTGCTCTGTGGAGCCGTCAGGTGACATCATCAGCTGAGGTAAATCCTTTAACTCCATTGATTTCAATGGCCTGGCACCAATTACCCATGATGAGCATCTGGCCCTGCACTAGTTAGGACCTCCGGGTCCTCACGCTTCAAACCAATCCACAGTTTGGATCAGATCCAAATGTCCCCTCCCCACCCCCACCCATCCCTCACCCCCCGGTCTCCAGGGTGCTCTGTCAAGTGTTGGTACCTTTCTCTGGAGCAGCTGGTGTAGGCCCGGGTTGCGGCCAGGATCCCGGCTCCCAGGGGAGAGTCTGTTCCGACATGGACATTTCTAACTGGGAGCTAATGATGCGGCCCTGAGTCTAACTGCCACCGACGGGTGACACTGAAAGGCCTCAAACTTGAGTCAGTGGCTGCACAGCAGCCGCGCCCTGGAAGCTGAATGGGGAATTTCACCCCCAAAGCCTGAATTCAGCTACTTTTACAGGGCCAAACTAACCCCTGTTGTAATGCCATTGAAGCCAGGGAGATAGAGACAGATTGAATTTGGCCCATGCTGCAGGAGAGGGTTTTTTCTCTTACGGGTTCACTCCAAGATGTTGACACATCAATGCCGTGTATATACAATGCAAGTACCTCGCTCTGAAGGGCTCATAATGTCACGGTCTTTTCTATGGTGCATCTGCAAGAGGAAGTAGTGAGGGAGCCATAAACACATAGTAGGGTAGGGTTAGCAGCAGATCATAGAGTGAGAGTCCGACCTCTTTGATCAATCTCTGTGAGAAATAGGACTAGACCTCATTCGCTGAACCAATAGCTTCCAAAATCTATGCCAAAGAACATCCACTGATCAAAACACTATTACATCTGCTGGCCATGTCTGTCCCTGAGACTCAATCTTGCAATCAAATGGCATCCCTTTTCCTTCATCCGCTGTCCCAGCTGGAGCCAGATGTGTCTGAGATCAAAACAGTCCCATCAGATCTGGGTCAGTGATGTCACCGGGGAGTACGATATTGGCAGATCGCAGATTTTCTAAGCCGTGTCATGCCTTGTTTCCGAACAGCCCCTGATGAAATGGCACCTCAGGGACTGTGCTTTCCTATGAGATACCTGCTGTCATGAGCTAGTGCTTCCTGCACTCAGCTGTCAAAGCCTCAGGCTTGGGGAGAGTTCCAGTTCCAAGCGATAGCCAAGCTTCAGGAAGCCTGCTCCTTTCCCTGGGGCTGGCCAGCTTTGCTCCTCTCCCATCTTCTCCTCCCTCTGCCTGTGGTGAGTATTGTGCCCCCAGTGTGCTAGGAGGGAGTAGTTCCTGTGCTCAGAAACTCTTTGTGCCTTCCCCATGCCCCTTACACATTCACACAAGAGCCTGGTTAAATCTACAGTAGCCCTTAGTTAAGAGTTTGCAGTGAGTTGTGGGTAAAGTCTGTGTTTTCAGACAAAAGCTGCTATGTATATGCAATAGATTCTGCTTCTTCGTTCACACATTTGGGGCCAGAATTCTAAACTCTGGCCCCCATTTTTGCGCTTGCATTTATTTGCTGGCTCCATTAGTATCTCTAAATATCCAATTTGTAGGGGAATGCAGGGAATTAGATACATAAATGACCTAAACTGAACTGACAAGCAGTCACAGGGGCAAAATTTGTGTGTGTGTTTGAAAATGGGACCTTGAAATGCACCTGACTCCAGCTGCAAATCAATTCCTTAGATATGTAAACTGATCAAAATTGTATTTGGGAAATTGCCATTATAATAAACAAAAGATCTGGTTCAGTAAGTCTAAAAGTCTGACCCACTGGGGGAAAAGTGTGATTAAAATCTTGTAGGATTCCTCTGAAGATACCACTTACATGTGTTCCTGAAGGTCCAAACAAAATGAAAAAGCCACCGAATGAAATCAAAAGCCAAAAATGAGAAACTTTCTGTCTCCTCCGCATTTCACTCTGCAGCTCTTGCTGTCGCTGGGGGGATAAATCAATGTGCCACCGCTGCACATAGCTATTTCAGACGAACAAATCTTTATGGCTAATCACAGGAGCATATTTTTTTAAGCCAATGTAATATCCCAGCCAGCTTTGCACCTATATGCCGCATAGCTGACATCACTCCGGTCATCCATAAAATATGAGGTACAGTGACATTTGATTCCGACAAACAGTTCCCAGCAATCAGCTTTCTCCGTCCTCTTGCATTCTGGATCTCCCATCTCCCAACTTTACACCCTGCCCGTGTAATGCCAACAGACACTGGTCGTCGTCGGGATCTCTAGAGCTTAATGCATGAGCCTCTACCGCATGAACTAAAAGCCAACTGGCTATTAACTAAGGCTGTAGAGCAGACTCCTTTAACCCTCTAAGTGGTCTCGGTGCCACTAGATGGAACACTGCACCTAGGAGGTGTATGGGTCACACCCACACCACTGTGTTATATGACATGGCTGCAGATGGTGCGTGCTATTCAACTCTGCTGCCCTGTGCCTCCTTCCAAAGCGCATCACTCACTTGACACTCAGCTATGTCTCCGTCTCACACCGATGCGCTGGTATCTCACTGCTTCTTTCATCATCACCTGCAAAATGGAACCTTGAAACTGAGGTTACAGGACAGCTGAGAGAGGTTAAAGGCAAGAACCCACCATCATGTCGAGCTTCCACCTCGGCTGCTTATTTCTGGGGCTCTAATTTTACATGCCCAAAAGGTCAGTGGTGGTAATTTGCAGCTGCAGTGAAACCAGTGGGGAATTTGGCCATTTGCATTTGTTCTCTGGGTTCATGACAAGGCCCTCCTTGTCCTTAAAACTCTCTGTGGGCTGGCTTTAGACCACTGCCCCTCCCACACTCTCCCAGCCCCTCACTGTTCCATCCTACAATTCCAGTCTTGTTGGTGCAATAGCTTTCTCCCCGGCAGCGTCTGCCATCTGGAACAGCCTTCCTGAGTCTCTCTGCTTCACCAGCTTTGTGCCGCTTTACAAACTTGTCCGAAAACACCTTTTCTCTCCCTTGTCTGTACCTCTCTCTTTTCCCCTGTGTGATTGGCCCTGTGACATACCATTGGCATCTCTTTGCCATGCATTGCTTTCTACTGCTGTTTTCTGTCATGCCATGGACCACCATTAGTCTCATATGGGAACGCATTCTGGGATCCACTGGGGGTGCAAAAGATGATCTCTCGTCACCCCCATTCTCATTTTAGGGCTCTGCGTACAGCTTTCAGAAGTTGAGAAAACTTTGACTGGGGCAGGAGGTAGATAGATGTTCCTGCATTCTGAACAGGCAGTTGTGCGGAGAGCAGCGACTGAGACCATGGAGGGGAGGGAGCTGCAGGAATCCAGGTCCGAAGTGACAAATGCCTGACTGAGCGATGATGCAGTGGAGTGAGACTCTTACAGCTGCCTGGCATAGCTCCACCATAGCAGTGAGTAGCTCTGTCTCTCTCTACCTGCCACCTTGGTGGGTGCTGAAGTGACTCCCTTTTAAGCCCCTGCTCCAACTGGAGCATGCCCAGGAGGGCTGGCAGGGCGGGGCTTCCCAGACCCAGAGCTGTTCCTGCACCCCTATCTCTCAGGAGAATCTGGTGCTAAAATACAGCCCCACCAGGACCTCTGCTGCACCAACCACTTCAAATTATGGTGCTTCCCCTCCTCAGTTCCTTCCTCAGTGTACTTCAGCCAGAGTCTGACTCTGCAAACCCTGATGGCCGGGACTAGTTCCAAGGGAGTAATAAGCACTGCATATCCCTGGGAGTGCTTGCAGGATCAAGGTGTTAGAAAAGATGCCACTGGGAGGTTATAGTTTGTCTGTGTTCACTGTGCACCACAGAAATAAATAGAGCTAGGACGGTCCTAGAGTGCGATCCTGGCCAAGTCCCCTTCCAAAGTAAGCCAAGGGAACAGCACATTCTCTAAATTTGATGGCACTCATATTTTCCATTTGCAACAATATTATTCTTACACTGTGATGCAGATTGTTCAGGGTTGTTTTTTTTGTACCAACTCAGAATCTGATACTAACACATCTGTAGTCTAGGCTTAAAATAAACACGTCCAATACTATAGTTGATACTAATTTCTGCTGCTTCTTGGAATTTCAGTGGTTTACATTCTCAGGAGCATAGAATGTCCTTTCCTGCAGAAAGTGCCTCTAACATGGATTAATATGTTCCCCTGCAGAAATCTTATTTACCAGACGTCCTGATAATGGAATTAAAGTAAAATCTCTATTTGGTTCTGGGGAGACCAATTCCAGAACATTACCTTCTGGTCTGGGTAATTCTGTCCCGAGATGTCTATTTAACAGGAAGGCATTGTGGCAAAGGGCAACAAAATGGTAAAGGCTCTGACAGGATAGATTTATGAAGAAATACCAGTAAATAGGAACAGCCGGGCTAAACAGTGACTAGCGGGAAGCACATAACTGCCTGCAGATCATAGGACTGGAAGGGACATCAAGAGGTCATCTAGTCCAGTCCCTTGCACTCATGATAGGACTAAGTATGATCTAGACCATCCCTGACAGGTGTTTGTCCAACCTGCTCTTAAAAATCCCCAGTGACGGAGATTCCACAACCTCCCTGGGCAATTTATTCCAATGCTTAACCACTCTGACAGTTAGGGAGTTTTTCCTAATGTCCAACCTAAACCTCCCTTGCTGCAATTTAAGCCCATTGCTTCTTGTCCTATCCTGAGCGGTTAAGAACAAAATTTTTTCTCCCTCCTCCTTGTAACAACTTCTAGACTAAACAAACCCAATTTGCAATAACAATTTGCACTGCCATAATGCGTTCATTGCCAAGGTAACCAAAGCCCTTTACAAACATTAATTAAGCCTCACCATGACCCTTTTAGGTATGCAAATATATTAGTTTTACAAGTGGAGAAATTGAGGCAGAGAGAGGTTAAAGAGTTTGCCCAAGATGTCAAAGCAAGCCCTTTCCCTCCCATCAGTCCAGTGCAGTCACTTAGCTCCTCTGGGGTAGTATGCATCAGCTTTTTAATGGCACACAGCAACACTGTACAGTAGTTTGGGACAGGAAGTGAAGATATTTTGGATATTTGGAACTGCACATGTAATTTAGTGAGGCAAGATGTAATTGTCCAGGCTGAAATTTGGCTGATGCCCTTCCTCTTATAAAAAGACCAGTGGGATCTGCAATGACCATATATGGTCAGGACTTCAGTTTTATGTCTCATCCAAGAGGCTGCATTATTAGCAGCGCAGCAACTCCTAGAAACATCCTGCAGTATTTACTCAGTGCTGGCTCCGCGGGGGGAGCAATACCTACCGAATAACCAGCATCACTCCCTTCAGTGCCACGGTATCCTGTCCCCTCAAAGCACTGTCCCATATGAATTTCCAAGAGCTGAGGAGATTGCAGCCAGGCATGCCAAACCTGCGGGAAAAAAACGCAGAAATTGGGCTTGTTTTTGGCTTAGCTGGCTTGTGAGTTACTTGTTGACTAGCTTGTAGCTTGTTTGGCTTGTAGCTTGTAGTTTGTTGCTTCTTTTTCTCGATTGGCTCCCAGCAAGCAGAGGCAAAGGGGGGCAGCAGGGGACAGGGACAAGTGGGGGCAAAACGGTGGGGAGAGGGAGAGTCAGGGGCACACAGCAGGCTCACCACAGTCCCAGACTGCACCCCGGGGATCGAGTCACATAGAGGGTTGGGATTTTCAGGGATTGGCTTGTTTTGGCCTTGTTTCGAAATAGCATCAGCTTGATTTTTGGCTTATTGCGAAAGCTGGATGCTTATTTACTGCGTGAAAGTTGGCAACTGTGATTGCAGCCCAAGATGGCCTGCCCAAGGAAGCTGACATCCGCTCTGCCAGGGCGGGATCACTTTCCAAACTGGCAGAAAGAGAGAGCTGACAGGCACATGAATTTTGCTTGGCAGGACCTCAGCAAGCGGCTGCTTCCTTGTCAGATATCGTCTATTGGTCTGAGAAGGGAAATGCAATTGTGGAACCCACTTGAACTTGACTGCGAGGGTCTGTTAAGGCTGGGATTTTATTAACGTGTATTCCTTTTTAAATTCAATATGTTGGCCGTTTGCAGTATTTTAATGCAATGTACCAGCGGGGATTTCCCACTGATAGATTTAGTCGAGAGGGAGATGGATATTTTGCACTTACCGAAGTTGTCAGTTCCTTTCTGAGAGTCTTCCTGTACTTTACCAACATTCCTGAAGCTTCTCAGCACCCCTGAGAGGAAGGTACATAGGATTGTATCTACTCCTCAAGCTGATCTGCCTCTGTGCTTACCTTGTGGCCATCTCGGTCATGTCTGATTGCTTAGTGACTCGCTGCAATCCCATTGATTTCAGTGGAGTCCTGCAAGTGCAGGGAAGTGGGCCCATGTAAACCAGGGCACAGAGAAGTTAAGGGTTAGATTGTGCTCGGGTGCTCTCCACATGCACAAGAAGGCCAGGCACAAGGACCCAGCCCCTGCTGGGTATTTAGGCTTCTCACTTCCATTGAAATCAGTGGGAGTTAACTGCCTAGATACGTGGGTGAGTCCGGGCCAAGGGGCTTCCCTCTCCATTGTGTCCCTGCAGTGGGACCAGGAACGAACAAAGCGACTGCTTCTTCTGAGGGCCCTGGAGATGCTCATTGCTGTAAAGGCGGGGGAGTGTGGGGAGGGGCCATGACTCGCAGACCCTCATATGCTGGAGCTGGCCAGATGTGCAGGAGGAAGTGTCCAGCATTGGGGTAGAATCAGACACACTCTCCATGCCCCCCCGGGGAACTCCAGGAGGGATTGCTCCTCCTACTGCTCTCACTGGGATATGTGTGGGAGGGTGGGAGGCGAGATCTCTACAGCCGGAGCTGCACACAACCGAAGCCCAGGTGAACTGTCCAGAGACTCCAGACTCACCCTATTTTCTTGACGTTTCCCAACTGTACTGCCACCTGCCCAGCTCTGTCATGGAGTCCACTCACTCCTAGGGCACCTCCTCCTGGCCGCTCTGAGGATTAGCTCTTTGTTGCGCCGTCCTCTAGCCATCTCCCCGTCTGCTGTCCTCTCTTACCCTGCACCCTCCCGCGCTCGGAGCTGCCACTTCCTGTTCGTGACTTGGCCTTCATGGACAGGTCAATATGGTCCTCCCCTTCCAGGGTATCCAACTCCTTCAGGGCGAACTGTCCCCAGCAGCCTGCTCTCTGCTGTCTGGTCTGCACCTCTTCCCCAGGGGCCGGTAGGGGAGCCCAGGCCCGGCCTCTGCTCCGGGTTCCAGCTCAAGGACCCACTAATCAGCAGCCAAACTCTGCCCTACCCCGCACTCTGCTGCCTTCCCTACCTCTCTGCCTCTCCCCCTGCGCTGGGTTTTGGGCCCAAACTCCCTCCTGTCAGAGCATGACTGTAGGCTACCTAGCTCTGCAGCCCCAGGGACACCTCCCTTCTCCCGGGGCGGCTGCAGACTCCCTCCCTGCCACCTCTTCTGCTCTCAGCTCCTGGGCTTTATCCAGGCCCCTCCTGTTCCTGGCCAGCTAAGCCTCATTTAATCAACCCCTGCTCCCTTGCTCCTCTACCAGGTGCAGCTGGGGGAGTTAATTGGCCCACCCTGGCCACCTTAAAACCCGCCCCCCCATCACAAGCTCCAAGAGGGATAACAGCAGTGGATGCTAGAGTAGTCGTGGATGCTACAATGGACCGGCCCTCAGCATCTTAACCGCAGCGTCATGTAATCCTATGCAGAGCACCAGGGCTGACTCACCGGTAGCTTGCGTAGGATAGTGCTCTGCGCCAGTGGTGGTGGTGTAGACAGCTGAAGAAAAACACTCATGTAGACAAGGCCAGTGAGCTAGTGACAGAGTTTGGCCTAGAACCCAGGGCTCTTAATCCTTGGCCCATTTAACGTCCCTTCCAACAAGTGTGGCTCTTTGTGCAGGGTATTGTAGCCGTCTGTAGCATAAGGTGGTAAGGACCGTTACTCTCTCACTGCCATCTGTCCTTCAAGCACACTCAGCGGGAACTCAGGAGGCCTCACCACAACCCATAAGCTGGATCAGAAATTGCAGAGCCCTCACTGGAACCCTAGTGCTTCACAGACATGTTCGTCCCAATGCTGGTTATTTACCAGCATGTTTCGGTCTGTGATTAGTGAGTTTTTATGGTGTAATAAACTGCTTTGCTATTTGCTGGTATTCCCTCAGGCAGAAAAGTTCCCATCTTCCCAGAGAGACGGTGCCGGGCTAACCTGTGGATCTAATAGTTTTCCTTTGCTAGTGCAATTATTTCATTTTAAAGCCCTGCCAAGTATATCTGCTGAGATCATCTGTCATGTGTATTGCTTAAGTGGAAATAAAAATGTCAAGCTGTAGAAGAGTAAGGCACTACTTCATTGTGTTTGATCTCTGGGTTTGATGAAGAGTGCTAAGGCAGCAAGTATATGACACTCACCGAAAGATGAACCCGATTCCTCTTTCTTTCCCTGAACCGGTAGAAGGGAGGATGATCTTGTTAATGCACAGGAGTGGGCGGCAGACAGCCTGAAACTGAGCCCTGGCTCCACCCCAGATCTCCTGGGAGATCTTGGGCAAATCACTCAGGCCAAAGTTTTCAAGTGTCTAAATTGGAAAGCCTCGCTTGAGTCCATGTGGGCCCAATATTCAGAGGCACCTGGCATCTGCTGCTCCACTTGGTTGCAGCTGGAGTGGTGAATATTTGGCCCTTCTAAAGACCAGGCTTATGGTGGGCACCCAAAATCAGTAGCTACTTTAAAAGATGACATGTTTCAGAGTGGTAGCCATGTTAGTCTGTATCTGCAAAAAGAATGAGGAGTACTTGTGGCACCTTAGAGACTAACAAATTTATTTGGGCATAAGCTTTCGTGGGCTTTCGTGGCCACTTCATCAGATGCATAGAGTGGAACATGTAGGAAAAAAGAACAAGAAAAGATGGGGGTTGCCATACCAACTCCAAGAGACTGATCAATTACAGTGAGCTATTATCAACAGGAGAAAAAAAAACTTTTGCAGTGATAATCAGGATGGCCCATTTCAAACTATTGACAAGGGAGGGGGTGGGTAACAACAGTCCTTTGCCTGTCACCTGCCTTGGTGGCCGACCACAACCCCAAAATCTAGCCCCCCAACTCAAAGGCTGGTTGCAGTCCATCTCAGCCACTCTTCCGCAGGCAGGTGAGGTACAAGGGGAAAGAGGGGGATCCAGCCCCGCTCACTACTCTGGGTCCTGATCCAGAGACCTTCTAGCTGCAGCCTCTCTGGCCTCCTGTTCTCCCCTTGTCTGACTATGTTCCCTGGGTCACTTCCCCTTTGGCCCCTTGCACCTTCTCAGCCCTTCTAAGCAGGGACCCGCAGCCTGGCAGGTAATGGGATGGAGTCCTCCTTCGCTCCCTCCAAGCCTGCCCATCACTGCCCTATCTGTGGTGCTACTCCTTAGCTCAGGAGCCAGACCTTCCCCTTTGAAGGTCTGCGGGAGACTGCCTGCTGTGCTGCCATGCAGCCTTTATATAGGCCTAGCCTAGCCCTGATAGGCTGGCTCTAATCTTGGCCCTGACTGGCTCTCAGTAGGCCCTTTCCTGATTGGCTACCTGCCTGCACAGCTACTCTGGCCTACTCTAGCCCACCCTCTCATAAGAGTGGGGCAGCCGCCCCACCACAGGAGCGCTCTGGAGGGCGAGGCTGTACACTCCCCTACCTCGATATAACGTGGTTTCACCTATATCACGGTACGATTTTTTGGCTCCCAAGGGCTGTGTTATATCAAGGTAACATAAGAACGTAAGAAAGGCCGTACTGGGTCAGACCAAAGGTCCATCTAGCCCAGTATCCTGTCTGCCAACAGTGGCCAATGCCAGGTGCCCCGGAGGGAGTGAACCTAACAGGTAAAGATCAAGTGATCTCTCTCCTGCCATCCCTCACCCCCCTCTGACAAACAGAGGCTAGGGACACCATTTCTTACCCAGCCTGGCTAATAGCCATTAATGGACTTAACCTCCATGAATTTATCCAGTTCTCTTTTAAACCTGTTATAGTCCTAGCCTTCACAGCCTCCTCAGGCAAGGAGTTCCACAGGTTGACTGTGCGCTGTGTGAAGAAGAACTTCTTTTTATTGGTTTTAAACCTGCTGCCCACTAATTTCAATGGGTGGCCCCTAGTTCTTCTATTATGGGAACAAGTAAATAACTTTTCCTTATTCACTTTCTCCACGCCACTCATAATTTTATATACCTCTATCATATCCCCCCTTAGTCTCCTCTTTTCCAAGCTAAGAAGTCCTAGCCTCTTTAATCTCTCCTCATATCGGACCCGTTCCAATTCCCTAAGCATTTTAATTGCACTTCTCTGAACCTTTTCTAATGCCAATATATCCTTTTTGAGATGAGGAGATCACATTTGTACACAATATTCAAGATGTGGGCGCACCATGGATTTGTATAAGGGCAATAAGATACTCTTCGTCTTATTCTCTATCCCTTTTTAATGATTCCTAACATCCTGTTTGCTTTTTTGACTGCTGGTGCACACTGCATGGACATCTTCAGAGAACTATCCACGATGACTCCAAGATCTTTTTCCTGATTAGTTGTAGCTAAATTAGCTCCCGTCATATTGTATGTATAGTTGGGGTTATTTTTTCCAAAGTGCATTACTTTACATTTATCCACATTAAATTTCATTTGCCATTTTGTTGCTCAATCATTTAGTTTTGTGAGATCTTTTTGAAGTTCTTCACAGTCTGCTTGGGTCTTAACTATTTTGAGCAGTTTAGTATCATCTGCAAACTTTGCCACCTCACTGTTTACCCCTTCCTCCAAATCATTGATGAATAAGTTGAATAGGATTGGTCCTAGGACTGACCCTTGAGGAACACCACTAGTTACCCTGCTCCATTCTGAAAATTTACCATTTTTTCCTACCCCTTGTTCCCTGTCTTTTAACCAGTTCTCAATCCATGATAGGATCTTCCCTCTTATCCCATGGCAACTTAATTTACATAAGAGCCTTTGGTGAGGGACCTTGTCAAAGGCTTTCTGGAAATCTAAGTACACTACGTCCACTGGATCCCCCTTGTCCACATGTTTGTTGACCCCTTCAAAGAACTCTAATAGATTAGTAAGACATGATTTCCCTTTACAGAAACCATGATGACTTTTGCCCAACAATTTATGTTCTTCTATGTGCCTGACAATTTTATTCTTTACTATTGTTTCAAATAATTTGCCCGGTGTAAAAGTAAAAGTGGTTCTTTTGCACCCTAGCAGTGTACTGTCTAGGGTGCAAAAGAACCACTGGAGGAAAGTCCAAGTAGGGAACCTTTCAGAATTTCCCCTTAAGGAACAAGCTCGGGTTTAATTTAATAAACAGTATTCAAGTATTATGCACAGATCTCCAAGCACTTCCAAACCTTGTTGTCCGGTGGCACATTGTAGCCTCAAAGTACCGTACAAACATTGACTAATCATTGGTACATTAAAATGGCTCAGCGCCATTTGGCCACGGCTCTCGAAGCCCTTTTCAAGCATGGTTTATCTGAGCCTCAGAACACCCCCTTGTGTAGTGGTTAGATGTTCTCATGACCACATTACAGGTAAGTAAACTGAGGCACTGAGAGGTGTGATGACATGGCCACGACTGCACCATCAGCCCCCTAAGTCAACAGTGGAGCAGGGAACATAGCAAAAGCAATGCTGTCTCCCAGGCCACTGACTTCAGTGGGAACAGGATTGGCTCATACATCCGATTTTGTAGCCATCTGTTTCAGGGGCACATAAATTATAATAATTATTTAAATAAACTGCCACATCTCCTCTCAGTTGTTTCAATATGCTATGTCATGCAATACACACCTGTGTGAACAGGATGACTCATGTACTGTACCTGTGTGTGTAACATATAAACAGTCCAGCAACCGGCATTAACTAATACCTGGTGAGGCCACATTGGGAGCATTGCATCCAGTTTTAGGCCCATCCACTACAGAAAGGATGTGGACAAACTGGAGAGAGTCCAGCGGAAGGCAACAAAAATGATTAGGGGGCTGGGACACATGATTTATGAGGAGAGGCTGAGGGAACTGGGATTATTTACTCTGCAGAAGAGTGAGGGGGGATTTGATTGCAGCCTTCAACTCTCTGAAGGGGGTTCCAATGAGGATGGAGCTCGGCGGTTCTCTGTGAGAGCAGATGACAGAATGAGGACTAATGGTCTCAAGTTGCAGTTGGGGTGGTCTTGGTTGGATATTAGGAAACACTATCCCACTAGGAGGGTGGTGAAGAACTGGAATGGGTTACCTAGGAAGGTGGTAGAATCTCCATCCTTAGAGGTTTTAAAGTCTTGGCTTGACAAAGACCTGGCTGGGATGATTTAGTTGGGGTTTGTCCTGCTTTGAGCAGGGGGTTGGACTACATGACCTTTTGAGGTCTCTTCTAACCCTTAACCTCTATGATTCTATGATAGAGTTGAGGTTACAAACTCAGTCACTCTGCAAACACTGATCTGCAGACAGATATCAAAGCACTTTGCAAAGCTGGTAAGGGCCACGCTACAGAAAGTCAATAGTAGAGCAAGGACAATATCTGCTGACTCCAAGTCCTGGATCTGAATCTGAGATGAGGATTACACAGTGAAAATCTGAGGGCTGCCTTACAATCTCAATAAGAAAAACAACCGAGACAGTTACAATTCCAGATGAAAGGGTTACTGTTAGGATTGTACTTTAAAAATAACCTCTAGCCTGTGGCACTTGAAGGTGAACACAGTTTCAATTTGTACATTGTTCATTACCACTGATGTTGGTTATTTTTAAATTATGTTATTGATTGGCATTGGGCATTAAAATAGTCTAGTTGGTTTCTTTTTTGCTCCTACTTTCTCTCCAGACTTTCTCTCTTTCCAGGTTCTCCTGCCCTAGCACCAAGCCGCAATATTGCAGAAGCCAACCCTGCAGGGGAAACATTTCAGCCAAAACACTGCATTGTTTTCATTGATGTTTTACATGCACAAGGTCATGGAAACACCTCTCTTGCTAACAGGCTGTATAACTAGATTCCCCACTTCTTCCAATAACTATCTCATGAAATGGGGCAAGATGGGAAGGAAATTCTGAAAGGTTCCCTAGATGGACTTTCCCCCAGCTGGTTCTGTCATGGGAGCAAGGGGCTGGATTGTCCCCTTAAGGAACAAGCTGGGGTTTGACCCCCAAAGATCTCTGGGTCCCCTAAGATGGCTATCTGTGTAAGGGCTCTTTAGTTTCCCATTTTGGCTATATGGCAGAGTGGTGCAATGGAGCAGCTTTATCAAGTTTTCCCTCAGCTACTCCTGTATCTGGGCTGCACACACATGCCATGAGGCCCTCATGTGACAGTCAAGGCAACCTTGGGCTGCATTAACTTTTTGCAGATTTGCCTTTGGTGCAATGCACATTTCTGCTGGCTGTTGATGATCCTGGACCCGCTGGCATGTCCGCGAGAGGGTTCAGGAAAAGCAGCCTTCAACTACCTGAAGGGGGCTTCCAAGGAGGATGGAGTTAGGCCATTCTCAAAGGTAGAAGATGACAGAACAAGGAGTAATGGTCTCAAGCTGCAGTGGGGGAGGTCTAGGTTGGATATTAGGAAACAGTATTTCACTAGGAGGGTGGTGAAGCACTGGAATGGGTTATCTAGGACGGTGGTGGAATCGCCATCCTTAGCAGTTTTTAAGGCCCAGCTTGACAAAGCCCTGGCTGGGATGATTTAGTTGGGGTTGGTCCTGCTTTGACCAGGGGGTTGGACTAGAACCTCCTGAGGTCCCTTCCAACCCTGAGATTCTATGATTTTATGAAAGAGTAACAGTGCCCAGAGGTGGTTTACACCCCACGTGCACATAGAAGTGGGGAAATCCAGACCTGGAGGATCTTCACTGTGAGCAAATACAGGAAGATACGGCCCCTTGTGTTTACAAATACTAATTCTGGGGCCCAAATGGAGAGCAACAAATCAATCGGTGGGAAGAGTGAGGGCGGAGACATAGGCAGTCCAGCCTACAGCTTTGCCCTGTAAGTACACAATGACATTCCAATGTCACGAACCATTTGCCCTTGTGTGACAGCATGGCATGACCTGCCCTCAGACATTAGCAATGCTAATTGGGTAAGTCTATGATGCAAAGTAATACCCCCAGCAGCGAGTCGCGGGGCTTATGCTATGGCACTTAGAATAGCAGTATAGACGTTCCCACTTGGCCTGAGGGCCACTGCCCTGGCTGGGTTTTAGAGCCCAAGGGCTGGCCCAAGTGGGAACATCTTCACTGTTATTTTTAACACCGTAGAGCGAGCCAAGTCTGTAGATTCGGGCTCTGAGACTGTCACTGGTTGGGTTGTTGGTTTTTTTTGCAGTATAGACATACTCTCTGTATCACAACTGGCCTGAGAGACTAGAACTACTGCTGCTATAGCCATGTTTGGTGCTGGTATCTATAAAGCCAGATTCTCTAGTCCAGTCTGGCTCTTTGTGCTGCTCGGGCTGTGCAGAAGGGCCAGATGCTGGCTGTAATGGCTAGCTGAGAATTCTGCAGGGCAGGAAGTGAACAGCTGTGACCTGCCTCTCTGACATGCAGCAGCCCCTTTACAGGGTGCATCGAATCTCCATAGACACAGTCCTCTGCATGGGCTTCCCAAGAGCCTGCAATTCCATTGCCCAAGGGATAGGAGACACCCGTTCTGTTGCATCTGAGAACCTCTGGGCCTCTGACGGCTGGGAACAATTAGCGGGGAATGGTTGGCCCGCTGCCTATCCCTAACTTGTGATATTATTGCATAGGAAGTGCTGGAAATTGGATGAATGGCTAAGAAAACCCCTATGGAAAAGTCCAATAGAACCGAACAGCGATTGAATCTAGTTCTCCACAATTGCATCCGTTTTAGGCCACTATAGCGTCATTAAGATCAGCAGCGTCATACAGATGTAAAACGGGTGCAACACCGTGGAGAAATCAGCCCTGTGGGAATCCCGCTGTGAAATATGCTGGTGAATGAGATCCTTTCGGTCGGAGCTTGCAGCCCGCTGTAGAAGTCTACAGAGCTGGGCTGGGACACCATTACATTCTATAGGCCAGGCCAAAAGAACGATAGAAAACGTATCACGTCCTGTTCAATTCTGAGGGACTTTTCCCTCATGGAAGGCATATTCCGCAGATAAGGAACTCGTCGGCGTGTTATGACTGAAACGTCACGGGCCTGCTCCTCAGCTGGTGTTAGCTGGCATCGCATCTTCACATATTTCAGGAGCAGGGCACCGAACGGGAAATCTGAAGACCTCGGTTCTTAACCCTGGCTCTACTGCTGTGTGACCTTCAGCAAGTCATGGCCCCTAGCTATGCCTTAGTTTCCCCTGCTGTTCATTGTCAGGCTTGTCAAGTTAGACAGTAAGCCCATTAGGGGAGGGACTGTCTCATTAGTGGTATGTTCACCTGGCATAACAGGGCCCCACTCCTGGATGAGACCTCCAGCCACTACTGCAATACAATTAATAATGGTGTTAATTGATATAGCGCCACTGATTTCATTGGTGCTGTGCCAATACACACCAGCTGAGGAGCTGGCCACACAAACACATACAGAGGGTTACAGATATATAAATACACATGCTTTCTCCCAAGCCTGTTTTCATATGAAAACCCCGCGATTGGTTTCTTTTTAGCAAATGAAAAACGAAGACGACCGTAACCCACTGTCGATCTCACAGACACATTCTGCCGTGTGGCAGCTGGGCTGGATTCCTGCAGCTGCCGTGTGCGGCAAGCTCTCGTGGTGTATTTTCCTTTCGGGGAGTTTTCAGAACGCCACAGCGAGATGCAGCATTTGGATTGTTCGCCGCTGTCCTCAAAAGGGTGGAGGCTTGATTTGGCTTTGGCTTATTGTAGTTTTTCCACTGCTGTCACTCCCTGGATTTCAGTGACGACTCCTGGTTTACACCAGCCAAGTCAGAGGAGAATCAGGCTATGGGAGCTCTAATTTACTCAAAGTATGCTGCCTGGACAGCAAAGCGATGGCTTGAGGGGCAAACAGACACCATGAATCTGCAAAACAGCTGCCCAGTCCTGCTCCCAGTGAAAGCCGAGCTCCTGGTCACCTCTGGGAGAAGAAGCAAATCCCAGAGCATTAGGGAACAAGAGAAATTACAGTAAAACCATCATTGAAAATAAGCTGAAGTCTATCCATGCAAGCAAATAACACCCTGCAATACAGCTCACTGCAACCCACTTCCTGGCAGCTCTAGAGCCACGGCAACTCACCCCCGAGTGTCTGGGGATCCCCAGCAAGTTAAGCGCTACAGGAAACAGAGCAAGGAACTGTGAGAATCCAAAAGGAGTGCTGTGCTTTACTGTCATCCAGTCCTGCACTCCCCTAAGGAGTGCCACTGAAACCCAGGAGCCTACTCACCCTCCTGCAGGAATAGGGGACTTGGGCCCTCTGGCGTTTTCTTTAAACTGAGGGCGGACAGGGGGTTCACCTCCAAGGCCAGTCTCAGGCCAGGGCCTGTACCTAGGCTCGCTGGGCAGGCCTACACGGCAACTTTCCTGCTGTCCCTGGACATCTCACTCTGCACACGTGTAGGGACCCAGGCCTGGATCCACAAAGGTATCTGGAAGTTAGGAGCCTGAGCTCTGTGGATCTGAGCCCCTCTGTATGCAGATCTCGCAGAGCCCACTGGGCCCAGTGGCGTTACACACATGAATGAGAGTTGGCGGGATCAGGCCCTGACACAGAACATGGAGTTAACTCCGGGGGACAGGAAAACAACCCAGGGAAGGGGGAGAGTTAGAGACGATGAACTTTACAGGGAGACAAGATGTATTTTGAGGCCGCGTATTTGTTCACCCTTCCACAGGAAAACATAGATACGGTGTTATTATTACAGCTGCCAGCTGGATCCCAGATGCGTCTATTCCCTGTTTCTCAAGATGATAAAGTAGCAGGCGCCTTTAATTTGTTTTAGGGAGTTTGCAGCAAATTTTTTTCTGGTTTACTCTGTACATTTAATTCCTTTAGGAGTAGGGGAGCTCAGGGATGCAGCGGCTTCGTGCAGCAAGAGGGCATTTGATCCACAGCTCACATAAATATGTAAAAGCCAGTCGACAGGCCTCATCCTACTCTCCATTTATACATTACACTAGATCTGGCTTCCTTGGAAGCCGATGGGATTTGTGCTACAGAATCTGGCCTGTTGGGCCTGCAGCTGAAAATGAGCCAGGTTTTGCTTAGCTCAGGAACGGTAGGGAGCAGGTGCTGCAGGAAAGGACCAAGGTGTATTAGAGGCATGCACAGCACCATAGGTGCTGACTTCTGCTCCCGCTGGTGGGTGCTGGACCCCCCCACCCCTGCCATCAGCCCCATCCCAATTCCACCCCTCCCACCCCTGCCCCAAAGTCCCCACCACAACTCCACCCCCTCCCTGTCCCTATTCTGACTCCTTTCCCAAATCCCCATCCTGGCCCCTGAGTGTGTCACGTTCCTGCTCCTCCTGCCCCCCTCCCGAAGTGGCCAAACAGCTGTTTGGTGGCAGCAGGTGAGAAGCACTGGGAGCGGTAGGTGGAGGAGCAGAGATCTGGCCCGCTTAGGGGAGGAGGAAGTGGGGTGGGGAGGAGGGGAGCTTGGCTGCGGGTAGGTGCAGAGCACCCACTGATTTTTCTCCATGGGTGCTCCAGCCCCAGAACACCCATGGAGTCAGCACCTATGCACAGCAGTCAGCCTTGCTCTGCCTGATTGCTGCTGGTGCTATGAAATCTGTCCCTTTCATAAGCAGGAAAAAAATGGACTCACACATTTTTTGGAGGGGGGGGGAAGAATGCTTTTTAGAAAAGAGAGACTGCATTTCAGATCTCTGGCTTCATGAAGCAAGAGCCCTTTGCTCCCACAAATGTTCTGCTTTCTTTATTTACTGAATATGTTCAAAAAGTTACTGGCAGACAGGTCAGGCATAAGTAGATTAAACCGGATCACAAACTGACAAAGCCACGTGCAATGAAAAAGCTGCATACACTTGTAGGCATATTTTGTCCAAGTATTAATCTTAGGCTGCTGAGCTGCTCGGTGAGAAAGCTCCATTTCTAAAACACAGAGCGAGGCCGACACTTTTAGAAATGGGAGCCAAGTTAGGCTTATAAGTTCATACTTTAGCCACTTACGAGTGGAACTTCCAAAAGCATCTGTGTGATTTAGGAACACGAGTGCCACTGAAGCTGGCAGGGATTTAACTTAAGCCTGGGCTCTTTAGTCAATGCAGTCAGTGGGAGATTTGCCCGAGCAAGGACTGCGAGACTCTTAGCTCCCTATCCTGACAGCTGCTCACTGCAGATTTCCCCCTGGGATTTCAAGGAGGGTCATGTGGCAACAGGGATCCCCCGGGATGGAGCAGCTTGCAGATTTTGGAGCTGGATTTGCTAATGCCTTGGAGTAGAACAAAACTAATACATACTGCCTTGCTTCCAAGCATTTCAAAGCACACTATAAACAGTAAGGGCTGGATCCTGTGCCCACGGATGACAGCAAGAGTACTGCTGTTGACTCTGTGGTGATCAGGCTTTCCTTTATTAGGGCTCGCAACACTCCACTGAAGTATGTAAATTTTATTATCCTGATATGACTGAGAGGCAAACACAGACCATGTTAAGGCCAAAATTTTTAGCCAGGTCCACTGATTCTGGGTGCCTCCCTTTTAAGGTTCCCCACTTAAGAAAAAGCTGCCGCTTGATTTTCAGAGATAGTCGGAGCACCTGCAGCTCCCCTGGTTGCTAGCTGGAGCTGGGAGCAAGGGAGCTCAGCAGGCTAAAGACATTGGTATATTTAGGCATTGGAGCAGGGAGGAACCCAGAATTATTGGCCACTTTGGAAATTAAGGTATAAATCAGGGGTCCTCAAATTTCATTGCATGGTGACCCCTTTCCGACACTGTAAATCACTACACGACCCCAGGCGTGGGGACTGAAGTCTGAACCCACCTGAGCTCTTCTGTCCTGGGCCAATTCCAACACCTCGTGGGGCCAAAACTAAAGCCCAAGGGCTTCTGCCTCTGGTAGGGGGCCTGTAACCTGAGCCCCGCTACCCAGGGCTGAAGTCCTCAGGCTTTGGCTTTGACTTCTCTATGATTAGGAAAAACTTCCTGTCAGGGCGGTTAAGCATGGGAATAAATTGCCCAGGGATGTTGTGGAATCTCCACCCTTGGAGCTTTTTAGGAGCAGGTGAGACAAACGCCTGTCAGGGATGGTCTAGATCATACTTAGTCTTGTCCTGAGTGCAGGGGGCTGGACTACATGACCCCTCGAGGTCCCTTCCAGTTCTATAATTCTATGACTCCAGGCGGTGGGGCTGGGGCTTTGGTCCTGGGCCCCAGCAAATCTAGTGCCAGACCTGATGACCCCATTAAAATGGGGGCCTGACCCACAGTTTGAGAACTGCTGGTCTAAGTCCTTTGCCCCAGGTCACACAGCCAGTTTGGGTCAGAATGATTAGAACTCAAATGCTGTGCATTAACCCTTAAATCCATTCTGCTTCCCTAGCCACAGAACTAGCGATAGCACTGAAGTTTACATGGAACCATCTATTTATAGATATTACTTAGTACCTAGCGGTCTTGCTCCGCAAAACATGGATTCTAACACCACCCTTGCTTCAGCCATGAAGTATTCAGAAATTATTGCAATAAGCTTTATAGAAAACATACAACACACCGGATGCAGCTTTCAGTATATTTGCTCTAGTAGATACTAGCAGGCGCAGTTCTAAGCAAACCTGTGCAAGATATTGAGAGCTTTTTTTAAAAAAAAAACAGTTCTGAGGATGGCTGAGACAGTCGATTCTCGATTGTACTTGGCAGTCAGAAATGAGTTGCTTCCATGTGCTTTAGCAACATGCATACAGGCTGCAGGGAAGTTGTTTTGTTGTACAGGTGCATTATTTTGTGCCTGAGAGCAGTTATATTTGTGGAACAAAAACAATAAATAAATGGGCTCAGCAGTTCATATAATTTCTTGTGGGTTTTTTGTTTTCTTTTCCTCCGTGTTTGGAGCAAAAAAAAAAAAAATCAAGTTAGTTTTGTATTTGTTAGAAACATACTGGGAAAGAAAACTGTACATGGTAAAAGTCCAGGCTCCAATAAAATCCAGGAAATAAGTTTAACACCATCTAGCCCATTGCTTTCAGCAACTCACCAAGTAAAAACTCATCCCATAGTCGATGTGCACAAAGTAAATTCACAGGGAGTTGTATTCTAGCTTGTTGCAGACTTGTTTTTACAAAGGAAAAATTAAAAAAAACTTTGAAATCTCCTGGAGTAATGTGTGCACGAAACTCTTCTGTGCACTTATAACTCCCGCAGGGAGGGTCTTTTGCTGGGATCAGACCCATGTATTCTTCCCTGGACACTGACAGCTGCAATGGTTTTGGAGGAGCATCCCATGGGACATGGGGAGAGGGTTCTTCTGTTAGGGCAGTGGAACACGTGCGGTCACATGCCCTGGAGGATTAAGGGCTTTCCTTCAAAAGGGATGCGTTCCATTGATCCTGAACGTTCAGATCCCACCCTGGATTCTGGGCGGGAGGGGTTCTTCAGGAGTGGTTCTTGCATAGCCCTGGATGGGAGTTAACTGTGCATGGACCTGGGTGTTTCCTGTACATTCATACTGCACCTCCTGGACCACTGGGGTGGGGAGAGAAAGGCCTCTCGGGGTGGAGCCAGTGAATTCCCAACAGCAACTCTATGTGGAGAGTCCTGTCCGTTCACATGCCCCTGGAACATGGGTGGGAGGGACGGTGTGATAGATCCCATGCGGTCTCTGATGCCGGTGATTCACATGAAAGTGGGTAGCTTGTTCATTCACAATCCCCAGCACCCCCAAGGGGGAGGTATTCTCTTGGGGACTGGATGCTGTGCAGTGAGCCAGGAATCCTGGGCAGTTTTCTGGGAGGGGTGTTACTGTCCTGTGGATGGATCCTGGGCCATCTGGAGTGGGTTGACAAAAAGCTGTTCTCTTGGAGGTGGGGGTTGGTGGAGGGATGTTTAACTGGCTGTTCCCTGGACGGGTGGGTGTTGTCCTGGGGAGTGGGGTACCCTCTGGTTGGAAGGACCCTGTCAGGCAGGAAGGGAGAGGGGAGTATTCCCAAGCAATGGGTGGCTGGGTGGAAGGTAGGTAATCCCTGGGTAGAGGAGGGTATTCTCCTGGGGGTTGTTCCATGGGTAGGTGGGGGGGGCTCCTGGGGGGAAGGGTGTCCCTCTGGGGAGCGGGTGGGATTGGCAGTGTGGGGTTTTATGAGATAAATCGTGGCTTAATAGATATTCTCCTGCATGGGGGATCCCCTAGTCGGTGAATGGATGTGGGGATTTCCTGGATAGTGGTAGCCCTACACATGTGTGTGGGATACACTCCTTGGGCAATGAGGTGGGACCTCCAAGGACTGTGGGTGTAGGGGTGGGATCCCCATGGGCTATGGGTGGGGGCTGGAGGAGTGGGATCCCCCAGGGCTTTGGGTAGTAGACAGAGGAATTGGAACCTCAAGGGCTGGGAGAAGGATCCCAAAGGACCAGGGGTGGGATCCCCAAGGGCTATGGGTGGAGGAGTGGGATCCCCTGGGGCAGGATCCCTGCATGCAGGCAGGGCCCTCTGGCGCCGAGGTGGCCCCCGCACCCTGTCTCAGAGCCCCGAGGGGCTGGCGTTGGCCCGGCGCGGGTCGGTGTCCTGCTCGTAGCGGTAGTGGTAACCCTCCATCTGGTCCCGGCAGGCCTCCCGCAGGTTGTTCAGCCAGCGCTTGATACCCCTGCGGTTGAGGTACAGCACCATGAGGAAGATGACCCCGATCAGCGCCAGCACGATGCCGAAGAAGACGTACGAGGCGGTCTCCAGCTCCTTCTGCTCATCGGCCTCCTCGGGCCGCGGCTCCCGGCCGGCCCCCTCGGGCTCCGGCTCCGGCTCCCGGCCTCTCCCGCAGCCCAGCTGCTCCGGGCGGAGGCCCAGCACCAGCGAGCCGCTCAGCTCCCGCGGGGCGGCGCAGCGGAGGCTGCGCGCGTCGGGCACCCGCCAACTGGAGTTGCGCATCCAGCCCAGCAGCGGGCGCAGGGCGCAGTCACAGCGCAGTGGGTTGGCGCCCAGGTAAAGCTGGAGCCCGCGCAGCGGGGCCGAGTCCAGCAGGGCCAGTTCCTCGGGGCTCAGTCCCTGCAGCGAGTTGTTCCGCAGATCCAGCTCCTCCAGCCCCTCCGGCAGCGCGGCGCCCGGCAGCGCCCGCAGCCCGTTGTCCGCCAGCTCCAGCCGCCGCAGGCTCAGGTTGCGCAGGGCGCCGGCCAGCGGCTCCTCGCCCAGCAGCAGCGCCTGGTTGAGCTTGAGGGTGCGCAGCAGCGGGCAGCCGCGGAAGGCGCCGCCGGCCAGGGCGCGCAGCGGGTTGTGGCTGAGGTCCAGCGCCGCCAGGCCGGGCAGCCCCTGGAAGGCGCCATCCTCGATGGCCTGGATGTTGTCCCGGGGCAGCAGCAGCCGACTCAGGTCGCCCAGCGGCCGGCTCCCGTCGCCGGCGAAGGCCGCCCGGCGCAGCACGGTCAGGTTGCCGCCCGCGATGGTGAGGTTGCGCACCCCGCGGGGCAGGTCCCGCGGCGGCTCCCGCAGGCGCACGTAGCTGCACTGCTCCAGCTCCGGCGCGGAGAAGCAGTAGCAGGGCCCCGGGCAGCCCGGCCTAGCCCGGAGCAGCAGCGGCGGCAGCAGGAGCAGCCCCAGCCAGCGGAGCAGGGAGAGGGCGCGGACGCCCAAGGGCCGCCTGTCTGCCATGCTCCCTGCCTGGGCATCGAGTCCCGGCTGGGGGGAGGCGGACTCCGAAAGCGGCCCCCCCCGGGGATCGCGCTCACAGCCCCGGCTGCTCAGCGCAAGGCGGGTGCCGGGCGGGCCCGGGCCGCCTCATCTCACGCCCGCCCAGCGCCCTCTGCTAAGTGTGAACGGGAGGGACGCGGCTCCCGAAGTGAGAGCACGGGGCGGGGCGGGGCGGGGGTGGGGTCCGAGCTGGCGCTCGCCATCCCCTGACGTCTCCCTGCCACTGAGTGGAGAGGGGAGGGGGGCTCCCAGATCTGCCTCTGCCCTTCCCTGGGGAGCATCAAGCCCCCTCCCTCCTCTCCCGGGGGGCACGTTTCGCGGGGGGGGGGGGGCGGCTGGCGGGGGAAGCCGAGCTGGCGAAGCGATGCGCCGGGATAAACCACTTCGGCGCCCGCCAAGAAGTTTCCCTTCAGCGGGAGCTGGCCGCGTTCACGGAGCGGCCGGGTGCCGGGGTTTTGACGGAGCCTCGGCGCGCTGCGGGCGGGGGCGGGGGGTGCCCGCTGGTCAGAGTTTCTTTCGGGTCAGCGCTGCCCTGTCCAGGATGCAGAGAGAGGAGACCGGGCTCTGGAGAAGCGGACGAAGGGGTGAGTTTTGAGGGGTGTGTGTGCGGGCGGGGGGGGGGGCGATTGGAGGTGTTTAGCCTGGCTTTGGGCACCGGGTACTTCTTGTTTATTTCCCTTGGTGGATTTCCCACGCGGTGGGCCGGATTCTGCTCTCACTTCAATCCGGAGTCACTCCGCTGCCGCTCCGTACGGTGCTCTGCCTGGTACAATAACCACGTTGGGGGTGCGGGGCACTTTGCAGTGGTGATGGATGAGATTAGAAACTCCAGGGCAGGGGTTAAATCCTGCTCCCAGAGATACCCGGGGGGTTCCAGTGAAATCAGAGGAGTTACCGCCCAGAGGGCTCTTGCTGAGTTTGTCCAGAAGGGAGGTAACAGGCAAGACAGCGAGGGGTGAGGGATGGAAATGGGGATGGGGGAGGGGAGGAGAGGGATAAAGTGAGAGGACACAGACGAGGCCGGGGGCTCCTGGGAATGGGGACTTCCTTGGTTTTGTTCCTAGTGCTTTGAGTTTGTATCTATAGCTTTTACAATAGTCTGTTCGGTGGAGAGCAGGGTGGGTGGGGGGCGTCCATACAATAGCTGCTTGCGGAGATTTCAGCTCTCAGCTTCCTCTGCAGAATCAGGGTGACCATATGTCCTGCTTTGGCTGGGACAGTCCCCTTTTTAAGCCCTGTTCCGGGGGGTCTTGGGTGAGCGACGCCATGGAGGGGTCCCCTGGGGCCAGCCCCATGCAAGGGTTAGAGGGAGAAGGGGATGGGGAATCCCTCAGACCAGCCAGTCACATTTCACTTATGGGAATATGGTCACCCCATCTGCAGTGCCTAGCAGCCCTCGGGATGCCAGCCGGAGAAGAGGTGAACTTCCAGGGAGCAGCTTCCTGTAACTGCGAGAAGGAGCTTTTTAAAAGCTCCGTCTTTTCCCATGGAGTGTCCTGTAGGATCCCCCTGATAAATTCCTTTGGATAAATGCCACGAAGGGACAGTCACACCCCTGCTCCCCCTCCTAGGGAACAATGGGCAGAGAAAAACCTCCCTGAGATTCCTCTTGCAGCAGTTCCCCCCAAAGGATGATGATGTATATTACCCTAGCACCTTAGACTCCATTGTGCTTGGTGCTGTACACAGCCACATCCACTGGAGCTTGGGGTCCTGCCCTGCCCCATGGAACACCAAGGGGGTTGGCTCCAAGCTCATGGATCTTCGCAGAATTTGGCCGCCCACTGGCTCCAAGGCCCCAGCTCTAAACCATGGCTGCTGCTGGCATTTCCCCCAGGATCTCAAGTCAGGGGGTTCCCTAGTGCGTAGACAATCCTGTGTGCAGCGACTAAGGCTGCATGAATGTTTGCACAGATTTACCACTGCAGCGATGCCATGATTGTGGGAGTCTCCCCTGCCCTCTGCCGGGTGCTGGAAGGTGCCACACGTGTGGCTGACCCCTCTCCGTGCAGCAGTGGGGAGATTTTTATGTTAGTGGCGAGCATTTCTGGAGGGCACTGTTCTGCCCTACGCCCTGGCACAGACCCTAGGCAACCCTGCAGGCTGCTGCAAGAAGGGAGAAGGTCCCTTAGCACTCTTAGACAGGATTTGTTCAGTGCGGGCAGAGGAACGAGCGCCGCGGTGTCCAGCAGTGTGAGCCTGCCTCTTCCCCTGTGCTGAACTGAGCGCTGGGGAAGGGGGAGGTCCTATGGCCAGAGCATGGGAGACTACAATCCAGGGAGAGCAGAGGATTTTCTCTTACTGTGTGGGCATAGCAGCTAGGGAAGTGTCCTGGGTCAACACTGGAACAAGATGGGGCTGGGAGCTCCATCATCCAACTGCTCAGTGCCTCATGATGCGTGGGGAGCACTGTGGTCTCCTGAAGCCACCAGCCTCAGTTTACTTATAGGATCCTGTGTGGGAACAACGCAGCATGCGTTGCAGCCATTCTAGTGGCTCAGTACTGCGCCTCCCAACCCCCATCTGCCCTCCTACCCCTTGGCTCTATTTATTTTCCCATCAGAATTTCTCACTGCCCCCTGGCCCATTTGATCACAGCCCCTTTGTATGTGGTTTTCCTGTTGCGGATTTCCCCCCTCTCCCCAGACCTGCTCTTTTTTCACATCTTTTCTAAATGACTAATGACCCTGATGAGCTTCTGAACATGGACACTGGCTGAGATTAGCGAGTCCGTTCACCCTTAAAACTTGCTCTGTTTAAGCATCTATCATAAATCTAGACAGTCAGCGCCAAGCAAAACCTATATTTAAAGTGACAGTGACTAATTTACCAGCCAGCCAGAAATGGAGCTTTTAAAACAGAAAATAGCTGGAAATATTTCATATAACCATGTTCCATGAATTATTCACGCGCGAGCTGACATCCAAGATAATCTCAAACACTGAGGGACGGGGGAAAGCCAGGCATATGCAGTTTATGTAATGTCCAGTCAGCATTGCAGCATCCAGCTGACCGGGCTCCAGTAGTCTTTTCTTAGTCCTCTTTCCAAGTCTCTGACACAATTAGGACCATTTGTCACTCTTAATAGTTATATTTAACAAATCAATATTGCTTTGGAAAACCAGGGAGCCAGTAGTGTAGAACCACCGATTTGCATTAAGTCCCCAGGATGCTTTTATACATCAGACTGAAAGCCACAGGACAGCTTTTAGTCATTTTATGTATCTTCTAGCAGAAGGGACACCTGCCCTAGAAACCAAGGCAGGAAGAATGACGTCCTTTAATGTCTAAAGATCATAAAACAGACCTGAACTGAAACCGTGCAGTTCGAAGCAGAGTAAGACTTTAAAGTCATGCAAGAAAAAGCGGCTACATTCCATTCTTCGTTGCACCGATGTAAATCCACTGCCTTTGAAGAGTGGAGAGGCCCAAAGTTGATGTGCCCTCCTGCTTCATGGCCAAGATGGCCTACAGCTATTGAGGATACTCCCGCTGTGGGCAGATAATGCTATCGCTGCCTACTGCAGGAATTCTTGTATCTTCCTCTCAAGCACTTGGCATTGAGCCACTGACAGAGACCAGGATACTGGGCTAGATGGTCTGACAGCCTGGTCTGATTGTCTGCCAATTCCTACACACACTGCTGTAGCTCAGGGGCAAAGACCTGTGCGTGAGATACGTAACAATGGTCTCAGAGAATATGTGGATAAACGGAGAAGCTGAGCATGTGATAGATCTGAAGGAAAGCCACATGACCAACTGAAGGATTCTCACTAAAGCACATCTCCATAACATCACCACAAGTTACTGCCCCATGTTGTGCCTCAGTTTCCCTATCTGTAAAATGGGGGATAATGATGCTTACCCTCCACAGCTTTGCATCCAGAGTTCTATGGTTGCAAAGTGTACAGCTTGTGATCTGTATTTATTGTCATTGTTCCTCGTGTTTTCATGTACAAGAAAGACCACCCAATGGAGCATAGTTCTCACCCTTGTCTTCACATCCTTTTACTCTGAGGGTCAGACTCCATGTGAAGTGGGGGTGATGGCTAATCCATCAGGGAAACGTCCACACAAAGGGCTGCATTTTGGGCCATGATCTGTGACAGAAGCAAGTTCTCCCACCCTGAGTCCTCCACCGTGAGCCCTTTATGCCCACCAAGGAACACAAAGTCCTGTTGCACTCACAGCCGCTCAGCGTCCCCCAGGCCTGGCTCTTTAGTGCACAACAACCACCATACAAACTGAGGAACCAGCCTTGTGAAGGGTTTTTACTCTTTCAAGAATAAAGCCCTCAACTGGGTTTCCTTTGGACTTTGTGGACTGGCCTAGAAGAAAACATTTGCACCCCTCGACCAGTGAACAGAGGGTACTCAGGTGGCTAAGGGCTGCAGCCCTGGCTGCCCTGCATCCTTCATAATTTCCATCTTGATCATCTATGATAGGAGAGAGGGAGCAGATGTGTGTTCAGCTGAGATTTGAAAGGAGGCAGAGCTGATGAAGCAGAGAAATACAGGGAGGCAAGAGACAGTATTACCAACCTCAGATCTGAACATCACAAAGCAGCCCCCACCCCCCAGTAATGAGATACGCTAAAAAACCCATGAGATTCTAAGAAATAATAAATCCTGGATTCTTTTCATTTGCCTGCTGGTTTCTGAGCCTTTGGGGCTCACACTTGGAAGCTTTTCTCAGCAACACCTGGAGTTAAAATGTTCCTTTTTTAAAAAATGGAAGATGAGATTTTTGCATATTGACAGGACTCCAAGAGCTGAGGTGTTACACGAGCACCAAGTATCGTGAACGCTATCAGTACTGCAAGATGGAAAGAACTGCAGAGGGGAAATCCCTCACATCAGCAGTGATGAGGGTGTGTGAACGGTCAGAGAGGAGAATGATGCTGGGTAAGCAGAGGGAGCTGGGACTGAAGTAGAGACCAGGCCCAGAACGTAGATTTGAGCAAATCCACAGAAAGTTTTAAAACCAAAGAGGGACATTTTGAAATGGATCCTGAAATAAATGAGAAGGCAGTGCAGCTGCTTAAGGATGGGGTGGTGAGGTCATGTTACCGGCATGTACTAGGGCTGTTTCCAACTCAGCTGATTTGCTCTGCGCTTTTGTGAGCAATGTGTCTCAGTTTCCTGTGGCTGGGTTTTATTTTATTGGTCCCTGAATCGCCTTTCCAAGAGCTTTTCTCTTTTTCATTAGAACACAACAGGAGAGAGAGGGTGTCTCTACTTGGCTAGCCTGAGATCCATCATCGCATTGTTGCTAATAAATCAGCCAACTCTCAAAGTACAAAATGTGAAGCCTAGCTTGCGTCTCTATTAGGTGAAAGCCAAGGAGATTGACTCAGCATGCTGTTGTGAAATGGGACAGACAGGTCAAGTCTGAGGTCAAGAAACCAAGCTGACATTGTCTGGATCAAGTGCAGTTTAATGAATACAGCATGAACTTCAGTGTGATATTTGCACTTGCTATCATGTTTACATATTGGATATTATTACTGGAGAAAGACCATGTTCACTGGTAGATGAGTGAGCAATAATCAAGATGCAAGTACCATGCACTGTGGCTGTCACAACTTTCTACCTGAGTATGGACAGATCTACCAGGTTTTGCTGCTGGTTACCCTGTAAATCAAGAGTAAGGTCACTGAGTTCAGTGCTGATGCCAATGTAACCAAAGGCAGGTTATAGCCTTCAGTCTGTTTTTCCCACACTTTCCCCCATCATGCTGTGACAGCCTGCATGGAGAATTTGTAATTTATTTATTAATTGCCATCAAAGGGCAGTTACTGGAGCAACGTGGTGAAGAGAGAGGGACGGATCTTTGTGTGTAAATCAGTGAAATTTCTTGGGCTGCAATGGAGCTAAGGAATTTGGTCCTGTGGCTTTACACTACCTTGTGAAGGTGGTAAGATGGGTGATGTTTCTGGTAGAAGGAAATTCCAGAGCTGTGGGTCAGCTATCAAAAAAAGAAGCTGATCTCCTTCCCTCCCTCCACCATCAACACCACTTGTGCTTCTTACCCCGTGCACAACTGATTGCATCATCCCTGGTGAATGCAGCTGGTGAGGCAGGTTGCAGTCATGCAGTGAGTGGCAGGGCCCGAGACAGCTGCCCGAAGTGGTGGCAGTGCACTCAGAGATCTCTTGCATTCGGGACATCCTGGAGATGGCATTTTAGAGAGCGGTGAATTCTGAAGCAGCTCTCTCACTGTTTCCCTGTTCTGTTTGCTGTCTGCAAATACCCAGGGAGCTGGTTCCCCAAGGTTTTATGACAAGAAAACCCAACACCACCAGCTTTTGAGCTACACAGAGCTCTTCCTTCGGTCCCCTGGGAACTGACATGCGGAAGTAGTTCCTGGCAACTGAAGAGTTAATGGAACATGCAGCAATCAGTGATCGCTATCCCATTTCTGTTCTGCCCAGGGAACAAGGGAAGCACTTTCCTAAGCAATTGCTCACCACCCACCAGCTCTAGATGTGGCACTTTCTCCTCGCTGTTACCTGTCTTGTTAAATTGATCCATGAGTTTAGTGTCATGGAAGCTAGAGAACAGAACTGGCTGGACCCAGGCACGGTGCAGACCATGGCTGCCCCATGCTGTTCTGCAAAGGCATCCTTTGAAAGAGCCCTTCCAAACCCGCACCCCTACAGCTCTTGGTTCTCATCTGCAGCCCCCTTTTGACCAGACCGAGGCTCCCCACACGGCACTGCCAGTGCCCCTCAATCCTTCCCTGCAAGTAAACTTGCTATTCCTGTTCTGCGCATCCTACACTGCTCTGACAACGCCCCTCAGTCTTGACCTGCCGCACCTGCCTGCAGGGCCTATTCTGTGTCCCCTTCCGCACACACAAGCAACTCTCAGAGCATCTCTGTGGTGTTCTTCATACTCCCCCTCCCCACGTCAGCACACAGTTCTACCTTCGTACCACTGTCCTGCCTTTCAGCACCCTCTGCTAGTCCCGTCCTGGGCTCCTTCCCGCGGCTCCGTCAGTGCCTCTCAGTCACAATCTGCAGCACTTTCTTCTGTTTCAGTTCCGTCCCTCCAGCTTTGCGAATGTCTCTCAGCTCCGTCCTGCAGCCCCCTCTGTTCATTCGGTCTTGGGCCATTGGTCATGCAGTCGAGATCTGCCAAGGCTCTCAAGCTAACAGCCCCCTGATTTGAACAATTAGCAGGGCGCTCACAGCCCAGGAATGGGATCCCCTCCTGGGGGTCTGATGGCCTAGGTTCGCCCAGACTTACCCATGAGAAGGTGGGTGAGATTCTTCTCGGAGGAGGTGGGATGTGGGAGTGTAATTGGCTTACATGCGTTAATTGACATTGAATTGGTTCCTTGGTTGTTTCTTGTCTGGTTGAGATCACGGTGTTGTATCTGTACTCAAAAGCTGAGGCAAACACCTGTTATAAAGCTGAAAAATAATCCAACGCAGCACTGGGCCAAAATGGGTGGCGGTTTCCTGTGAAACTGTAGAACAGAGACTGGGGTGAAGTAAGGGCTTGACTACACGGCAAGTTACCATGCAGCAAGCCAGTGTGTGACTCGCCAGCACTCCAGCCTGGTGCTCAGGAAGGTCCCAGGTGGACACTGCTACCGCGCAGTGGATGTTCCCGAGTGTGGATTCGCAGCGTCCTGGAGATGTGTCCACATGGGAAATGACTGCATGCTGCGGATTCACACCCTGGCTCGCAGCACGGTAACTTGTGTCGTCAAGCCCTTAGTCAACTCCTTTGCAACCCAGATCAAGCAGGGAACTGGGATCGCTAGGGAGAGGGGCTGGGGGCTGATAGATGAACACACTGTACCGCCTAGTCATCCAGCTGGACCCAACCCCTCCCTGCCTGACTTGTGTTGAATAGCACCTTATTCTGTGTATTATCCCACAGAATTAGGTGCTATTCTGTGGGAGCAAGGCCGGCAGACCAGGGCGCAGAGGTGAACCTTCCATACACATTCTCCTCATCACGGGCAGCTAACAAACAGGAAATAAAACGCAGGCGCTGCCCCAGACAAAACAAAAGAGACGCTGAGCCCCGGCCAACCAGCCGAAGGTTATCAGCGCACCGGAGTTGTGCTTTTTGTTATTGCCAGAGGTTCAGTGTCTCCTAACATAGGGCAGCTAAGGCTGGTTAGCTCAGCAGCGGGAGAGCACACCCGGCTATAAACGCTGATGCATTATACCCAGTCTCTCCGTTGTCCAAACTATCGGGCTGGCACAGGGGGTGTTAGGTTGTTGGTACAAGCCTGTTTGTCACTGGTCAGTCTCTAGTGTTCTAGGCCTTGGTGGGAGACCACACCTGTGGTTCTTGACGCAGGCCATGGCAAAATTTGTTGCTCAGGGGTGTGAAAAAACACCCCACTGAGTGACATAATTTTGTTGGCATAAGTCGTAGTGTAAGAGCTTTTCAGGGTGGCTTTATTATGTCCTTGGGCGAGCTCTCTCCCACCGAAATAGAGCGGCTGGGCGAGTGGCCTTACAGGGGCACAGCTGTATCTGTACAGCCAAGCTGCTGTAAGCTCTCTAGTGCAGACATAGCCTAAGATTCCCAATGGACTGAAATAACTGTGCCTTACAGCTGGCACCCTTCATTATCTGATACCTGTCACTGGATCCCAAAGCACTGGACACGTTGCAGGTTTTGCCACTGTAAACTGGTGGCTTGGCTTGTTGGGGCCTGACTCTGCTCCCAGTGAATTCAATGGGAAATTTACCATTGGCTTTGCTGGGAGCAGGAGGATGTGGTGGGAGAGGCTGAAGTGTGGTAAGCGCTACCTTGATAGACAAGTTGTTGTGAGGTTTTCAGGACTATATGCTTTGGGGGGTGATCAATGGACTATGTTTTGGGACTCTCCTTACAGATTATTTGCACTATGTTTTAGTAACAATGTGACCCCAAGGAAGGGTGTTATTGAGGCAAGAGAGCTTGTGGTGGAGTCCTTAGGGGGCCAAGAGGAGAAATGGGACATTAGCTCCAGCAAGAGGGTGCCCAACCACAAGGCGGTGCTTGGGGATGAGGGAGAATCAGTGATGGGCTGGGTTGATACCGGTGGCATTGGAACCCAGCGTTCCACAAGACCTAGCTGCTCCAAATTACTAACCCATCCCCCTGCTCCAATCGAATAAGGAGAAATACAGGAAACAAAGACGGGCTGTTCCTAATCAATAATCATCTGAGACTCCTAATGCATCCTTCTCAGGCTGCTGAAAGCAATTGTCTCTATCTGATCTCCAGATCAAAGATACAGTGAGTTTTAGAGAGTGAAGAATTTCCCGGATGTTCAAAAGGTCAATAAAGACAAGCAAACTGTGGACAGTAGCCTGTGCTGTAAATGCTGTATTACACTAGATTCTACTTGCCAGCTCAGATTACAGTGTAGAACAATCAGTGCTAACAGCGTGCCGGACCGCTGAAGCGGACGCGTAAACTGGGCTGGGTGGCATGTGGAACCAGCAACCTAAAGAATTCCTGATCCCAATCTATCAGATTATTATTATCGACTTGTATCACAGTAATAATCTGATAGTCTCTAAAGTGCCACAAGTACTCCTGTTCTTTTTGTGGATACAGACTAACACGGCTGCTACTCTGAAATCTGGAATGAGCCCCACTGAGCTCCGTGCTGTATATTAAAAGACAGTTCCTGCCCTAAAAAACTGATAATCAAATGTCCCAAGCCTGGAAACACCCCTTTGAACTCAGTGGGGCTATTCATGTGCTGAACGTTATGTGTGTGTTTGTGAGATCGGTCCTAAGCAGAGAAGACACAACAGCTGAAGGGAACACAATGGAGGAGGGGAGGGGGAAGAGAAGTGTAGCAGGAACACAAGGCTGCATAGATTAGCTGTGCGCGCTGTTTGGAGGCTTCAAGGCAATTTTTCAAATGAAATAAATGAGCAAGAGATTTTAGAGACTCCGCTCCTGTGGGTGTTAAGCCCAGGTTGTTATTTATCCCCTGGTGTCTAAGTGCTGCACAGAATTAAAGAGCTCTTCTTACTCCAGGGCAGAGTAGGGGCGCTGTGTGCATGAAGGGGTTTTGTGTAATAATCCTTGTTGCTTGGGCATAGTCCCCAGCCAGGAGTTCCATGCACAGGAGCCTGGTGACCAGGATGCCCTGTCCCTGGTGCTTGAGTCAGAACCCAGGGTTTCCCCACTGCCTAGGTTTCCCCCATCCAGTCCATGTTGCAACAGCTGACCACCATTACTGTTTCATGTACTGGGTAATAGCATAAGAGGGCTCCATGCTTGTAAAACTAAATTGGCTCTTTATTATGAGAACTATTTACAGACCTGCTGCAACTGCAGCCAGCATTCCAGCCATGTGCACACAGACCGACTTCCTGGTGCCTCCTCTAAGCTCCCCCCGCCTTACAATCTGAGCTTCTCTCTCCATGTTCCATGCAGGTTGCTACAGTTACCTTCTACTCTTTATCAGCTTGGGTCCTGTCGGTGCCTAGAGCAGAACTCACAACTGGCAACTATGCTGGCAGTTTCAACAGGATTGCAAGGGACACAGACATTAAATTACTCTCTCAGGTCCTGGAGGGGTCCCTCTGGTCCAGGGGAGAGGTACGGCCGGGCTCCAATAGAGTGATGGGGCATCAGAGTAGATAAGGATAATGAGATCTTGTGGTTTGCTTTGTTTATCTGTGTTATTTACAGTGCATTCTCTTGGGAGAAGAGACCTTGACATCCTGCGTGTCTGTAAAACACCGTGCACAGCAGTACTGCTCTATAAATAACCTGAATGGGCATTAAACTGGCAAGCGGGAGGGGAAAGACTCTCTATCCCATTACCAGTTCCACACTCAGCCCTCTTCTCTGGCTCTGACTTGCTATCATTGCAAGCGCAGCGTCCTTAGTCACAGCAACATTATCGTAGATCACTGGCTCCATAGTTAAGAAAAACACTCCAAAAATAGTGCCGAGGTCAGAGTCTTCTTCCCAACAGTGTGCTGACATTCACCTGCATCAGCACATTTTGTCCAGGGTCCTTTGCAGCCTCGGCCTGTCTGAATCTCACCAGGGCTCTGTCAGTAATAAGCCTTTGTACAAGGCTTTATATCTTCAAAACACTGGCTAGACAGGGCTAGGGTCACAAAGGTAGACAGGCACCTACGTCCGACATTTAGGCACCACAGACGTTCTAAACACCCCTTCTTGGCATCTAAATCTGCATAGGGCGCCCAAGTTTCCACTCATAGACCTGCACAAAGCTGTGTAAGTTCTGACACTCCTCACTCAAGCTAGAGTTCCAGTGGGGATTCCCAAACTCGGTGTTGCCCTGCCTGTTTCCCCAGTGGGGCCTGGTCCTGCAAGCACGCTCTGAGCATGGCTGTAGGACTGGGGCGTGCACAAAAGATGGGATTTTTTTTGACTTGGGTGTTTGTGTCCAGAATACCCAAGAGGCCAGTGGTTAGAGCACTCCCCTGGGGTGCGGGAGACCCAACTTCAAATCACTTCCCTGCCGGATTTGAAGCAGGACTTTGAATTCAGCTCTCCCACATCCCAGGTGAGTGCCTACAACGAGGCATGTGCCTGTCTGCCTGTGACCTAACCAGTGAGGGGAAGTCATATATTGGGTTATAAGACTTTCCTGTATGAATTTAGCTGTATAGAGGGTTCAGGGAAGAGCAAACCTGAAGATGAAAAGAGCCCCAGATAAGAAGGCCCTGCACACACTTGAAAGATAATGGGCAGAGCTTTGACGACCTTACATCCTTTCTCCAAAAAGGTGGCAAGCCTTGTTCTGCCAAGATAGGGAAACTAGTAGATCAAAGGTCTATAAACAGTTAAAAAGCAACTTGATCTGGGGGAGGAGGGAAGGAAGAGGGGGTGATCAAAACAACTAAGCAGTTTTTAAAGGATGAAAAAAGGGTTTTGAGAGGTAGGGAACCAGCTATCCCATCCAGACCCTAGAGGTCATGGTGGGAGGGGGTCTATAGGAAGCTTCAACCTACCAGAATCCCATGTAGAAGATGGTTAGACACCTGGTGAGCTAGCCATGCATACAGCCGGCCCTGAGGGGGTCCACAAGCCTGTGGACAAGGTGCCGGTTGATAATAGCGTACCTGAACTTTCAGAATCCCTTTGACAAGGTCCCACTCCAAAGGCTCATAAGCAAAGTAACCTGTCATGAGATAAGAGGGAAAGTCCCCTCTTGAATTAAAAACTGGGTAAAAGATAGGAAACAAAGAGTAGGAATAAACAGTCAGTTTTCATAGCGGCATGAGGTAAATAGTGGAGTCTACCAAGAATCTGTCCTGGGACCTGTACTGTTCAATATATTCATAATTACGAGCTGGAAAAAGGGTTAAGCAGTGAGGTGGCAAAGTTTGCAGATAACACAAAATTACACCAGATAGCTAAGTCCAATGCAGTCTGCAAAGTTACAAAGAAGGAACCTGAAGGAGAGAGAGGGGCCTGAAGAGAGGCAGAATCGGAAAGGAAGTTGACCTGCGGGTGAATAAGCATTAACTGATAAAAAAACCCAGTTGTCCACAAGAGAAAAGCAGCAGCAGTGAACGCTATATGCAGAAGGAGGAAAGCAATCAGAAGCAGAAGGGACAGGGATACCTACAGCACTCGAGGAACATGAGAGAAAGAAGAAAAACAAGGAAACAGAGGAAAACCTCTAGTCTTTCTTTGACTAGAGGTTTGATGCAGTACGTAGTGGGTATGCGAGTGTACACACCGGCTACAGCCATGCCATGTTCAGTGCTTCATGGGGGTTGGGTGGGATAGGTGATTTTATGTCCCCGCAATTGATCGTGACACCAGCAAGGGCATGTTTTGGCCCCTGAAACCATTTAGAGCAGCCTCAAGACTGCTCTAAGTTGCTCTGACTGGTAAGAGCCCCCAAGTGGCCATGTTACTAGACAAGGATCACTGGAGCGCACACATGCTCTTATTACACACTATGCCAGGTGTGGAGTGGCTATGCTGTCTCTACTCCTCCTGAGGGATTCCCTTACAGTATGGGGAATCCCTTACAAGCTGGTTGGGCCATTTTTCTTCCCACTTTGTGCTGCCAGTGGTACACAGCAGGTGACATAGGGAGGGACAGGATCTGTCTTCATGTTCTATATGCAAGCACTTACTTTTGCATTTTGGGGCGAAGGTGAAATTTGTTTCCCAGCATGAGCCTAATGGGAAATACGTGACCATGTTCAGAGGACTCCAATTAATCTTAATCCACCTCTAGGCCTTCAAAGGGTTTGCTAAGGCAGAAAAATGGACCCAATTTGTGTATTCAAGCAGCTGAAGCCATGGGAAGAAAAATCCCCATGAATTTTCATGTGCATTTTATCTGCTGGAGCTTTTCCACAGGTTGCCGAGCCAGGAGCTGATGTGTATCAGTAAATAAGAGTGCTGCTTCTTCCAAAATATGTCATCTGCCTATGCACAAAAGGAATAACAAAGGAGGCTCCTTTCAGAGGCGAGAATGCTGCACAAACTGTTCTTTTTGGTTGCTGGAGTCTGTCTCATTCTTTTGCCTTTAAACTGAGCAAGATTCAAAGTCTATTTCATTTGTTTGTTGGAGGGAGAAAAAGGTTCTTCATAAAAGATGTCGTTGCCAGGAGGGATAGCCCAGAAAAATTACACTGGGCCTGGGCCCAGAAATCTCCTGCTAATGTAAGCAATGTGACCTTTCATGGCAGAGGGTGGAAAATGAGGTCTAGGAAACAGCCTTTTATGAGTTTTTATTTCTGTCACTTCATGGCCGTTGCAGAACCGAGCAGGGATCTCACCTTGCAGCGGCAAGAGGGAAGGAAAGTGAGCGAGCCAAAGTTTTGGATGTTTCCAAAAGACAAAAGTAAATTGACGTGGCTTATGATGCAGTTTTTACCCTGTGTTCTGCACCCTCCTGTGTATTCAGCTGGAATGGTTGGGGCTGGAGCTTGGGTGACAGGCTACAGTGCCTTGGATCGGAACGGTGCCTGTTTGTGATTGAGATATGGAGGCTCAGACCCTCAAAGGCACTCGGTTGCTTGACCCCCATTGAGTTAAAGGAGAGTAGGCCCCTATAAACCTTTCGCGGATCTGGGCCATAGTCTCCAGAAGTCATCTCTGTCCAAAGGCTGTTTGGAAGCCCCCGGAAAATAAAGCATGTTTTTTAGCCTTGATCTGTTTCTTAGTGGATGGGTGGCTGTGCCACCGCTGCAGCTGGCAACCTCATTGGCAGACTCCAAAGAGAGGTCAAGGCATGAAGAGAGAAACCTCGTATTACCTGTAGGTTGTGATTAAGTCAAAGTCACGGGGTAGGCGAGGCAGCAGGGCAGGCCGTGGGGAGTTGCATTGTCATTACCTTGGCTGTGTGTTTTCCGTGGACTCCAGTCTCTGGCTGCTTAGCTGTCACTCTTCATTAGCGCTGCACTCATTTACATGTTTTAAAAACCCTCTGGGAATATCGATCTGGAGAGAGCACGCTGGGACCCACGCGGTTCGGATACCCCCTCAGTGGGAATGGTTCAGGATTTCATGCCACATCAGCAGACTGTGTCCTGTAGGGAACAATCTTGTATTGACCTCAGGGAGATGGACTAGCTGGGTCCCAACAGATGATATCTGTCTTTATTTGCTATCATTCATAGCTGGAGAAAGGACAGAAAACACACCCACCTGCCTGGCTCTGATTTAATTTCACATTGAGGTTACCCAGCCTGGCGCACAGAACTCCACAGCTGTACGTGGTGGGATAGATCCATTTATTTTGCTTCCTGTACTAGGTCAGTGCTGTGGGATAAGAGGTATTCTGCACAGGGGTAAAAGACCTGAAGCACGGCCGTGGCTCACGGGGCTTGGGTTTGCAGGGCTGACAATGGTTGTATAGACACTTGGGCTGGAGCCCTGGGTCCGTCCACCCTTGCAGGATCCCTGAGTTCAGGCTCCAGCTCAAGCCCGGAGCACAAGACAGCTGACTCAGGCCATCCAGGGGATTTAATGTCTGTGTAGTCATATCCAAAGAGGCATCCTCCTAACCACAGCATAGCCTGGACAAATTCCAGCAATGGGAATCTTGTTCTGTCTACCTTAACTCTTGACCACTTGACTATGCTACCTTAGTAAAAAAAAATCTAAGGTAGTCTTGTAGACAGGAATTTCCCAAGATTTTTTTTTTAAAAAAGGAGACCCCCCCAAATTCTCTTATTTATAACACCACCTCATTGTTAATCCCATAGTATCAGGATTTGAACCCTGAATCTTCAGCACAGACATCTGCCACTGGAGCGACAGGACTGAAAACGGGCTGGCAGCAGCTGAAATTTGTTAGGTGAAACAGCGACTAGAGGAGAACATAAACTGAAGCACAGGGCTACCTATGCTTGAACAGCTCCATTTTACAGGCAGCATAGCCAAACACAGAGATACGGCAGACTCTTTCTGTGAGACGTGGGATTTAGCCCTGTTATATTACAGGTCTGGACTCTGTTCCCAGCTTGTGAAACATTTCACTGTGATATGCAGCACTGCTTCACTGTAAGAGGAACAGAATTATTTACAGCAGCCAGTAGAAGAAGGGAGTGGAGAATGTCTGGTCTCCTGATTCCCAGCACAGTGCACATTCCTCTGGGTCAAAGTGTATTTTGATGGGGGAAAGCAGCAGCCATCACCGTTATTTTGTCTGCGTCTCATCCAGACCATGAGCTCTGTGTGAAATGCTGAAGTGAGGCATGAGGGCACCCAGCGTTCTGTTTGTGCAGCACCCTTGCACAATGGGGTAGTCATCCACGACTGGGAATCCCAAGAGCTCTTCGTAATACAGACACATGCTAAATAATAGTAATAATTAATGACAAAAAGGTGATAGAACGCTGAGGGGCTTGGGGGCCACAAACAAACTGTACGGTTCCAACCTCAGATGGGAAATGGTGATTATTATTATTTTTTTTTTGACAATTTGTAGCTTAGCCGCATCTGAAGGGATTTTCATGAAACCCGTTGTCATGGTTACTGGGCTAGCTGCACCATGCTCTCGTCTTGGGGTCCCACTGAGTGAACCCCCACAAGCGTCAGGCCTTGGGCCTTCATTTCTCCTGGGACAGAATGCTGCAGTTTGCCAGTTCCTAGGCCAAGACCTGGGTACCAGCTCCCTGAGTACTACCCATGGTGGAGCCTGCAGGAGTTTCTCTTCAGAGCAGCAGCTGGTAAAAGTCAGTCAAGCAATTGTTTCAACACAAAACATGATTTATTCTTTCACCCAAGGATACTAAGTATGGAGGGCAAGGTAAAGAACAAGAGTCCTGAATGCATATATCTTTACTCATACTTACCATCTCTCTTCATTGTTTATTCTCCATGCATATTCTCCGTGCACCCATGCTTCTTGGAGCATGCTCCCTAGTCTTCCCAGCCAGTGAGCTTTTCCCACGGTAATGCAGCCTCTGCTAGGGTAAAACAAACAGACCACAACTGTCATCAGCCAGGATCAAACCTGGGATCTCTGGGGCTTAATACATGAGCCTCTGTTACATGAACTAAAAGAATCTCTCTTAGGCGAGGCTACAGCAGGCTCATCACTCTCTCATACCACTAGAGGGGGACAGAGTGCCACACCAAACAGGCCTGGATTACACTGGCTCACCTAGCCCCCCACTACTTCTAGGAGCTTTGAGCTTTTCGAATCCCCTTTGATCCCAGGCTTAGCCTCGGGAAGAGTATCCCATTCTAGCCTGGACAGAGCCCTCTAGGTAACGTCTCTCCCCAGCTGATGGGCCAGCCATTGTTTTCATGGTTCCTTTGAAGCTGTGTATCTGGCGCTGTTAATGTCACTGTATAACTTCCCTGCTTAGTTCTTTAACAATCTCTATATAGCATCCTCTAATTCATCCGAATGGATTCCAACAGGCAGCAATACACAAATGAACAGGGAAACCAAGTCACAGATCATATTAATAACACATACAGACACTTTCCCAGTTTGTCCACACCAGTAAAAGGCACCTCCCTGACTGCAGGACTTTTCCCCTGCCAAATGTCAGAGACCTGGTGCAAACCACAGTGGCATTTGAGCTCTTCAAAAACAGGTTACAAGATGTTGTTTTTAAATGGAAAGTGTTAGGCGAGCTTAATGTATAGGTTACTGCTGCTCTTTCTGTAATATAGTAAGTCAATTTATTTAGAGGCATTTCTGTGCCATTGCATTGGGGACTTCACAGCTGTTAATGAGTTTTGCCTCATTGTATGCCCAGTAAGGCTGGTCAGTAGAGTTGGTCAGGAATTTTCCATTGACAATTTTTTTCTTTTTAAATGCAAAATGCACTTTCTGTAAAATCCAAATGTTCTGCCCAAAAGTTTTGGCCCTGGTGACATTTTCAGATCTTGCCATCAAGGAAATCAGAATGAAATATTTCACTTTGGGTTGGGTCGACATTAAGCTGTGTTTACCTAGCTGCCATGGTGCTGCGTGACCCCCTGCTCTAGAAGGCCACACCAAGGAACAGATTAACGTGGAACCGACTGGGAAAAAAAGAGTTTCAATTTGAGAATATCAAAAGGCCTCGACATTTCCTAACTGGCATTTTTGGGAATTTTCCATTCAGTAACAAATGAAAAATGTAACATTTCATCCCAATTCTAACACAAACAAATTTCAGAACATTGGCATTTCCTGCAGGGTAGACCCACTCGACGGGTCAGTATTAGCATCTGCACTGTCCAGGAGAGGACGCAGACACAGAGGATCTCAGGCCCAAATTTCCGAAAGTGTCATCTGATTTTGAGATGCTCAACTCAAGATGTATTGAGCCTGATATTCAGAAGGGCGGAGCACTGAAGTCACTGTGAGAGCTCAACGCCCCTGAATATCAGCGCGTTTATGTAATGCCTAAATAGAGATTTAGATGCCTAACTTAAGACTCTCTTTTGGTCTTGGTGACTTGTCCCAGGCCACACAGGATCATTGTTGCAAAGCTGGGAAGAAAGTCCAGATCACCTAATTCCTGGGCTTATACCTTATGCGCGAGGCACCAAATCCTCAGCTAGCGTAGAGCAACATAGCTCCACTGCTACACGCCAGCTGAAGCTCTAGCTCAAGTTCCACCTAAATGCCAGTAATATCACTTGCCTCGAAAGCCCTTGTTTTTCGTGCACTTGAATGACAGTAGAATTCCTTGTGTCCTATCTTTACACTGTCTGCAGAGTAGCTTCCTATTTAATTGGTAGTTTTATGCCAAAAAGTGTTAGTGGCAGGCAGCCATCAATCACAAGTTTGGTAAAAATCAGTGGGGGTAAGCACCGTTTATTCAGAAAATAGGAGAGCAATTAAATCCCCTTTGTTTAGTGATAGCTGAAACAATAGAAGCCACTACCCCAGGGCAGGGACCAGTCTGGAGAGGCCAGAAAGCTAAGGCCATGTCTACACTAGAGACGTTACAGCAGCACAGCGGTACCAATGCAGCTGCGCCCACTGTGAGATCTCCCGTGTAGCCGCTCTATGCTGATGGGAGAGAGCTCTCCTTTCGGCATAATTAAGCCACCCCTAATGAGCGGCAGTAGCTATGTTGGCAGGAGAGTGTCTCCCGCCACCATAGCGCTGTCTGTACTGGTGCTTCTGTCGGTGTTGCTTTTGTCGTTCAGGGGTGAGCAACATAAGTTATACCGACAAAAGTGCTAGTGTAGCTATAGCCTCAGCGATGTGGTCTGAAGGGTTTCACTGGAGACTGAATGCAAATGTAGGGGCTGGGACATTGATTGGTTTTGCAAGAGAGGTACCAGAAAGCAAAGAGAAAGCTGGGCACAGTGGGAGAAGCAGTAGAGATCGTGGTCCCTAGGAGAAAGCCAAGAGACAGAGTTCTGTTTGGGCCAGTACTTACTGGAAAGACTAACTTGGATTTCTAAACAAGAAAACCACCTCCTGTTGTTGTTCCTACTGTGTTCAGGGGAACGGCGCTTTGTGAGCATCCTCTGGAAACAACAGGACTGCACCAAAGAACATACCTGACTCCGCTCGTCCAGTTCTCCTACTAACTGACCCGACCCAGCAATGACCCAAATACAGCTCAAGCTAAAAGGTGATTCTTTTTCATTATAGATTAGATACTTTTTAAATGCTAAATAAGACGAGGAAGACTTGTAGCACCTTAGAGACTAACCAATTTATTTTGGCATAAGCTCTCGTGGGCTATAGCCCACTTCGTCGGATGCATAGAATGGAACAGAAGTAAGATGTATTTATATACACAGAAAGAAAAAAAAGGTTGTATATTAGCATACCAATTCTAAGAGGCTGTTTAATTTGGATGGGCCATATCAGCAGGAGAAAAAATAAAACAAAAGCAACCTTTTGAAATGGATCTCTGTGTCTGACAGGAGATAAGAACTATTGAAGGTAAATTAACTAGGGAAATGCAATCAATTAGTATAATGAGAAAACCATTCACAATTCCTGTTTAGCCCTTGGTTTATAGTGCTCAATTTGAAAATTAATTCCAGTTTCTCGTTGGAGTCTGTTTTGGAAGTTTTTCTGTTTTAAAATTGACACCTTCACGTCTTTAATGGAATGCCCAGGAAGGCTGAAGTGTTCTCCTACTGGTTTTTGACTGTTATGATTCCTGATGTCAGATTTGTGTCCATTTATTCTTTTGTGTAGAGACTGTCTGGTTTGGCCAATGTACATAGAGGGGCACTGCTGGCACATGATGGCATATATCACATTGGTCGATGTGCAGGTGAATGAGCCTGGTGAGTTGTAAATTAGGTGCAGTCCTCAGAATCTCCCCACTGTAATGTTGCAGTTTTGCTGTTTCTAGAAACTAGCCTTTGGGGTCTGTTTATCATTTTTGTACCTGTATTTTGGAAACAAAATACTTCATGCACCTTAGGGTGTCAACTCCATTTCCTGCATTTAACAAGGGGGTTGAAAAACAAGCTAATGATGTGAACCCAGGGAGGGCAAATGCCCTGATCACTGATTTGCATCTAGAGGATTTGGAGCTGAGCTCCTGCTACTCGGCATGTGTAATTTTACGCTGAGCTCTACAGCCGGGTATGTGCTTTACTCCACTGCTTGTACCAACCCAATGTAAATTGTCAACTCAAGCATGAGCAGAGGGAGCTGTGCAATTAGAAGGTAAACAGCTGATGGCGTGCCACACACACTCACTAAATAACTCTGCAACGTGCTTCCCCTGGATATTTTTCATCCATGGCAATCTGAGCTGCTTCTGGTGCACCAAGGAAACAAAAAGCCATACATTTCCCAGAGCCGGGGGCGAGAGGGAGGGGCTGAGATTACTCATATCGGAGCTGACAGTAACGGAGACATGACAAACCACGTTCTCGCCTGGAATAATGTAAAGCACCTGGAGAATATTGAATTAAAACCTGGATCTGCAGCTCTGGGGCCTCTTGAACTTCAAGCCACGGGGAAAAGCAATTGCTGCGACAACTCCTTGCTGAAAGGGCTGTCAAACTCATCACACTAGTGAGTCTGTGGGGTTCGTGGATGGAGTTTAATTAGTCAGTGGAGGAACAGAAAGCGGGAAATAACTAAGTAGTAATACCCAGGTCCTCAAGGATATTTAGGCACCTAACTCCCATTGAAATCAATGGGAGCTAGGCACGGATCCACCAAGGTATTTAGGCACCTAAGTCTCTCTCTCTCTCTCTCTCACACACACACACACACACAACTTGAAACAGGGGCTTCACTCAGGCTGACTTCCCCTGTTAGCAGGTGCTGGGTCCCCTGGGTGGAAATTGCTGATTCAGTTACGTGAGTGCAGCTCATTAGGATTCTAGGGTTCAGCACAGCGAGGTCCTGCTGGGAAACCCCAGCTTGGAGGGTTTGTCCTGTATGGTGGCATTATTTCAGACAGCCAATAAAAGACCCACCCAGAGACAGGCACGAGTCCGGGCACTCACACCTTGTCTGTGGGAGAACGAGGTCAGGACTCCACCTCTGTGCAGGAGTTATTGGTTCGAAATGCACATGACTGGTTGCCCTTTAGTGAATCACCCTCCGCATCTTCTCCGGCAAACATCTGGCACAGGGTGAGCTCGGCTGCTGGCCCTCGTTCAGCTGCGTGAGGCTGGGAAGCAGATGTGTGATAACAGGATGCGTGACAGGCGCTGTCTTCATTTGGGGAGAAGGGGGTGACTGAAGGGGTTGCCCAGAGTTCTGGTCTGCCCTGGATTGAAGGGACTTTAACACCGATAAAAAGTATCAGATTGGCTTTGTGTGGGTGTGTGCGCGTGTGTGTGCATTGGGGTCGGGGTTGGCAGGATAGCTACAAAGCTGCGTTCATTTTGCCCCTTGAGGATGACATCAAGCTGGAATTGATCAATTTAGTCTCTTGAACACTGAAATACTTTAGTACAGGGGTATCTGGGTGAAAGTGACTTCCCTGTGTTATCTAGGAGGTCAGCCTGGGAGATCTAATTGTCCCCCTTAGCCTGAAACTCAACAGAGGAAATCTTCCAACAAAACTCTAAGCAAAAGGAATATAAGGGGGACATCAAATGAGCACAAAGACCTGGAAGGGGTTTTGTTAGCCTGGGGTATCGGCTAAGTCTGAAGTGTGGTGACTAAGCAGAACCCTTAGGTCAGTTAAAGTCAGTCTTTCAGCCCTACACTTCCATTGGACGGGGTAAAACAGCAGGGCTGTCTCTTGAGAGGTGCCGTGCACCCACGCTGCCCTGTGATGTCACTAGGAATCAGGGCACTAGGAATCCTCCTTTGCTGGAGGTGATCGGCCCCAGGGACCTGGATGGGAGCTGCTGGCTCTCAGTGCTCCTAGCTTTTGGTCCAACACGCTGGCTAGTTACTCTAGAGAGCAGAGGCTGTCGTTAGCACTATGAGTGTGGACAGGGAGATGTGGGCTGGAGGCGTTGTTGATATATCCTCCTTGGATCTGTTCCTTACCTGGTCTCAGGCAATGTTTGGCCATTGAAGTAAAACATGGGATTAGTCTTTTTAATTGCTGGAGAACTGGGCCTCCCTAGTCCCCTGTCCCTGGAGCCTCGAACAAAACCGACCCATGCCGAGAGTCGCACAGAGCGATCTCCCTACCAGCACAGGAGTTCTCTGCAGTCAGAGTCCAAATACTGCGGCTCACAGGAGCAAGCCTGGAGTGTCCCGGGGGACCGCTGCCAAGCTGACGTCTCCTCTTCAGAAGGAGGTGGGGTCTATGAGGTCCCACAGTGTCCCTCGGTTTTCCAACAGGGAATGTCAGCTACCGCTGCACACACGCTGTCTGCAGAGATGGAGATCTGCGTGGTGCCAGAGGGAAATCACCTCTCTCCTTATTTCTGAGAACTCGAAAACACAGTGCTCTAACTTACCCAGCTTCACCAGCACAGGGCTGGGGTCTGAGGCCCGGGCACTGCTGCCCTTTGACCCCTACGCCCTGGCAGGAAGCGGCCATACGTCCAGCCTCTCTGCAGAATTCCCTGGTGGGTATCCCGGCTCTGCACCATTCAGCATGCCACTGGGTCTGGAGCAGAGGGTAGGGGGAGGAGCTGTATCCTGCAGGCCAGAGAAAGTCCCCACAATAATTCCTAGAGCAGATATTTTAGAAACACATCCTGTCTTGATTTAAATATTGGGAGGGATGGAGAATCCACCACGACCCTTGGTAAATTGTTCCAGTGGGTAATTACCCTCACAATTAAAAATCTACGCCTTATTTTCAATCTGAATTTGTCGAGCTTCAAGTTCCAGCCATTGGATTGTTTTATACCTCTCTCTGCTAGATCTAATGGAGAGCCCATTAGTAAATATTTGTTCCCCATGTAGATACTGATGGACTGTAATCAAGTCACCCCTTAATCTTTTCTTTGTTAAGGTCAGTAGATGGAGCTCTTTGAGTCTATCACTATAAGGCATATTTTCCAATCCTTTAATCATTCTCATGACTGTTCTGTCAACCTCTCCAGCTGATCAACATCCTTCTCGAATTGTGGTCACCAGAACTGGACACAGGACTCCAGCCACAGTTGCACCAGTACAAGATATGGAGGTAAAATAAACCTCTCTGCATCTACTTGAGATTCCCATTTATCCACCAAAGGATCCCATTGGCCCTTGCAGTCACAGCACTGCAGAGGAAGGACGTGGGTGGTATCAGCCTGTCTCCTGGATGGAAACCACCAATGCAGTCAGCCCAGGGAGCCCTGCTTCCTGGTAATCTCACTAAAGAGGCTAAGCACTGAATGAGCATGAATGATAAACTCCTGTCCCAGGTATGGCTGAGTCTACAAGAGACTGCACTGCCGGCTCTCTGGGTAAATCCAGGGTCCTGTCTCCTGTGCTGCTGGTTTGGCACCTCCCACCAGCACTAAATTAATTTGCATGTTTATAATTGATTGACTGACTAGGGCCAGTTAAATTCAGACTCAATGCCAGAAGCGACCTGGGCCGGCTGCAGCTGCTAATCCATTTAGTTCTGTTCATGTAAACTTAAAAGGTAACTTGGAAAGAAGAGAGAGAGGATTCCACCATCCCCCGCCCCTCCCAGCTGTGCCTGGCCTCCTGCTGTCCCCTCTCCCACCAGTCCCCTGTACCTCAGGCACAATTCTGCCCAACCAGCTGCGTAAAGGGTGTAGAAAGCGAACTCTGCTGCTGGAGTCAGAGCCGGAATTCCTGCAGAGGTGTTCCTGGAACGCACACAGGAAAGGAGGCAACACGATTCGTGGCCCCTCCGCTCAGCCCAGAGGGACATGCCATCCCACCCGACCCCCCAAAGGGATGTTGTACTGGTCTGCGTCTGCTTCCGGTGCAGCCAGCAGTAGAGTGCCCATTTTACACTCCCCTTATGCACTCACACGAGGCCTGGCCAGATCCCTATCTGCAGTCAGTGCTGTCTCCTGGGGTGGGAGGGGGGACAGTTTGGTGGCTCTCTTCCTCCACAGCAACTCGCTTACATTCCCCTAGTGGTGCTTTGCCTGCTGCAGCCCAGTGACATTCACTGCTGTCCATCATGTTGGGTTCTGGCCCAATCACATGCAGAACCAAGTTAAAGCTTTTCCACTGGCTCCCATGCTTGGAGCTGTTCAGAGCGCCCTGGGACGTCCAATGCAACCACAGGATGGGGAGCCCATGTCTCCTGAACTCGCTCCTTGCTGCCGGTCTCCCAAGGGAGCTGGTAGCAGACTGTGTTCAGATCAGTCTTCACTGCTGCCCGACCCCAGAGTGATGGGTGAGGAGAGCCTCTCTTTAGGCTCCTTGCGTATGGCGTCGGAGTGCTTGTATCAGCACCTCCTGCTCCAGCAAAGCTGTCGCAGAAAATGCTCCATGAAGAACTTCAAACCCCATTATGGAAGGGTCTCTGTAATGCAGTGGAAATATACAGCTGTGCTTACAAAAGATGCATCTAGGGCTGATAACATAATGATGAGCTATTCTTATGCAGTGTCACAATAAGCTGCATGACAAGAAGCACCGTATGAGGGAGAGATGAGCTGTCTGAGCACATCCTGAGTTCTAATCCTGACACTGACTCCCTGTGGTTGTCTTGGGCAAGTTACCTAACCTGCCTGTACCTCAGGTCCCCCATCTGTAAAACAGGGATATGCCCACACAGAGGGGAGTCATGAGAGCTAGCTGTAATGCACCTTAAGTATGAGGAGGGATTTTTTGGCCCCCTTCTGTCTCAGCAGTTCTGTTGCCTGAGGCTACCTGAGTCTGAACTGCTGGCTTTATTGACCATGATATCTGTGTACTTAGGTTAACTTTGCAGAACCCCCGCCCTAGAGGAGAGGGAGCTGGAGGGTATTCTGGCCCAAGCATCAACAGAATTGCTCACTGAGGTCCAGCTGCAGAATCTGTGTCAATGAGAGAACCCAGCTTGACTCTCAGAGCTGAGCTTGGCAGTTCTGAACAGAGTGTGGAGACTGGAAGACATACACTTCCTATGATGCCACTGCGACAGTCTCTTTGGGTCAGACCCCTCCCGCTTAAGGTATGTTCTTATTACAGCTGTGCATTCACCGCTGCAGGAGACCCAATAACCCCAAATAGCTCAGTTTTCGTATAAACCACAAGCACAAATATCTGGGATTAGTATGTGTTTGGCTTTTTTTCCCCCATGGCCTATTTTTTTTAATGGGAGTTGAATTAGGAGTTATTTATGGGATTGAATTAATGAAATCTGGTCTCCGCTGGGTATTTCCACCATCCAGGAATTGAGTTGCTGTGCAAAGACTTTGCATTATTTAGCCTCCATAAATGGCATCCTGAGACACAAAAAAAGCCTGGGCAAAATATAAGCCACTACTGCTCTTTTTGACCCTGGGTTTTAGAGAGTGAAACTGATTAACTTGCTGTTCCAGCGGGGCTCAGCTCCGGAAAGGAAATGTGCAAACACGATCAGCAGAAACAAAGGGAATAACATTAACAGAGCATCACTTTGGCACCTATTTAGAAGGCCTAACTGGTTGCACAGTCTTGTGCAGGACCTCTGCAGGATGAGAACATCGGCCGTGGAACAGATCTGCTGCGTAAGGAGGTGTTAGTCCTACAGTCACCTATCTGCAGACTTACCCTGTAAAACCAGCCATTTTTGTGAATTTATCCAGATCTCCACCTGTCACAGCGATACAGCATCACCTTCTTCACCCACAACATCATTAGTGTGACTTTAAGGCCTATGAACCTGCTGTTGGTTGGTTCAAAAGCAGGGCTTGGCTCTCCCACTTAGAACCAAGATGACTGCAAATTCCAGGCTGGTCAGCTAACCCAAGTCGGTGCAAGCAGTTGAGCGCTGGGTTTATTCTACAGATTACTGGAGCAAGGAAAGGTTCAAATAGTCCTGAGTAGCCTGGATTTAGAACAGTTTCCATGTGGCTGTCAATGATTCATTTGGGAGGAATCAGGGCCTGACAGGCGAGGTTTCTGGCAAGTGCTTGCAATGGGGATTTTAGGATAATATCAGAGCAAGGAAATGAAGACCGAAGCAAATCGAGTGGCACGAAAGCTCCTCATTTCAGCTTTTAGGAGAAAGATGCACCACAAGAAAGCAATGACCGAAGAACAGCAGGAATATAAATAACTTCCAGAGGAGGTATCCTTTCCTTCTGTGGCTTGTCCACAGCTCGCTTGCTGCATAAGGCATCATCGTATTAGGAGGTCTAGGCTGTTCTCAGTGGTGGCTGATGACAGAACAAGGAGTAATGGTCTCAAATTGCAGTAGGTTGGATATTAGGAAACACTATTTGATTAGGAGGGTGGTGAAGAACTGGAATGGGTTACCTAGGGAGGTGGTGAATCCCCATCCTTAGAGGTTTTTTAGGCCCAGCTTGACAAAGCTTTGCCTGGGATGATTTAGTTGGGGATTGGTTCTGTTTTGAGCAGGGGGTTGGACTAGATGACCTCCTGAGGTCCCTTCTAACCCTGATCGTCTATGATTCTAAATGCTCAGAGTTTTTAATGTTGCCAGCAAAAAGCCAATTAAATAAAAACACAGAGAGAAAATCAATTGTTTTAACATAAACCAAAATAAAATATTTACAAATGGATTTTGGGGGGAGCAATAGCTGCATTTTGAACAAGGCCTGGCCAACCTGAGCATTTAACCCAACTCAGTCATCCCCAGACAACCCCTCCAACTGACTCGCTCCCACCTTCCGGCTACATTTGCTTCCTACATTGGAAAGAAACCTGTAAATAAAGCCAAAGCATTAGGGGGACAGACTCTAGATTCCCTGACCCAAAGTGATCCTCTAGTTTGACCCGCCCTGTATAACACAGGCCAGAGAACTGCTGCACCGTCATTCCTAGAGCAGATCTGTAGAAGGACATCCAGCCTTGTCTTAAAAACCAGGTGGGTAAGAGTTGTACATTACGTGGTTATTGAGCATCCTGCTGCATAGATGGACACTGGGCCAAGGCTTGAGTGCCCAGACACTCAAAGCATATAGGCTCCTAATTTCCATTGATTTTAATGGGGGTTAGGCACTTCAGTACCTTTTGAGGTCCTTCTGGTAACTGGCTCAGGCAAGCACCTATTTAAATGAACAAGAATTTGCCCGAGGAAGGATCTCAGGGTTTGGCCTGTTATTTGCATCCTGGATCCCCACCATTAGCGTCCGTACATCTGTATCACGTTCAGATGCCTTGGCCTCACAGGCCTCTTTCAGGAAAGCATCCGAGACTAGTGGCTAGAGAACAGGATGGGGTTAGGATTCTAATAAGAAGTGCTGTGACCTGGGACAAAGCCCTAAACCGCTCTGAATCTTTTCCCCTCAGTTGTCAAATGAGAATGTCCTCTCCCCTCTGTTGTAAGGGGCTGTGCGTCTGCTCTGGGCCTGCGTGTGCTCCCTTTCTCTCTGACTTTATGCACCTCTAGGCTTCATCTTCTCACCTCGCCTCTGTATGGCTCAGCCTCCCACCACTGACCTCCTCCAGCCAGCATCCCAGTGCAAAGAAAAATGTTATCTGAAGGAGCTGACTGAGAGACGTGTCACTATTGGCATGGAACGCCCTGCCTGAGAGGTTAAGGGACATTCTACCACCAGCAGTTTCACATGCTCTTTGACTCCAAGGGCAGAGACCTGTGTATTTTGAAGCTGGAGGTCCAGGGTCCTCGCCCCACTGCCCCGTGGCTGGACATATATAATTGTTGTGGCTGCTGCTCACAATCTCACTTTTATAACCCTCCTCCCTCGACGTTCTCCCCCTTCCTTTGGTTCTGCTCATCCTCGGCCTATTCTGGAACCCGCTTCTGCTGCCATTGAAACCAGCAATAAAACTGTCATTGGCTTCACTCCAAGCAGGCTGCCTGAGCGGAGGCTCTTGGAGGCAGGGACAGCTCCCTGACAGCCCCATCCACACAGAATGGGACTATGCAGGCGTTTCCATGAGCAACGTGTCAGTCATTCTTTTCAACGCTATTATGCTCATTCCGAGGCAGTGTTACCAATGGTTAGAGCACTGGCCTGGGAGTCAGCCTCGTTTCCATTCCTGGCCCTGACATGTCATGTAACCTTGGGCAAATCCCTTTGCCTGTGTCTTGTCTGTTTAGAGCGAAAGCTATGGTGCAGGGGCCCCTCTTCCTCGGTGGCCATGGAAGTGAGTGACAGTGAGTGGCGGGGCACTTGACACTAGTGCAGCATAAATCCTCAGCCTGCTGGCAAAAGGCGAGGTGCATTGGGAGAGGAATGCTACCCCCAGTCAGGGAACATGTTACTGCCCAGTAATGACCTCCATGGCCTGCAATTCCCAACCCTCGCAGGGCAGGAAAACAGACTTGCTAAGCAAGGTACGGGGGTGATTCAGCAGAAATAAAGCAACAGGATTTTTCAGCAGGAGCAAATTTTTATCCAGGTAAATCAAAGCTGTTTACCACACACAAAGCAATCAGACCCCACAGATTCCCGAGCCTGGGGTTGTGCTACGCCCCTGCCATTCTCCCCTCCGGTTATGCCAGCACCTGCCTCTCTTATAGCCCATCCCTGGAGCACATGGATATAGGAAGGAAAGGGGAAGCTGCAATTAACCCCTTGGGTACTGAGGATGAGGTAGAGCCCAGGGATCCCCTCCATGTCAATTGGCAGAGGGCACTTGACACCATAACTCCCATCAGGCCTGAGCCACTCATTGCCCCAACTCACTCTTGGCCCCTTTTAGAGACTGGCAGTGACATCAAAGGTGTCATATGCGAACTGGTCACATGCTGGTCCTTAGTATTATTGCGTGACGTATGTATGGGCCGTGTATAAAGAATTATAGATCTGTGCTGGAAATATGTTCTTAGCAAGCTGTGCATAAGCCCAGCCTGCTCTGGACAAAGGAACGTTGTTTTGCCTGCTTGACTGCGTCACCACTGCAAATTGAGCAAGGAGAGGCCAGAAACAATGGAAGTACATTTACATATAAGGAAAACAAAGCTATTAAACTAGAAAGTGAGGGAGATAACCACAATGAGCAGGGAGGGTGGGGAATGGAGGTTATATCTTCAGCAAGCCTTTCTGCCTCTTGAAACAGGTACCAAAATGTCCAGGTCATTGGAGTTGCCATTGTCTTCGCTGACTCTTCATGGACATGGGACCCAGGCATCAGTCACACCTGGGTACCTGCAGAGAGTAAACAATATTTTCCCACCACCTAATTAACAAGGTAGCAAATGGGGGAAACTGAAGCACACACAAGCATTATACACAATGTTACAGAAAATTCCCACTTTGAAACACTGCTGTAATCCCCTGCTGGGCAGTAACCCATTCAGGTGACTGGATCTCGACTGTAACACAAGCGGGTGCTGCTGTAACACTGCAAGAATGGCTCAGCTGTATCATAGACCTTAGCAACTGCAAGAGAAGGCTCTGAACTGGAAGCATGGTGCTCCGAAGCTGCCATGGTGCGCAGTACCGTGACAAGCAGAGTCCCAGCCGGCTATTGATTTGTTACAGTGCAGTACATTAAGCTAGGGGAACTCCCTACCCCAGTGTTACCAAGGCAAAGGGGGTAGCGCAAATTTGATTTTTTAAATAAAGGATTAGCCACTTACAGGAACAGCATCTTCACTGACGAAGCTCTGCAATCCCCATGCAGCAGGGCACAAACTGGTCACCAGCTGTGATCAGGAAGCAATGCCCTCTCCTACCCTGCCTGCAGCATGGACTGCACTAAACTTTGTTGTATTGTTCTTTGCCTCCCTCTGCAGCTTCCAATATAGACCAGGCTATGCTACAGACCGGGTGACAGCCGGCTCCATCGCCGTATTTGGCTTCCCCTGTGGACCACCTCACCAGAGGCCATAGAGATGGAAATCTTCACTTAAAAGGGAGCTCCGAAGCTGGAACAAGGCACAGGAGCAATTCAGAGTGCTCATTCGGGCTGACATGGGAGCAGGATATGGAAATAGCTGTACCCCTGGTTTGTTCCAGTACAGTGGTTCCTATGCTGACTATTCAGAAGCCAGCAAAAGATTAGTTGAAAACAGATGGCTCTTAATTGGCAGCCCCGGCTTACTTCCTGTTTTCTGCATAAACCATTAAATTAAGGTTTAAATCAAACTTCATTCAAGTTAGGGGCTGCATGTAATTATTTAGAAATCTAGACAGACTTAAAAGCTTAGATTAAGGTTCCATTTACTGTAGAGGATGAAAACACATGACTGTCTGCAAGGCCAAACCACTAGAAGAATTTATGCAATCTGCATTGGAAAGCCGCGTAGCGAGTGCCCCAGCTCAGTTATTCACAGGGTCTCTGCTTGAAGAATGGCGGACAAGAGATTTGCATAGTACTTTCCCCAGTCCCAGACCAGCAGGGAATTGATACCACCTCTTGGGCATCTGTGATGCTGCAGCGAAGAATGACTCTGCTCACTGTGGCTTCAATTGTGGGCCATACAGAGCGCCCAGATGGCAGAGTAACACATGGAATGAGCCTCTTTGCACCCCTGCAGGAGTTGGTCACATGGCCAGAGGCTGTGTAGGAAGGTGGATGGGGGGTTAAATTTTGGCTTCGCCCCTCACTCAGTATGATGCTCTGCACACCAGAGCCAGCAGAGAAGGGGAAGCAGGAACCAGATTATTAGTGAGTCGCTCTTGACACAGACAAGCTATAAGAATTCCCCTGTGTTGGGAAGAACCGTAAGGGTGCAGTCCAGCCCCATAGAACAAAATCCAGTGTTAGGTCCAGAGACAAGTTAGAAAAGTGACTCCAATTTATTTAGGTATGTCAGGGTTCCCTCCCCACTCTGAACTCTAGGGTACAGATGTGGGGACCTGCATGAAAGCCCTCTAAGCTTATTTCTATCATCTTAGGTAGAAACTTCCCCAAGGCACAAATCCTTTGTCCTTGGACTGTATGCTTCCACCACCAAGTGATTTAGACAACCACTAGGAGTTCTTATTCCTCCAAAATATCCCCCAAGCCCTACACCCACTTCCTGGGACAGCTTGAGAATAATATCCTCACCAATTGGTACAGGTGAGCACATACCCACACCCCTGGATCTTTAGAACAATAGAAAAATCAGTCAGGTTCTTAAAAGAGGAATTTTATTTAAATGTAAAATAATTACCTCTGTAAAATCAGGACGGAAGATAACTTTACAGAGTAACAAAAAGATTCAAAAAACACAGAGGAACCCCATCTAGGCTTAGTTTCAAAGAAACAGAAACACGAATAAACCTTCTGCTAGCAAAGGGAAAATTCCCAAGCTAAAACAAAAGTTAATCTAACACACCTTGCCTGGCTTCTACTTACTATTTTTGTAATTCTGGATGCTTATTTTCTGATTGTCTGTAAGAGATGTGGTTTTTCCTGCCGGGTCTCTCTCTCTTGCTCAGAGAACCCTCACATAAAACAAAGAGCACAAATAAAGCCTCTCCCTCCCCCCAGATTTGAAAGTATCTTTTGTCCCCATTGGTTCTTTTGGTCAGGTGCCACCCAGGTTATCTGAGCTTCTTAAATAAGGTAAGGAGAAATTCTAGGCTACGCTCAGCTCTATGGTTATGACAAGATGCATTTAAATTAAACAGCTCAAGCAGGAGTTGTATTATTCTGCTTGTCTCGGGTTTCACACTAACTGACACTGGGCCTGTAAAAACTGATGGTTTGGGGAATTCCTCTCTGAACTGTGACTGGACTCTTAGAACGTAAAACTTTCTTAGTCCCCTAAAGAGACTATTCCCCAGGCTCGCAATACTTGGTATGTATGTAACATTTATCCTCTTCAGAGCATTTTAGAGACACCAATTCATCCTCACAGCTAGGCAAATATCCCTGTTTTATACAAGGGGAAGCCAGGCGCACTATCCAGAGAAGAAGAAGTGTCAGAGCAGGGATTACAATTTAAGGGCCAGTTTACATGCCCTTGTACCTTGTGTCACTTACACCTGTGTCAGGTGAGCGTGAAAGGCTATCCAATTTGCACAGGCATAGGTAATTACACAGGAACAAGGCAGTGGTGAATAAGCCCTTAGGTGTTCCTGGTCCCAAACTGTGTGCACAGAATGCTATCCTGTTCCTTTTCTCTCCAGAGGAGGAAACATGGAGCAATTATTTCAGGGCTGGATTTGGAAAATCCTCCTGAGTTCTAATCCCACCAACTGACCTGCTATGGGGCCTTGTCTAAAAAATCACTTTATGCTACCTCAGTTTTCCCTTCTGGGAAATGGGGATGGTACTAGGACTATGTGAAGGTTAATGAAAGCAGCATAAGCATGTCAAGGGAGGAAGGGAGGACTCTGCTCTCGGCATTAAGACAGTGGTCTGGTACTCAGGCACCGATTCAATTCCTCAGCCTAAGGCCTTTAAAATAATTCCTCTGTCTCACAGGGGTAACATGAAGCTAAACTCCTTTGTGAAGCTCTCACAGTGCAATGATGGAGGCCACCGAAGTAGGTATCTGTATGCCAAGGAACATATTCGTCAGTCTAAGGCAGGGGTTTGCAGAACTAATTTTCTGGTGGCCTAAGAAGGTGGCCACAAACCCTCACTGATGGCCGCTCTGAAAACGTTTCCAAATCCGAGCCCTGCTGCCCGGGGCTGAAGCCCAGAGCCGGAGCCCAGGGCTTGAAGTCCGAAACCTGCTGAGCACACACACTGGCCTCATGTGTCTGGGGAGGTGCTGCCAGGACCGCCCAGGAGGCTGCGGGGTGTAGACTGCTGATCCCCTGCTGGCGGTGCCAGCAGACACCAACGCAGCCACGGGCAACAGCTGGGTGCTGCAAGGAGGGGTCCTTTGCCCCTCCCCCCATCTCCACACAGCAGGCTGTTGTAGCTGCAGAAAAATCCCCTGGTGGCCACATTTGAGAAATGCTGGTCTAAGATTTCCTTGGTTCAGACTGGCACAAACGCATACAACACACCGTATCACCCAGACAATTCTCTTGGCACAGCTCTCAGGACCATTTTCGGTACCTCAATCTCCTGTCCCAAGCCTGCACCCCACAACTCTCCCACATCCCAACCCCCTGCCTGAGCCCATCATCCATGGCCCCACCCCAGAGCCCGCACCCCCAGCCCGAGCCCTCATCCCCTGCAACCAACCCCCAGCCCAGTGCCCCCTCCTGCACCTCAGACCTGTCATCCCCAGCCCCACCGCACAGCCAGAGCAGACACCCTGTCCCGTGCTCTGAACCCCTTGGCCCCAGCCTAGAGCCTCGTCCTGAACCCCAAACCCCTCATCCCCAGCCCCACCCCAGAGCCTGCACCCCCAACTGGAACCCTCCCCCTCCCCCCTGACCTCTGCCCCAGCCTGGAGCCCTCTCCCACACCCTGAATCCCTCATTTCTAGTCCCATCCCAGAGCCTGCACCCCCAGCCGGAGCCCTCACCCCTCTCCTCGCGCACCTCAACCCCTGCCCCAGCCCGTTGTGAGAGAGAGTGGGGGGAGAGCAAGCGATGGAGGCAGGGGGGAAGGAGCAAGTGGGGGTGGGGCCTCAGAGAAGGGGCAGGGCAGGGACAGAGCCTTGGGGAGGGCAGGGGTATTCGGTGTTGTTTGATTCGAACCACTCACCTGACCCGGGGTGGGAAGAGCTCACCCCATTTCTGCTCCTCCATAACAGCTACCAGCCCACAGGCGCTGGATGAGAAGGGATGAAACCCCACTGTACAGGAAACAGGGTCACAGGCAGGGGAATCTGCTCTCAGAAGTTGGAGGACGACTGTTTGGAATCGGGTGTGGGCAGCCCCTGGGTGCGTGCCAAGTGGCTTGTCACTCAGCATCCTGCTGCAGGATTTTGGGTGGGTGGCAACTCAGATGGAAAACACTTCTGCCCATGCAGTGAGGATTCATCCCCTCTAGGATGCAGAGCTGTCAGCTGCCTAACAAGGCTCTGGGCTCTTGAGGACTACAGCCGAGAATATCCCACTGAGCAGCTCTCTACTGAGGGTGGATTCAAGGTAGGAGCCAGCCATAAGAAGTCATTTGACCTTTAACCTGCTCTGGAGTGCTAACATGAAACTGCATATGGAACCCATGGGGTCATTAGTTGTTAAGTTACCTCCATTCATTTCCTGTCTCCTTCATGGACTCTTTCCCTGAGGACAGCTTTGCAGGGCCTTGTTTGTTCGGCATCTCTGGCAGGCAGCTTGCTACAGCACTAATCACCACTCAGAAATGGCAATTAGATTTGTTGTGCACGTGTGCACTACAAGCAGACAGATTTACTGTCCTCTGCAGCCCTGCACACAGCCCTTGCTAGTCCATTTAATCTTCATTAACCGCGCCATATGCCACCCTGTGAGGAGAAAGAGGTGTAATTACAGAATGAGCTAAAGATTATTTTCCAGGAATGTGAAGACCTTTTGTAATTTTCTGCATGTCGTCTGCACAGAATTCCCTCCCTCTGCCGTGTTAGGTCTGTGCACAGACGGAGAACACAAGCCAGGTTGCCTAGAGCCAGCCACAACTCCCATCTCATCAATAAACTGTTTCTTCTTCTTTAGTGGTTGTTTCCTTCAATTAAAGGAATTGGTGGAAGGTGCCAGATGAGCAGCCTTGGAGACTGAAATATTAGCTGTGCACGGCTTGGGCAAGCCCCCTTCTGCTACTTGCCAATGCCTGGTCACTTAGATGTGGAGGGGCCACTGGTAGGAGGGTACATCCACACTAGCAACTCTACAGAGATGCAGTGGGTTCTTCTGTCACTGTCATGAATCTACCCCTCTAAGAGACAGCGGCTAGTTTGATGGAAGAATTCTTCCACTGACCCAGCAGTGGCTACACTGGGACTTAGGTCAGCTGAACTTCATTGAACAGGGTGCAAAATTCTTCACAGTCCTAAGCAACATAGTTAAGGGATAGCTCAGTAGTTTGCGCATTGGCCTACTTAAACCCAGGGTTGTGAGTTCACTCCTTGAGAGGACCATTTAGGGATTGGGGGCAAAAATCTGTTGGGGAGTGGTCCTGCTTTGAGCAGGGGGTTGGACTAGATGACCTCCTGAGGTCCCTTCCAACTCTGATATTCTATGAGCCCAACTCTGTAGTGTAGGCCAGGCCTTAGTCTCCATCTTCTTGCAGCCCTCGGCCTCTGCTGACTGGCAATGAAGGTACAAGTTAGTGTGAGCTGTGGGCTTTTTTTGGTGTCATGGACACTTCTCCCCTGGGAAGGGTCTGAGGCACAAACATCCGTCAAATGATAGTTTTTGGTTACCATCAACATAAGCAAGGTTTGAACCATTAACATAAGCTAGGTTTGAACCAGCAATCTAGAGATGAGAGATTGTTTGGACCATCCACTCACATGTACTGATATTTCTTAAACACACAGTAGTGTGGGCTTAAAGGGAAGCATTTTGTGACAAGGTTCCCTGCCTCGATGCTGCGTGAAGAACCTCCCAGGCTGCATTTCTCCACTGGCCCTGCTGATCAGACCCTGAAAATGCACAGGAAGTGCTAGATTCCATATAAATCTTGCTCTGTATTCCATGAGAAACCCACCAAAAACGTTGGACTCTCCTCTGGAGCATGGCTGGGGATAGGTGGGAAGGGAGAGATAAATCAGCAAGGAGCTATGGTGGTGAAGGAGCAAGTCCTGAGGCTGCCATCAGCTTCCCCAGGTGGCTCATGCAAGTCCTGTTTGGAAGACAGCGGATTGCTGTGCTGCTCCCTTGATGTCCTCCAAACCTGGAAGAGGCGTAGATCCATTCACCTCTTTCCCCAAAGGCTCCCATGAGTGAGTCACTGGAGTGTTGGTGTGTGGAGTAACCTCTCAACACTCATACCCCAAATGAATTAGCAGTGGCCACCCTTCCACACAATACTCCTAAGCAATAGGAGATGGATGGAATAAATGCCACTCCCGGAGCAACAGGATACTGCTGCTATAGCGCCGAATGCCAAAGGGAAAGAAGGACATTGTAAGAGACCTAGCTAGAGTCGCTCTTCGGGGCTGCGAGTTTAAAAGCCAGTCCTGAAGGGACAGAACTCTTTCACTATCAGGACACACACTCTGCTTTCCCAGTGGTGAAAACCTTGGAGATCAGCTGATCTTGCGAGATTTGCACCATGGTAAGATAAAAGCTCAGACTGCTCATTGGATTTCAGCACCCAGGAGTCTGAACTCAAACCCTAGCCCCAATTTAGCCTCCAACACTAGTCTCACCCCTCCTTGATTCCCCTCAGGGCCTTCCCATTAACCAGAGACTCAAGCTTAAGCTTCATAAGCCTGATTCTCCTCTGATGAGTGTAAATAGTTAGTAACTCCATTGAAATCAATGGAGTTTTGTGAGGGGAAGACTGAGGTAAGTGCATGGAGCATCAAGCCTCTTGTTCTTGCTTTGAAAGCCCTGCATACTTCCACCCATGTTCGCATGGCAAACCCGGTCTCCTGTCATGTTCCTCCTTGAGCCCTCTGCTCTGCCGGGGGTGCTGCTCTCAGTGAACTGTTCATTATCTTCTCACATTGCTCTCTCTCAGATGCTCCCTTTGCATACAATGCTTTCCCCAAGCCACCAGCCTCTACACATTGCAATCCTTCTAATCATACTTCCCCTGCAAGGCCCACAAGTGAGTTTAGACTGCAGTCACCACATTAATCCCTCCCACTTCTGGACTTCCCAGAGGGTCCAGTTTTGTCTGGGTCTGCCATTTGGCAAGGACCGTTTCATATATGAAGGGGGTATACCACTAAACATATTGCTGATACTCAATAAGCACTAATCATCTCAACCTACTCCAGATCCAGACACTAGCTCCTTGGCCCATCTCTAGAGGAAGATCTGCTTTCAGATACATTCTCCAGAGTAATCGGCCGGGGTGGAGGTAGCCTCCCAATTGAATGAGTGCACTGTAGTGTAATCTCGAAATGAGACAACCCCAGAATGACAAAGAACATGGTGTCCAATTTGCTCTGCCAGGAAAAGACCCCAAACACTCTGAGAGGAAAATCTTGGTTAACATGGACACCAATATAACTTTCACTTCCCTGCTCCGCTTTATCACTCATCTTTTCCCATGCTCCGTGCTGACTGCAGTCAGTCTGTCTGCACAACTGCTTGGGGATGGAAGATTCTTTTGCTCTTTCCCTTGGTGCGAACACTGCAAGTCAGGTATCTCTTAACCTCCTCTTATATCTTACCAAAGATCAGAAGTTTGCATACGAGGATGGGCCACACGGAATATCCCAACATACTTGGATACTGCCCAAGCTAAAATAGTATCTTAAGTAGAACAAAGTTTAATAGTACATCAAATTAAATCAAAGGTAAATGGATCATCATCATATTGAGCATACAGGATAAGCAACAGCCAAGCTAAGTAGGTTAAACCTTATAGTTACCGTCCTGGTAAATTGGAAAATACAGTTCTAGCATTCCGTGTGCCTGTCTCTCCAGCTATCACAGGCTCTGCTTTTATCCAGACATCCCTATGCCAGAGGTCACAGCTGTCAGTGAGACATTTCCAATTCTCTCCTCTAAAGGTCTGTCATTTATACTGTTAATTCCTTTGAAGTCTAAGTATGAAAACTATTAGGCATCAGCTGCTAACCCAGCAGAGCTGATTGGATTTTTGAACAGAACATATACTGGGGAGGGTAGATCCCAATTCTATTTAGTAATTAAAAGGACTCTGCTTTCAGATGCGGAGAGTTTTTCTATCTCTTGTTACTTAGAAATGAAGCATCTTAAGTAACTCAAGGAACTTTTTACATACCACTTGATTATGACATCTAGATACAGCAGGATAGATCTGCTTTCACAATGAAGAGTATAGAGGGAGGGAATCGGATGTCAGAGAGGACCTAGGCCTATGGGATCACTGCCCTCCCCGTAGGGATGAAGGTCAGAGAAAGCTCAGACTGGGTATTTGTTAGGAATGGGATAGATAATAAGACAGAAAATAATAATATGTTGCCTCAGTATAAATCCATGGTGTGCCCACATCTTGAGTACTGTATGCAGATGTGGTCGCCCCATCTCAAAAAAGACATACTTGAAAAAGATTCAGAAAAGGGCAACAAAAATGATTAGGGGTATGGAAAGGCTTCCATGTGAGGAGAGATTAATAAGACTTGGACTTTTCAGCTTGAAAAGAGATGACTAAGGGGGGATGTGATAGAGGTCTACAAAATCATGACTGACATGGAGAAAGTAAATAAGGAAGTGTTATTTACTCCTTCTCATAACACAAAATCTAGGGGTCACCAAATGAAATTAATAGGCGGCAGACTTAAAACAAACAAAAGGAAGTATTTTTTTTACACAGTGCACAGCCAACCTGTGGAACTCTTTGCCAGAGGATGTTGTGAAGGCCAAGACCATAACAGGATTCCAAAATGAACTAGATAAGTTCATGGAGGATAGGTCCATCAATGGCTATTAGCCGGGATGGGCAGAGATGGTGTCCCCAGCCTCTGTTTGCCAGAAGCTAGGAATGGGTGACAGGGGATGGACTACCTGATTACCTGTTCTGTTCATTCCCTCTAGGGCACCTGACACTGGCCACTGTGGGAAGACAGGATACTAGGCTAGATGGACCTTTGGTCTGATCCAATAGGGCTGTTCTTATGTTCCATGTTCTTATTTCGCTGTAATTTCACATTAACTAGTGTAGGCTGTGTTGTTGAAGCCTTGTCAGTCCCAGAATATTAGAGAGACAGTCAGGGAGGTAACATCTTTTATTGGGCCAACTTCTGTTGGTGAGAGAGACAAGCATTGCAGCTACACAGAGAAGACCTGAAGAAGAGCTCTGTGTAGCTCTGAAACTGGTCTCTCTCACCAATAGAAGTTGGCTCAACAACAGATGTTACCTCCCCCACCTTGTCACATTAGCTAATGGATGCTTAAAGCAACAAAGAAACCTTTTCTGTGCAGTTAGGTAGAAGGCATGATAAAACAACAAGAGGAATCATAATTGTCTTATCTTACCACACTAATGCACTGCTATGTTGCTAGAAGTGTATAAGAGACTGATTATGCCAAACTCCGTAGACATTTTCTAATGCCCAGAGCACAAACCTCTTATCAAGTGCCTCCAGGCAGCATCTTCAGAAACTTTAAAACACAAAAGGCCACAAATATTACAATGAAAAGTAGCCAATTCAGGGACCTTTGGACATTCAGAGAATTTTCTACAATTCTGACTGAACTACCTCCGCCCTATGCTGATTGGTTGCATGCGCCAACCCTCCCCGTCACTTCAACCCAGCTTGCTCCACACCTTCCCCACCCTGTCCCCTTAACCCCCTTCCCTCCACTGACCTTTTCCCCTTCAGCTTACCCCACTTAACTAAGCCCCTTCCCCCTGCCACCAAATAAAATTGTGCATCTAACATGTTTGCTGCCATCACACTGTTTGCTCAGCTTGTGCCTTCTACTCCATCCCCCACTCTGTTGGTATGTTGTCTATTTAGATTGGAAGCTCTTTGGGACAGGAACCAATGCTTTGTCTTTATCCTAGGCCTCACCCTCGGTTGGTCCTTGGGCACTACTGCGCTAAACATGGTTAATAATTAATAACTTTTGTGACGGTGCACTCCATAGGATGTTATGAAAATACGCTAATGAGTGTGACTATAATGTAACTGGAATACGCTTCATGCGAAAGGTCTCTTGTAAGGTATCGTTACAAAGCTTATAATCTACTGAGTGTGGTCATCCTATTTGTATAAATGTATCATTCTTGTATCTGAAACGAGAAATATGAACTATAACTCTGAGGTCCTATTGTAATTATACAAAGTGTGGGCCATTAATGATGGCTTGGAATCTTGATGGCTCCCATTAACCAGGACAATTGGTTGTAAATGGATGCTTACATGTAAGTCTTCCTGTATACCTGTGTGCTGGCAAGTGGGTAATGAAGTCTTACAGTGACATGTGATCATGTCACCTGATCTGGAATCCATCTTTAACCTGGTGCTTTTCCATTGAGAAGGAGGGGCGGGAACCCAGAGAGGGAGAAATCCCCTAGCTACCACCTGAGCTGGACAAGGATTGTACCAGGGGAAAGGATTGGGCCCACACCAGAAAGGAGTCTAGTGGTCTGTAAAAGAAGCTTATTAGAACATCTCTGAGGGTGAGATTTACCTGCATTTAGTTTCCTATGGTATTAGGCTTAGACTTGTGTGTTTTTGTTTTATTTTGCTTGGTAATTTACTTTATTCTGTCTGTTATTACTTGGAACCATTAAATCCTACTTTTTATATTTAATAAAATCACTTTTTACTTATTAATTAACCCAGGGCAAGTAATTAATTCCTGGGGGAATGAACAGCTGTGCATCTGTCTCTTTCAGTGTTATAGAGGGTGAACAATTTTTGAGTTTACCCTGTATAAGCTTTATACAGAATACAATGCATTTATTTGGGATTTGGATCCCATTGGGAACCAGGTATCTGAGTGTTGGAGACAGGAACATTTCTTAAGCTGTTTTCAGTTTTGAGGGGGATGTGGTTCAGACCTGGGCCTGTGTCTGTAGCAGGCTAGTGTGTCTGACTCGACAAGGCAAGGTACTAAAGTCCCAAGCCGGCAAGGAAAACGGGCTCAGAGGTAGTCCCAGCACATCAGGTGGCAGTTCAAGGGGGTTTCTGTGACGCAGACATTAAACTATTTCAGTTTCCTTAACACCAGCCTCCAGATGGAGTGTCACGAACTGCCAGGTTCAATATTTAATTACATTTTGCAAGATGACACCATCGTAAAACAGAGCTGCCAGGTGGTGCCTTCCACATGGTGACTGATTTGCACTGTCCAGAATGCAGAGCTGAATCACATAATTCAGTAATGGATATTCCCCCAAAGTTCTGAAGCTATGTGGCTTCCCTCTCAAACACAGAGAGGAATAACAATACACGGTACACCCCAACCACACAGCTCCCCCAGCACCTCCTAGCTTCAGATTGGGTGAGTGACAGGACAACAATCTGAGTTAGGGGCAGTGAGCAAACTTGCGTTAGGGACCAACACAAACTTTTACCAAACCTTTGTGTAGGTCGACCGTATTTCCCTGTACTGAGCCTGTGACGTCGGGTAAAATTACTTGTATTCAAGCAAGTTCAATGGCAAGCGATCAGAACTATGCAGTGCAAACATTCAAATTAACATCAAGGTGAGCCCTTGTTAAAAAGAAATACTGCATAGTTAGATTCTTTTTATTTACCTTCTTATCTTTAGGGTTCACACGGGGAGAGGTGACATACACACCTCTCTCACATGCGGGGAGTCACCGACCAACCTGGCTCTCCCTGACTGCCACACTCCACCCTCCATTTCTGTCTGGGTCCCCCGGGACGGACCTGCCTCTTCTGGCACCTGGCGTCATGTCTTCCTGAGGCAACACATGGAGGGGGGCACACAGAGTCACTTGCCCACCCTTCCCAGATTTCTGCCAGGACTCACACCAGAATGTTGCTGGCAGCAGCCTTTTGGCACCGTGTGGGAGGGAAGGGACGGGGGAAGGGATGACCTGGTCCGTGTCTTTGCAGAGCTCATCCCTTCCACCCCCGGAAGCAGGTTTTTCCTTCCTGCCCTCACAGTGTTGAAAGGCAGCTAACACCTCCAGGCTGCTGCTGGTCACCGACATAACCCAGCCGCCTCCTATCCCCTGGCCACAGTACAGGCAGGAAAGGGTTAAGCCCTAAGGATGCCCTGTGCACCAGGGCCCAGGACACCTAACTGCAGGGGCTTCAGCAAACTGGGCCAGAGAGGTGGCTCAGGAGGGGTGGGTGTTTAGGGGATGGAGCAGACCCACACTCCCTGGGGAATGGGTGAAGAGGTTGCTAAGCCCCTGCCCCAGGGCCGCTGTGGAGCCTACAGGTTCGGGGTGTGAACAGGCTGGAAATTGCTTCCCACTCCCCAGCCACTCTAGAGCTTAGCTGAGGGGTGGAGAGGCTTCCCTGTGCCAGCGCTGTGTGCGGCTTTGGCACATTCAGGGCTGGACTTCTCCTGGCCAGCGCCCCAGGCCAGAGGGTCTTGGCTTTCCTCGGGCACTGGCCCAACCAGAGGCAGTGGGGGAAGGAAGGAGCCTGCCAGCCAGGCTGTTGGTGAGTTGAGCAGTCAGACCAGAGGCTGGTTCTCTGCACAGCGCCCGAAGCGGGACATGATCTGCTGAGGGATATGGAGGAACAGGCGAAGGGGGTGGGGAGTTAAGGGGCGAAGCAGGGAGAGGACAGTGAGAGAGGGAGCACGTAAAGGGCCAATGAGTGGGCAGCAGAGACGACACGTAACTGGGTGCTGCCTGGCACCTGCCCCCCCACACAGAAGCCTCCACGGCGCACAGCCTGTGCTGGTTGAAAATGGGATGAGGGGCGGGGCCCTGCTGACAGAGCCAGCATGTGGCAGGGACTGCACTGACGGACCAGCAGGGGGAGCGACCAGCTCCACACGCTGCATCTTTGCCCGCCATCAGCCTGGCACACCCACTGGACCCCCGCATTCACCACCGGTGGGTGGGCGGCTGGCGCGCAGGGATCCGGAGAGCTGCAGGAACCACCGGTACTGATGCAGGGGGGAGGGAGACAGAAAATACAGGACAATTTGCCCATTTTTAAGAGAAAGTTGGGACAGCTGCAGGAGGGCTTAAATTTGGGAATGTCCCTTTAAAAACAGGACCTCTGGTCACCCTGCCTTTGTGAGTGACTGGACTGGACTGTCACAGCAAGACACGAACCTGTGCCTGAACATTCAGCCTGTGGAACCATAACCCCTAGTCAACTGCGTTACCTTTTCTCTCCCCCTCTACTACAAGCTGCTGGCATTATCTGTTTTTCTAGCCTTGCCACTGGGTTCCTTATACTGGCTGTCCAGGCAGAGAACTGATTCATCTTGGGGACCAAGATCTCTATCACACATCCTGTTTGTGGCACCACTGTAGCCTTGTCAGAAGTGCTAGACTGATCACACTCCTAATCGTTATGGATTAGTATAGCTCCTTGGCAAATTGGCTATTTAGGAGTTTCTCATTTGTTGTGGGATTGGTGTAATTTGAAACGGATAGGAACAAATGCTTTAGTTAATCCCCAGAAAACTCCACTCATTATTATAACCAAACAACACACAGCTATATAAAGAGCAAATATCTTTAGCCATAAGGTATCATAATACTTAGACACTTCAAAGAGTCATAGAAAACAAAGACAGGAAGAACAGTCAATGGAGCACCTCCGAAGGCCACAGACACCATTTCAGGAGCCCAGCAGACCCAAATTGTAGGGAATTAGGTGAGATCTTTTATACCCCTCCTTTATGTAACTAGTCAGATGCATAACCAGCAGCAGGAATTGGTGTGGCCATAATAAGGTTTGTACCTGCTCTTTGCTCATTTGGGGCATTCTAGGTATCCATAATTTTATTTCCACTCACTGACCTAGGCATCTGTGTCAATTAGTTTTTTAATAAGCCATAGACCTCAATGCATTCTAACTGCCTCATTACAATATTGCAACAGCCCCCAAACTATCCATCTAATTCTAGATCATTTTGCAAGCTTGTGGTGTACCTTCCTTTCCAGAGGCACGTGAGCGTGACACAGAATGAGAAGGCATAATTCAAGGTCCAGGATCACACCCTTGGACCTTGTTTGGTTCACTTAAAAGTACCCCTTAGAATAAGCCTCTTTCTAGGCCTCAGACTCAAAAAACTGGCCTTTATACTAGAACAAAGCACAACTCAAGTATTTGTGTTCTCCTTCTAGAATCCTGCATATTTCAAGCTAATAGCTCTTACATCTGTCAACATCCTAGCTCTATAATGTTATTTGCCATAGCATTATTACAAAGCTATGCCAGGGTCATCAGTCAACAATGTCCCTCTCTATACCTGAATGACAAAGAATTGGAGTCTATTCCAACTCTGGCTAGAGAGCCTAGCTCTTTAGTTCAAGTTATCAAGACTCAGCCTTCAGCCCTAGAGATCTCTGCTTCAATCCCTATGCTTAGGAAAGATAGCCATTATCACTGAAGCATTCAGTGAGCAATATGTTACTTGTATGACAAGTCTTGCCGCTGAAGGAAAGTTATTAAAATAGCAACTAAGGGCAGAATATGTTATAAGCCAAGCTTCTCCCTTCCTTTTACCTTATAATAGAGACTTTACTATATGTATATATATGTAACCTTAGAGCCCTGTACTAGGGGAGTTCTCTCAAAGCTAGGAAAGGCTGCAGTACTTACTAGCAGCTGTGAGACTCTCTTTTGAAACGTGGAGGGGGCTAATTGGCCAGAACATACTAGGGGGCGGGGCTAAAAGACTACAAAGCCTGCTCTAGGCTTGAGGAACTTACTTCATTTTGGGAGCTTATTATTAATGCAGCTTGTGCTAGTAGGCATATGCATGTCTTGTGCTTAGGCTATTGGATTAGTCTAGGAAGGTACCTATTCTGTGGTGCTAATCCTAGGTTGGGAGCTTAGTTAGGCTATGAATCTGCTCTAACCTGAGGTGTTTATTTTGGTTTAGGAATTGAATATTACTGGTTCTCTTTAGCCTGTGAGTAGTATAGTTTAGAGTATCATTCTGGGTCAGAGCTAGCTTAGTCTCCTGCTCTGGAGTTGTCTTTAGTTTAAAGAGACTACTTCAGTTCTGGGAGCTGATAGATTTCAGATAAGGGTAGTACTTAGAAGCCTTCCTGTTCTTAGTGAGATTGTATGAAGGGGTATTAATTCCACACACACTAATGTGACTCTTGTAGTTTACATTAATGTGCTTCCTCTGGGTCTTAAATCTAAAAAGCATTTTTTTTTAAAAAAAATATTTCTAATGGGTGACTCACTCTGCTCTTTTCTTCATGGTATTTGAATCCAGCACACACACCAACCACTGTGAGATAGTGAGATCCGCAGTATTGCCAATCTCAAGCATTCAAATACTGGATTTAGCTTTCTCCAAAAGCATGAGATGGGTTGGGGGGAAAAGAAGCCTCTTAAATAGAGTTCTTCTAATTTGGCTTCTGTTTTTGTATCTTTAGGGTGTGGTAAGGTCACACTTTCAATCTTTGCTCTTCAGCCATGAGGCCTAGAAACTTCATTATTTATTTTTTTATTTTTTTTTAAAAAAGCTGAGATTGACATAATCCTATGCCTCCAGAGTCTGGGGCAAGACTGCTGATAAAACTGTGAAAGTTGGCAACACTGGACTATCTGAAAAAAGCTGGAATTAATCTGAATCTGCTTCTACTTTTCCCTTCTTGGTACTAGCTAGAAGGGGAACAGAGGGGAATCTCCCAAGAAACCCACATTCAGATGGTGCCTAAAGCTGTAGTGAGTGCTTTACAGAGCAGATAGGAAAGGTGTCCCACTACTTGGCAAGATGCAAGGCAATGTGGTCTGGAGGAATGAGTGCAGGGTTGAGAGGCAGTAGATCCAGAGGCCTAACCCTGGGCACAGCCCTTGACTTGCTGTACAGTTTTAAGCAAGTCCTTTCATTTTGCTGTCTCAATTTCCCCCTTTGTAAAAATGGGTAAAATACATACCACAAACTGCTGCTGTGGGAGTTAGCTAATGAGTGGATGGTGCTTTGATCATGCAAAGAGCTATGTAACAACCAAGTGTTAAGGTAAAGGAAATGGGAAACAAAAGGTAGTGGGGGATGGGAGGCCACAGGTTACACACATGATCACATGGTTATCATCCTAATGGTTCCTTGAGGGGGGCTAATATGGTCACTATTAAATGCACAATCCCTAGGCAGTTTCCCATACCTGCAGTGGGAAGGTAGGTTTCTCTGTTACATTCACAGTGTTTCCAAAAGAGGAGATGGATGAAAACAGACTTTTGCTGGAAGGTTTCAGCCTAACACTGCTTCCTCTTAGAGTTCAGAATGATTGCACCCAAAAACCAGAGAGGCAAAGCAAACTGTTCCCCCTGCTTATTCTCCCTTATGCTAACCTGGCCAGCTGATTCAGTTATGTAGGCCCAGATTGCATTCTTCCCTACAGAGCCCCTTAGCCTGCCAGCAGGACTAGGAAACCCTCCTGTGCACTTTGCACAACAGCTTAAAATTGTAGTAGAGTTTTCAACACACTATAGCAAGGAAGCCTGGTAGCTCCTGTCTGCATCTTGGGGAGAGCAGTGGCTTCTGATCCTTGTTCCCAGAAGTCCTGGTAGCTGCCCCAGCTCTGGTAGAGGGGAAGGGCAAACTAAGGACCAGCCCAACTCATAAACTTGTGGTCCTTATCCCAGGTGAACCTTTGGGGGCGGTGAATGTTAATACGGCTGAAAGGAGTGAAGTCTCTGATCCTATTTAGTGCACCTTCCTCCCTCCTACCCCTTCTCTGATCCTACGGTGCTGATATGACTCAACCTTGATCTGGAAAGCCCTTGTGACTGCCAGCAAGCTTCCAATTAGCATGAACAGGGGTGGTGTCTTCTGTGATAGTTCCCTGTGGACAGAGGACTGGGCTGAAGTGAACTTCCCAATAGGCTATCTATCTCCCAGCCAGCCCATGGCAGGACTTTGTCATTCCCAGTTCAGGATGGGCTTCAACTGGCAGTAATGAGCAGCTCTGTACCTCATTACAAAACTCCCCTCCCCTCCCTGACCTTAATTTGAGGCTGGAGCAGGAAAAAAGGGATATTAATGGAAACCGCTCAGGTCTCATGAATAATCCATGAACAAGATCCACATTAACTTCTCAGGGTGAATGATGACTGGTGCTAATTAAAACTTTTTTAGCACATTCACTAAATGACTTCCCGAGCTTGCATTCCACTCAAGGCACTGTGCTGATGTCCTTTGTTTCTCTACATGCTGTCAGTGGGCTTCAGGGGCTTGCCAGTCCTATCCTTTATCCAACTTTTTTTTGCTGAAAAAAGTTGGCAGATGGTATATTAAAATACAGGTATTTGAAACATTGGAAACCCTTTTCATGCAACCAATACAATACGCTGCATGTCCAGAATTATGTATAGCGCTCCCTGGATGTGCTACGGTATCTTTCTCCAGGCTCAAGGAACAAAGAGGTGATCCTCATCTGAGTATTTAAAGTTGAGATTAAACCATTGAACAAAGAACAAAAGTAAAATCTGTGTGGGAGCACACCAATGGAGTCTCCTCAACAGTCTGTCCCTGTCACTGCCTAATGTGCTAGACACCACCTCAGAGTGAAAGGTGATGAGATCCCTAACCCATGGAGCCTGTAAACTAAATTACAGGTGAGGCAATAAGGGAGGAAATAGGAAAGGAGGAAATGAGGGAAGGGACACAGCATTAAGATCTGTCTCTTTACATGTCTTTCATCACTGCTGTGAGGAGCTCCTTGGTCATTAATGAATTTTACCCTCTCAGGGCCCCTGTGAGGCAGGGAAGTGCTATTCTCTCCATTGTGCAGATGGGGAACCAAGGCATAGAGGCTGAGACTTGCTGGTTGCACAGGGAGCCTGTGGATGAACCAAGTCTCCTAAATCCCACCCCAGTGCCTTATCCACTAGCCCAGACTTGGCATACGAAGCTTCAGCATAGTTCAACCATAAGATCCTGATCTCTGTGCAGGAGTCACTGAGCAACGCTCATTTACTGTGTTAAGTAGGAGGCCAAACTGCTGCTCAGAATGCTCCTTTTTGGCCTAAAAACCTCTGTCAGTGCAATGTAGTGCAGTGGACAAAAGGAAGCACTGGAGTGATCCAGAGAGGGATGTGGCATGTCCGATCAAGCATTACTGGAGCTAAGTAGCAGCATTTTGAGTAGATTGAAAAGAGGCGCTGTGGGGGGCAGGAAAACACCACCTAACTTTCAGTCTCTAGCCAGCCAAGTCCTTAGAGATTGAAAGGGGCAGTTTATTAGCTATACAGAGTCTAAGTAAGTGAATAAAAGTACAAGGCATTAGTCAGAAATGGTTTCAAGAGAAATAAAAATAAAATGCTGTCTAGTGCCAAAACTTAAACTAGACTTGGTTGAAGATAAAATTCTTATGTTCTCCTAGCAACAGAGATGACCAAATTTAAGGTTAGGATCTCTTCCAAAGTCAAATGGCTGCTTCATTTATCTTAAGTGAGAAAGGGAGAGAGACCTCAGGATGTCTTTTCCCCTCACATTTATAGTCCAGTCACCCTTTGCAATGCATTTTCCTGAAGGTTACGCATAGACAAAGTTCATTTCTGCTGTGAGGTTAGTCATGGAGTCTTGTGTGTGAAAGAGGTTCCATCCTGTTTGCTAAAATGTACATCAATCTGTTCTTGACCCCGCCCACCTTCCTCGTCAAAGAATGGCCACTTGACTGGTAATTGCCCATCAACTGTAAAACATGCCCAGAGATCAGCTTGTCCTTTATCTTTGACGAACAAGTTTATCCACTCACCAGACTTGTCTGGTATTCACATTTCAGTCATAAAATGAAATTAATAACTTTACATATATTGCTACATGCATTTCACCATGATATCCTTGACGAATGACTTGCTAGTTTGTAAATATCTCACAAGCCTTATTTTGTAACAAGATTTTTACGATAGTCTGTAGAAGTACATTTGGCCACAATGACCTTGCTGAAACTAAAGGCCTCACTAACACGCACCCAAATTAATCAAAGCAGGTCACCTTTTCCCTTTGGAGCCATGCTTTGGTATGGAGTGTTAATGACTCATCCATATTAAAAATCAGGATTCAAGTCCCAGCTGAAATATACAAAATTGTACATATATGAAACCTCTGGGTATGACTAGAACAATATCCAAGTAACTTTAGGGGCCGTGGGGGCTGTGTGTGTGCAATAAACAAATGGGCTGTATATCTGCACAGCAGTTAATGTGATCTAATAGGGCTTTTCCATCTCATAACTTTTTAGAATCTTTTAACTTTCTATATCCCAGCTACTCTTCCATCCCTGTCTCTCTTCCCTCTCTCCCTGCTTTTCTTATTCCCCCTTTTTATATATTCTTCCCACTTGCTGGAAAGCTCTTTTGCTGTGACTTGGGTCAAACGGTTCCCAAAGTATAGAGCTATCTGAGAGGTTTATCTTGTACAGTCTCTGGGGTAATCCTTATGCTTTTGTGCATTTCCTCAATAAGCCATTAACATTGTTTGTTTGGTCTTTTTACTGTTGTACCTGAAAGGCTGCTTGTGGGTGTTTTCAGCCTAACATGTTTCAGTAACACATGCCTAGTCAAACTTCATAACGTCACAGATGACAATAGCACATACAATCCAACAATGGATCAATGCAGGGGTAGGCAACCTATGGCACTGGTGCCAAAGGCGGCACGGGAGCTGATTTTTTTTTTTAGTGGCACTCACACTGCTCGGGTCCTGGCCACTGGTCTTGGGGGCTCTGCACTGTAATTTAATTTTAAATGAAGCTGCTTAAACGTTTTAAAAACTGTATTTACTTAACATACAATAGTTTAGTTCTATATTATAGACTTATAAAAAGAGACCTTCTAAAATTGTTAAATTTTATCACCGGCACTCAAAACCTTAAATTAGAGAGAATAAATGAAGACTCGGCACACCGCTTCTGAAAGGTTGCCGACCCCTGGATTAATGTTTTAACTGCTCAAGACTTACTGATACCTCACAAGGCATACTTTGTACAAAATAGATCCTAATTACACAATAGTGGTGATTATTGGGGTGTCAGGGTATCACACTTCCCTCCTTAGTTTAGTGCAGGTGTGTTAGTCACTGACTAGTACAAAGTCAGTGCCCCAAGGTCCTCTTTCCTGGAGAGGGCATCCGCTACCATAGTCTCTTTCCCCTTTATGTGCACAATCTCCATGTCAAATTCTTGCAGGGTTAAGCTCCAGTGTAAAAGCTTGGAATTTGTGCCTTTTAGTTCTGTTTCACCATTTTAAGGGTGAGTGGTCTATTAGAATCTTGAACTTTCTATTAAAGCAGTATGGCTTCAGCTGCTTAACTGTCCACACTACGGCATAGCCCTCTCTGTCAGAGTTATTGTGTTCTGTGGGAGATGGCTTTTTATTTTGCAAGGCAATTGGATGTTTCTTGTCTTCCCTGCTTGCATCAGTACGGCACCCAAGCCAATGTCAGATGCATCAGTGTGTAATTCAAAGGTCTTATCAAAGCCAGGGATGGCTGGCACAGGGTTTACAGACAAGTGCCTTTAACCTTATGAAAACCCTTCTGGCGCACCTCTGACCAAATCACCTTAAGTTGGTGCTTTTTACACATGTTTGTGATTGGGGATACAATGTCACAAACCTTCTGTCATAATTTGGCAAGCCTATGAGGAATTGGACTTGCCTTTTAGTTTGGGGCACAGGGCAACTTACAATGGCTTCCTCTTTAAGAGGGTTGGGGGATATTTGCCCCCTCCAATCCAATGTCCTAGACAGGGGCAGCCAAAGTCCCTTATCTTGCACTTAGAAGGTTCTGTGGTTAGACCAGCCTCTTTGAGCTCTAACAGCATAACCCCTAGGTGCGCCTTATGGTCATCCCATGTGTTGCTGAACTCCGTGATGTCATCTACATATGCCCTTGCAAAGCTCTGTAAACAATTTAACACTTTGACCAGTCTCTGGAAGGTTGTACCAGCATTGACCAAACCAAAAGATAACCCTGTGAATTCTGTTAGAGCTTATTCCTTTACTTTCCCACTTTCCTGGTCCTCCTTGCGTGAACACAGAGCAACAATACCTGAAGTCCAAAGGTGCAAACAATTTGATGTTTGTTGGGGTGAACTTCCAGCAAGCTTAAATCCAAGTTCCTTTTTCCTTACTTTGAATCCTAATTCACTTCCTGTTTGCCCCTAATTTATATAGTAATATTCTTAGCTATACTTTAACCAGTCATTCTACTGAAATTTACCTAACCAATTCTAACATTGTAAAATGATTAGTCAACCAATTATATCCCCCTACCTTAGTGTACACCCAGCAAAAATTAATTATAAAGGAGACAAACAATTACAGAACCAGACAGACCATGCAAATAAACAATAGCAAACTGGGAACTATAATGACAAAACAATACAAATGTGAGGATTTCACAACTACATCTATAAAAACATAAGGATTTCCCAGCTGTGTTTTCTATTAGTTAAGAATTCACTTATAACTGTTAAACCAAATTTCCTTTTACATCTTCTAGGCTCTTCCCTATCTCTGGAGGTAATAGATCAGATCCCCTTTCTAACAGCCCCAGATTGCTTTCTTTCAATATGACTGGTTTGGAATGTGAGGATGTGACTATTCACTTCCCAGCTTATAGCTGCTGATGCTGCTTAGCCAAAGGCATTGGCCTAAGAACAAGGCCTCAGACGGTCACAGTGAGAGAAGGCCCTGACACAAATCGTTTTACACAGATTTTTTTATATCTTTAACTAGCTAAATGATAAACCTATACCGAAATTCTTGAAGTATAGGCCTTTACAGACAGGCCTGAATATCATATCCTAACACTTTTGAAGACTGCTATGTCAGTGATTAAAAGCAGATTTTTTGCCATGCCCTCCTCCCCTCTAGAGGGATCCGCCAGTAACCTCTAGTTAAATCAAAAGTACTGAGGTGGTTGGCTTGGCTCAGCATATCATCAGTTCTTGACATGGTGCGTGTCTTTTACAGTAAGAGCATTGTTTTCTATGGTCCATACAATCTTACAGCACCATCCTTTTTGGGGACCAAGACCACAGGGGATGCCCATGAGCTGCCAGATTCCTTAATTTACTCCCAGGTCCAACATGTTTTGTGTATCTCTACAAATTTGCTCTTGCACCTTGCCAGTGGCTCTGGAAAGAGATGCTTGTGTCCCTTTGAGGATTTTGTGTCAGTAAGTGTGTTCTTCCTAGCTTGTTGGAAAACCTCATTGTATCCTTGCAGCACTGAATTCCCCACCCCCGCACCCTGCTTTTGACTGCTGTTAACTCTCTGAAGACTTCAATGCTTTCCAGAGTTGAATCTCTGGCATTCAGCCATGAAGTCAATGAGTGGGTGTGCCTCAGTCTCCTCTTCCACACAACAGATCATGTTCACTACAGTCTTCCTGCTCTGATAGGCTTTGTGCTGTTCCTGTGTATTAGTTGGGGGATAGTATTATCATGAGGCTTTTTAACTTGATGTGTGTCCTCATTTGCCACTTCTACCACCTCCCATGAGCAATGTGTTTTGGTTTTGGTTTTTGGTTTTTTGGTTTTTTTCTTGTTTGCAGGGCAGAGTAACATTACCAAATCTGCTATATTAAAAGTGCATTTACAAGTATTTTTGTCATACCATGCCTTTTTGTTTGGCCTCTTGGAGGTTGGTTTGGACAAATTCCATCATCCTTTAACTCCTTCCTAAACCTGTGAACATACTCAGTTACTGGCTCTTCCCACACCTCATTGCACCCTTCCCATGAGTCTTTAATGGGATTGAGGGGTCCCCTCACTTTTTTTCTCCCATATAAAAGATCAGCCCTGTGGACCCTTGGGGTACCTCCCTGTAAGCATACAACAGAAATGACAGTAACTCATCCCAATTTTGGCCCCTTGTAACAAAGGGGCCTTCTGCAGGACACTACTGAGAGTATCAGTTCAGAACAAATTGCTTACAGCTGGGCAGTCACAACCCAAGGCTGGGGTTCCTTCACTACTAAGGCACAGCAAACCAGCTGAACAGAAAGGACTTCGGTTTTACCCCACTGGCTAACCAGAAATCATACAAGCAATTCCCTTAATACTCCAGTTTCACCACCACTGCCACTTGTTATGGGGGCAAATGGTTATGAACACCAACACCCCAATAAAAGAAAAAAGTTCTCCCCATCCCAAAGGACCAACCTCCTGACCCAGGTCAATATGCAGATCAGATCTTACCCACAAATCATGCTGTTACCGATCCTTTAGATTCTAAAGATTTATTTATAAAAAGAAATATAGATGAGTTAAAATTGGTTAAATGGAATTAAATACATACAACAACCGCAAAGTGTTTAGTTGAGAGTTATTTCAGGCTTGATGGGATTACTGCTGATTGGTTTAAATCAAGTCTCTGGAGTACAAACATCCCAGCTTGGATGGGTTGTTCAGGCCTTTGTTCAGAGCCTCAGTTTCAAGCACTGTTCCTCCAGAGGTCTGAAGCAGGATTGAAGACCAAATGGACGGGTCTCCAGGGCCTTTTATATTATCTCTGTTGAAGGACCCCTTTGTCCTTATGGTGGAAAATCACAGCAGCAAGATAAAGTTTGGAGTCACATGGGCAAATCACATGTCCATGCATGACTCAGTTTGCAGGTGGCAACCATTGCTACATGCTACCTTGAATGTTCCCAGGAAGACTCCTCAGATGTGGATTGGAGTCTCCCAAGGTCCATTGTCAATGAAGTGTGTTTTGATTGGGCACTTTATTCTGAATAGTCCTTTCTCGAGAAACTGAGCCAGTGTTTCACTGATGCTACTTAGAATCAAACACCTTGAGATACAAGTACATAGCCAATATTCATAATACAAAAATGATAGACATACAGACAGCATAATCAGAACCAGAAAACTACAACCTTTTTATAGATCCCTCACTTGACTCTTTGTACAACATCTGGCACAGCTATACGACCTTGTTCACAACAATGATCTATACAATCACAGTCCATGTCAATAATGTTACACCCCCAGTGCAAAATTGATGCAGGAAGGGATGATGCAAATATCCCTGCATCCTAAGGACTCCCTATCCTGGACAATGCATCAACTACAACAATTTCCTTCCCTCTTATCTGGATTATATACATTTAGTACTCCTTGAAGGGCTAACTCCAACACAGCAACCTGGAGTTGGTACCCTTGGCCTATTCCAGCCAGATCAGAGGGGCGTGATCACTCAGTACAGTGAATTTTTTGTTGTACAAATAGGGCTTAAGCTGCTTCACAGCCCATACAATGACATAACATTCCTTCTCAATGGTAGCATAATTTTGTTCAGTGGGGGACAACTTCCACGCCCCCTCTTGCATTAGCACTGCCTCTAACCCAATATTGGAAGCATCCGTAAATAGCAAAAAAGAAGTCTTTTCAAAATCAGGTCTGGCCAAAACAGGCTCTTTAGCCAAAGCACTCTTTATGCTTTGAAATCACTGCTCACAGGTCTCTATCCACAACACCCAGTCTCGTTTTTCCTTTTTCATTAGGTCCGTGATGGGAGCAACAATGTCACTGAATCCCTTTACAAACCTCCTATAATAGTTGGCCAGACCGATGAATGATTGGACCTGCTTCTTAGTTCTAGGGGTAGGCCAGTTCTTAATGGCTTCCACTTTTAAAGGCTTGGGGTATGGTAACCAGTTGCCCACCCTGTGCCCCAGGTAGGTCACCACAGTAGCTCCCATTCTTCATTTAGAAACCTTAACAGTTAGATTGGCCTCCCTCAGCTGGTGCACCACACAATTCCTGTATGGTTAAAGTGATCTTGCCATGAATTGCTGAAAATGACTAGGTCAACTATATAGGCCCTTGTGAAAGATTCTGATCCCCAGAGGACCACATTTATAGGGCTCATGAAAGTAGCCCCTGAATTTCGCATCCCAAAGGGCAACACTTTGAATTCATACAGGCCAAATTCCACTATGAAAGTGGATTTTTCTCATGCCTCAGCATCTAGGGGTATTTACCAGTACTCTGTAGTCAGATTGCAGATCCTTATAAACTTTCTGCCATCCCACACCCAGTGTGTCCAATAGATCCTCTATTCTGGGTGTGGGGTAAGGGTCAGGTTGAGTTGTAGCATTTAGCTTTCTGTATTCCACACAAAATCTCATGGTCTGATCCTTTTTGGGCACCATCACAATGGGAGAGGCCCAGGGGCTCTTGGATCTGATGATTATTCCCATTGTCAACATGTTTTCCATCTCTTCTTGGATCGGTCTCTGCATCTCCCCCTTGCTCCTGTAAGCTCTGCTAGGAGCTGGGCAGGGACCCACTGTCTGAATGAAGTATGTCATCCTAGGAGTGTGTCATCCTATCAGTGAGCCCTGGTTTGGAGAATGTTCACTTGTGATGTTTCAACAAGATCAATTCCTCTTTTGGGGTGGGGTGTCAAACCCTCCCCCATCTCAATGCTCTCAAGAAGTGTCGTCTCCTGGCTTTCAACAACCATGTCAATCAAAGGACAGGAACTACCTCTTCCTCAACACAACAGATCATGTTCACATTTACCTCCCTTTCATGGTAGGCCTTCATTCTGTTCACTTGCAGTGTCTGCACACTTCCCCGCCCCGGGGTCTCCTCACAGCACAGGTAACCCCATTAATCCTTTCCACTTCCCCCAGGGGTCTAGTCCAAACATGTTTCATTTTGTTTTTCCTGACAGGATCGAGCACCAATACCATGTCCCCTTTTTCAAATACTTTTTCCTTAGCATCCCTGTCATACCACGCTTTCTGAATACCCTGGCTCTTTCAGATCCCACTGAACCAAATTCATCATCTCTTGCAAACTCTCCTTGAACTGAGCCACATCCTCAGCCACTGGCTGTGCTGCCTCCTCAACATGACATTCCCATGAGTCATGAACAAAATGTAGAGGCCCCCCAGACCTGCCTCCCATAGAGCAGTTCAGTGGGGGCAAACCCTGTAGACTCTGGGGCACACTCCTGTATGCATACAATAGATATGGCAGCATCACGTCCCAGTCACTGTGGAGTCTATCCACATATTCTCAACACTGACTTCAGGGTTCCATTGAACCTTTCCACCAGACCATTAGTCTGGGGGTGGTAGGGAGCAGCTTTCAGATGCTTCATCCCACATAACTCCCACAACTGCTGGAAAACCATGGACATAAAATTAGACCCATAGTCAAACAATATTTCCATGGGAAAACCCACTCCGCTAGAAACAGAAGAAGTTACCACTGTGTCTGCCTCAGTATTAGACAATGCTACAGTCTCTAGATATCTGGTAGGAAAATCTACCAACACAAGGATGTATTTCTTCCCATTCCTTGAAGGTTTTGGGAGTGGTCCCACAATATCCACAGAAACTCTGGCAAAAGCTTCCCCAATCATGGACAGAGACTGGAGAGGCACCTTGCTAAGCCCCCTTAACCCCTTTCACTTCTGGCACAGCTCACAGCTCCTGCAATACTCTCTCACTGACCTAAAGAGGTGAGGCCAGTAGACACTTTTGCTCTAGCCTGTCACATTTTGCCTATTCCCAGATGTCCTGCAAATGGACCATCATGAGCCAATTTCAATAAATCATCACAAACAGCTTGTGGTTTATCGCAAACTGCTGCTTGGGAACGCTTCCTTCCCCTAGGAGGCTCCATATACAACAATCCATCCTGCATGAAAACCTGCCTCTCTTCACCAGCTCGAACATGACACTGAACATCATTCCTGGCTATCTAGTGACACATCAGTCTGCTGGGCCATAATGAATTCCTTGTGGGTTTCATTTGAATTCAGAACCATCCCTGCTACCTCAGACAAATCCACACCTGACCCAGCCTGAGAGACACTGTTTGCATTTACCCTCGCTGCCATTAGTGAGGGATCTGCCTCAGACCCAAACTCATTGTGACCTGGTTACCATTTAAACTCATCCAGAAACCTCCAGTATGTTTCCCACCAAAACATCTGCTGGAATTAAATCCCAGACAGCACCTTCATGTCCCCTTTGAAGCCACCCCACTCCAGGTAGATTTTAGCCATCAGCAATTTCACAGAGTACTCAGTGCCACTACCATCACATATTCCCCTGGCAACACGCCCTCTGGCTTCACCAGATGTCCTATAATTATAGTCACATCAGAGCCGGTATCTCGCCATCCCGTGCACTCAACACCATTGACCTTTGCCTCCTTAATAAATCTCTCCCTCCCTTGTCATGCCTCAGTCCTGACATAACTGGTGAGTGCACCACCTCCTCCCCCCAGCATATTACGGGACATGATGGGGTTGACATTGGCCACTGCTGTGCTTTCACCTGGACTTAAGGTGGCGCTATTCTGGCTTGTTTCAGCCTGGGTGCTCAGAGTAATGGAGTTGGCATTTACCGTGGCATTTGGGCTGCCCTTCAGGGTCAGGCAATCTGATCTCATGTGGACAAGCACACCACAATGATAGCATTTAACCTGTTTGTTCTTGGGGTGAGAATTCCTACGCTCTGGGCCCCCATGAGCTCTTTAAGAGTCAGGGCCAGGTTTACTTTCTAAATCCTTCCCTCCTCTTGAACTGGGGCAAATGGTGATTAGCTTTCCCACGGGATTTGCACCCTTCCTGAGCCCTGTTTTGGGTATGGGAGTCTTCAATTTCTGCAGTCCTTAAGACTGACTCAGCGTCCCTATTACAAATAGCGGCCTTAACGTGGTCAGGCACAATATCTAAAAATTGTTCCAGAGTTGTTAAATCCAGCAGTTTTTCAAAACTCCCATGTGCTTTTGCTCCCACAACCCACTTTTTAACAAAGCCCATTAGCTCATGGGCACATTCCACAAAAGCACAATCATTAGACATTCTAAAATTTCTAAACTTAACTCTGTAAGAATCAGAAGTAACCTTGAATCACCTCAACACAATCTTTAAACTGCTCATAATGTAAGGCTGCTTGTTCCCCCAGTTCATTAAATACCTCCCTGGCTTTTCCAGTCAGTCTGGTCATCAGGACAGGCATTCACTGATCATTGTGGGTCTTGTGCAGATGGCAGAGGTGTTCAAAGGGAGACAAACTCCTCTCTATCCTCAGTAAAGGGACACACTCTTTCTTTTCCAGTTTTTCTCGTGGTGGTGGGGACGTGGAGCACCAGGCAGTGGTGACCACCTCTGGTCTTTCAATACTCGTAGCTGAAGTCTGGAAGTCTCCTTTATATTTAAGCTTTCTCCTCAGCACCCAGCAGTTCAATACACCCCCAATGAGCCCTTTCCTCTCTCTCATCAGCCTCCTTCTCCATATGTGCTATCTTTTGCTTTTCCAGCAATCGAAGATGTGCTAGATTCTATTCATGCTCAAGTTGCAGTTTATTTGCATTCTGATTGCTTCTGTAGTTTCTGTAGTACCAGATAAGGGCTGTGTCCCTGCTTTCTGGTCCCTGCCCATTAACAAATCTCAGTTCTTGATTTGTAGCTTTCTTTCTAAAGCTTATCCCCTGTTCTGAACACACATCTTCCAGGGCTTTTTTGTCAAGGCCCTCATATGCTCTTTGCTCACTCATTGCAACTGCTCTTAACCAACCAAACTCAATACCAAAATTCAAATTTTGATAGTGGTGGGGTTCTGATCTGGTTTTGTAGATCCTAGCATGATGATGTCGCTGTAACAGAGCGGCCTTTGGTGGGACACTACTTAGCGTATCAGTTCAGGACAGGATTGCTTAGAGCTGGGCGGTCTCAGCCCAAGGCTGGGGTTCCTTCACTACTAAGGCACAGCAAACCAGCCAAACAGAGGACTTTGGTTTACACCCCCGGCTAACCTGAAGTCATAGAAGCAATTCCCTCAGACATTCCAGTTTGCCAGTGTCACCACCAGCACCACTCCTTATGGTGATGAATGGTTATGAAAACAAATACCCCAGTAATGAAAGGTTCTCCCAATCCCAAAGGACCAAGCCCCAGACCCAGGTCAATATACCAGTTAGATCTTACCCACAAATTATGCTGTTGCCAAGCCTTTAGAATCTAAAGGTTTATTCATAAAAAGATGAAAAAAATATAGATGAGAGCTAAAATTAGTCAAAGTAATCAATTACATACAGCAATGGCAAAGTTCTTGGTTCAGGCTTGTAGTAGTGATGGAATAAACTGCTGGCTCAGATCGAGTCCCTGGAGTACATCCACAGATTTGGATGGGTCAATCAGTCTTTTGCTCAGAGTTCAGTGTAGCAAAGTTCCTCCAGTGGTAATAAACAGACTATAAGGAAATGTGTGGGTCACGACCATCCTGACATGATCAACGTTCCACATTTGAAATGCTGGCAGGGAGGGGTGTGATTCATTGCCCTCCTTTCCCTTTCCCCCCTTGCCAGCTAGTAGAATCTGGCTGTGTTGATAGATGGCAGGTGAACAATGTTAAGTCGTCCGTAAATGATATTTTGGTCTGGCTCCAATGTAGTATTTCATTTTTTGGGCACAAGGTGTTTCACTGTGTGCACAGGGTTTAGGATCTGTGTGCTCATGCACAGCTTAGAAAACAGTGTGCATGACCTATTCTGCCCTTCTGATATATTGTGTACCCTGGAATGATTGTGTCCCATTGGTTGTCCTCACTCCACCAGGTTTCTGTGATGCCTGTTATGTCAATACCCTCCTTTAACACGAGGCACTCTAGTTCACCCATCTTATTATTTAGACTTCTAGCATTTGTGTACAAGCACTTTAAAAACTTGTCACTGTTTGCCCTTTTCTGATGTGTCATTCTTTTTTATGTGAAAGTTTCTCATCTGAGCTGGCCTCTACTTTATCCTTTTCCATCCTCTCTCCCTGAGTAAAACCTAGAGAATCTCTATCAATAGACTCTTCTCTAAGAGAAAGTGAGTCCTGTGTCACCTTATAGACTAACAGACATGTTGGAGCATAAGCTTTCGTGGGTGAATACCCACTTCGTCAGATGCGTGCAGTGGAAATTTCCAGAGACCGGTATAAATATGCAGGCAAGAATCAGGCTAGAGATATCCTCCCTGATTAGAGATGAGGTTGAGGCCCTTTTCTAGCAGTTGATCTGGAGGTGTGAACACCAAGAGAGGAGAAACCGCTTTTATAGTTGGCTAGCCATTCACAGTCTTTGTTTAATCCTGAGCTGATCTCAAATTTTATAAATCAAAGAGAAACTTCTGAGTTTCAGTTCAAGTCTGGTCCTGAAGTTGTTTTGCTGAAGGATGGCTACCTTTAAATCTGCTATTTTGTGTCCAGGGAGATTGAAGTATTCTACAGGTTTTTGTATATTGCCATTCCTAATATCTGATTTGTGTCCACTTATCCTTTGACATAGGGACTGTCCAGTTTGGCCAATGTACATAGCAGAGGGGAATTGTTGGCACATGATGGAGTATATTACATTGGTAGATGTGCAGGTGAATGAACCGGTGATGGTGTGGCTGATCTGGTTAGGTCCTGTGATGCTGTCACTCGTGCAGATATGTGGGCAGAGTTGGCATTGAGGTTTGTTTGCATGGATAGGTTCCTGAGTTAGTTACTATGGTGAGGTTTGTAGTTGCTTGAGATTGGTGGGTTGTCTGTGGGTGAGGACTGGCCTCCCTCCCAAGGCCTGTGAAAGTGAGGGATCGTCATCCAGGATGGGTTGTAGATTACTGATGATGTGTTGAGATTTTTAGCTGAGGACTGTAGGTGATGGCCAGTGGTGTTCTGTTGGCTTCTTTCTTGGGCTTGTCTCGCAGCAGGAGGCTTTTTGGGTACATGTCTGGCTCTGTTGATCTGTTTCCTTATTTCTTCGTGCGGGTATCGTAGTTTTGAGAATGCTTGGTGAAGATCTTGTAGGTGTTCTCTGTCTGAGGGGTTGGAGGAAATGCGGTTGTACCTCAGCGCTTGGCTGTAGACAATGGATCGTGTGGTGTGTCCGGGATGCAAGCTGGAGGCATGAAGGTAGGTATAACGGTCGGTGGGTTTTCGGTATAGTATGGTGTTAATGTGACCATCAGTTATTTGCATCGGGATGTCTAGGAAGTAGGACCTCCCATGTAGACTGGTTTAGGCTGATGGTGGAGTGGAAGCTATTGAAATTGTGATAGAAATCTTCCAGGGTTTCCTTCCTATGGGTCCAGATGATGATGTCATCAACATAATGTAGGTAGAGAAGGGGTGTGAGTGGACAAGATCTGAGAAAGTGTTGTTCCAGATCATCCATAAAAATGTTGGTATATTGTGGGGCGATGCAGGTGCCCACTGTGGTGCCACTGGTCTGGAGGTATATATTGTCACCAAATTCAAAATAATTGTGTATGAGGATAAAGTCACATCGCTCAGCAACCAGTTGTGCTGTGGCATCATCAGGGATACTGTTCCCAACAGCTTGTATTCCATCTCTGTGTGGGATGTTTGCATAGAGAGCCTACGTGGCTAGGATGGTGTTTTCTGGAAGATCACCAATGTGTTGTAGTTTTCTCGGGAAATCGGTGTCATGGAGATAGCTGGGAGTGCTGGTGGCGTAGGGTCTGAGCAGAGAGTCCACATACCCAGACAGTCCTTCAGTGAGAGTGCCAATACCCAAGATGATGGGGCATCCAGGATTTCCAGGTTTGTGGATCATGGGGAGTAGATAGAATAACCCTGGTCGGAGCTCTAAGGGTATGTTGATTAGTTCCTGTGTTAGTGTAGAGGGTGTTCTGAGTAGATAGTGCAGTTTCATAGTGTATTCCTCAGTGGGATCTGAGGAAAGTGACCTGTAGAATGATATTGGAGAGATGTCTGGCAGCCTCCTTTTGGTAGTCAGACCTGTTCCTGATGGCAACAGTACCTCCTTTATCAGCCTCTTTGGTTATAATGTCAGGGTTGTCTGTGGATGGCATTGCGTTCTGCATGACTTAAGTTATGAGGCAAGCGATGTTGGTTTTTCCACTATTTCTGCCTGTGCACATCGGCGGAAACATTCTATATACAGGTCCAGACTGTCATTTTGATCCTCAGGAGAAGTCCATGTGGAGTTCTTCTTGTACTGTTGGTGAGAGGGTATCTATGTATCAGTGCACTGTTCAGTGTTATCTTGAAAGTGCTTGAATTAGAGATGGCGAAAGTAGGCTTCCAGATCACTGCAGAACTATATAATGTTGGGGGGGAGGGGCAATAAGAGTTCCCGAGATAGGACAAACTCTTGTCTAGGCTGAGCGTGTAGCTGGATATATCGACGATATTGCTCGGTGAGTTAAGGGTACCACTGTTGTGGCCCCATGTGGCTGGTAGGATTTTAGATAGCTTGCAGTCCTTTTTCCTTTGTAGAGAGGTGAAGAGTGTAATGTAGATCGCCTGTCTTATTTTAGTAAAGTCTGTGTGGAAGGTTGGTTGTTTATGAAGGTCTCCAGATTGGAGAGCTCTTTTTTGATGTTTTCCTGTTTGCTGTATAGGATGCTGATCAGGTGCTTCCTCAGTTTCTTTGATAGTTTCTGGCATAATCTCTCACTGTGGTCTCTGCAGTATGTAGATAGGAATGGATTTTTCACCTTCAGTCCATTTGGTATGATGTCCATCCATTTGCATTTGGAAAGGAAAATGAGAGCTGTCTGTACTTGTGCAAGTTTCTTCATGAGGTTGATGGATTTCCACTCCATACAGCTAAATGCAGTGCTTTGCATGTTATCAAGTATCAGAGGGGTAGCCGTGTTAGTCTGGATCTGCAAAAGCGCTTTTGCAGATCCAGACTAACACAGCTACCCCTCTGATACTTAGCAGTTAAAGCTTCCTAACTATCATCTATTCTAAATCTCCCTTGCTGCAATGTAAGCCCTTTACTTCTTGTCCTCAATAGTTAAAAAGAATACGGTGATAATTTATTTTCCTTAACAAACTTTTATATGCTTGGAGACTTATCCTCTTCCTCCCTCAGTCTTCTCTTCTCCAGATGAAACAGAATTTTTGCAGCCTCTCCACATAGGCCGTGTTTCTTTAGACCGTTAATAATTCTTGCTGCTCTGCTCTGGACTTTTTCCATTTTGTCCACCTCTTTCCTGAAATGTGATGCCTAGAACTGGACCAATACCCTACCTAAGATCTTATCAGCATGGAGAACAATGGAAGAATTAAGTCTCGTGTCTTGCTTACAACACTCCTAATATATCCCAGAATGATGTTCACTATTTTACAAGTGTTACACTGTTGACTTATTTAGTTTGTGATCCTCTGACACCCCCCCGCCCCAGATCCTTTTCTGCAGTATTCCTTCCTAGGCAGTCATTGCCCATCTAGTATGTGTGCAGTTGATTATTCTTTCCTAAGTGGAGTATTTTGCATTCGTTCTTATTGATTTTCATCCTATTTATTTCAGACTGTTTCTCAAGATCATTTTGAATTCAAATCCTGTTGTCTAAAGCACTTACAACCCCACCCATCTTGGTATTCTCTGAAAACTTTATACTCTCCGTGCCGTTATCCAAATCATTTATGAAGATATTGAAAATAACTGGACCTAGAACATATCCCTGTGGCACCCCACTCATTATGCCCTTCCTGCTTGATTGTGAACCATTTGATTACTCAGAGTAGGCTTTTCCAACCAGTTGTGCACCCACCTTATAGTAGGTTCATCTAAGCTGTATTTCCATCGTTTGTCTATGAGCAGGTCATGTGAGACTGTATCAAAAGTCTTAGTAAAGTTGCAATATTACATGTACTACTCCCTCCCCAGCACAATCCACAAGGCTTGTTACCCTGTCAAAGAATATTAGGTTGGTTTGACATGATTGTTTCTTGACAAATCCATTTTGACTGTTACTTATCACCTTGTTTTCTTGTAGATTCTTACAAATTATTTGCTCCATTATCTTTCTAGGTATCAAAGTTAAGCTGACTAGTCTATAATTCTCTGGGTTGTCCTTATTCCCCTTCTTATAGATTGGTACTATTTTTGTCCTTTTCTAAAACCTCTGGGAGCTTGAGCATCCTCCACAAGTTCTCAAAGATAATTGTTAATGATTCAGAGATCTCTTCAGCCTGTTCCTTAAGCATTCTAGGATGTATTACGAGAGGCCTTGGTGACTTGAAGACATCTAACTTGTCTAAGTAACTTTTAACTTTATTCTTTCCCTATTTTAGCTCCAATTCTTGCCCCATTTACGCCAATGTTCACCATCTTAGCTGTATAATCACTGCTAACTTTTGGTGAAAACTGAAACAAAAGCATTTAACACTTGGGCCACTGCTGTATTTTTTGTTACTGTCTTTCCCTCGTCATTGAGTTAATTGGCCTACCCTGTCCTTGGCCTTCCTTTTGTGTCTTGTGTTTTTGTAAAATATTTTCTTCATACCCTTTTTGGTCCCTACCTAGTTTAATCTCATTTTTTGCCATAGGCATTTCCAAAATTATCCCTACATGGTTGTAGTTTTTTATTCATTCTTTGTAATTTGACCTAGTTTCCACTTTTTGTATGACTCTTGAGTTTCACTTCATTGAAGATCTCCTGGTTAAGTCAGGGTCTTCTCTTTTCTATACATTGGGATAGTTTGCTCTTGTGCCCTTAATGTCTCTTGAAAAACTGCCACCTCTCCTGAACTCTTTTCTTCTGGACTCGTGTCTCATGGGCTCTTATATACCAGTTTTGAGTTTACTAAAATCTGCCTTCTTGAAGTCCATTGCCTTTATTCTGCTGTTTTCCCTCTGACCATTCCTCAAATCATGAACCCCTCATTTCATAAACACATTCACCCAAGCTACTTTCCACCTTCAATTTCTCAACCAGTTCCTCCCTATTTGTCAGAATCAAGTCTAGAACAGCCTCTCTTAGTTGTGTTCTCCATCTTCTGTAATAACAAGTTGTCTCCAGTGCATTCCAAGGACTTGTTGGATAATCTGTGCCGTGCTGCATTTTTTCCCCAACAGATGTCTGGGTAGTGGACGTCGGGGTACTTGATGGTCCCTATCACCGTCAAGTTCTGTGTTTTTTGGATGATTTTGTTTAGAGACCCATCCACCTCTTGTTCCTGTTAAGTGGTCTATAGCAGCCACCTACCATGACATCACCCTTGTTTTTTTACCCCCTTTATCTTTACCCAGAGACTTTCAGCAGGTCTGCCTCCCACTTCTATCTCAACCTCAGTGCAAGTGTATGTATCTTTGATATATGAGGCAATATCTCCTACTTTTTTCCCCCTGCCTGTCTTTCTTGAACAAGCTGTATCCTTCTCTACCAATATTCTAATTATGTGAGTGTTCCCACCAAGTCTCTGCAATTCCAATTATGTTAGAATTGTAATTATTCACTAGTATTTTTAATTCTTCCTGTTGGTTCCCCATACTACTTGTATTAGTTAACAGATGTCTAAGATGGTGGTTAAATTGCTCTCCTTTTGTCTCTGTTGTGGTTGTCAGATTCTAATCCTTCACCCAGGTCTCCATGGTTCGGACTTACCTGTGAGCGCTTCTCTCACCCCGCTGAGCCTCATTTAAAGCCTTCCTCACTAGGTTAGCCAGTCTGTATTTGAAGATATCCTTCCCCATCCTTGATAGGTGGACCCCACCTCTGCTCAGCAGTACTTCTCAGAGGAGCAGCTCATTGTTGAGGAAGCCAAAGCCCCATGATCCACACAGCCATGGTGTGTCTGTCTCTGCGTGGACTGCTACCCTTAGCCGGAAGGATCAAAGAGAACACCATCGGCGCCCCCAACTCCCTCACCCTTATTCCCTGGAGTCCCTTCTGATCTCCTCAGGGTCATACCTTACAGTATCCTTAGTGCCCATATGGTTAAGCAGCATGGGATAGTCAGAGAGCCAGATGATCCTCAACAATCCCTCTGTAATGTCTCTGATATGGGGCCATGGCAGGCAGCACACCTCCTGGGCGGGGTGGGGCAGATCAGCAGATGGATGCCACTGACTGCTGCCAGAAGTAACCCACAGCCAGCTTCCTTGCTGTGAAGGGGTTGTTTCCTCCACCTCTGGTGGTGCTACTGACCTCCTTTTCAGCTGGATTGTTCTCTGCACCTTGGAGGTCTCCATATGCATATTTTCAATGAATTCCTCATGTGCATGGAGGCTTCTCAGCCTAGCCACAGTCTCCAGTAGCTCTCCCACCTGCTTCCTGAGAGATTCTACCAGCAGGCACCTTTCACAGTGGACGGTCCTCCTAGCCTGGCTTTCTATGACTGGCAAATGCAGGCCCCAGTCTCTGAAAATCCACACCAGGATCTGGGTAGAGGCTTCCATGGTCAGGTTCTCTGTCTGGACGTAGATGGTGGAGACAGGAGCAGTGCTGCCTGCGCCATGAGGCCTTTCTGAACCTTGCTGATTTAATTCTCTCTCTGTCTTACAAATTTTCCTTCAAACACCCATGTGCTGCTCTCTTGGTCTCTTAGCATCTGGCTTGTAAACTCTTCTCTCCTAGGTCAGCCAGGCCCCTTGTTAATCACACAGAGGGAGGGCGATCACAAGGATCATCAAAGATGTGATCAAGGATCAAAGGACAGGGGGCTAGAGCTCTTATTACTGCGCTCTTGGGGAGTAGCTCGCAGACCCCTGTCCTCCACTTCCACACAGAATCCCCAACAGACCTGTCTGTAAACTTTAAGCCAGCCAAAAGAAGAACCAGACCCACAAACTCACTTAGTTCTCCTAAGAGCTCATGTTAACTCCTTCACCAGGGATCTTCTCAATCTCAAAAGGTACTTGGGGTGTCGAAAAAAATATTCGTACACAATGTTTTGTGGTATTGCCTGACTCTGCTCCCAAGCCAGACATGTCAGAGGCTCCTGAGCAGAACCGTGCTGCTGTGTCTTTAGTCGGCTTTAGACACTAAGGAGGAGAGAGAAGTGCCAAGATTCTGTGCTGCCATCTCTAGGGTGTGCAGGCTGGGAAGTGGGATGAAGGTGGGTTTAAACCGTCTGTGCACCTTCAGGGTTCTGAGCAGCTCCAGAGCAGCCTCTCACAGTCTGAAGCAGCCTGGCATCCTCTGGAGGACTGTCCAGTGTGAAAGGTGCCTGCTGGTGGAATCTCTCCGGAATCTGTCCAGGTCTGTGCAACCACATCCGCTGCACAGAGGTATGCAGCAAAGGACGTTGATGGTGTATGGGGGCCAGAACAGTGAGCTGGATTCCTCCCAGCAGTTGGGAACTGTAGGAGGGAAAAATGTACAAGTCCCTTCATGGGAAGAAATAACTCTTGGCCTGAAAGTCTCCTGCCTTACACCCTGCGTAGTCACCTCCACTGCATAGCACCCTGTGGAATCCTTTGCCTTGTGCCGCATGGGTTAAATACTGCCAGAGCAGAATGGTACGGTTTCCCTTTCTCTCTGGGTACATGCACCGATGATTACATTGCATGCCAGGCTGTGAAGAACTGGGCCTCAGGTCTGAGGCATGCAGCACTTGGGATGGAATACACATACAATGGAACGAGTTAAACATTGGCAGTATGTGAGCCTGAAGGCAAAATGCCGCAGCTGCTGTTGCTGATTAAACAACTTATGCACAGAACCTGCTCTGCAGAGAGGAGGAATTCAGGCTGGGGTCTCAAACCACCATAGGGACATTTAGGGATGTTAGCTCAATGTGACCACTGAGAAATAGAACCTTTGGTAATGCAAGGTCCTCACTTGCAATATGCGCGGTGCTGTTTGTAGTGCACCTAACACACCTTTCCTCTGGGTTTTTGCTACTCTTCAACCCGTGACCATCATTCATCATATACTGCCCAGCTCTGTCACAGTTTAGATGTCAGTTTGCACCAGACGGTTTTGTAGAGAGTCCGTTAAGTGTGCACACATTTGGAGCTGCGAGGGGGAGTTAAATGAGAAACGTAAATGCTGGGTAAATGAAATAATGGCTTAACGTGATGGATCTTTGAGTGGATGGGTCCTGGGGGACTCATAATGGAGTCACGAGTGCACTTACTGCTTTCCGACGGGCGTCCTGTACTCTTACATCAAAGCGCTTCACTGGCCGTGGCCCCTGCTGGTGTGAAATGGATGGGGATCATGGGACACAATGTCAATATCATGCACAGCAGGAAGTGCAGAGGAAGTTGTTCAGCAGAGGAGTGAAGCACTTCTGTCTTGCAGTATGCTGATGAGGAAGGGAAGGAAAGTTGGAAGGGAGGAAGAGGGAAGTAAGGTGTATGGCCAAGAATTAGTAGAACAAATTGCAGAGATACTGAGGGATGCATGGAGATGAAAGGTGGAAAGACAATCATACGCCATTGGCATATTACCTTTTCCTCACCAAGGATCATAGAATATCAGGGTTGGAAGGGACCTCAGGAGGTCAGCTAGTCCAACCCCCTGCTCAAAGCAGGACCAACCCCAACTAAATCATCCCAGCCAGGGCTTTGTCAAGCCTGACCATAGAGGTTTTTAAGGAAGGAGATTCCACCACCTCCCTACGTAACCCATTCCAGTGCTTCACCACCCTCCTAGTGAGAGTTTTTCCTAATATCCAATTTAAATCTCCCCCACTGCAACTTGAGACCATTACTCCTTGTTCTGTCATCTGGTACTACTGAGAACAGTCTAGATCCATCCTCTTTGGAACCCCCTTTCAGGTAGTTGAAAGCAGCTATCAAATCTCCC
>ML677344.1:3274071-3300639 GCA_007922305.1 Dermatemys mawii | reverse complement strand
TATCTCAACCTCAGTGCAAGTGTATGTATCTTTGATATATGAGGCAACATCTCCTACTTTTTTCCCCCTGCCTGTCTTTCTTGAACAAGCTGTATCCTTCTCTACCAATATTCTAATTATGTGAGTGTTCCCACCAAGTCTCTGCAATTCCAATTATGTTAGAATTGTAATTATTCACTAGTATTTTTAATTCTTCCTGTTGGTTCCCCATACTACTTGTATTAGTTAACAGATGTCTAAGATGGTGGTTAAATTGCTCTCCTTTTGTCTCTGTTGTGGTTGTCCATGTTCTCTGCTCCCCCTCAGATTCTAATCCTTCACCCAGGTCTCCATGGTTCGGACTTACCTGTGAGCACTTCTCTCACCCCGCTGAGCCTCATTTAAAGCCTTCCTCACTAGGTTAGCCAGTCTGTATTTGAAGATATCCTTCCCCATCCTTGATAGGTGGACCCCACCTCTGCTCAGCAGTACTTCTCAGAGGAGCAGCTCATTGTTGAGGAAGCCAAAGCCCCATGATCCACACAGCCATGGTGTGTCTGTCTCTGCGTGGACCGCTACCCTTAGCCGGAAGGATCAAAGAGAACACCATCGGCGCCCCCAACTCCCTCACCCTTATTCCCCGGAGTCCCTTCTGATCTCCTCAGGGTCATACCTTACAGTATCCTTAGTGCCCATATGGTTAAGCAGCATGGGATAGTCAGAGAGCCAGATGATCCTCAACAATCCCTCTGTAATGTCTCTGATATGGGGCCATGGCAGGCAGCACACCTCCTGGGCGGGGTGGGGGCAGATCAGCAGATGGATGCCACTGACTGCTGCCAGAAGTAACCCACAGCCAGCTTCCTTGCTGTGAAGGGGTTGTTTCCTCCACCTCTGGTGGTGCTACTGACCTCCTTTTCAGCTGGATTGTTCTCTGCACCTTGGAGGTCTCCATATGCATATTTTCAATGAATTCCTCATGTGCATGGAGGCTTCTCAGCCTAGCCACCGTCTCCAGTAGCTCTCCCACCTGCTTCCTGAGAGATTCTACCAGCAGGCACCTTTCACAGTGGACGGTCCTCCTAGCCTGGCTTTCTATGACTGGCAAATGCAGGCCCCAGTCTCTGAAAATCCACACCAGGATCTGGGTAGAGGCTTCCATGGTCAGGTTCTCTGTCTGGACGTAGATGGTGGAGACAGGAGCAGTGCTGCCTGCGCCATGAGGCCTTTCTGAACCTTGCTGATTTAATTCTCTCTCTGTCTTACAAATTTTCCTTCAAACACCCATGTGCTGCTCTCTTGGTCTCTTAGCATCTGGCTTGTAAACTCTTCTCTCCTAGGTCAGCCAGGCCCCTTGTTAATCACACAGAGGGAGGGCGATCACAAGGATCATCAAAGATGTGATCAAGGATCAAAGGACAGGGGGCTAGAGCTCTTATTACTGCGCTCTTGGGGAGTAGCTCGCAGACCCCTGTCCTCCACTTCCACACAGAATCCCCAACAGACCTGTCTGTAAACTTTAAGCCAGCCAAAAGAAGAACCAGACCCACAAACTCACTTAGTTCTCCTAAGAGCTCATGTTAACTCCTTCACCAGGGATCTTCTCAATCTCAAAAGGTACTTGGGGTGTCGAAAAAAATATTCGTACACAATGTTTTGTGGTATTGCCTGACTCTGCTCCCAAGCCAGACATGTCAGAGGCTCCTGAGCAGAACCGTGCTGCTGTGTCTTCAGTCGGCTTTAGACACTAAGGAGGAGAGAGAAGTGCCAAGATTCTGTGCTGCCATCTCTAGGGTGTGCAGGCTGGGAAGTGGGATGAAGGTGGGTTTAAACCGTCTGTGCACCTTCAGGGTTCTGGGCAGCTCCAGAGCAGCCTCTCACAGTCTGAAGCAGCCTAGCATCCTCTGGAGGACTGTCCAGTGTGAAAGGTGCCTGCTGGTGGAATCTCTCCGGAATCTGTCCAGGTCTGTGCAACCACATCCGCTGCACAGAGGTATGCAGCAAAGGACATTGATGGTGTATGGGGGCCAGAACAGTGAGCTGGATTCCTCCCAGCAGCTGGGAACTGTAGGAGGGAAAAATGTACAAGTCCCATCATGGGAAGAAATAACTCTTGGCCTGAAAGTCCCCTGCCTTACACCCTGCGTAGTCACCTCCACTGCATGGCACCCTGTGGAATCCTTTGCCTTGTGCCGCGTGGGTTAAATACTGCCAGAGCAGAATGGTACGGTTTCCCTTTCTCTCTGGGTACATGCACCGATGATTACATTGCATGCCAGGCTGTGAAGAACTGGGCCTCAGGTCTGAGGCATGCAGCACTTGGGATGGAATACACATACAATGGAACGAGTTAAACATTGGCAGTATGTGAGCCTGACGGCAAAATGCCGCAGCTGCTGTTGCTGATTAAACAACTTATGCACATTAGAACCTGCTCTGCAGAGAGGAGGAATTCAGGCTGGGGTCTCAAACCACCATAGGGACATTTAGGGATGTTAGCTCAATGTGACCACTGAGAAATAGAACCTTTGGTAATGCAGGGTCCTCACTTGCAATATGCGCGGTGCTATTTGTAGTGCACCTAACACACCTTTCCTCTGGGTTTTTGCTACTCTTCAACCCATGACCATCATTCATCATACACTGCCCAGCTCTGTCACAGTTTAGATGTCAGTTTGCACCAGACGGTTTTGTAGAGAGTCCGTTAAGTGTGCACACATTTGGAGCTGTGAGGGGGAGTTAAATGAGAAACGTAAATGCTGGGTAAATGAAATAATGGCTTAACGTGATGGATCTTTGAGTGGATGGGTCCTGGGGGACTCATAATGGAGTCACGAGTGCACTTACTGCTTTCCGACGGGCGTCCTGTACTCTTACATCAAAGCGCTTCACTGGCTGTGGCCCCTGCTGGTGTGAAATGGATGGGGATCATGGGACACAATGTCAATATCATGCACAGCAGGAAGTGCAGAGGAAGTTGTTCAGCAGAGGAGTGAAGCACTTCTGTCTTGCAGCATGCTGATGAGGAAGGGAAGGAAAGTTGGAAGGGAGGAAGAGGGAAGTAAGGTGTATGGCCAAGAATTAGTAGAACAAATTGCAGAGATACTGAGGGATGCATGGAGATGAAAGGTGGAAAGACAATCATACGCCATTGGCATATTACCTTTTCCTCACCAAGGATCATAGAATATCAGGGTTGGAAGGGACCTCAGGAGGTCATCTAGTCCAACCCCCTGCTCAAAGCAGGACCAACTCCAACTAAATCATCCCAGCCAGGGCTTTGTCAAGCCTGACCATAGAGGTTTTTAAGGAAGGAGATTCCACCACCTCCCTACATAACCCATTCCAGTGCTTCACCACCCTCCTAGTGAGAGTTTTTCCTAATATCTAATTTAAATCTCCCCCACTGCAACTTGAGACCATTACTCCTTGTTCTGTCATCTGGTACTACTGAGAATAGTCTAGATCCATCCTCTTTGGAACCCCCTTTCAGGTAGTTGAAAGCAGCTATCAAATCTCCCTTCAGTCTTCTCTACTGTAGACTAAACAATCCCAGTTCCCTCAGCCTCTCCTCATAAGTCATGTGCTCCAGGCCCCTAATCATTTTTGTTGCCTTCCTCTGGATGCTTTCCAATTGTTCCACATCTTTCTTGTAGTGTGGGCCCCAAAACTGGACACAATATTCAACATGAGGCCTCACCAATGTTGAATAGAGGGGAACGATTACATCCCTTGAGCTGCTGGCAGTGCCCCTACTTATACAGCCCAAAATGCTGTTAGCTTCCTTGGAAACAAGGGCACACTGACTCATGTCCAGCTTCTCGTCCACTGTAACCCCTAGGTCCTTTTCTGCAGAACTGCTGCCTAGCCATTCGGTCCCCAGTCTATAGCAGTGCAAGGGATTCTTCCGTCCTAAGTACAGGACTCTGCACTTGTCTTTATTGAACTTCATCAGATTTCTTTTGGCCCAATTCTCTAATTTATCTAGGTCCCTCTGTATCCTATCCCTATCCTCCAGGGTATCTACCCCTTCTCCCAGTTCAGTGTCATCTGCAAACTTGCTGAAGGTGCAGTCCACGCCATTCTCCAGATCATTGATGAAGATATTGAATAAAACCGGCCCCAGGACCGACCCTTGGGGCATTCCGCTCGATACTGGCTGCCAACTAAACATGGAGTCATTGATCACTATCCATTGAGCAAGATGATCCAGCCAACTTTCTGCCCACCTTCTGGTCCATTCATCCAGCCCAGACTTCTTTAACTTGCTGGAAAGAATACTGTGGGAGACTGTATCAAGTTTTGCTAAAGTCAAGGAATAACACATCCAGTGCTTTCTCCTCATCTACACAGCCAGTTATCTCATCCTAGAAGGCAATTAGATTAGTTGGACTTATTCATAATTTGCATTTATATTTAATTTAAGACTTTGGTGTTTCACAAACATTCATGAAGAAGCATCCCAGCACTTTTGAGGAATTAGTAGGTTTTACACATCAGGAAGCGGAGGCAAAGGTTAAGTGACTTGTCCAAGGAAACGCACAGGGTGATAGATGGTGGAGAATCAGGGCAAGGATTTCTTCTTTCATGACTAGATTTCCTGATGCCAAGTCTTCATAGATACATAGTTTTATAAAGTTACAAGGGACTATTGTGATCCTCTGGTCTGACCTCCTGCATAACCTGGATCATGGGACTTTGCTATTAGAGGACAATCTACTGGGTAAGGTGCAAGACTTAATTCAGCAACTGGCAAGTTGTTGAGAACTAATTTGCCTGGTTGCTTAGAGGATCTCAGATGTTAAATCAGAGTTCTCTGAAATGTCAGAGCGTGGGCCACATCTTGGGGCTGAGAACAAGGTGCCAAAGAGAACAAACACCCATTTATGATCATGTTACATCCCTAGGACAACTACAGCATTTGCTCATGTAGAAAAGTAACATTCAATATTTTCCCAATGTATTTTGGCAGCTGGATATGTGGCACCTATCAAGTGCTCTCCAGCCTTTAATTTGAGCATGGCTGTTTCAGGATCAGTCCTTTTATGGATAGATAATTGAGACACATCAAGGTAATAGGAATGATTCTGCTACCTTTACTCCTAGTGAGTCGTACCTTGCTACATGAACAGTCCCATTGATTTCACTGCAAGGTAGTCATAGATTCGAAAGCCAGAAGGGACCACTGTGATCATCTAGTCTGCCTTCCTGTATAGAAAGAACTGCCCCCAAAATAATTCTTTATGAACTAATTATCTCTCAAATCCAATCTTGATTTAAAAATGGCCAGTGATGGAGAATCTGCCGCAACCTTTGGTAAATTGTTCCAGTGCTTAATTACCCTCACTGTTAAAAATTTGCACCTTATTTCCAGTCCTGAACTCCCAGTTCTCTGCTCTAATTAGAGTTGCTATGAGTGCTATCAAACTTTGCAGGTGGACTAGTTTAATTCTGCAGGTGGAAAGTCTATATATATAGTTTTGGGCTGATAAATATTCATATTTTAAACCCCTGTGTTAGAACGGTAATGGGAAATGGGTCCATTTTGCATTGAAGTAGAGATCTCAATAAATTCTAATCAACTGCTTGGGAACAGACATTGGGAATGGGGAATTGATGGATAAAAGAATCAGCTATTAAAAGAACACAGTTCAGCTTCTCACAGCCCGAGTAAATCAAGGAGTCCTTTATATTCGTGTAACCTAGGAAAGTGGATTGATGAGGAATTGAGTTTTACCTTTGTCAGATTAAACTTTGATTTATGGCCTAGAAGATTACATTTAAATGTACCAGCTGTGCAAAATTCTTAGTCTCCATTTTTAATGTACTTCTCCCTTATCTACTAGGCAGTCAAGAAAATACACACAAAAAAACCCAGAAAACCTTTCTAGCAAAGCCAAAGAGGCTGGCATATATTTTACCTGGATGCCTTGGGCTAAATTCAGATGTTTTACACCAGTGTAAATCTGGCATGACCCCACTGGAGTTGCTCTGCATTTATATCAGCATCCCTGAGAGCAGAATTTGGATCCTTGCCCTCTCAGACATAAAATAAAAGCGCTGGATGCCGCAGCAGCTGCTAACGACTTTGCTCTTTGGATTTGATGTACAAGTGAAGGAAACAGTAGCATTGAAAATAACAAAGGCTTTTTCTGTCCAGCATGTTTACTTTTTCATAGGGGGATTATAATGCCATTCTCCAGTCTAAAAGTTAATTGATCTCAGTCAAAACTCCACTGATGTCGGTTCATCAACATCAGGGATGAATTGGGCTCACTGCATTTAGCCCAATTATAATACCCAGATCTCTCATTTCAAGGAACATGAAACATCTTAGTCCCCAAATTGCCTCTATTGTGTACGCATCTGACACCCCTTCATTTTTTCTTGTTGGAAACTGTTCACATCAGAAATGCAGAAACTTGTCAAGCTGTCTGGAGTGTAGGGTGACCAGATGTCCCGATTTTATAGTGATAGTCCCAATATTTGGGGCTTTTTCTTATATAGCCACCAATTACCCCCGACCCTCTGTCCCAATTTTTCATACTTGCTGTCTGGTCACCTTACTGGAGTGACTCATGAATGTGGGAGCCCAACCCCAAATGGTTGTACATTTCACCAAGGAAGGATCAAGTGTGAACTCCTCAAGCATGACAACCACCTTAACATGGATTCACAGTCCTCTGGGGTGCTCTGGTCTATCTTGCCACCCCAGTAAGCTTGCCTTTGTGATAGATGGGCCTTTCCACCAAAAATCATAATAGTCTGTCAGAGGATGGTGACGGATGGCAGGAGGGAGATCACTTGATCATTACCTGTTAGATTCACTCACTCTGGGGCATCTGGCATTGGCCACTGTCAGCAGACTGGATACTGGGCTGGATGGACTTTTGGTCTGACCCAGTATGGACTTTCTTATGTTCTTTTATAGTTAATGCAAACACACACAATAGCTATGTCCCATGTTATAAGGTAATTAAGTGTGGAACATTTGAGGTGCTGCCTATATTAATCTCAAAGTCCAAACACATCTCTCTGAATCCAATACTTATTTTAACAATACTAACACAGGGGAGCCAGACTGATTACTACATAGCTGGAAACCAGTGAGATTTAAGGGCCTTGGCATGAGCTGGCACCTGGTCTGCCAGTGTCACACATGGAGCAGAGATTTATGGAGCAACATTTAAAATTTCCTTCATGAATAATTGTTTTGGTCTCTCCCGTGTTGGGTCTTTGTCATGCATCATGTCCTGCCGTTTGGGCCTTGGCAGACTGAGAGGCAGGACTGCGGCACTGGAGAGGTGAACTGCAAGGTTAAAAATGCAATGCCTGGAAATTGATGAAACCATACAGTCAAATGCAAATTATGAAAGCAGGAGGCGAGGGCAATTTCCAGCCAGGAATTGATGAAACAAGTTACTTAAATGGGAAATAAAGAAACACCACAGCTAACGAGTTTCCCTAGGAGGGTGATTGCACAGGGGAGTGCTTGCTGAATTACTAGTGCTACTGTAGCCACAGCCAGAATCCAGATGGCATGGAAGGACTTGACTGTGAATTGTTTGGACGAGATGCTCTGCTGCTTTATGCAGGCTGCAACTCTGGTCCTCCGTTTTTATGCATGGATCCCTCTCGTGCTAATGCTACCCATCGATCCAGGTATTATATTCTGAGTATATCTCCGTCACATGCATCACTGAGGTGATACTTGCATCCCACAGAAATGGCAGGCGAGGAACTTGGCATGAAGGACAGACAGAGCATCATGGGGCAGCTGGAAATGCTGCAAAGCATTTAAGCATATGTGTAAGCCCATCCCCTATTCAGTGGCCCATTGGGATGTGATGGGGCTGGGAAGGGATGATTTTATTCATGGTCTTAAGTAGCAATTAAGCCTTTTGGAGTGTTCTATGGATTGCCTATGTATGAATAATGTAGAAGTGGTGCCTGGAATCTGGGACAGGCATTTATAATAAATGACCATAAAATAACCAGTGGTCTGTACAGCACGGAGCAGGAGAGCTGTTCCTGCTTAGGAGGATGATTCACATTTAGTTTCCTTGCATAATTTACACTTGCCTTATGGCAGTGCTTCCAGAACGGGAAGAGAAGCCAGGACACTGGCTTAGCACAGAGGCCTGGGGGCTGTTGGTAGGGTCTGAAGCCCTGACATGACCATGTAAATCCCAGGGGGTATTTTGAAACTGAAATTTTAGGGGGAGACTTTCAAAGGCACAAACAGGAGTCAGCTGAATTGCCAGCCCCAAGTGTTCGAACACCCAGAACTGGGCTCCCGAAATAATGAGATTGGCTTAATATGTTTTATATGTTGCCTGTGATGCAACACTTGTAGCTCATCCTATAATGAACTATCTAAAGATTTATTAACCAGGAGAAGGCAAGATGAGTTTTTTTTTTTACGAGGTTAAAGCAGGCAAACATACACACATGAATAAGTTAGTCTTATGTTTTGAAAGGTAATATAGGCATCTATAATGAGCAAACTGTATATGTCCCTTAGGACAAACACCCATTAACCACTGAGGATCTTTTGCTTATGCTTAGTAATCCTTGCCCCAAGTAGTCCAAGCAGGATAAAGATAGTTTCCCCTAGTCAGGGATTTTTATTTCCTTTTCTGGAAAATAAGATCAGCTGATGGGAGGAATTCATTTGCAGATCTCCTCTTCAGTGGCGAGTAGGGGAAGCAATCAGTTTTGTTCTGTTCCACAGTAGTTTGTCTGGTGTTGATGGGCTGCCTTTGGGCAGGAGGTAACACCTTCTCTTGAAGACTAGCATGTCTCACCAATTACTGTGTCTCTTCTGTCTGACTTAGTTACAGAATATTACAGAGCAAACACTTGCATATTATGTTATAATGTGGACTACAGATAAGGGAGATCAACACAGCTAGCAACTTACAAGCATTTCAGAAAGTCTAAATGTTGTCAGGGTCTATGCCCCTGAGGGTTGGACAGTGTGGCCTAATGGCCAGAGTCCACAAGATTGCCCCTAGTCTCAGGGCAGCACGGCCCAATAGCCAGAGTCCATAGAGCCACCCTGGGGTCGCAGGGCAATATGGCCTAGTGGCCAGAGTCCGCAGAGCCGCCCTGGAGTCGCAGGGCAATACGGCCTAGTGGCCAGAGTCTATAGAGAATCGCTCTGGGTTGCAAGGCAATGCAGCCTAGCAGCCAGAGTCCATAGAAGAGGGCTGCCCACCTAGGGGTGCGGCGGCCTAGGTAGGGGGGCCCGGGACCACCCGACTCCATGGGGCCCTAACAGTGGCGTAACACCTTGCCACTGACTCAGCGGGGGGTGGGGGGGTTCTGAATGAAACATACTGAGGTTTCCCAGGTGGGAGATACCACTCCACCACCCTCCCTGGGTCACCTCCTACCGGGTCTGCTGTAGGAGTCTTTGGCTCCTCCGCTAGCTGTCGGGCCAGTCACTTCTTCTGGCTGCTCCCATCGCTTGGTTCTAGACAGGCTTCGGAAAGCCTCGGGTTCCGGAACCTCCAGGGGCTGAGGCTGGTCCACCGCAGGACCCTCCCAGGCACATCCTTCTCCCTCGGCTGCCAGCCAAGAATGAGCTGAGCTCCATCCTTTTATACAGACAGAGCACTTGGAGCATGCCCAGTATGGTGGGGGTGGGACTTCCGCTGCCGATATTGGATTCCTAGGAGGTGGGCTGGCACAAGCCCACCCACTTTCTATAAGCCCATCCCCCAGCCTTGCGGGAAGGACGCTGAACCCGGGCCCAACTGATTACTTGGGATAACTAATGAAAATCAGGGATGGGAGTGAGGGTCAAAGGTTTAAAACAAGGGTACCAGATGGAGACATCGAGCAGAGAACCGCGCACGGCGCCCACTGCTCCTCAAAGCTGTCGAGGGAGCCAGCGGACGCTGCCCAGTGGAACTCTGCCCAGATGCGTGAGACCAGGGAGGATCAGAAATGGGCCCCACAGTCGCAACGCACCCCCTCATCTTGCATCCTCCTCCTGGTGTTGTAAATGGCGGTTTTGGCTAGCGCGAGGAGGTCGACGAGGAGGTCTCGCGACTTCGTAGGGCCTCGGATGGGGTGTGTAAAAAGAAATAGGTGTGGGGAAAAGTGCAGCCAGAACCTCAATAAGAGGTTCTGGAGGAGCCGGCATAGGGGCTGCAGCCTGGCGCACTCGAGAGAGGCGTGCGCCAGGTCCTCCCTCATGCCACAGAAGGGGCAGGCATCGGGTATGGGCGTGAACCGTACCAGGTACACGCCCGTGCTCCCGGCTCCCTGAAGGAGCCGCCAACTAATATCCCCGGTGGGCCGTGGAACCAAGGTGAAGTAAAGGCTGGCCCACCAGGGCTTCTCACCCTCTTTTGGTAACAGCCCGCCACTTAGTGTCAGGGCGGGACAAGAGGGTGAGAAGATGTAACATGTAGAGCACGAGCATGTACAGGTGCTCCCTTGGCACAGTGCGAAACGGGACCGTCTGCAGCCGGCTCGGGGTGTAGGAGTGGGGAGGCCTGGAGGGCTCGCGAAGCGGGAGCCCAAGTAGTAGTTCCGGAGGGCCTGGGGTGAGGGGTGGGCAGGGAGAACCCTCTCGCAGGGCCCGCCACAGGAAGCCAAGAGAGACAGGAGGCAGGGCATACCGCACCTCCTGGAGTGTGCGCAAAAGGGTCACGGGGGTGGAGAGCCCCATGCGTCGAGCGAGCGCATGGGGATCCACTCAGTCCCCATTGTCATAGTCCAGGAGATCTCCGAGTTTACTGACTTCTGCCAGGACTAACCTCCGGCGCACCAAGGGAGACTCCGCCACCTGCACACGAAGGTCAAGATTGTGTAGCAGGGGCTCCGCGAGGAGATCCTCTCCCAGGGTGGCCACAAGGGACCTGGTCGCCACAAAGAGCTTCCAGGTCCGGAGGAGGTCCTGGTAGAAGACCGGCAGCTCCGAGAGGTCTCGTGGAAGACCCCTTGGGTGGAGGAAAAAAAGCTGCCGGTCATATCGGAGCCTCCAGAGGAAGCAGAGGAAGTCATGCGCCAACGCGCTCCACGCCGGACTTACCCACACCATAAAGGAGTCTCCACAGGGCCTGGAGGTGGAAGACGTGGACCTGGCTGCACAAGCAGACTGGGCCCTGTCCCTCCTCCTCTTCCTCCTCCTCCTCCAGAGGGAGACTCAGGACCCCGGCAGAGACCCAGTGCAGTCCCGGCCAGAAGAACTCCAGGGCCATCCTCTGGAGCCTGGCCAGGATCCCCAGGGATGGGCTCATGGTGTTGAGCCGGTGCCAGAGCATGGACAGGACCAGCTGGTTCAGCACCAGCACCCTCCCCCAGAGGGAGAGACACCGGAGCAGTCCTGACCATCTCCACACCCGCTTACCCACCCTGCCCTCCAAATCCTGCCAGTTTTCCGGCGGGGAAGGATGCGTGGCAGAGAGGTAAACGCCAAGATAGAGCAGCGGACCCACGCTCCACCGAATGGCTTGAAGCGCGGGTGGGAGGGAGCCGACTTGCCTCCCATCCCCCCCCACCACCACCACCACCGCCGCTGCCACCACCCCCAGGCCAGAGCTCTTGACCCAGTTGACCTGGGCGGAGGAGGCCGCCGAGTACACGGCCTGGCAGGCTTCCACCCGCACCAGGTCACCTGGGTCCTGGACTACAAGGAGTACATCATCGGCGTACGCCTATATTGAAATCCCAGGATGTGGGCGGGCACAAGCCTGCCCACTTCTAAAGCACCTCCCCCAGCCAAGTGGGAGGGATGCTGGACCCGGGTTCAACTAATTACGGAGGACAACGAATGAAAAAACAGGGACGGGAGTGGGGGTCAGAGGTTCAAAAGGAGGGTGCTGGCCGGGGACACCGAGCAGAGAACCCCGCACAGTGCCCACTGCTCCTCAAAACTGTCGAGGGAGCCAGTGGACGCCGCCCAGTGGAACCCTGCCCGGATGCGTGAGATCAAGGAGGATCAGAAATAGGCCCCACAGTTGCAGAGCACCCCCTCGTCTTGCATCCTTCTCCTGATGGTGTAGATGGTGACTTTAGCCAGGGCCAGGAGGAGGCTGACGAGGAGGCCTCACGACTTTGTGGGGCCACGGATAGGGTGTGTGAAAAGGAAGAGGTGTGGGGAAAAGTGCAGCCAGAACCGTAACAAGAGGTTCTGGAGGAGCCGGAATAGGGGCTGCAACCTGGCGCACTCGAGGTAGGCATGCGCCAGGGTCTCCCTCACGCCGCAGAAGGGACAGTCTGTGGGTATGGGGGTGAACCGCGCCGGGTACACGCACGTGCTCACGGCTCCATGAAGGAGCTGCCAACTAATATCCCCCTCAGGCCGTGGAATTGAGGTGGAGTAGAGACTGACCCACCGGGGCCTCTCACCCTCTCTCGGTAGGAGATAGTCCCGCCTCTTGGTGTAGGGGCGGGACATGAGGGCTAGGAGACAAAACGTGTGGAGCACGAGCACGTAGAGATGGTTCCTCGGCGCAGTTCGGAACGAAACCAGCTGCAGAGTCTGCAGCCGGCTCGGGGTGTAGGAGTGGGGAGGCCGGGAGAGCTCGCGAAACAGGGGCCCGCGTACTAACTCTGGAGGGCCTGGGGTGGGCGGGGAGAACCCTCTTGCAGGGCCCGCCACAGGAAGCTGAGAGAGACGGGAGACAGGGCGTCCCCCACCTCCCGGAGTACGCGCAAGAGGGTCACAAGGGTGGAGAGCCCTGTGCGTCGGGCGAGCACACGGGGATCCACCCAGTCCCCCCTGTCGTAGTCCAGAAGGTCTCCGATCCTAGTGGTTTCTGCCAGGACCAGCCTCCGGCGCACCGCGGGAGACTCTGCCACCTGCACACGGAGGTCAAGATTGTGTAGCAGGGGCTCCGTGAGGAGATCCTCTCCCAGGGTGGCCACAAGGGACCTGGTTGCCCCAAAGAGCTTTCAGGTCCGGAGGAGGTCCTGGTAGAAGACCGGCAGCTCCGAGAGGTCTCGCGGAAGACCCCTCGAGTGGAGAAAAAAGAGCTGCCGGTCATATCGGAGCCCCCGGAGGAAGGCGTGTGCCAACGCGCTCCACGCGGGACTTACTCGCACCATAAAGGAGTCTCCACAGGGCCTGGAGGTGGAAGACATGGACCTGGCTGCGCAGGCAGATCAGGCCCTGTCCTCCTTCCTCCAGAGGGAGACTCAGGACCCCTGGCCCAGTGCAGTCCCGGCCAGAAGAACTCCAGGGCCATCCTCTGGAGCCTGGCCAGGATCCCCGGGGCCGGACTCAGGGTGTTGAGCCAGTGCCAGAGCATGGACAGGACCAGCTGGTTCAGCACCAGCATCCTCCCTTGGAGGGGGAGACACCGGAGCAGTCCCGTCCATCTCCGCACCCGCTTACCCACCCTGCCCTCCAAATCCTGCCAGTTTTCCGGCGAGGAAGGATGCGCGGCGGAGAGATAAATGCCGAGAGAGAGCAGCGGACCTGGGCTCCACTGAATGGCTTGAAGCGCGGGTGGGAGGGAGCTGATGTGCCACCCGTCCCTGACAACGGTGGCAGAAATAGCGACCACCCCAGTACTGGCAGGGACGATGGTACAATGACTCAGCCCAGGGATCGGCAGCAGTTGTCACAATTGCAGCTGCAACTCCATGGACGACAGTGACAGCAGCAGGAGGGTCCCTGGCCAGGTAGGGATGGAGCATAAATTGGTCTGTAGCTGTGCTGGGGTTGTGGTGTGAGCAGGTGACCCCAGGCTCTGCTCGGTGATAAGCTGCTGCCGCATGCCTGAGGGCGGACTCACTGCAGCAGCTGAGCGACCAGCCCTGGTTGGGCTGTGAGTTTGCCACACAGGTGGACTCTTCTCTGCTAATCACTGACCAAGAGCCAACAGCCAACAGCCCAGCTTGGACTGGCCACTACGCAGCATCACCTGGCAGTCCCACTGTTGAGAGAACTGTCGAGTTAAGGAAAAGGGTCCTGTAGACGTTTTGCTGAGCACCTGCACTAGTGAGTCCCCTGTGTCTGAAATCCAACAAACCAATGACATTTTGCAAATGTCTTTCACTGAGAACCCAGTGCCGCATATCACTTGGCTCAGCCCTTAACTTTAAGCACGTGCATAAGTCTGATGGCAAACAAACAGGTCAAAAGCCATGACTCAGACTTCCAGAACATCTTGAGAAGGTAGCACCTGATGGAGAAAGGCGAGGAAAACGTAGCTTTTCAGAAGCCCTGTTGCAGGAGTCAGGGGATTGGGTAGGACACATGGGAATCCATTAGCTGGAACTATGTCATCCATTTTCCCAGGGAACAGAGCAACCTCCTGGTGCCATTTCAAAGCTGTGATAGTGTTGTGATAAATGCCATATTAGGTTGGATGGACCCAGACTCATGCCTCACCTGCTCTGTTCTTAAGCCGGAGCTTGTTGAGGTTGCTAAAGAATTAAACAGATTCAAATGAGGTCGTCAGGTTGGGCATGGAACAGATGCAGATGAATGGAAGCCACGTGCTTCAGAACATCAGGGAGGCAGATGAGCAGGGTTGGAGCGTACTCTGCCCTCAGCTCTGTCATTGAGTCGGATACGTCAGCTCTAAAAGGATTTTAAATTTGCCCTTTGTTTTCAAGTACACAGGATAACGCTGGATCTAGAGTGCAGCTGAACTTTTCCCTGGTGCACCTGTACCAGCTACCTGAGTGCCTTGGGGACAGTAATGCTGGCCATGGTATGAGGCTGTACTAATTGACACAGAGCAGCTGGAAACCCACCACAGCTGCACCTGAGGAATTGGGCAATGAGGAAATGCTTCATGTGGAGCTGGTTATTGGGGTATTTGCTGTAGGAATAGCCTGAGCGGGGGCTTGTCAGGATAAACAGGCAGGAAGGTGAAGAATGGACAGAGATTCCCACCCCTCAGCAAACACTGAAGAGTTGTTAAGAGACAATGTCAGGACAGGGAAAGACCTGGGAATGCAGGAGATGAAAAGAATTCCATCAGACTTAAAAAGGACTCTCTTAAGAGAGGAAAGTATCTGTTTGCGGGAGCTCGGCTGTGAGGCAGACAATGCTGGGATGGCTGAAGACACTAGGTCAGCCTAGGTTGTCATCAGGGGATAGTAGGCCTCTAGCTAAGACAGATGTGTGTGTATACACTGTTCACTTTAAAATCCTTTCTTTCTAAATGCTTCGTTCCTCCTTTTAAACTGAACAATAGCCTTCTTAAGCCAAGGTATCTGTTCACAGCCTCCCCAACGGAAGAACCTACAGGCAGGAGTGTCGGAAGCTCCCAAAAAGTGGAGGTCCCCACCGGTGTCATGCCCCCCATGCACTCCCCGCTGCCCCTTCCCGCTAGGCCCTGCTTCTGCACTGCCTCTTCCCTCCTGAAACCCTGCCCCCTCTCGCTCTTCTCCATGCCCTCCTCCTCTGTCACTAGACATTGTGGGACATAAAAAGTGTTTGAGCCTTTGACCCCTGGCTCCCCTGTTCCAGCCCCCCTGCCTACCGGGGCCTGGACTCAATCCAGCCTGCTGGTCAAGCGCAGTTGATACACAGGGTGCTGTAGCCCAGTTTAAGAAGAGTGGCAGAATTGTGGAATTCCACCCCAGAATCGGTGAAGACACAAGGCCTGACACCTGAGGTGGTGCCCTTGGGGACCAGAAAGGAGACAAAGGTGCAGCTAGCCCTGTAACCATGACAGCAGTAACCTAGAAGGAGGCATGTGTTTGTATTGGTTACCTGGGCACTGCTGGGATTAGGTCATTTTCCAGTTTGGGGGGTGTCAAAAGGGACTGATGAACTACAAGGGGATGGGACGTCCAGCCATAAGGGGGAAGTTTGGACCACAGCAAGTGACATTTCAAAATGGGGGGAGGGGTCATGGTGGGTCACTGGGTAAAGGGAGCTGGGGGTGCTGAGGTCCACAGAAGTTGGGTCCTTTGCCTAGCTCCAGTCCTAGATCTTGACCAAGGACAGCAAGTTTCCAGCAGATTTTGGGTTAAGCCAGCTGTGCTCAGGAAGTAGGGTGACCAAACAGCAAGTGCGAAAAATCGGGACAGAGGGTTGGGGGTAATAGGAACCTATATAAGAAAATGACCCAAAAATCAGGACTGTTCCTATAAATTCAGGACATCGTCACCCTATCAGGAAGTTCACTTGTTCAATGTAAACCTTAATATTCACTCACTATCAGTCCAAGCTGTTAAATCTACTGGGCCAGCTCCTCCCCAGCACTAATGGGATGGCACCGATTTACATCAGTGGAGGATCTGGCTCATTATCTGCAGTGTCGCTGAGTTAACACTGTGGGAGTTTCTGGAACTTCCTGATTTTGGAGCGCTTGACTTCTCAGCTTTAAATGCTGCATTACCAGCATTTAATAATTGATGTCCGCAGAGAGTTCTGAGATGCATGGGTAAGAGGTGCTATGTAAGTGCAAAATATGATTGCTTCAGGGTCAGGGAAGGACATGCAGGATGGAATGTTGTTATTACTTGCAACTGCTCAGACTGTGGGATCAGACACAGGGGCAGCAGAGTTCAGAGAGGGAGAAGTCCCCGGCCATCTCTGAATGAATGGGGAAGGGGAGTAATCAGAGTGCAGTGAAGGGTAGACGGACTGTGGGTTCTCTCTTGGCTGCCTTCAGCCAGCTGTGGCAGTTAACATGCAGCTGTAAGGAAGAATCTGTGTGGTTCAACTCCTAACCCATCTCTCCCACGGATGCAGACAGCCCAAGCAGCAACGAGGCTGGGGAGGTTCCCTGCATGGAAAAGGGGCAGCATACAGACAGTTCAGGAAGGATGTGGATGGGGGGATCCATCCCCTTTGTATGCTACCAGGCTGTGTTCTTGTGGCTGTGCCACAAGTCTCTCTGCTGTTCTGCTGCGGTTTGCTGGACCATACCTCTATGGATCTCTACCTGACACGTGGAAGGGGGAGGCACAGTAGGGACAGAGAAATTTGGAGTGAGGGAGTTCAGCGGCTGCAGCAACAACTTCACGGCTCCTCAACCTGAATGGGAGAGAGGGTATTGTCCCGCTGCAATGTGCTGATTGTAGCCCCCCGAGCAGGCAGCCTGCACAGGATGAGGGACCTTCTGCTGGCAGTTGAAGGTGTTTTCCTGGAGCGTGCCTGGGAATGGGCTCTATTTGCAGAGTCTGACAAGCGTTCCACTCCCAGATCCCCACGCGCATTTGATGCGTCTAGCTGTTATGGCCACTGCCTGCAGTATCTGAATAAATTACACCCCGACCTGTGCCATGCTCCAGTGGGTGCAGCATGTTTACTCTGGCGATGCACTGGGGAGCACATCTGGGCCTCTGAAAACAGAACCGAAGCCTGCAGATTGTTCTCATATCATTTGTAATGGCTGTTCTCTGTGCCCCTCCACCCCCACCCCTGAACGATTCTTCAGCCTTCTGAGCAGAGCTACTCAGTGAACCATCAGCAGAGCAAAATTTTCCTCATTTCCAGTTAGACCTTTTAAAAGATTTTTTTCCCTGTGAATAGCAAAATGTTCTTGTCTGAAAAATGCTTAATGAATTTTCCACTGTCGCACTCCCTTTATTAGCCTCAATTTCCTCTGTCTGGCTGCACTTTGTACCTTTCCAGCATTCTAGAGTCTTTTCCTTTTGACTTCAGAGTCTGTTCTGATGTACCAATATGCAGGACTCAAGCAACAGGGGTTGAGGGAGTTTTCGTGGAGACAAGGTAGTAGTCGAGACAAATCAGTTCTGCCAGATTTCTCACAGAGAGAAATCAGTTACATTGCAGCAATCTCAACCAAGATCAGGGTCCCATTGTGCAAGGCACTGTACAGCTACAGAAGACACAGTCCCTGCCCTTAAGAGCTTACAATCTAAATAGATAAGACAGAGGAAATTTTATTATTCTCATTTTACAGATGGGACATGTGGCACCTTAGAGACTAACCAGTTTATTTCAGCATAAGCTTTCGTGGGCTATAGCCCACTTCATTGGATGCATAGAATGGAACACACATTTTACATTTAATCTGTGTGCCTACAAGTCTTCCTCGTTTTATTTATGAATACAGACTAACACAGCTGCTAATCTTAAACCTGTCACAGATTAAATGGTGGCCCAAGATCACACAGGAAGCTTCTGGAGAAAAGAACACTTGAATCCAAGTCCACTACCTTTAGTCACATGCCTGTCCTTCCTTTCAACTTTGCTAGTGCATCTCACTCTTGGCTTGAAATATCCCCCATTAGTACACAGCTGCTGGGATATCATTGCACAGCGACTGCTGATAGTGCCAGAATTTTGAGATGTGCACACACCTAGCTCATTATCATTCAGTAATAATCACAGGCCAAAATCAAGATTAGGACCACATTGTGCCAGATGCGGTCCAAAGGTATAAGATACAATTCCTGCCACTGCAGTAGGAAGCAGCTTAAAATAGCCAATTTCAATTTTGAATTGGAGAAAATCATAGACATGCAGGATGGGAAGGGAACTCAATAGCTCATCTAATCCAGTCCCTGCACTGAGGCAGGACTAAGTAATAACTAGCCCATTCCTGACAGGTGTTTGTCTAACCTGTTCTTAAAAACCTCCAATGACGGAAATTCCACAATCTCTCCACACAATTTATTCCCGTGCTTAACCAGCCTGACAGTTAAGAACCTTTTTCCTAATGTTTAATCAAAATCTCTCTTGCTGCAATTTAAGCCCAATACTTCTTTTCCTGTCCTATATGCTTAGTGAGAATAATTTATCACCATCCTCTTTGTAACAACCTTTTAAGTACATTAAGACTGTTATGTCCCTCCTGAGTCGTCTCTTATCCAGACTAAACAAACCCAGTTTTTTCAGTCTTTCATGTGGTTGTGTTTTCTAGACCTTTAATCATTTTTGCTGCTCTCCTCTGGACTTTCTCCAAGTTGTCCACATATTTCTTGAAATGTGATGCCCAGAACCAAACACAATACTCCAGCTCAAGCCTTATCAGTGCTGATGTTTGCTGTTTTTGCAAGAGTGTTACACTGTTGACTTATATTTATTTTGTGATCCACTATGATCCCCAGATCCTTTTCCACAGTACTACCTCCTAAACAGTCATTTCCATTTTGCATTTGTGCAGTTGATTATTCCTTCCTAAGTGGAGTACTTTGCATTTGCCCTTATTGAATTTCATCCTATTTACTTCAGACCATTTCTCCAGTTTGTCAAGTTCATTTTGAATTCTAATCCTGTCCTCCAAATCGCTTGCAACCCTTCCTACTTCAGTATTGTGCACAAACTTAAGTGTCCTCTCTGCCATTATCCCAATCAGTTATGAAGATACTGAATAGAAACAGACTCAGGCTAAATCCTTGGGGAACCCCACTCAATATGTCATTTCTGCTTAATTTTGAACTATTGATTCTTACTCTGAGTATGCTTTTCCAACTATCTGTGCACCTACCTTATAGTAGGTTCCTCTAGGCTATATTTCTCTACTTTGTTTTTGAGACGGTCATACGAGATAGTATCAAAAGCCTTAACATTGAGAGAGCACATCTGCTGCTTCCCCCCCATCCACAAGGCTTGTTACCCTGTTAAAGGATATTAGGTTAGATTGCCATGATTAGTTCTTGACAAATCCATGTGGACTGTTATCACTTTATTTTCTTTTGTGTGCTTACAAATTGGTTGTTTGCTCCATTACTTTCCAGGTTCTGAAATTAAGCTGACTAGTCTATAATTTTCTGGGTTCTCCTTATTCCCCTTTATATAAAGGTACTATATTTACCCTTTCCAGTCCTCCGGAATCTCTCCCATCCTCCATGAGTTCTCAAAGATAATCACTAATGGCTCAGAGATCTCTTCAGCCAGTTCCTGAAGCATTGTCTAGAGCCATGTGTACACAACAGAGTTAAGTCAACTTATGTTACGTCAATGATCATAAACCGCTGTAATTACATCGTTTGCGCATGTTCATTCAATGCTCCTTGTGTCAGTGGCCTGCCTCTACACTTGGTACTCTAGCACCGATGGAGAGAGCAGTGCATGTGGCTAGTTATCACACTGTGCAAATCTTCACCTTATGCCATTAGGAGTCCTGGGAAAGGATTGCCGTGCATCATGGAGGCAGGTGTACTGCCCCATTATGCAGTTTTCTCCATCCCATAATTCCAAGGATTTGCAACTACATTTCACGCTTTCTTCCAACTGCCCCACTTCCAACTTTGCACCCACCATCTCTGCCTGAAACCATGGATCCTTCACTGCTCAACAAGCTTGTGATAAGCATTATGAACACAACACAGCTGATCCTGCAGTATTTCATTAGCTGCAAATCTGAACGGGGATCTGTGCGGCCTGCCCTGCTGCGTGCCATGGAGCCACAAAAATCAAGACTGATGTTGGCATTCATTTAACATTTGCACATAGTGGACCATCGCTACTGGGCTCAGGAAACAAGCACCGAGTGGTGGGGTCGGATTGTGATTCAGGTATGTGATGAGCAGTGGCTGTAGAACTTTCGAATGTGCAAAGCAACCTTCCTTAAACTCATGTGGAGCTTGCCCCTGGTCACCAAAATGAGAGCTGCCATAATGGTGGAAGAGCATGTGGTGATCACTTGCTGCAATTTAAGCCCATTGCTTCTTGTCCTATTTTCACAGGTTATGGAGAACAATTATTCTCCTTTTTCCTTGTAACAACCTTTTATGTACTTTAAAATTATGTCCCCTCTGTTTCCTCTTCTTCAGACTAAACAAACGCAATTTTTTTCAGTCTTGCCTCATATGTCATGTTTTCTAGACTTTTAATCATTTTTGTTGTTCTTCTCTGGACTTTCTCCAAATGTAACACTCAAAGCTGGACACAATACTCCAGGTGAGGCCTAATCACGCTTCTTGTCTTGCTCACAACACTCAAGCTAATACATCCCAGAATGATGTTTGCTCTTTTTTTTGTAACAATGTTACACAGTTGACTCATTTAGCATGAGAACTACTATGACCTACCCTTTCTGCAGTATTCCTACCTTGGCACTCATTTCCCATTTTGTACATGTGCAAATGATTATTTCTTCCTAAGTGGAGTACTTTGCAGCTATCCTTACTGAATTTCATCCTATTTTCTTCAGCCCATTTCTCCAAGTTTGTCCACTTTATTCTGAATTTTAATCCTATCTTCCAAAGCACTTGCAACCCCTTTCAGTTGGGAATCCTCCACAAACTTTATAAGTGTGCTCTCTATGTTATTATCTAAATTGTTGGTGAAGATATTGAACAGAAGCAGACCCTAAACTGATTCCTGCAGGACCCCACTCCATATGCCCTTCCTGATTGACTGTGAACCACTGGGAACTAGTCTCTAGGAATGGTTTTTCAACTAGTTATGCATCCCCTTATTGTAGCTCCATCTAGATTGTATTTTCTTAGTTTGTTTATAAGGAGGTCATGCAAGAAAGTATCGAAAGCCATATTAGAGTCAAAGTATACCACATCTACCACTTCTCCCCTATCCACAAGGCTTTTTACCCTATCAAAGAAAGCTATTATGGTAAGAGAGAGTCTGTGACCAAATGAACACAAATAGATGAGACAAAGGATAGGGCAACTGAGGCACAGAATATCTAGTGACTTGCTACAGATTATGCAGGAAGGCTGTGGCAGAACCAAGAAATAGATCCAGATTTTCTGTGCCCCAGCCTAGAACCTTGTCCATGATGCCAGTTCTCCTCTCAAATAAAAATTCAAACCCTTTTTGTAAAGTAAAAAGTTTTAAGAAGCTTTTGTACAATGGAAGCAGGTTTTTTTATACCCTTTCACAATCAAAAACAGGTGCCTTAGGTACCAACTGTACAAATCTAAGAGAAAAAATATTAAAAATGTCACAGCTTAAAAATAAATTTAAATATTTCAGGCCATTTCAGAGCTAGAAGTGAGTGCTGAGAGCCCCTTTTCAAACTCATAAAACTCACATTGCTCACCTTGCAGGGTCATGAGATATCAGGCCTCAAAGTTATCCCTGGTGCAGGACTGAACAAGCCTACCCTAGCCCTGAAATCAGTGCAATTTTGCACAGGGTTATTCTATAATGGGAGGCAGGAGTAGGGAAAAAAGGAAACGTTTTATCTGAAAAGTTGAGGTTCTGTTGGTTTTAAAAGATGCTGTTGGAAACTACCGGAGGTTTGGAATATTAATGCATCTTTGGGGCACTGGATTCAAGAGCAGAGGGCAGGTGAGGTGGGGGAAAATGCATGAGAAATGCAACTGACCACATGGCTGTTCAGATTATCACATGGAATCGCCATGACACACGTTCATTGTGTGTTGATGGGGCTTTAATAAGATGTTCAGGGAGGATTTCCAACCTTTAATATTCAGTGTAAAATTCTGACTTTTTGTTACAGCATAAGCCTTGAGTAACTTGATCAAACTGATCGGTGCATGATCAAGTGGGCTAGTTAAATGTCCTGTATATTGAACAAAACATGGAAACTTCAAGCTTGACTTCATGCTCACTTTTGCCCTTGGCTGCAATGGAAATGGTTCAGTCACTTCATATTATTTATAATAATAAAAAGGAGTGTGTATCAAACTGATGATTGATGCCTGCAGTCAGTACATTGTAGACTGATGGGTTGGGAGTTATGCTCTGCCTGCAATAGCTGATGTTTATAACGTGAAATAGTTCAGGGGAGTCATTAGTGATCATAACATACCATGGGTGTGTAAATAGAATGTAACACTGGGGCTAGTGAGCCACTAGTGATCATAACAGTGGGACGAGTGAGTCATTTCAAGGAGTTATCAGTCCCCAGAAGTCTCTGTTCTCTCTGTGCACTAGCTTCTGCAGTTTGATGCTTATTACGATCCCTTCTGTTCAGCAGTGACTCGCTCATGTTCTCTCTTCACAGGGCGTCCAGCCACGCCTTAATCATTCAGGAAAACTCAGGAACCAGACTGAATGAGCAAATCTTTAATTTGTTTACCCAGAGCAGATGGGAGAACAGGACGGCACAGTTGAATCCCGAATGGCTGGGTGCTGAAAGCTGCAGATGGGCTGTCAGCAGTGTTCTCTGGATACTTACAGAGCAATCTGCCAGAGGATGATTAACATGCTGCCATAAAGAACACAAGCCCCAGAATGCCCTTCTCTATCCTAAATAGTCATTTGCCACAAATGTTCACCCAGATCCAAACCATCAAGCCAGAGAGATGGGCTGGATTATTTCACTCCCTGCGTGAAATGAGCCAGGTGCAGTGCCAAGGACATGGCTACTGCTGCCCCCATGTGATGGGGCAGCAATTAACTGGTCCAAGATAAGCCAAGTCAGGCTAGGTTAGTACTTGGGTGAGACACCTCCAGTAAAAGCCCAGCTTTAGCTGGAAGGGGGAGCTGGTCATAAGGAAGAGGCTGTGCTTGCTCTGTGTTTTTAATAGCTCCCAGAAACAGCCACCCAGCCAAGACTGGATGACACAGGAAGAATCTGATGTAAGTTAAACCAGACACCAGAGAGCCAGTACTTGCACATACATATACATACAGAGGATATCTGCTGCCCCCTAGAGGTATAGCTAAACACCATGTGCGTACTCAACCATGGCACTGTTCTGTGTCAGTACTGGTCTCAGTATGGTGCTAGGATGTGCTAAGCTGCTGCAGATGCTGTCCTTTAGATGAGACCCCAAACCAAGCTTCTGACCACTTGTAATGATTAAAGATCCCCTAGCACACTCAGCAGTGTGCCAGTGTAGCATCCTGGCTCAGTTCCATTTTCTCTCATTGCATTTTGCTCTCTTTCTTCTATTTCAGTTGGATACACTATTCTTCACTTCCCTTTGAGACTCATTGAATGCCTGCTGTGCTCAGCTAAGTAACGGTTGTGTGCTGCACCATGGATGGCTGCATTTGAGTGCTGCTGTAGATTTAGGACTATGGGATTTGAAGCTATGATATAAGTTTAAGAGACTTTATTAAGGCTTGAAAGTATGGTTTGGGGTTATTGCATGAGGAGACGCACCATTTAATGAAACGCTGTGCCAGCTAACAATCCAATGACTAGAACCTGAAGTTAGACAAATTCAGATTGGAAATAAGGTATACATTTTTTAACAGTGAGAGCAATTAATCATTCAAACAATTTATCAGAGGCCGTGATGGATTCTCCATCACTCACATTTTTAAAATCAAGACTGGACCTTTTCTAAAAGATCTGCTCTAGGACTTATGGTGGGGAGGTTCCACAGGAGGTTTTCTCAGTGTATGTGCAACATGCCTCAGGTGGCACGTGACGAGGATTCATCACCAAATTTGGTTGGCTGGTTGGATCATTAACTTTCCCAGGCCAGGCCGGGTGCTGACTAGGAGTGCGACATGAACACTGATCCAGGCTCCCAGATTAGATGATCACACTAGTGCCTTCTGGCCTTGGGATTTATGAATCTGCTGTTAGAAATAAAGGTTCGGCCCAGCCCTGAATTATTCTGACACAATGGTAAAACTAATTTTCTCATCACCTAGCAAAGAAGTCAAGTAACTCTCTCCCCAGACAACTATGGAAAAAGGCACTGCTGCCTTTCCCACATCTGGGAAGTGATTTCTGCAGGGGGGCTGTTGGCTAGAGGAAATGGAGTAGCCTTAAAGCACCTAGTGAAAAGAGCACCCACTTGCATGAGTTTGGTCCCTCCCATGCCAACTTACATATCGTCATAGGCCGGGTTGCTGCTAAGAACACAAGAACAGCCATGCTGGGTCAGACCAAAGGTCAAGCTAGCCCAGTATCCTGTCCTCTGACAGTGGCTAATGTCAGGTGCCCCAGAGAGAATGAACAGAACAGGTAATCATCAAGTGATCCATTCCCTGTCGCCCATTTCCAGCTTCTGGAGAACAGAGGCTAGGGACACCAACCCTATCCATCCTGGCTAATAGCCGTTGATGGGCCTGTCCTCCATGAATCTATCTAGCTCTTTTTTTAACCCTATTATAGCTTTAGCCTCTACAACATCCCCTGGCAAAGAGTTCCACAGGTTGACTTGTGTGTTGTGTGAAGAACTATTTTGTTTGTTTTAAACCTGCTGCCTGTGAATTTCATTTGGTGGCCCTAGTTCTTGTGTTATGAGAAGGAGTAAATAACACTTCCTTATTTACTTTCTCCATGTCAGTCATGATTTTATAGACCTCTATAATATTCCCTCTTAGTTGTCTCTTTTCTAAGATGAATAGTCCAGTCTTATTAATCTCTGCTCATATGGAAGCTGTTCCATACCCTTAATTTTTGTTGCCCTTTTCTGTACCTTTTATGATTCCAATGTATCTTTTTTGAGATGGGTGACCAGATCTGCATATACTATTCAAGATGTGGGTGTATCATGGTTTTATATAGAGGCAATGTAACATAATATTTTCTGCTTTTGTATTTTCATTCAAACTAGAACTGGGTGAAATTTTTTGGCTGATGTATTTTTCACCCAAAAATACAGATTTGGCAACAACAACATATTTTGTGTATTTGTGCTGGTTTCACCAGATTATTTGTGTTGAAAAAGCACCACAAAAATATCAAAATATTCAGTTTTGACATTTTTGAAACGAAACCATTTTGATTTTTCTAATTGAAACAACTTTTCATTTCAAAATGTCAGGGGTTTTTTTTCCCCCCCAAAAATGAAATGTTAAAAAAAAAATCAAATTCAAACCAAACCGTGCTACTCAACTCAATATACTTTTTCTTCAACTTTTTGCTTCATTGAAAATTTCCAAAGATTTTCATTTTGGGTTGATCCAAAATGATTTTTTAATATTTTTTAGAACAGCCAGTGAACCAAAAAATCAATTATTTGTACAGCTCTCATTCTCACTGTTGGGGGTGAGGGCTGCGTCTTCACACACAGGCCCATGCACAGCTCTGGGAAATCCTTGACTGAACCAACTGCCATTCTGATCCAAATACCCCAGTGTTTATAACTGAAGGCAAAGTTTGTGAGACTGGCACATCTTAACTTCCTCCTATTAATAGTAAGTGGATGGGGTGGGGTAGTGGACTAAGGATTACCCTGGACCTCTTCAGAGACCCTAGACCCACATTCAGAACATCCTCAATAGTAAGTATCTGGTGTTCTGCATAGTTTGCTCTGTAGGATCTTTTGACAGACTTCAAAAACTAAAGTCTTGTGCATGTCAATGAGCCCAACATGCTTTTTGGTTTCTGTTAGGAATACTAGTGACAGTGTAGGACCCAGGCCTGGATTTTCACCTGAGATGATAATCTGAGTTTTGCTTGACCTTTTGGTTTTTTGATACATATGCATTCTTACTAATAGGTGTAAACAAAGGTCAAAGACAATGTGTAGGTTGCTTCCAGATGGGTTTGTCAGTCCATGGAACAGATAAGGGCTGTGTAACACGGTGCTGGTTCAGAGAATCAGGCCGGACCCGTGGGAAGAAGGCATTAGCTGGAGCTGGCTGGGAGGCCATGCCCTCGTTGCCTGAGGGGAGACACCTGCAAGCATGAGGAGCCAGCTATAAGAGCTGGCAGGCAGGGAACAGAAGGAGGAGAAGGGGAGAGAGAGAGACCAGAGGGGAGAAGACCAGAGAGACAGGAAAGGGAAGAGTGTCGGCTCTAGATAGATCCCTGTAGGCCAGGAGGCTAGCAGTCTCCCTGAGCCCTGGTC
>ML677344.1:3198834-3274061 GCA_007922305.1 Dermatemys mawii | reverse complement strand
ATCCCTGTAGGCCAGGAGGCTAGCAGTCTCCCTGAGCCCTGGTCTGTGGATGTTGTGTATATATCTGTAAATAGTAGGTGGTGGGGACAAACACAGCAATAAAGGACACAGGCGTTGCACATAGAGTGGTCTCCAGGCTTTTCTGTGAAAAAGACTGGCCAGGGCCCGGTTACAGGCTGTTAACATGGTACTTGGACGCATTCTATAAGATTGCCTCAACTCCTGTCTCAAGACAAGGTCAAACAACCAGTCAGGAGGGGCAAAGTGGGATTGGGGCAGAAGGTCTTAAACAACTTAAAGACAAAAAAAACTGCCAGTGATCCAAAAAATCAGTTATTTGTACCTGACCATAGCACAACTCACTCCTTACCCCTCCCATGGTATACAAAAGAGCTGGGACGAAGACCCATGACCCCCCAGAATGGAACATGAGTATAAGTTTTAAGGGGTGGCACTGTGGATGTGCATTTCAGGTATAATTATGCCTGCTGAGAAGTGGGGGACGGGACACTGGGAAACAAGCTCCGCAGCATCAGAGTTATTGGACACATGCTTTCTGGAAACTAACCCCAATTAACATCTCATTGCCTGCACTTCGGACTTCTAGTCTTCTGCTTTCTATCTGTGTGACAAGCACCAGGGGAGAGGGTGACGGGAAATCCCTGTCACAGTTTCCAGGGATGTGGCTTTTCAATAGCTTTGCATTTCTGTTTGCTTTCCTGTTCCTTGGTGACAGTCCTGTTCAAAGCACCGTAGAGCAGGTTTCTCATTACAGTCTGCAGCCCCTGGTTTATGTCTGTAATTACTGGGCTGCTTCCAGTAGGGAGGAACGTGACCCTCACAAGCTGACAAATAATTTGAAAATCTCCCTTGCAATATGCCAGTTTGTAGCTTCATTTCAGGTCCAATTGCCTATCTGAGCTGACAGCAGCTAGGGTCATCTGAAAATATATGGACATTGCCTTTGCTGACTTGTTTAGCATGGAGCTGTGTGTGTATCATTCAAGCACACCAGGGACTGCAAAATGTCAGGAGTTTAATAGCTTCCCAACATTTCAAGTGGCTGAGGTGGGGCACGAAGCCATTCCAGTTTGCTCCGTCTGCCCCTTGGTCCCCATCAAGGGGGAGGTAGAAGGACCAGACCTGAGTGGCGCTGTGCCCCGTGTGCCAGGTTGCAATGCCACAAGGTTTGGGAGCCCTCTCAAATGGGGGGAGGGCCAAGCCGGGCCAGACTTCCCTAGTTGCCACCCCAGCAGCCCTGAATTCAGGAAAGGTTCTTTCAGCTGGGCCAGGGTGTTTCAGGGACAAAGCAAGACACAGACACAGGAATCCTGTGACTCTTGGGAGGGGTGCTCAGAGAACTGTACACCTGCCGTAGGCACATGGCCTGCTCCTACTTCTGCTCCCACTGGAGTTAATGGCCAAACTACTGACTTCAAGGGCAGCAGGACTGAGCCCCAAGCTGGCTCCTTTAGTTAGACACTAAACCCCAAAGCTCCCTTAAACCAAATTTGAGGGCCTGATCTGAAGCCCATTGAAACTGGCTCCCCAACACTGATCTCAGGAGCCTGTTTGTCCTGTGAAATTAATTGGGTTTAATCATGGTTATTTACTAGAAGCTGGCTGGACATTTTGTCACAGAATGCTTTTTCCATCGGCCAATGCTGATTCAGCAAAGGCAAAACATTTGGTGGAAATGGATTTTTTTTTTTTAAAGAAAAAGATAAAAAGAGAATGGAGAGTTCCCAGAAGGCTGAAAGATGTTGATTAGAATGAAACATTTTGATTTAATCAAAATGAAAGGTTTTGGTTATCCCCAGACAATTTTTTAAAATGTTGTTTTATGGGGAATTTAATTTGGTTTTATTCTGGAATGGAATGGAAAAAAATCAAAACTATGGGATTTCCCAGGAGCTGGAAAATCTGGTGCGTCCCCATCTTTATTGTTTACTGTGATTTGCTTCATAAAGGACTACTCAGTCATGTGTAACACTAGTCATGCATTGAGCTAATTAGTTTCTTACTCTGGTGATTCAGTACAGGAGAGTGATTTATCTCCAGACATCTTCGTCCCTGGAGTTTTATTAAAAGCATCAGAAAAGTAGCCCACCTTGCCGCACACCGATGTCAGGAAGAAGAAAATATCTTACATCAGCAATGTTGATAGAGTTTATAAAGTCTGTCATGACCTTACCCACTCCACACATCCACTGAATCTACTGCATCTCGCTCTGGGAGGGAAATGATTGTCCATCGCTCAGTAATGAGAGATTTTATTCCACAGCCTGCAGTGTTTGTCATCTGCAGGCAGCAATATGCACAATAATCATCTGGTGCAGGGAAGGCAGCCAAACTTCCGAGCATGTATGTGTGTGTACAGTAAATTACACCCACACTTCAGATGTCTTGTACAGGACATTCCATGCAAATGGCATGAGGTGGCAAGTTGACATAGCTAAATTAATAGCCCGCCAGAGAAGTGAGGGAGAGCCCAGTTGCGGGAGCCAGAGATGAGGGTGTGGCCATGAGGAGAGGATGCGCAGATAGGCTAAATTCCGTGGTGTAACTCCACACCCCCAAACTATCTCATAGTGCGGCACAACCCGGCTATTGTACAGACATTTCTAACGTACCCCTCGTTGTAGCATTGGCACTCCACCTGCCATTAGTGAATTACACCTCACCACATGCCTGTGAGGCAGGGAATTATTCTCCTCATTTTACAGATGAGCATGAGACTCAGAGAAGCAAAGGCCAACACTTGCAAACCAGGGGGCCTACAGCCCGCTCCTCGGCTGAGGTAAATCAACACGGCTCCATTCACTGCAGTACAGCTACATCAGTTTTCATCAGCTGAGGATCTGGCCCAGATCCCTAAATCCAAGATTTCTGTACCTTTTAAAAATCAGCCCACTTATGTAGGTGCTGAACGTTAGGAACCTAAGTTTGGTGGTTTTGGTCTTAGGAGCTAGTCCAAGGTCACCCAGAAAGTCTTTGGCAGAGGTGGAAATAGATCCCAGGTTTCCTGACTTGACCACTGCGGACACTGTCCTCCTTCCTTTAGCTGCACTCAGGGGGGCCACTGTCTCATGGTACTTTGGCAGAACCATGCAGGCCACAGGAGCTGTGCCCCAAATATCAGGCCCTACGCATAAGCCACTTGATTTCATGGAGAGTGAGTTTCAAAGTCACGTGGTAATATTTTCTCAAAATACAGTGAGGAGCAAGAGTCATGAGGAATGCTGTAACACAGGAATCATTTCAATGTACTAGTGTGCTTGCATTAGTGATAATGGCCGTTGCTCACTGGCAAGCCCTAAGGGGTTAGTAAGAACTCCTACCAGAACAGCGGCAAATTCCACTAACGCCTGCCTAATCCAAGCTGTCCTTAAAAGAGTCCCTGCTCACAAATAATCAGGCCATCAGACATTATCTTTTTTGTTCAGTGCTGTCGAGATGACAACTCTCCCGTTACGGATTCTTTCAAGATCTGCTGATTATCACGTTACCAAGACAAAAAAGAAAAAATCCCGTTAAACGTCCACGTTGCCGCTCAGTCTGAAATAACATTTGAAATGTGCAAATCCCGTTGCTAGTTATGTAACTAAATTATCCTTCCATATGCCAGAGAGAAACTCTACAGTAGCCAGTCACAAGCTTTAATCAACCCAACCCTGAAAACTCTATTTAGCCTGAGCTGTCGTTGCAGCAATTCCTGGTTTTAATTATATGAAAGTCAGGTTACATAATTCTTGTCACATTACCATAACCCTCCATTTTCCCATCTTGTAGCGTCTGACTGCCTTAGAACTGTGACCTATGAAAATGTACAAATTAGGACAGATTCTCCTTTTAATTTCATTAGATTCCTTTTTAAACATAATCGGTGAGATTCAAAGGGAGAGGAAACATAGTTACCCACCACCGTTTTTCTCCCCGTTAGCCACACCTCCTCCCTTGCTCTTGCTGAAGCAAAGTCACCACCTTCTTGCTCCACCTCTCTGGCAGATCCTCAGCTGGTGTATGTCGGCTTGACTGGAGCTAGGCTCAGGCTCTAGCCCTTGCCTATATATATATATATATATATATATAGTAAACTGATCCTGCAAGGCGCTGAGTGCCTCCTGGGATGAGCTGGTGAATGCTCTCCATGCCTTTTGATTTCAATGGAACCAGAGGGTGCAGAGCATTTTCTAGATTCAGGGCGTAAGTTTCCCATTAGTTTAGGCTGCTGTGAGGGAGGCGGGGAGGGTTGAAGCAAACAGCCCATCAGCTGTCAGAAGTAGTCCAGGCAAAACTGTAGAAAGTTCCCTGAACATCCAAACCATGGCTGCAGCTGCTCCATCCAGCTGGTATCTTGTGTAGGGTGATCAACTGTCCCGGTTTTTCTCTTTTGCTTATATAGGCTCCTATTACCCACCACCCCCTGTCCCGATTCTTCACATTTGCTGTCTGGTCACCCTAATCTTGCTGCAGTTTATCACCAATGCCACAAGGTGTGGGAGGGAGAGGCAGCATCTAGGGCTTAGTTTCCCCAAGTGTGCATTGTCCCCTCTATACAGTTATTGGTCTGGAGGCCTTGGAGAGATGAGTGTCCCCATTTTACCCACCTCCACCTCAGTGCAGCAGTCCATGCCTCGGCTCCATCAGCAGCTGTTTGTGTTGTGTAGAGCAGAGCGCCATCACGCTAGGCGCTGTACAACTTCATAACAAAAAGACAGTTGCTTACCTCATAATCTCAGTAGAAGATGAGAGGCAATGGATGGATACAAGCAGACTACGGAGTACAAGGAACAAGGAGACACGGCTGGTCAGCAGGAAGGCCTGTGGGCTCCGCCCATCAGCTGCCTAACTGTTGTCAAGGTTTCTTTTTTTAAAGGCATGACATCAGAGGAGAGCTTTAAGACAGGATCTGAAGGAGGATAATGAGGTGGTTTCGTAGGTGTTTCCGGGGAGCTCTTTCCATCCTGAAGGGACAGCACAGGAGACAGGGCACAGGTGCTTGCTGAAAATGTAACAAGTAGGAAGCTGGTACCACCGAGTCCATTCGAGGCAGGAATAGACATCACAATAACGAACGAGAGATGGTAAGTAGGTGGGGATAAGCTGTGAAGAGCCTTGAAAGCGAGGACAAGTAGGTTGTATTTGGGATAAGGCAGCAAAAATAGAGCCGACCTAAAAAAGTGAGCCGCAGAACACTCTGTGACTGCAATGTTCAGGGTGCGCATGTAAAATAAAAAGTCGGGAACTGCAAAAGTTTATGCTGAGTGGGGAGGCTGTGGGGGACTCTCACAAAGTGGCTCACCACAGGGGAAAGGATCAATAGGTTTGTTAGAAATAAAAATTCCCTTTCCTGCCCCTAAATTTGGTCCATTTCTAGAAACCACCTTGGTTGAGATTAGGGCTCCCCATATAGAAAGTGTGAAAAATTGGGACTGGGGGTGGAAGATAATAGGCACTTATATAAGAAAAAGCCCTGAATAGTGGGACTGTCCCTATAGAATCAGGTCCTCTGGACACCGAGCTGAGATTCGGAAAAGTCTGGGCAAATGCTTTTGTTTTTGCTGCCATTCTGCGCGCTCGGTTTCCAGCACTGGCCAGGGTTTCAATCACTAAATCCTCACACAGGCTGAACTCTCATTGCTGTGCTTCCTGCAAAGCCTCATCGAAATCCATGGGAATTTGCCGGCGCAAAAGGTGGACCCGAGGAAGGCATGGGTGGAAGTTGCCAAGCGAATGTGAACAGGCTGCTGCTGCGGTAGCCTCGGTCTTTCTAGGAGCCATTGTACAGTATGGTGTAAAGGAATCAGCACAAACACAATTAAATCTCAGCTCGGAGACTGCTCTCCCCCAAAGTGCGTTCTTCCTGATTGAATTGTGCAGAATGCCAAGAGCAAACATTAACCTAACCTAATATACTATGGCCCCATGTAGGCGGAAACAACGAAGACAGAAATTGCCATGCCAGATTGCACCCATAATCCATCCCGTCCAGTAACTGGTCTTCAACAGTGACCCATGCTGGATACTTGAGAAGAGACAGTAACCCCCCTGTCCACTCCCATAATCTACTTAGGGGTTCAGCATTAGGCCAAAGGAAGACATTTCTCTCTGTTCTAAATTAGTTATCAGCTTCTGTCATGATAATTACAAGTAATAATTTAATTGGATACCTTGCATTTGAAGATCTTAAAGCAGTTTGCAAACATTAGTTGCTTAATACTCACGACTCCCTCTGCAAAATATATTAAAATTAGCCTCTTTTTGTAGATGGAGTAAATAAGGTATTATGCAGCAAGCCAATACAGACTCAGGACTAGATGTCAGATTCGCAGTCCTCATCTCTAATCATTTAGCTACATGATGCATTTACTCTGTGGTGGAAAAACAAAGGAGCTGGCCTCAAAAGCACACATGAGGTGGGAGATGGGCTAGATAACCTGGAAAAAACATGCTCAACCTAAGGTAGTATCAGCTGCCATTGTCAGCCCTATACAACTCTAAAATTAGCCTGATTGTCATGAACAAACTAGGTCCGGTTGTTTCAGCCCTCTTTCCTGCTGGCCAGTCATTCCCAACCCCCACGGGCATTCCTTCTGTATAACCATTTGCCAGATAGTTTGGAACGGTGAAAACACCATTTTCAGGTGCTGGGTCACAAAACATTCTCTTTGTCAATTGTCACATGTAACGGTTGTCCAAAGCACATTTAGTAGATTGTGTAATGCCAACAGACCTCAGTCATCATCGTCCAGAGGTTCTAGATTTGATCCCGGAGTTTAATGTATGAGCTAACGGTAGCCAAAGCTTTACCAGGCTCATCAATCTCTAGCTGGTCTAGGGGCCACTAAAGGGGGAGAGAGCACCACATGACGCAGGCCTGAGTTACAATTGGGTAACTAAAACCTTTTCAAAGAAAGGAATAATGTGTAGTGGAATAGTGAATAATGAAAGGGAATAGCGGATAGGTTTAGTCACGTGTGAATCCAGGTGTTCATATGAGGAAGAACATTCCCGGAGCATCCACGGGCACAAAATCCTGTTAGCCCCAGCATTTGCCCAGAACAGACAACAAGGAGCATGACCATGGCTGAAGTTTGGAATTTGAACAAACGCATGCACCTTCTTCTGCAGCTCTCTAAAGCCTCTCACAGGCCCATTTGCATTACACTTATGGTCCGTCAGCTGCGGGAGTAGGAGCCCTATTAGAGCTTCCCCCACAATCCCCTTTGTACCTGGTCACGTGATAGGCAGTACATGACTCTTGTTTATAAAGGGCCAGATTGGCAGGTCCAGATTAACCAATGGGCACTTGGGGCACTTCCACAGGGCCCCCATCTTGGGCCCCCTTCCCCTCCCCCCATCAACAGGGTGGAGGGAGAAAGATGCACGAAACCAACTCAGGGCCAGGAATGAGAGATGTGGAGTAGGACGTCGCAGAGACGATCCTGTCTGCACACTGTTGCGAGAGATTCCAGGCCAGCTCTGTGGCACAGGCTCTTCTCCTACACCACACCACACACACACACATCCCACGGCCTCCCTCCCCTGGGTTTAGGGAAGGTTAGGGGAACCCTCGTTACCATAGTGCACTGGGCCCTGAAATTCTCTAACCTGACCCTGCAGGTTGGGAAGTGCCATGCTTATGGGATAAGCTGCACCTCTGTTCCCTTTCTAGTGTCTCCAAGAGCAACTGCCAAACTATTCATATTTCATCCTAAGGATACAGTCAGTTGGGCCCTCAGTGACAGAAAACCCTAGCACCAGAGAAGTTCCCCAAAAATACGAACTGGACCATGCCAGTCATTCCACACGAAAAGGTGTCACCATATAAACCAGAGATCTGCAAACTTTGGCCTGTGGCCCATCAGGGAAAGCTGCTGGTGGGCCAATTGTTTACCTGCTGCGTCCACAGGTTCAGCTGATCACAGCTCCCACTGGCTGTGGTTTGCTGTCCCAGGCCAATGGGGGCTGCGTGAAGCGGTGGCCAGCACACCCCTCGGCCTGCATCACTTCTCGCAGGCCCCATTGGCCAGGGATTGCAGCTCCCAGTAGCCATGGTTTGCCATCAGCCGAACCTGCAGATGCTGCAGGTAAACAAACTGGTCCAGACCGCCAGTGGCTTTCCCTGACAGGCCGCGTGCCAAAGGTTGCTGATCTCTGCTATAAACAATGTATTATTAGTGTAATTACATGAGTGCTTATGCAGTACTCATAAAACAATCAGTAAAAGTCTCATCTAGCTCAATCCAGCCAGCATCAGCAAATAATTGCGGTGCTGGCAATTCCTTTGTCTTTGTCACTACTGCGATTTGGACCAATATTAATTATTTAATTCAGTTATTGTGCTTCCCTCTATGCGATCTAGATTCTCTTTCCATTGCTGAAGGCCTGTAATAATAATAATAATAACTAATAATAATTATTATACCAATCTCTGATAGTGTTTGTGCATGTAGATACTCTAAGACCTATATATATATTATTTAGTGTATGATCAAGTATAGTATAGAGTACAGCACTATTATATTTATCTAGCTCTTTGTATGGGTACACATTAACACAGAGGGAGTACATTTATTTATTACACACCTTCAATAATGTAGACAGAGCCCAGACGGAGTACAGAGGGGTACGATATCTGGATTAATGTAAGAACTGATCCAAACTTTCACTCTGAACTTGACATGATTTCTTTAAAGGTTTGGGAAAGTTTGGTTAACTTGTGTCCACCTTATTCAATTTCCACACTCCCTGCGGCTGGTCAGTCTCAGAAGTGCTAATGTACCATTTGCAGCGGAAGTGCCAGAATCCAATGAAGCCCCTCCAGTGGTCTATCCTATTTTTAATATGGTGCCCATCATGATGGAATAAACTCTTCTTGCAAGATTGCCAGCTCAGTCTGAGGCCAGATGAGGATCCAGACTTTGGAGGGTTTATACAATCCAAGTCTTCTGAGAATCCCCAGCCCTGTTGACAATGTGGTTCTTTGGTGGCTTTTGCCGGAGCATTTTGAGTTTGCACTGGTGTACACTCAGCCAGCAGAGGGCTCTCTACCCCACAACAAAAGTAAACATACCCACCCGCATCACTTCTGGACTAACCGGAAAATGCTAAATACCTTCCAGGCAGTTTCTGTGAAACTGATTTTAGCAGATTGCAATGAATCAGCTGCTTGAAACAGCTGCCAGGCTGGTATGAATTTACTTCTGATGTGGAAACTCATTCCGCGGTGTAACGCTGCCCTCTCAGCTGCCAGAGAGGTACAAGGTGGTTAACTATGCCCAGGTTCCCATTCTGTCTCTTATTGCATCAGACCATTGTTCTAAGTCTACCCAGCACAGGCACTCCTAGGAGTTAAGAGACTTGAAATTTAATTTAACAAATCCATCTGAATCTGTTTCCTTATGTAGCAAACTCATTTCTTGAGTGCAATTTGGAGCAGTGACAAAGTCTCCCTTCTGAGAATCTGCTGGTAAATAGAGTGGTTCCCCCCAACCACACCAAATTAAGTCTCCCTTTGTTAATAGCAATCAGTGTTATGTACCAAATGTGGGGATGGGAAGGAGATTTTTTTTTCCCCTCAGGTCTAGGATGGAAAGAACCTGAGAAGGATTTTTTTTTTCTTTCTTTTGTGATGCTGCGTGGGAGTCAGGTGGGAATATCACATAGGAGCAGTTTTCTGGTATTGCAGCAAGCCCTGGGCATTGCTAGAATTTAGATGTTTCCCATTTTCTGTTTCAGTCTTCCTTGAAACAATCGTCCTTCTCTCATTCCCTAATAAAGATAGATACTTTTTATCATCTGCAGAGTTCAGTGTCTTTGGGGGTATGAGGTGGCTGATAACAGGATGATAATGTAACTATTGGAAGGGGTGTGGAAAGGGCAGTAGAGTTAGACTTGGCAGCATGTGGGCTTTTTGGTAATAATTTTGATGGATAATAGTTTATTCATAAGTGTGTTTAATTTTTCACAGTTGTGCAACCTTATAGGCTGTAAAAATTACTTTTATTTTTTATCTAGTTTAAATTTTTACCATTGCAGGAAATTATGGAATTCAATAATAATTTAATGACAGTCAATGTTGAGATTCAAAAAATTAAAGGGCTATAACTACTAACACAGTTATAAAGCTTCAATTTTTTAAATCTCAACATCGACCGTCATTAAATAATTATTGTCTGACACTGCCCCATAATTTCCTGCAGTGGTGAAAATTTAAAAGATGATGATGATGAACACAAATATACAAAACAAGTAGCCTTAAAGCAAATACCAATATATTCTGAAGGACTATTTTTTTTACTTTGCCTACATGTAACTTGCGACTGTTATCAATGGAAATACTTTTTCATCTGTTTATGGGTGTACGGTGAAATCGATGTTTACTGACATTTACTGATAATCCTTCCAAGCCTACGTATAGTCAGCAAGAGAGATAGTATGGTCGAGCGGCTAGAGCGCTAGCGTAGGATATAAGACCTTGGGATCCAATTCCCTGTCCTGCCAAAGGCTCTCTGTGTGACCTTCGGCAAGTCACTTAACCTCTCTGTGCCTCAGTTCCCCATCCTAACAGCCCTGCCCGAACTCATGAGGCTGCTGTGGGGATAAATACATTAAAGATGATGAGGTGCTCAGATGTGATGGTGAAGGGGGCCAGGTAAGTACCTACTTTAGGTAACATTCCACAACAGGTTTATTCTGGGCCAGGATTTACACAAAAATTAGACCAAATTCTGACCCCTATCGCGGCCCCTTTATTCTGAGGGTGCAGCCCTGAATCTGGCAGGGTGCAGCGAAGTCTATCTGCACTCAGTATAAAAGACCCTTTGTGCGCATTATACCTGTGACCTGTCCTTTCTCTATGGTGAAGGATGCTTCAGTGGTGGAGGTGGAATAATCCACTGCAATGGATCATAGAAATGTCAGACTGGAAAGGATCTTGATAATCCTGCCTCAGTGCAGGGGACTGGAGTGGGTGACCTAAGTATTATCTAGACCATCCCTGGCAGGTGTTTGTCTCATCTGTTCTTAAAAGCCTCCAACGAGTGATATTCCACAACCCCCCTAGATAATTTGTTCCACTGTTTAACTAACTTTACAGTTGGGAAGTTTTCCCTAATATCTAACCTAAATCTCTCTTGCAGTAATTTAAGACAGTTGCTTCTTATCCTGTCCTTAGTGGTTAAGGAGAACAATTTATTATTCTCCTCTTTATAACAAACTTTTAAGTACTTGAAGACTGTTATCATGTCCCCCACCCCCAGTCTTCTCCTCTCCAGAATAAACAAATATATTTTTTTCAATCTTTCTCCACAGGTCATGCTTTCAAGACCTTTACTCATTTTTGTTGCTCTCCTCCAGCTGTTCCTTAATTTGTCTACATCTTTCCTGAAGTGTGATGGTGAGAACTGGACAAAATACTCCATCTGAAGCCTTATCAGTGCTGAGTAGAGTGAAAAAATTACTACTTGTGTCTTGCTCACAGCACTCCTGCTAATACATGTGGTACTTAGAGCCAGGAACTCCTTAGCAGTTTAGCTGGGATTAGCATGGACAAATTACTTAACTCCTATGTGCCACAATTTCCCTGTCTGTAAAATGGGGATAAGACCTACCTCCAGTGCGGAGGGAGTTGTGAGGTTTAATTCATTAGTGTGAGTACAGCATTATATAGTGCAAGTGCTAAGACCTGGAAGAGCACATTTTGATGCAGGGTTGCTAGCAGAGATTCCTCTGAGGTAGGCAGATGCAAGGGATGGTAATAACCACAGAGCAATTGGAGTGTTCTTTCTTTTTTCCTGTTATGCAAATTATAATACTTAGCTCCTGGAAGGATCATGCATATATAGCCACAGTGGCAATCTGTGTGCCATGATTACAGATGGTACATAGTATTATAAAGCAGAGGGCTTTTTACTATGTTTGTAGTTTTATTGTGTCTCTGACTTTGTATGGAGCAAGAAAACCAATACATATTTACACTCAGAGCCTCAAAGGAATCTAAAGAAGATGGATCCCCAAATCTTCCTGAAAGTTGGTGTGCGCTGCGGGCTTGACTCGGGAACCCGCAACTTGGACTATGAGAAATAAAACCATTCTGGAGCACATGATGACATTGCTACAATAAAGAAGTGAAGATCCATATAATGTGGTACTGGAACGCTAGAGCAAAAGGGATGGCAGCTTTCTGATGAAAGAACACACTTGGGGGTTGGGAGACCTAGGTTCTAGTCCTGGCATTGCCACGAGTACTGGCGTCAGCATATGCAAGTCTCTTAATTCGTTGTGCCTCAATTTCCCCATCTGTAACATGGAGATAATAAGATTTACCTGAGCGATGGGCTTGTGGTTAAGGCCCAGGAATATCACTCAGAAGATCTGGACTCTTTTCCTAGCTCTGCTGCCCACTCAATATTGCTAACCGAAAGGATTCAAAAATCAAGGATCAGGCTGCCAAAATCATGAGATTGGTATAAAAATCTTAGGATGTTAAAAGTAACAAACATTGGTGTCTATCTTTTTCTCCGTCTGAGCTTTGAGCTTTTAGCAGTCACGTTTTCCAGCTTTCCTCTGTGGAACCAACGGTGAAACTTCCTATTTTTTAAAATAGAAGCTGAGAGTCTCCATCTAATAACAGGGCTCCAGAAAGTGAATCTTTAAGAAAAACCACTAATTAGCACAAGACTCGTGATAAAACTGTTGCAAGTTGGCAACACGGACTCACTTTGTGGCCCTGGGCAAGTCACTTGGTCTCTCTGTGCTCTGCATCTCTGCACTGGGGATACAAATACTTCTTGTGCAGCCTTGTCGTTTAAATAGTACATGCCTTACTATGTTTGTACAGCGTCTAGCACAGCAGGGACCCTGATTTTTGGCTGAGGCTGCTAGGTGTGAACATGCTACGTATAATAACTTAGGGCAGCACTCCAACCTGTTCCAGGGGCTGACCCAGTCCGCAGCCAGTCCCAGACTATACCAGCTGCAATGGGTGGCACAAGGACATTCCGTTTGTGTGGTGCACCACACTTAGTGTCTGTACTAATGGCAACCTCGCTGGGCCCTCAGTCACAGTCCTGGCCTCCTGGGGAAGGCTATGATCACCTTTTCAGTAGGAAGACGGAGACTGCCCATATCACACACCCACTCCGTGCTGCTGCTGGCATCTACTGGGGGGGAATTTTTGTTTCTCATGTGCAGGCAAATAAGCCCTCTCCACTGCCAAACAGGTTATGCAAGTTCCTTTGCGTGTCTTGTTTATCCTCCACAAGGCTAATACCACAGCACTTAGAGCAGGAGATTTTTAAAGCTCATGAAGCATTTGAAAGAACAAAAGGCTCTTGCAAACCTTATCTGGCTAAATCCTGTTGAAATCTGACCTGGCCATCACTGCAGCAAACAACCTGGCATGACTGAACAAGATGCCACGACTGGGCTTATTAAATCCTGTCCAGTCTCTCATGAATTATGTATCTCTGCATTTCCATTTAGCCGCTGTCTCTCCTTGGATGAAATTCTACTTTGGTGATAAAGATTAAGCCACCTGCTTCCAGGGATAGTGCTAACGTGAGCCCTGTGTTTAATAAGTGGTGGGATTTTACATTTCAAATGTATTGTTTGCCTGTTAATAGTCTGTGACAGTTGTGTTCGGTTTACTCCTATGACCGTTTCCAGAATCGGGGATGAAATTTAAATACAAACCAGGAGACACAGCTAGACTGAAAGGCTTAAATACATTTTTACCTTTGAATCTAATTCCACAGGAAGAAAGAGGCAATGCTTTGAATTCAAATACAGAAAAGGTCTACAGGCAGGAAAAGTTAGTAGCTTAGTTCTGTCTTGTCAGGAACAATAATAACCATCATTAATTCTTGGTTAGCACTGTTTATTTTCAATGCATTTAAATCCCATCTCCAGACACCCTCATTTTAAAGGAGTTCAGAGTTCAAACCCAAATTTAGATCACATTGCCCAGAGGGTTGGCCATGACAGGTATAGGAAGGACATCAAAATCATTGCATAGAGAGGGCTGAATTTTATATTGAGCCTGTGGGCTGGGGTATACGTTTGGGACACCATACTACTCTCAGGTCATTGATCATTACCTGTTAGGTTCACTCACTCCAGGGCACCTGGCATTGGCCACTGTTGGTAGACAGGATACTGGACTGGATGGACCTTTGGTCTGACCCAGTACGGTCATTCTTATGTTCAGTCCCCTGAAGAACTTTCAGTGAGTCAGACAGGATATATGTGGGCGTATAAGGACAAACATAACAGACAAGGGTTTTGCTCACTCGTCTAGTTCAGCTTGGTCACAGTGGTGTCAATCCAGAGTAATTCCATTGACAGCAGGCAGCCATTTCAGAATTACACCAGTGCAACGGAAAGCAGGTACTAACCCACTTGTTTGAACTTGGGATCCAGAGGTGAAAGAAGCTGTGGTCCATTTGACATGATGCAGCCAGATTGGTTTGGTTTAAAACTCAGTGTAAACATTCTTGAAACTTAACAAATCTCAATGGCCTGAAGAGGAACCTGGCTCCCATTTCAGCTTTTGTTGCAGAAGTTGCACACAGGTCTGCATGTGATGGAATAGCAACAAAGCACAGCTCAGCTGTTTGGAAACTGAGATTGCATTTAGAGAATCGACTCTCTGTACTGTTGGTTAACCACATAGACATTAGGGAAGTGGTTTCTTTAACATCATAAACCCATGAGAACTCTGGGAACTTCCTCCTCCTGTGCAGTTCAGATTTGATCAAGCCCTGCCTTCCATGTGCTACAGCCAGAAACAGGACAAAGGCGTCATGCAAGCAATGTATCCACCATGTCACATGCTGCACGCCCAGTCACTCACACCAGTATACGTCAGGATCCCCTGGAGTTATTAGACGACAAGTGCGGGGAGAGATCTGGCCTGATAGTTATGCAGCACAGGGTGGCTGCAAGGATACTTATCCCTGGAGCAATATGGAAAGTGGGCGGTAAATTGTGACTACTTAGGCATTTTTGGACCCTTGCTAGGGGCTTGTGGCATAGCCATGAGTTAGCCCCTAGCGAGAGATTACCCTGCGCTGAAGAGCTTTCAGTTGACATAGACAAGATACTTTGGAGCCATTTGACAATGCAAGGATGGTGATTACAGTGAGGTTAATTCATCATTGGAACCGTTTACCAAGGTTTGTGCAGGTTTCTCTGACACTGGCAATACTTTAAATCAAGGTTTGATGTTTTTTTCCTGAAGGATCTGCTCTCGTCCAATCAGGAGTTATTTCAGGGAAGTCGTCTGGCCTGTCCAGGACTTGTCAGCATCGGTGCTGAAACTTGGGGTACCAGGGGTGCTGGCTTGATGTGGTTTCCATTATATACTGGGGTTACAGTTTGGTTCAATGGCTCTCAGCACCCCCACTGTATGGAGCCCTGGTCTATACTGCGGGATTTTTTGTTCTGTGATTGTACAGCACCAATCACCATGGAGTCCTGGTCCATGACTAGACTCCTAGGTGTTACCACTGTTCAAATACTAGCAGTCAATAGCCCAGTGTTGCAAAATCTAGCTTTATTAAGAAAATAGGCGTTTTTACAGCCTGTAACAGATGGGCAATATCCTGTATTATACTGCACAAACCTTAGGGGATTAAGATAAACTTTATTGAATTAAGCTAAACCTTATTGGATTAGGGTTAATACCTTTGGGGTACATTGTATTAAAATTGCACTTGTGTCTGTGTTATTGTGACGCTGCACGTGCTTTCTTTTAAGGGGCAAGTGATTCTAATGTACTTTCTCTGTTATCAGTGCTTTGAAGCCAGCCCTCCCCTCCCTCCCACCCATCCCCCGCTGCAGAGATATGCATATGACCATTCAAACTGGATTCTCGAGGACCAAGAGGCAAAGAGATCAGGTTTGGATAAATAGCCTGGTTTTAAACTCAGGGTCGCCTTCCTGATCCAGCAAATGGACAGGACCCTGGTCCACAGAGGGGGCCAACCCTTAGCGTAGGGCTGGAAGGACTGGGCCTTCCAGAACCCCTTTTAGGTGATCTCTAGTGAGCTTATTAGCATGCGTGGAGGTTCTTTTATTGTTTTTAATATGTTTTCTCTGTAATGCTTTTTACCTTAAGAATAAAGCAGGCCTGCTTAGGCAGTGTTATGTGGTAACTTATAACTGTGAACAATGACTCTGTTGTCCGGCTCTGAAGAGAAAGCCAGCAGGTGGCCTTGGGCAACCTGTCTGTGCTGGGAAAGACACAGTGAAGGCAAGGAACCGTGCAGCCTGAAACACCCCGTCCAGTTGGGAGTGAGACGTGGGTGTTCACTCACAAAAGGCAACCGCTGGGGATCTGAGAGCCAAGGGGGGAAGCTATTGCTGGACCTCTGAGGGGAAATACAGGTTCAGTTGCCCTGAACTGTGATGCTGACGATGCTGCCAAGAAAGACCCGCCTCCCCGCATATAAGAAGAGGGGGCGAGGAGAGTGGGGGTGGAGACAATAATAAAACTTCATCTCTAGTTGGGGGAGGGGGAGGAGAATATGGAGTTTTAAGTTTAGTAGTAAAACCCACCCCAGGATAATGCTCCCTTCACTTATCAGCAGGTCAAGACGTTGAGAGTGTTACTGTGGGTAGGTTTTCTTCACTCTTTGTATAGTCTCTGTCGTTCTAGGTGCTGGACATACATACAATAAGAAACAGCTCCACCATGAAGCATTTACAGTCAAAATGGACAAAGTCTGGGATGGGAGACAGCAACACAGACAGATGAAATGTCCCCGCAAGCCCACACGTTATCCTTCAGACACTGTCTTGCGATTGAAGGTGTAACTGTTCATTCTGACCTTTCTTGATTGCTTCCTGCAGCCTGAGTCCTCCCCAGCAAAGCAGCCCGACACAGGAACACACACTGTTTGGGGGGGCATGTTTTAGCCCCCACTCTGTTTTTAAAGGGTCAGGTCTCTTTTCTGTCATTACATAATGTATATATCTAATAACAAATACAAACAATAAAACAAAAATCAAATGTATTACATATAAATGATATTGTTACCCCTTTTGACTCCAGTGGGTAGCCAAAACTTACAGGGGTTTCCCTGAGGAGGAGAAATTGATGATGCTGTCAGGTATTTCTTTGTACATTCTTTGTAAATAACAGGATCGCACCAAAGTTCTGTTTCCCTGAATACAAGAGGTATCAAACAGGAGAGTTTCCATGCTCAATATTCCAAGCCTCTTTTTCCCAGCCAGCACGCTACCAAAAAAGCTCTGTCTGTTAGCTTTCTTTGAGGGTCACACTATTAGGGTTTATCTGGCTGTCCTTAGCTTTCTGCTGCCATCCCCGTGTACTTCTGTGGTGTTTCCGGCTGCTTCTTTCTCTTTCTCTCACACACATACATTATCCAGCCCTTTGTGTTTACATTCAGCCCCCAGTGAGAACCTTCCACTCACATAGCTTTTTGTGATGTGCCTTGCATGTGGCCTGTGTTTTCGGTGGTGATTCCTATTGTTTCAACTATCTTTTCCATACAGGAGCTTCACAGTACTGCATGTGCACCACAGCCCTCTACTGAATAGAACTGTGCACCTGTATGTCATAGGCGCTATACTGCCAACAGTGATTCTCCTTTAGCTCGGGTAACAGGGGCCTGTGCTTTTGGGGTGAGATGAACCAACTTCTGCTGCCATGAAGTTGCACATGATGAACTGCACAGTGATAGCCGTGGAGGTGGATGTCTCGCACCAGTACCCGTTAGGATACCACTTTTAGCAAAAGCAGCTAAACCTCAGTGGCACAAGGGGTTCATGCTTAGACTATCAGTTTTGTACTGTCTGGGTTTATAAGCCCCAGAACTACACTCTGAGAGCCACATTCTCAGCAGGTGTGAAGTCAGTGTAGCTACACTGCAGTCAATGGAGCTATGTTGTTGGTGTGTACGTGTGGGAGTCTCCCCTGTATAGTTATTCGCACCTGCACATTCACACCTACTTTGCACAGGTAGAAATGAGGACAGCTGAGGAGAATCATGCCCACAGCACCTAAAATACTAGAGGCAGTTCTGTGCAGCCCTGGGATTGTGGGGTTCCCCTAGCAGTGGGAGCATTACACTGTGGAACAGTCAAGGGAAGTGATGGCAGCCCAGTTATCTGAGCTCTTTGGACCTAGACTGGACGGAGTGCTCAAGGGGACATACTCTAGGGACACTCCCGCTTCGGCAGGATGGATAAATTGGTCTATTCCATCTCTGACACACACACACCCTCTCACTTACCAGTTTGTCAGTAAATTACAGCCATAGGGGGCACAATCAGCGCCTGGAACTCTATAGCAAGCAATAAACGATTGGATAAGAGACTTTGAAAGTGATGAAAACATAAAAGAAGGGTTTAATAAATCTTCTTTCTAACAGCATCCAGCTCATTGCCCTTAGCACAAACGTGACCTACAGCGTGCCAGGGACACTCCCACTGCACAGGTCTGGGCACCAGCTTTCTTTCTGTGAAAAGCGGGACAAAGGTATTTCTTGGAAACAAGGGGATAATTCAAAATACCGTATATGCAAGAATGCTCTCCTGCTGCATCTTAGGCTTGATCAGCACTCCCTGCTATTCCTGTGCAAGGAGCAACCTGAGACCTATGCTCCTTAAGCTAGATCCTCAGCATGGCTCCATGGAGGTCAGTGCAGCTCCATCAACATAAACCAGCTGATGATCTGGTCTGCTCTGCTACACTTTATTCATTTTACTGTTAGCATCTACTCAGAACCTCTCCACAGACGCCCGTGTCCTCCTATGAGATACTGAGGTTGAGATTTCCAGAGCAGTCTAGGGGATTTAGAAACATCTTCCATTAAAATTAAAACCCTTAGGCCATTTAGGAAAGCCATCCCTATGTTGCATCTTTGGTTGCACGGTGCCAACCAAGCACAATGGGCACTGATCCTTGATGGGGTCCTTATGTGATACCATATTTAAACATTGTAATTAATAGGATTTCTCCTTAGCCCAAGCCCCACACTGCTCCTGACCTACACGCTCTGCCAATGCACCTCAGTCCTGACCTGCAATGGATGAAACTGCCCCAGTCCTGCCAATGACTGCCATGCCCACCTGCTCTCCTAGCCCTTTGAAACCAGTGGAGAGCATGTCTTTGATGCTTGCCCTTTGGAGAGTTCCCCAGGCGTGCCAGAGGTCAGTGTCCTTCCATGCCACCAAATCTCACCTCTTTCCTTGGTACTTCCTGACGCAGCTACGCACTGCTGTGCCTCTGTTACTATCAATTAATTACCCCGGGACCTGAAAATGTGACACTGTGCGAAACTGAATTTTGAGGCGGGTGGCGAAGGGGCTGCAGAGAGTGATTTATGGAGGGATGATTGAAAGCGTTAACTGTGTAGTGTGTGTGAGTGGTGATAAAGGCAGATGTGATGATTACCTGTGGGTAATTGGATTACTTGTGGATGATTACCTGTGGGTAATTGGAGGGTTCAAATACCACCAAGGTGGCAGGTTTGTTCTGGCAGGTGGCACGGCCCAGGGGATTGGGCCCAGTACTCCGAGTCAGGAGACCTGTGGTCTGGTTCTGCTGTCTGGCCTTGGCAAGTCCCTTCCCACCTAAGAGTAACTTGTTTTACCCAACGGCTCCAGCTGAGATCAGGCACCTTCTGGGCATGTTCCTCGAGGAACCCTGGTCTGATTACAGCAGAGTTTTGCCAAGGCTCAGAGTGGAGAAGGAATAGCCCAGTGTGCTTCCTGCTTTGTTCTTTGAAGGGTAGAGTGACCTCTGAGTGCTCCTTCCTGTCTACCGGAGCCTTCATACAAGAGCAGATGGAACAGCGACAGTCGATGACGTTCTTGGCAGGTGCATTCAGAACGCACAAAGGGAATCACTCTTTGACATGGTGTTGAGTCACTCCCGCGCGAGGCCAGGGAGCTGTGTTTTAAGATCAGCTGTAACTGTATAGCCTGAATAGTCAGGCTAGGTAAAAACAAGAGTGATTGAATCTCATGCTTTAGGGGGCATGAGATGATCACTGAAGAGAGTCAGGAAGACATCCCCTGTTTCCCCCTCAGACAACACTGCATAGCTGGGGCTCAATCCAGAAAGGTGCTCAGTGCTGCCGACGTCTGCATTTGACAGGTAGAGTTGGCCTAAGCACCTCACTAGATGGCGACCTTATGGCAAGACTCTGCTCTCAGTAACACAGGTGTAAAACTGGAATAAGCCCCATGCGCTTCAAAGGATTAACCCTGGAATCCCACTTTGTAACCAGGAGCAGAATCTGGCTGCAGTTTAGATGCATTATGGCTGTACTCATCTTCTTCTGAAGCATCAGCCTTTGTCACTGCCAAGCAAGATCCCAAATATGTTGGGCCAGTGGCTTGAGTGTAAAAGGCTCTTAAGTGAACCTGGGATAAGAGGGAAGCTCCTCTCGTGGATCAATAACCGGTTAAAAGACAGGAAACAAGGGCAGGAATAAATGGTTAGTTTTCAGAATGGAGAGTGACAAATAGTGGGGTCCCCCAGGGGTCTGTACTGGGACCAGTGCTGTTCAACATATTCATAAATGATTTCTAAAAGGGGGTAAACAGTGAGGTGGCAAATTTTGTAGATGATACAAAATTACTCAAGTCAGGTAAATCCAAAGCAGACTGCGAAGAGTAACAAAGTGATTTCAGTAAATGGTGTGACTGGGAAACAAAATGGCTGATGAAGTTTAGTGCTGACAAGTGCAAAGTAATGAACATTGGAAAGCATAATCCCAACAACACATATAAAATGATGGGGTCTAAATTAGCTCTTACCACTCAAGAAAGAGATCTTGGACTTATCTGAAAATATCTGCTCAGTGTGCAGCAGCAGTCAAAAATGCAAGCAGAATGTTAGTAACCATTAGGAAAGGGATAGATAATAAGACCAAAAAAATCATAATACCACTATATAAATCCATGGTTCGCTCACATCTTGAATACTGTACGTAGTTCTGGTCTCCTCATCTGAAAAAAGTTATATTAGAATTGGAAAAAGTGCATAGAAGGGTAAAAAAATGATTAGGGGTATGGTACAGCTTCCATACGAGGAGAGATTAAAAAGACTGGGACTGTATAGCTTGGAAAAGAGACGAGCAAGGGGGGATGTGATAGAAGTCTATAAAATCATGAATGGTGTGGAGAAAGTAAATAGGAAGTGTTATTTACCCCTTCACGTAACGGGGTCACCCCATGAAATTAATAGACAGCAGGTTAAAAAAAACAATAGAAAGTATTTCTTCACCCAACACACCATTAATCTGTAGAACTCCTTGCCAGGGAATGTTGTAAAGGGCAGAAGTATAACTGGGTTCAGAATTAGATATGTTTCTGAAGGATAGGTCCATCAGTGGCTATCAGCCAAGGGAGTAAAGGGTGCAACATACTCTGGATGTCCCTAAGTCTCTGACTGCCAAAACTTGGGAGTGAATAACAGGAGATGGATCATTCGATAATTGCCCTGTTCTGTTCATTCCCTCTGAAGCACCTGGATGGACTATTGGTCTGACCCATTATGGCCATTCCTATATGTGATTGTATGTAGTGGTTATAGTATGGCTACTATGCCACAGTAATGAGTTTGCCAGAAATTTCCAAGTTATACAAATAGGAGAGTGCAATTTGCATAGGCCCTTTAAGTTAATAGACATGATCTATCCAAAGAAACTTTGGTTTGGGTGGGGTGGTTTTTTTTGTTTTGTTTTGTTTGTATTTACTGTAAGCACTCTCTGCTACTTACTGTCTTCCTTAGTTGTGTTCATGCCATTATGTTTAGAACATTGTTGAATTTTTATGCACTGCTCAGGTCACAGTTCACTTATAGCCCAAGTAATGAGTTTCTTGGTGCCAACTATCAAATTGACGGGTCACTGCTGGAGCATTCTGCAATCCATATAATTAAACATAACTGCAATTTCATCCTTTGCACTTCTCCCCTATTTGTCTAACCTGGCTCTTGCATTGACTCCTGCATTATCCAAAGCTTTCCGAAGAGAAAGGAAAAAGTGTTTTGGTTAGTTCAGATTAGAGTAGTTTTTCTTTAAAAAGTTTGGAAACGTTGCTAATTATCCTAGTCATATGGACATCCTTTTATCAATAGAGCCCATCGGAGTGCCACACACCAATCAAAAAGTACAACTTAACAGAGTGCCTGATCTTCATAATTATAACATCAATTTAATTGTAAACTTCCAAACCAGTTTTACCCATTTGATCTAAACTGCTATCTCCTTGTGAGGACTGGAGAGCCATGATGAAGTAAGTTAGTGACCTGTTTTCTGACTCTCTACAAAATAAGCAGTGAATTTTGTTTTGGTTTTTTTTCTCCATTGTAATGGCGGCTGTATCAAAACATCATTTGGAAAGTGAAATTAATATAGCACCTGCGCATGTTATACAAAGACCTGGGAGCCATCAGTTTTAGATTTTGATCTAAAAAGTTACTAAAATCTTTCAAAATGTTAATTAACAAAAATTAAAAATGAATTTAATGTTAGTGAAAGAAGCCAGATTGCTAGTGAGAGGAGCACCTGTAGCTGTCAATCTCCTCTAGGCCACAGAACAGGTAAATTGCTGTGTGCTTATTTTTTTAATGAGCGATCATGAAACTAAGCTGTAGGGTGCAGTTTGTATGGGTTAGGCCAGCACCTGCAAGGTCACACTGAAGATTCAGGCTCTCCACCAACCAGAACCTTCAGTAAAACTGTCACACGGACTCCAAGACCTCTGCCCTTGTTCATCAATTTTTAAGACCTGAAGGGACGATTGCGATCATCTAGTCTGAATTCCTGCCTAACGCAGGCCAGAGAATTCAATATAAGTAATACGTTTTCTGAAAGCTAGAGAATAACTTTTAGAAAGTAACTCAGTCTGAATGTTCAGATGTCGAGTGATGGAGAATTCCACAGCCCCCGGTGACCTGTTCTAAAGATGAGTTAGCCTCAGTGTGAGCAATTTGCAGCTTATTTTCAGCTTGAATCTTGCCAACTTCAGCTCCCGCCACTGGATCTTTTTAAACTTTCAGTTCACTAGATTTAAGAGTCTTCTACTATCAAATATTCACACATCCCCTCTCAGTGCTTAGACACTACAAGTCGGTTGCTTCTTAACCTTATTTTAAAATAAACTAAGTAGGCAAAGCTTCTTTAATGTCTCAGTGTAAAGCATCTTTTTTCACATCCTGAAGCTTTTCCTTGAATCCTCTCCAATTTTTCCACATCCTTTTTAAAGTATGGACACTAGAAATGGATCCAGTATTAGTCTCTTTATATTCCTCTGCTACTGTAGCCAAGTGTTGTATTAGTCCTTTTTGCCACAGCATCACACCAGAAGCTCATGGGTCAGTTGGCCGCTGTGGCTAGACTCCAAAGAATGGCTCTTTTCTTTGCTTGACTATTCAAGGATGTCAGTGGTTATGGTTGTTCCCCCAGCACCTTCCTTGGAGGGGCCACCAGTTAATAGAAGAAGCATCTTCCTTGACATGAGACAGAGAGTGGGGTAGAATTCTACACCTATTGTCAGCCAACTCCTCTGGCTGGCCCCTCGGGCAAGTGTATACAATTTTGCAGAGGTCAGATATTCAGAAAAGAGTTGCTCCTTTAGCTTGAGCAGTAGGGGCAGGTGCTTGCAGTACCTAATGTCCTGGATTCAATTCCCAGCTGACAAATTATGTCCCTGTATCCGGCCAGGGCATGTTCTATGTGGCTAGGACAATATACTCAAAAAGCTCTTGTGGGTTAGGAGGCTGCAGTGAAGAATCTCTCCTTTATTTCAATGGCCGGAAGTTGAAACTAGACAAGATCATACTGGAGATAAGGTATCAGTGTCTAACAGTGAGAGTAATGAATCATTGGAACAGTTTACCAAGGGTCCTGGCGGATTCTCCTTCACTGACAATTATTAAATCAAGATTGGATGTTTTTCTAAAAGATCTGGCTTGGAATTATTCTGGGGGAAGTTCTACGGCCTGTGCTATACAGGAGGTCAGAGTAGACAATCCCAACAATCTCTTGTGGCCTTAGAATCTATGCCAGCTGACACATACTATAGGGCAGGGGTGGGCAAACATTTTGGCCCGAGGGCCACATTGGGGTTAAAAATTGTGCGGAAGGTTGGATAGGGAAGGCTGTGCTTCCTCAAACAGCCTGGCCCCGCCCCCGTCCGACCCCCACCCACTTCCTTGCCCCCTGACTGCCCCCCTCAGACTCTCGACCAATCCAACCCCCTCCACTCCTGGTCCCCTGATTTCCCCCTCCGGAGACTCCCCACTCTAACTGCCCCGCAGGGACTCTACCCCTGTTCTTTGTCCCCTGACTGCCCCCTCTCAGTACGCCTCACCATGTCATGGAGGCCCAATTCCATGGTATGAGAGGGCAGTTCCATCTCCATGGCTGTGCAGTCTTCAGCCTCTCCTTTGAGCCTGCCAATGGGGTGTCAGCTGTGGTGGTGGTTCTTGATGAAGTGGTCAGCTGTTCACAATGAAGTTGTCTAAGGTCACAGTTCGTTTTGCACAGGCATTGGCTCATACGCACTGCCAGATCTCACAACAAAGCCAGGTCGATATTTCATAAATGATCCAAATTAAAAACAAAGATGCTCTACCAAGCCATGTTGATAACATGTTAGACGGCACATTTCCCTCTGAGTCAGTAATGACTGTGTCCAGAAAGGTGCTGTCTTTTTCATGAGATACAAAACTAAAGTTCTCAGCACTTGTAGACATCAAGGAGTTCATGGCATGTCCAACCCTGGGAATCACATGCTGCCTACTGAAATTTTTCTGGTAGTTTCTATTGGATATGGTATATTTCTTCACTTCTGTTGTGCAGAGTTGCTTCACACTCATGTTATGTTCACATACAGAGACATACAGAGACGTTAGCTAAAAACATTGCTGGAATAAACACTTCTTTATTTTGAAGAATAAAGAACAATAAACACATAAGAACCCCAAAACAGAGGGAGACAAAGCAGGCTGCTCCCAACTCACTCCATTTTCCTGTAGGCTGGCAGTCTGTAAACTGACTGCTGCTAGGCCCAGCTCATACACTTTCCAACAGAACCCCCTAATCTGCAAGCAGGACCAGGAAAAAAGCCCTTGAAATTTAGTGACAATCTAAAATTGTAATGCAATTTTAATATGCCACAGATGAAAATCTCTGTACACCAGTCTGTGAAGGGCATGACATAGATATAAGTTAGTGTAATTTATTCTTCTGTTCCTGTTTTATCTTCTTAACTCTTTCTTCTCCTCCAATCTCTTCTTTTTGTTCCTATTGGTCTTTTTTTATCCGTCAGTCTTTTACCCTGCGTTCCTGCAGCTACTACATTTTATGTGCAAAACCAGCGGTATTCTTTAATCAAACAAAACAATTTTAAAACACTACATTGTAAGTGTTTCAAGTTTTGTGCCTCATTTCTGATTTGATGTTCTACACTCACTTATTATTTCAGGGCAGGAACAAGTCTAGGAAAAGCTGGGGAGCGGGGCAGGGTTTAAGCTTGGGGATCTCACAAAACTGCGTGTCCGGGCAACAAAATGGCAGATAAATTCAATGTTGATAAATGCAAAGTAATGCACATTGGAAAAATAATCCCAACTATACATATAAAGTGATGGGGGTCTAAATTAGCTGTTACCACTCAATAGCTTGGAGTTATTGTGGATAGTTCTGTGAAAATATCCACTCAATGTGCAGCAGCAGTCAAAAAAGCAAACAGGATCTTGGGCATCATTAAGAAGGGGATAGATAATAAGACAGAAAATATCACATTGCCTCTATATAAATCCATGGTACATCCACATCTTGAATACTGTGTGCAGATGTGATTACCCCATCTCAAAAAAGATATATTGAAATTGGAAAAGGTTCAGAAAAGGGTAACAAAAATGATTAGGGGAATGGAACGGTTGCTGTATGAGGAGAGATTAATAAGATTCGGACTTTTCAGCTTGGATAAGAGATGACTAAATGATAGAGGTCTGTAAAATCATGAGTGGTGTGGAGAAAGTAAATAAGGAAGTGTTATTTACTTCTTCCCATAACACAAGAACTAGGGGTCACCAAATAAAATTAATAGGCAGCAGTTTAAAACAAATAAAAGGAAGTATTTCTTCACACAACACACAGTCAACTTGTGGAACTCTTTGCCAGAGGATGTTGTGAAGGCCAAGACTATAACAGGTTCAGAAGAGAACTAGATAGCTCCATCAATGGCTATTAGCCAGGATGTGCAGGGATGGTGTCCCCAGGCTCTGTTTGCCAGAAGCTAGGAATGGGCGACAGGGGATGGATCACTTGATGATTACCTGTTCTGTTCATTCCCTCTGGGGCATCTGGCATTGGCCACTGTGGGCAGACAGGATACTGGGCTGGATGGACCTTTGGTCTGAGCCACTATGACCGTGCTTATGTTGGGAGTCTCAGAAGACCTCTAAACTGACAAAATCCATGGCAGCTAGTCTCAGAGCCTGAGCCAACTGACTTGGGCTTGTGGGGCTCATGCTACAGGGTTAAAATGGCATTGGAGATGTTCTAGCTGAGGCTGGAGCCTGGGCTCCATGACTCACTGCACTCATTGGGTTTCAGGGCCCAGGTTCCAGCCTATGCCTGAATGCCTACACTGCTATTTTTAGCCCCATAAACATGCCCGAGTCAGGCTCTGAGACATGCTGCTGCTGCTCTCTTTTTGCAGGGTAGATGTACCCTAAGTGACTTACTCAGATTCCCCAAAAGAAAAGGGAACCAGGGGCTGGATCCCCAGCCAATGTAAGTCAATACGACTTCAGTGCAGCTATGCCCAGTGACACTCGCTGAAGACACTGCCCAGGCATTTAAGATGTCTGGTTTGGGTTAAAACAGCAGCCGGCTGTCAAAGTGCTCTCCCTCCCACACACACAAAAAGAAACGAAGCTGCTTTAATCAGAGAGCAGCACGACTTTCTGGGGGTTTCCGTGCCACTTTATTACCTGGAACCCAATGATGATAGGTGTCATAAAAAGAACAGCTTGTTTAATCTTAGGGCTGGAAACCATCTCCCCCAGTCGTGCCAAGAGGAGCTGCCAAATGCCAGACGGCTGCCTTGGCAGACTGATTCTCTCTCTGACATTCTCCACTCACACTGCGCCCCTCCCTGTACTCTTCGTCTCCCCAGTCTGCAATTATGAGATATAAATATATGCATCGAGCCCTTTCTTGTCTGGCTCCTTGGACAGATGAGGTGCTGTGCCAGAACACCACGCAGCCGGACAGGGAGTTAGCCCTCACTCCCCCCACCACCCCAAAACAGCTCCTTGAAGACAACACTGACCCAGCATATCTTATGCACCCTACCCTGGAGATCCTGTGGTTCCGCAGCTCCTGTAACGGGGCTCTCCATGAATCCATGTGCAGCTGCTGATTTCATTTTGACCACGAGACCAAACCTCCGTTTGTTTGGCTCTAGGTGTGGCTCTAGGTTATTTTGGGTCCAGCGGATCCCTGGGAAAGTGCTGCTCTGTTCTAAAAGACCTATCTAATGCTCTTAGCCCAGTCTACACTGGGGGGCGGGATCGACCTAACATAAGCAACTTCAGCTATACAAATAGTGTAGCTGAAGTCAACGTATTCAGGTCGACTTACCTCGGCGTCTTCACGGTGCTGAGTCGCTCCCCCGTAGACTCTGCGTGCGCCTCTCAGTGCAGTGGAGTTCTGGAGTTGACGGTAGAGCTCTCAGGGATTGATTTATCGCATCTAGATGAGACACAAAAAATCAGTCCCTGAAAGATCGATCTCTGCCCGCTGATCCATCAGGTAGTGTACACCTGGCCTAAGTCCACAGGCTGCTGTGCAGGCATTAACTAATGAGTCCTCAGAACACGACGGTGAAATAAATAGCAATCACCCCCTATCATGGAGATGGGGAAACTGAGGCACAGAGAGGTTATGTGGCTTGCCTGAATGCATAGAGGTAGTGTCAACTTCTGGATTCCAGTCCTGTGTTCAAGTGACATCTCTCACACGTCTTCATGTTCAGAGTAGAATCGGGACTAACATGTCCATCCCAGCACAAGGAATACAGCAGGTAGTTAACAGGGACATAACAGCTTGTGTCCCTGATGCTCCGAGCTGTTGGAAGAGACCCTGCCTCCTTAACTGGTGGGACAGCACCTACGTGATTGAAAGCACTTACTGTGATGCTGGGAGCTGTAGAACACCCTGTGGCAGCTAGATAAGCAGTGTCCCTGGAGAGGAATAATGACCGTGTGGTTAAGGCCCCCAGCTGGGAGGTACATGAGTTAGGTTACATGGCACTACCTTAGACTTGCAGCGTGACCTTGGTCAAGTCACTTTATCTCTCTGGGCCTCAATTCCCGATCTGTGAAATGTGGCGAATGCTCCTTCTTTTGTTTCTTGTCCATTGTGACTGTAAGCTCCTTGTGGCAGGGACAGTGCCTTACTATGTATTTGTACAGCACCTAGCACTGTGGGGGTCTGATCTCCGCTAAAGCCTCTAGGTGCCACTGCAATACAAATGAGAGTGGAAAGGGAAGTGTAGGAAGAATCACACAGCAGCTGGGACTTTTGCTAATGGCTGAGAATGCCTTCTCTGACAGAGGTAATAAAGCAAAACATTTTCTGTGGATATTGGTTCAGTTCTAAGTCTGCATTTACTTTGGCCCCATTCACCGCCTTTTTCTATTTGTTCCAACTCCGATGTAGCAGTTTTCCTAGCCCGAATGCTCAGATAGTCATCATGCAAAATAAATCCTGGATTCGCTCGGCAAACTTTTGCACCAGACACTCACTCATCAGAGCTACGTTCAGCCAGCTGGCGGAGGGCAACACCATGTGACCAGCCACAGCTCCGGCTGACAATTCAGAGAGTGGCCAGTCTCACTGAATAATGAAGGCTCCTCTGTGCACCACGCCCCTCCCTGCGCAGGGGAGCTGGGCTGGTCCTGCTGCAGCAGGATGTGTGATCTGAGCCCAGAGGTTTTGACTCATGATCAGGAGGTGGGGTGTTCCCCATCTTGTCCGTCTGTCATGTGCATGTGTGTAATAACAAGAGTGCAGTGAAGGCATCTGTAGCTCAATGAATATTTTCCTCTCAGGGGGTGGGTTTCTTTCATGTACTTGTGGCTGGAAGTAGGGTGACCATATTTCCCATAGGGACAATGGGACACTGCATGGGGCTCACCTAAGCTGCTTGCCAGTGCCCCCAACCCTACAGAGTTGGCCGAGCCCTTCCTCCACCCTGAGGAACCCTACAGAGCTGGCCCAAGCAGCTTCCTTCCCCCATGCAGAGATGTCCCGAGCCAGCCCCTTTCCTCCGAATGGAGCTGGCCCAAGCCACCTCACGTAGCTGCTCACCTGAGCCCTGCAGCACGGGACAGGTGTAGGCGCTTGCTCCCCTCCAAATGTTCTTCCGTGCCCCACTAGGGGGATGTGACTCACTTTTTTTTGGCAAAATTGGGCCTCTGTCCCGTTGGCTCTTGCCGGCTGACCATCCATTGGCCAGAGCAAATGGGACAAATGCCCAGCTTTGCCAAAAAAATCAGGCTGTCCAGGACAGGGTTTAAAAAGGGGACTGTCCCAACCAAAACGATACATATGGTCATCCTAGCTGGAAGTTACAACCTGACACTTCACTTTGGGGCTTGTGTTCTTTTAGAGCCTTGGGGGCAGGGGTCTGTGGGGAAAAGTACAAATAAGAAAGAGCTGTTGGAAGAAAAGACAGGCCCTTTCAGCAGACCTGTAACTACCTGGGCCAAAACTACCTCCCCAAATGAGCACCTGGTGAGCTGCTAGATTTCTTACACACGCAGAGCTGCCTGTCCTCCTAAAACCTGTTTGCTGCTGCTCAGGAGGTAGAGACCTGTGACAAACCGTCAAGCCACTTGTGGTAGCTTTAGCATGTGTGCATGGGAATATCAGGTTCAAACCTGCCTTTGGGTGTCAGTTCCCGCCTTAGGTGCTGAGCTTCCTACCCCCCAGGATCGGGCCCATCAGTTTTCCTCAGTTTCTTTGCTCAGCCCTGGGCTTCTGTATAAACTGAAGCCAAATTTGTTAGCTGGAGTTTTAAAGCAGTCGTAGCCCAGCACTTATTGCAAGAGAGCAAAATCCCTTGTTTTGTTCCACTGATGTAACCCCATTGAAGTCTGGTGTTGAAGCAGGGTAACTGAGAGAAGAACCTGAGGTTTATAAGGTACTATGAGGTTTATCATCCATCATGATTCAGAGCATAGACTCAATCACCTTCAGGAGTCAGGAAGCCTCATCTGGGGAGCTCTCCCCAGTGCCCATCTTTAACATGGGCATTTCTCGTCTTTCACACTCTGACACCTTCCCCCTTTCCTGGCTTTTCCATATTTAGAGCAGCCAGGTGGGAGTGGTGAACATGGCTTGCCTGGACTGTGTTTGAACTTGGCCAAGTTTCAGAGGTTCATCACACACAGCCTGAGCGGTTTGCATTACACTAGAACCCAGTGGTCCCCAGCTGTGCTTGGTACTGTCCATACACATATTGAGAGGCAGGTTCAGCTCCAAGAAGCTCACAGTCTAAACAGACAACGGATTGTTATCCACTTTTACAGATGGGGAGCTGAGGTTCAGGGAATGTCTACACGATAACCACTACAGCTGCACAGTGCAGCTGTGCTGTGATGCAGGCACTATGGTGACAGAAGGGGTTTCTCCATCACGTTAGCAAATCCACCCACTCCAGAGGCAGTAGGTAGGTGGTCAGAATTGTTTCAGCAGTCTAGTGGGGTCTACAGCAGGGGTCAGGTCAACCTAACTACATCACATGAGGTGTGACATTTTTCACAGCCCTGAGCAATGTAGCTAGTACAACCTAAATGTTAGGTGTACATCAGACAAAGTGACTTGCCTAAAAGCTGGGCATAGGCCCAGATCTCTTGAATCCCAATCAAGTGCCTTCGTTACATGTCCACCCTCTTCCTCTAGCCTTTAAATCCATCCCATTGTGTTTGTGACCGAGTTACTGCAGAGGTCCACAATACACTGGACTGGGAAGCTGTTATCCCCACTTTGCCGTGGCGTTAATTACTCATTGTTATCTGGGAGGAAACCTGGATGGAACTTATCTATGGGATATGCTATTTTCCTTTCTTCTTTGCTGAATCTTTTGTCTGCAAGATGCCCAAGTGTCATGTCTTCATTGGTTCTTTTTCACAGCTCTCTGTCTTATTATAGCCAGTTCACCTAGACATAATGGTTTAATCACAGTAATCTAAAATAAAAAAATGTTGATGGGAAAAGATACGAAAGGCAGACAGAGAGGTTGAATTAGTCCAAACAAAAAGGCCTCCTGATAATAACTCAAGGACTGTGTTAAAATCATGCTTGGTAAGAACAGAAGATACGGAACTGGAAATTAATCAAAATTGGTGTGTCTGACATTAGGACTAATTGGTGGACAAAAAAGGAGGGGATGGACTTATTCCACTCATCACTCCCCATTTGGGTCCTTAAAAAAAAGAGACTTTGGGGAAAATTATGAAAAACAAATAAAAGCCACTACAGTGAGCTTCACCATCATGACTGTCTCTCTCAACATCCCTTGGGAGCCTGGGTCGTCTTTGTCCTAATACTGAGTGATATCCTGGCCAGAACGGGCCAGAAAGAGAATCCAAATAACATCACCACCACTACCAGCTCCAGCTAAATCCCAACACCACCTGAGATGAAACAGAGGCAGACTTTAACAATAGCAGCATCAATGACAGCTCTAACCCACCTCAGCTAATTTCTTCTCCTTCACTCAACAGGACAGTTATTACCATCTTTAATAGCATCGGAGGGACTGCCAAACAAGGGGTTTTTTCCTTCTAAAAACTCTCTCCAGCTAAAGGGAAAGGGAATGTTGTTAAAATTAAAATCTCACTTAAAGCATTTGAAATATAAAGTATTAATTGATTTTCCTTCTTTTTTATATTTAATGAAAGGTTTAAAGGGTTTTTAATGTTGTGTTTGCCATAGTACTAAACAGGCTGAGGTCTCTCAACACCAAACACTGTAGTAAGATGAGTCCCTGAAGCATATACCCTTGGTATCAGGGACCCCGTAGGAGGTCTGAGGCTTGAGGCCTGAACTAATGTAATGGTTAAGACGTTGCTAACATAAAGCAAAGTTAAGCTGTGAGCCAGAGGCAGGCATACTCACAGAAGTTGGCAAGAAGAAGGCTGCTAGAAGCACGTATACACATATAAGCACTAATAAGATGAACATGTGCCAGGATGGCACCAGAACATCCTGGTATGAACACATCCCACAGAGATGACAAGGAACAGGCAGACCCATCCTAAAGACAGGGTCAAAAGGACAATATGATGTATAGACTTGTTTATTTGAATCAACTTGTACCAGGGGAGAGGAAGCACCCTAATGCGTAGAGGGGCTGTACATCAATGCAGCAAGGGGGGCCATTTTGGGATCAGAGGCAAAAATCTGTTGGATGATTTAGTTGGGGATTGGGCCTGCTTTGAGCAGGGGGTTGGACTAGATGATCTCCTGAGATCCCTTTCAACCCTGATATCCTATTCTATGTGTACCCTGTTTGTACCCATGTATAAGAATGCATCTCTGAGTGCACATCTTTGTCCAGCCGAGGGAGCAGTGGAGTGTCCTGCCACTGACTGAGCTGTGTCAGTCTGGAAGGGCACAAGCCATTACCAGGCAACCTTAACTCTGCATTAACAAAGTGTTTTGCCATTTAATTTCCTAGGTTTTTTTAAACAGAGGCATATTTACTGGTAGGAGTTAGTGGTCATTTAGGCATTTGTAGTTCACGTCTGTGTTTGCAGTTGATATGTTACTGTGGCTATATAATAATCAAAAGACCTGAAATGCAGTGCTTTTCATCAGTAGATCAAATATCCTTAATCATTATCCCCATTTTACAGCTGGGAAACTGAGGCATAGAGGTGAAATGACTTGTCCAAATTCACCCAGCAGACCAGAGGCAGAACTAGGAATAATCCCAGTCCAGTAGTTTTTCCACTAGACTACACGGCTACCATGTGATTCCTTAGTGCTCCTCTCCCCTGTACAATTTGTTATAGTGGATTAGGGATAATGATCGTGCTTTGCAATGTCTGCAAGGTGTAGTTGCTAGTAGCGCTGATGAGAGAAATCTTATCCTTGGTCTGTCCCCCAGCACCTTGACAGCGTTATTACATGGTTGTCACAGTAACTCTAGGTGTGTGACAGATGACTGGTATCTCTCTCTCCTTCTCCACCCCCTAATTCCCTGCAACGTGTACCCCTCCACTCACCATTACCAGCTCCTCCTCCCCTTCCCATTAAGTCATTAGTAGGCACTGTAAAAGTCACTAACATGTACACTGGTGCTTCTTGCTATGTCCTGCTCTCTGCTGCGTACACACATCACAGACAGTAGCTTACCAGAAAGCTGCACACTGTCTTTGTTATGTAGCTTGAACTTTAAGCCAGCAGGTTCCCCAGCACTGAACAGTGTCATCAGACGCCACCAGTGTGGTGCTCTGTTCTTGTTCGATGATGATAACAGTCGGCTGCATGTGTGTTCCCTCTGTGTGCTGCCTTGGCTCTGCAGATTGCTGGCACAGCAGACCCCAAGAGAACCCCCAATGACCACAGACTCCGTTAAAGTACAAAGGCACCCGGCCAGGTTTATTGTCAAATGAAACATAATTTCTAGCTCCCCGGATCAGCTGTTACAGTTCTGCTAATACATATGTGCTCCTTAACAATGGACACGGCTCAATCAGTGGCAGGACACTACACTACCCCCTAGGCTGGACAAAGGCAACTCCTCAGTGGTGAATTCTTATACACAGATACAAACAAGTTACGCTCACCCCTCATGTATTGAGGTGCAATCCCTTTATATAGCAAGGTGCCATCTCTCACCTTGTACATGTTGGTTCAAACAAGACAGCTCTATTCATCATGTTACCCCTTTGCCCCTGTCTTTAGGATGGGTCAGCCTGTTCCGTGTTAACTGTGTGGAATGTACAAATGTTCTGGTACCTCTTAGGTTTGTGTACTTTTGCAACATCAGCCTTTTCCTTGCCAGCTTCTATGAGCAGGGCCTGCCTCTGGCTCACAGCTTAACTTTGCTTTATGTTAGCAAAGTCTTGACCATTACTTTAGCCCAGGCCTTAGGCCTCATACTGGGCCTCTGATACAAGGGTTTATGTTTCAGGACCTCATCTAACTACAAGCAGTACTGTCCCACCAGATCTTTTCAGGTCTGTTTCTGGACCAGTTCACCTTCCTTCCTGTCCTACCAGCAGCCTGGAGTTTTATAGACACCAGGCATCTCTATCAGAGCCTGTGGAAAGACAGCTAATTAGTTACAGTTGAACTGCGCCCATTCTCTGTTAACCATGCCAGTCAGCTTGTGAGTTCCCATTACGTTTAAAGGGGGGAAAGACAGTGTGAATGGGAGGAAAATAGACTTAAATTTTCCTTACTCCCTTCTCCTCCTGCCCCATCATTAATGAATATTTAATATAAATAAATCTTGCTACTACAGATGCAAACACTTCTCCCATTGAAGTTACAGGTAAAGTTTAAATTAGGCAGACTGTAGGTGCCCAGATTTGATGGTTGGTATGAGGCAGAACATCTGGGCCTGTGCATCTGCTCTTGTGGAAAAGGCCACCAGATCTTGTAGGGTCTGATTTGCAAACTCCTGGCACCCACAACTGGGTCTTGTTTTTCAAAAGTGCCCAGCACCCAACATGCTAAATTCTTCCAAAAAAATCAGACCACAGTTGCTCAGGAACTTGGGTCTCCAGCCTTTCTGAAAATTTATTCCCTTTAGCACCATGCTAAAGCAATAACATTGACTCAGGAGAAAGGTTTCTGAGCAATTACTTTCTCAGGGAGTGGTGATGGGGTATTTTTACCTCTGGGCCAGCAGCCTGCAGCAGCCAGGTCAAATAATGAAGACTCATCACTAGGGATTGGGACTGCTACCCACGATGCTGGAATGTGGTATCCTAAATAAAGGTTGCCCCCAAGGAGACACATGTGGGTGAATCTAGCTCAGAAAGTCATCACCACGTGAGGATTGTGTGGTGACTGATGAGTAATGAGCTAGTAATCTCAGTTTGGTTTCCAGAGGGGAAATGTTCCCATCACACAAACTCCCACCTACGATTAGCACAAGCTGACATGTTTGTTAGCAGTCTCAGCAGAGAGGTCCCAGCCCAGGGAGGTATGGAGACCGAGATCGTCTCTCATGCTTTGAGATAGTCCCTGCAGAATGGAACTGAGGCACATTGGTGGAGCCAAGTTGGAAAGCTTGTCCAACGACTACCCAGTATGAATTTCTTGTGAGAACACCAGACTTTTGGTCTCCAAAACTGTCAGTCGAGACCTTTCACCATTATTTCACTATAATGTACATATTTAACACGCTTGAAAATGTGTGCTACGTCCCCCTCTAGTGGCTGCTTAGTGTTAAGGACAACAGCTATTACTTCTGCCTCTTAATGCGGTTATTCCTTTAGCGCCAGTTGCAGAGAGCTGCGCTGCAGTGCTCAAAGTTCCAAGTTCGAGCACTGCAAATGAATGCCAGTGGGGGTCAGTGCATGTACATCCCTTAGCTCAGCTTCCTCCTCACCCACTATCTGTGACTCCCTCTTCAAACTGCATCCCCTCTCTGCAGTCTAAATTGCTTTAGGAGGATAGAAGTGACAAAGAGTCCTGTGGCACCTTAAGGACTAACTAAAGTTTTAGAGCATAAGCTTTCATGGGCTAATACCCACTTCGTCGGATGCATGCAGTGGAAGTATCCGGGGCAGGTATAAATAGTTAGGCAAGAACCAGGTTAAAGATAACAGGGTGGGTCCAATGAGGCTGAACCAGCTGTTATCTCTAATCAGGGAGGGTGAGGTATTCCTCTAGCAGCTGAACTGCATGCATCCGACGAAGTGGGTATTAGCCCACAAAAGCTTATGCTCTAAAACTTTAGTTAGTCCTTAAGGTGCCACAGGACTCTTTGTCATTTCTGTAATTCCAGACTAACACGGCTACCCCTCTGATTCTATTCTTCCCTCCAGTGACCTTGGCAGACCTTGCCGGAGAGTGTTCAATTTAAAATCAAACAGGAAGAACTTCAACTTTATCTCTAAGGTGAACAGTGAATGACCAAGCGGGTGGGTCTATGAGTGTAATTAACAAACCTGCACTGTTGGTTTGTAAATGGAATGATATACTGTCACATGTGTCTTTAAAGATGGTTGGGTTTAAGGGATAGATAAAAGAGCTATATGTTCCCCCCTCCCCAACCCGTGCAGTCTTCTAGATAAACCTATCCCCATATATTTGACAAGGGTATACTCACAACAGTTGCTTCAAAACCTACATGTTGATGAGTCTACAAACACCTTTCTTACGGGACTGTAAAAGGATCAGGCCTATTTTGTAGCACCCTCCTCGTATGGCCCCAGCTTTGTTCCTGCTGGGTCAGCTCACTCCCTGGGGTTAATTCCATCTGGGCTTTCTCAAGGAATCCAGAGAATCTGTGTCCAGCAGGGGATAGCTTCTTTATTTAAGTCTTGTAGAGTCTTCCCTCAACGTCTGTGCAAGCAGGGTAGTCCCTTCCCCAAGTCTGTTTCTTGCACTGACAACAAGATGTCCTGGCTCTTATCCTCAGAGCCTCAGCAATAAAGGGCTGCAAACAGTCTCCCCTCCCATCTGTTTGGTTTCTCTAGAGCAGGTCCATTCTGCAGTAGTGCCAGAAGCTGTCCACTGGGAGCAGGGCCCCCAGCCTCTACGCTTTCTGGACAGCACTGCACTGCAGTTTCTGGTCTCCATTTCCTGCTGCCCTCTTTTATAAGGGTCATCAAACTAAGTTCCAACTCTTTCTCAGGTGCAGCAGGCAGGGCTAATCAGCCAGCCAGATCCAGACCTTTGATCCCAGTTCCTTAATGCTGCTGTCTGTATCCATCGATTGGAGTTTTGTCTGCAGTAGGTTCTGTTTTAGAATCATGGGAAGCGAGCGGGACACACTGACCTATAAGAGTTTGTTTATCCCGCTTTGAATCTAGCATCTGTGCATCAGTGGCAACTGCTTCCTGGCACATAATTTATTTAATAATTATGACATCAAGCGTAGAGATTTCTCCCCTGCCCTCAGCAACATTTTATTTACAGAATTACAGAACGTGACACCGAATTGAGCCTCACTCACCCCAAATGCAGTGTCATGTATTTTCATGGTCTCCCCCCCGTCCCACCCAAAGTGACTTTGATGTTACGCTACAAAAACATTCTGTAGTTATACAGGAAATGTTGGATTTTGAAAGCATAGAATCATAGGACTGGAATGGACTTCGAGTTTAAGCATGTTAAACTTACATACTAAAGTATCAGAGCAGTAGCCGTGTTAGTCTGGATCTGCAAAAGCACTTTTACATATTAAAAATATCCTTTTTCTAGGAGTGACAAAGTGGTTCAAGGTACTGGACTTGGTGGCAGGACACCTGGTTTCTAATCCCTGATGCCAATCCGCAGTGTGACTGTAGGCAAGTTATTTTCAGCCTCTGTGTCCCCTCCCAAGCAATCAAGGCCTTTAATAGAATACTACTAGCAATAATGAAGATTCAGACTCTCCACACAGAGCAGACATGTTCTCTGATCCCAGGATAAAAGCAGCCTGCAGGTGTGGTTTGACTGTGGGCCAGAAGACAAGGCAGGACCCTTCAAATCTTTGCTCCCATCCCACATGCTGCCCTGACTCAGGGGAGGTAGTCCCTCTGGAATGACTCCCACAAGGGTTTGCAGAATCTGACCCCAAGTCAGGACTGTGGCATTCATGTCTGAGCCAAAGCAGTGGGCATGACCCACCATTTGAAATTGAAGAAGAATGTGTCCAAACTCTTTCCCTCTGCAGTTCCTGCCGCATGGAGCCGCCAGCCTGGGGTCCTCCCCTTCACCGACTTTCTGTCTCATTTCTGATCCCACCTGTTTTTATCTCTCCAGCCCTTGCTGTTTGTTAATTTCTCTCTTCCTCCCTATTACTATTAACAGCTAGAGACTTAGCGCTTAGTGCCAGAAGGAAATACCAGAGCATCTAGTCTGACCTCCTCAGGTCATTCTCAGGGACATGGAGCCTAAGGCAGGTGAGCCACCGGCCAGCAGAGGATGCGCGAGTACTGAAAAGAGTTAATTCCCAGATGGCCAGCAGGAGGCGCCGCGCCAGTGAGTCTTTCCTTCGCTACAGGGCTGGATCTAAGGACTCTTGCTGCCTTCCAGGGCTTTGGATCAGGCCCCTAGTGCGGGTATCTGCAGCCAGATTTTTCAGATGTTCTCAGCATGCTGGGCGCAGAGCATTGTTGAAAATCTGCCCAGGGGCTTTCCAGTGAGAGCTGCTGGCTGCTGCATAGTTCTAAATATCTGCCCACTGTGCCGAGCCTCGCTGTTCTGGTGGGCTGGGATTCTTTTTTAAATGGTAGCTTAAAGCAGCGGCAATGCCCCAAATCTACAGAAAGTCCCTCAATCCACACTACAGCGCAGAACAGCTCAGGAGCACATTTCCAACCTGGCTGTTCACTATAAGTGAGAAAGATGTCAGGAAGCAGCCTCTGGAACAGCATTTTCTGCTTTTCCTTCCAGCCAGAAAGAGAAACCACAAGAGGATGGGGAGCGATTTCTCTTTAAATAGCTGAAGGTTTTCTCCCCAGAACTTCAATCCTTTTCTTTCCTGACTTAAAATATCGGGGCCTGAACTACACCCCCCCGGCCCTTGCTTTTGGGGCTGGGGAGAGAGCCGTGCTGGAGCTGCCAGCATGGGGAGTTTGCTTCTGGGCTGGCTGGCAGCTGAGTTGGAGCTGCACTGACGCAGCAGCTCTAGGCCCTGCCTGGCTGCTGCCGGGGGAGAGAGCGTGAGTGTGAGCGTGTGTGTTGCCTTTAATGGAGCCCAAACTGCCCGGCCCTTCTCCAGCTGTGTGGGAGGATAGCCCAGGCTGGAGATGCACTGGCAAAGTAGCTCCTGGCCACGGCTGCTGTTCCATAATATATGGAGCGCACTCTTAAATAGGCTGCAGCTGCTGCGGTGCTGATGAGGCTTCCAAGTGGAATAGGGGAAGCAAGGTCGCTGTGACAGAGGAACCCCTACACAATGGGCACCTGAGGCAGCTCATGCCAAACGCCAGCCCCATAACATAATAGCAACCCCAAGGAATCAGTGCCGGCCAAGGGGGGTGTTGGTGACGTGTGCCCTGCAGGGGGAGATGTCATATCTGGGAGGAGAACAGAGGTGGGTGGTAGGCAGGTAGGGGAGTGATGAGTGCTGGGAGCAGGGAACCAGCACTCAGTAATTTTTACATCTTGGCCAGTGAAAGTCAGAGGAGTTTCATTTCACTTCCTTGATAGTCACTTCCGCTTCCCGGCTCCCAAAGGCTGGGCCACAAATGCTGGCACTGGGACTCAGCAGTGGCGGGGTTCATTCCTAGTTCTGTCCCAGGGGACTGTGAGTGAGTCCCTCAGGGGGCATGGATGTTGCATCCTGTACTTGGGCTCTGAGGCATTTGAACCCCACGCTTTCCACACACAAAGCCCTGCAGCCCCTCAGGGCACAGTCTCTCTGCGCTTCAGGTTCCCATCTGAACAATGGGGGTTATCCTGTCCCCACCTCACAGGAGATTGTGAGGATACATTCATTAGTGTGTGTGAAATGCTCAGTTACCATAGAGGTGAGGACTAGAGAGGTAGTTAGCCATTTATAAACGGGTGGAGGGGGAGTTATTGCTTTGCTTAACTTATCCATTTTAGACCGGCTTTCCCATTCTACTGTGTACAGTTTATACTCCTATTGTCTTAGCTTAAATGTCTCAAACCGATTAAACCGCCCAGCAAACACACCCGACAAGTTTGCTACCGCCCCCGAGGACAGTTTGCCTGTGAGCATTATCTTCTCTGGAATTAACAAGCAGACCCCAAATGGAATCTTATTGTTTTGCATAAACAGCTGGCTGGGGAGAATTTATGATGACTAGACTCACTTCCCAGCTTCACTGTGTGGAATCTGATCTGGAAAGCCCAAGTTCCCTAGAACTCCGAAACAGGAAAGAGAATTTCGTTTTCTGAGAAACTGATGATTGTATTGTGAGAAGAGAGGAAGCCAAAGGGTAACAAAACATGTCGCAAAAATGTCAGTATTGAAGTTCTTCTGTTTGTCGGTGAGTTTATATGGATCAGCCTGAATCAAAAATCCAGTTCCAGACTGGGGGAACATTTGGCTCCTGCTCAGGACTTTGCTGTCTTGTGAGGCAGCTGAGCCAGTGAACCTCACCAGACAGGGAGATGCAGAGACGGGAGAAACAGCTGAAAGCTGCAGGGAAGGGCTGCTGTTTTCTGTGGGGGGAGGAGGAGGGCATGATTTGAGCTGTTCTGGGGTTGTGCCCCCCCACTACCTCTTTCTCTGTTGCATCAAATATAAGCTGATTGTCTTCACATTTAAGGCCTTCACAATGATTATTTATTATTTGTATTATTATAGCTTCTAGGAGCCCCAGTCATGGACCAGAACCCCCTTGTGTTAGGGCTTGTTGCTGGGTAGGTATAACCCGTCCCCCTTTGGGGGGAAGAGAAAGGGCATTAGAGCCCTGCGGCCGAGTCCAAATAACAACCCTTAGCTCAAGGCAGAATGGCCTAATGGCCAGAGACAATAAGATGGCTCTTCTATTCAGGCTGCATGGCCCCATGGTCAGTGTCAATCGAGCTACAAAACTAGGTGCCAGCTGATGTCAAGGTCCCCGTGTCTCAGCTGAACACTGACCGATATAAAGCTGGAATCTGTCTGGCTCACTTGGGGGTTTAATATTGATAGAACAGGTATTAGAATGATAAGAAAGTATTTAGTGGTTGGACTCTATTGAATGCTTGTGAGTTGTTGCCTGGGTTTGTCTTACTTGTGATATCTGTGTTCCATATGGTAAGGTAATATTTGAGGGTGATCCTCTCACTGTACCAATCATCCTACAGGAGAGGGACATTAATTAGTGCGAAGAGCTGCTCTTCTACAGATGCTCTTCCCAAAAAAGGAAACCCACTGATATCAGACGACTATTGCTGGAGTTCACAACTGGAACCTCCCCAGGAGGAATCTTCAATCATGTTGAGGAATCGTCAACAAAAGAACTTAAAACTCTTATTGTTCTACTCTCCTCCCTGTGAAGACAAGTCCTGAGAGTGGACTCCTCCCATCACTTGTGTTAGCAGCTGAATGCACATAGCAGGAGGGGGCTAAAAGCCCCAAACCAAAGGGAACTAAGGATATCTATGTTGCTGGGATGCTGAGGGGTGGAAGTGGGAGGGGGAGTTTCCTAGGTCTAAGGAAAAGCTGCTTAGAGTGGGTTAGCCCTAAAGGACAAATAGAGCTTTGCTAATTATGGAAGCCTATACTACCTTTTAACACCTAAGATGGTAACTCATTTGTGTGTCTATATTCACTTGCTTTAACTTTGTAAATAATTCTCTAGTTTCCTTTTCCTATTTAATACATTTTCATATAGTTTATTATAGGATTGGCTACAAGCATTGTCCTTGGGGTGAGATCTAAAACCCTATTGACCTGGGATAAGTGACTGGGAGTAACCTGTATATTGCGGTGATTCTTGGTGTAAGATACCATCTATCAGAAAGGTCACGACAACGAGGTGATCAGAGAAAAAACCCAAGGGAAACGTCTAGGCCTGTGTTAATGTGTCTGAGGAGTTTGTCTTTGGTGCAGCTGGTTGGTGAAATCTAAATTTAGAACTCACGACCAATCTAGGAACAGTCTGCCCTGAGGACGGTTCTTACACTTTTGGGCCACCATTGGGAGTGTCTCAAGAGACAATCTTGGTCAGCGTGCTAGACTGTGGGCTCCGCTCACCAGCAGCCTAACCGTTGTCAAATTGTTTGTAGGCATCACGATCGGGGAGGGTTTGAAGGAGGTTAAAGAGTTAGTTTTGTGGATGTTCCTGGGGAGCTGCTGCCAAGCATGGGGGGAAGGACGGGAGAAAGCACGAAGGTGTTTGTTAGAAAATGTAACCAATGGGCGATGGAGACTGGGATCACGGACCAGCTGGCGGAGGGAGCTGACCTTTCGTTACTGAATGAGAGATAATCAGCGTGGTGGGGATAAGCTGTGAAGGACTTTGAATATGAAGAAAAATAGTTTATCTGCTACCGTAGTGAAGAGGGAGTCAGTAGAGGGATGCAAAATGCTGTAATAGTCTGGGAGGGAGATTATACTAGACACAGCAGAGCCCAGAAGTTTGGTTGTGCCTCTGAATTCCGAGCATGAGGGTGGCTGGATCCATCCTATTTCTGATGTGTAATTTGGTCACCCAAACGGAATCGTAACTTCAGCAGACAGAAAATCTGGGTGGAGAAAAGCAGAGACTTTATTCAAATACACCGTGACTGCAAAAGGATTTCAGCAAAAAAAGCCCAGCCAAGGAAATTGCCATAGGAATGTGCTGCTGTTCTCTGAAGTTCACTCTGAATAGTATGTTCTGACTTTAAGGGTTAGAATACTTATGTGCACAACTTGTAACCATCTAAGGGACCAGAATCCTTAGCAAAAGTCATTTTGAACTAGAAAAGCCAGGGGATGGGGATTAAAATGTTACAGCAGTGTTTATCAGCAGCGTTGGAAAACACTTTCTGTCCTTCAGTGCCCTGAATGCAACAGATTAGGATGAAATGGAGACTGCTAACTAAGATACAATCATCTCTTTTCAGATCCTGAAGATGAAGGATCCTGTTCCTTCACCACTGTAATTGCAGGACCTTCAAAACAAGTTCCTCTGCCAAACTCATTATAAGTACATTAAGCCTGTGAGATGAATTTCATATTTCATGAGTGATCATTACTCAACCTGTCTCTAAACACAAAACAGTGAGCCTGATTTATGCCGCTCTGCTTGTCTTGATCCATCAAGAAGGCATGGCTTGAAAAAAAAGAAATTAATAGGCGAATTGTGTAATTCATCAGTAGACAAAGCTATACTCCCAAACATGAGGGATTTGTGTGCACAAGGTCTTGCATTCTTCAGCTAAAATAGCAAATGAATTTTGTTAAATGTTAGTTTAATTTAAAGGGATGCGGAGAACATAAAACTCTTTTTTATAAAGACGCAGGAGCTTGGCCATATTCCAGACTGGGAAATACAGTACATTCTGCCTACCTAATTTCCCCTTTGTATTTCAGTTGCCTGTATTTTTCACTTCCTGTCATAAACTGATGCTTAGAGTTTCTGTGAGTGGTGTTAAACATCTGGTAGGTTTCACTCCAGAGGTGGTTGCATTTCATTGCTAGGGGGCAAAGTAATTCCTATATACACCATATAGTGTTTTTCATGTGTGTTTGGAGATGCAGTTGGATGAAAGACTGTATGTTAATGTAAGATTATCAGCTCTCTTTGGGATCACAGCACCACAGGGAACTGTTAACCTTCCACAGAAGGTTAATAGTGTACCCTCCACAGAAATGCAAGCACCTCTTTAAAAGAGCAGTGAAACACCACACCTTACTTCAGTGTAAGAACTGAAGAATATTATTGGGAGTCACCAGCTGGTGATGTTTCAGATTGTCTTACAAGTTTTGTTTAACTGAATGAAGAGGCAGTTAGATCTGGGGAAAGTGCTTGTTGTTACTTGTGGTGCCATCTTCTTTGAAACTGAAAATATCTGCAGAAAGTTGGTTCTCTCTGTCCTGACCTATCAGAGCAGAGTCATTTCTTATGGGCAAAGTTACTTTCTACAGGTTATACCTATAGAAACTAACAAAAACATGACATGACACCTGAAATATTACACGGAGAAACTGCAGAGTGATTTGGAATGTCATTACAGCAAATGATATTTGTCCAGGACACTGGGATTAACACCATGTCCCATGTAGCACATGTGATGAGATTTTTAGTGATGAAAAATGTTTAAGATTTTGTTTTCCTTTCATTTTATCTGAAAAAACAGCCCCATAGCATCATGGAATTGTTGTGCATGTTTCAGTAATGCCTTGCACTGTCCCTGCTGTGTATCCAGTTATTTCATAGAATCATAGAAGATTAGGGTTGGATGAGACCTCAGGAGGTTCTTGTCCAAGCCCCTGCCCAAAGTAGGACCAACCCCAACTAAATCATCCCAGCCAGGGCTTAGTCAAGCTTGGCCTTAAAAACCAACAAGGATGGAGATTCCACCACCTCCCTAGGTAACCCATTCCAGTGCTTCACCACCCTTCTAGTGAAATAGCTTTTCCTAATATTCAACCTAGACATCCCCCACTGCAACTTGAGACAATTGCTCCTTGTTCTGTTATCTGCCACCACTGAGAATAGCTGAGCTCCATCCCTAGGGGCGTGTGGGACCCAGGACAAATCAGCAAAGGCTAGGGATGCGGGGTGGGATGGGTACTGCAGCACCGTTGGGGTCCTTGCTGCCAGTCCCATGCGCTTGGAGCCCCAGTTGGCGGCCCCGCATGCCCAGGGTCCTGGCTGCCAGCCCCACAAGCTGGCAGCTTTGCTCCTGGCCTCAGCTGTGGGGGTGGGGGTTGTGAACAGGAGTAATGGGGCTGGCTTTCAGCAACCCCACTATTAAAAATGTTACAGCGCCACTGCAAATCAGCTCCTGCCAACCTGGGCTGGCAGGACAGATCCCTTCACATATCTGCATCTTATCATCTGTCTCCTCCCTGTTAGCTAGTTGGTGGTGCTACCCCTTCTGTACTTAATTTTCTTAATCTCTCATCACACGTCAATCCCCCTGTAGTTTTCCTTTGGAGTGTGGGGGGAGAGGATGGTTTTATTTATGTTTAGAGCAAGTGCAGTTCCAGATCTTGGATATCACAACAGGAAAAACATGATAATGGCTGTTTACATTGACCACAGAGCTGAGCCCAGCTGTTTGGGATTGTGGCTGATTCCTTACCAGCAGGAAGCTGCCTTCTAATGCAGAGGTAATGAGGGAGGGAAAAACTCATGCTGCATCGGTTTGTGCCTTGGCTGGAGAAGAAAATCTCTGTATGATCCGATAAGAGCGTTCAAAGTGGGAAAATAGCTGCACATCCCTGGAGCCAGCAGTGGGAAGAAGCCAAGGCTTGAATGTTATAAAAGAGTCGGGCCATTCCTGTAGTTTGCATTCAGCTCATTCACAAGCCCAGCAAGATTTGCCATTGTTCCCGCTGAATGGCCGGGGGGTTGTTCAATCCATCCATTGTCAGAAATAGAACAGCAGATTCTGGGGAGTGCAAATGGGCTCGCTCTTTATTAGGGCATGTGCAATTTGTAATGAATATCACAAGATAAATGGCCGTGTGCGTTATGGTTTTTTCCACCCCCTACAAACAGCACAACCGGCTCATTTTCAGCAACTGTTTGGTAATCAGGAGGATTAAAGAGCAGCTGCCTCAGTCAGGGAAACTTTCAGAAATACTTTACATTTACACTGCCAAGGACCTCAAAATGTTCTATAATGCAGGAGACATTTGGAAGGGCCCCACTGCCTCTGAGTTCTAGCCCTGCTGTCACTGTGAAGGTTTGCATGTCTATTGTGTGCAGTGTAATGATGTGGCAATAGGTGGCTCTGGGTTGTTTTTTTTTATATTGCCCTAAACCCCATTTTGAAAAGGAGAAACTGAAGCACAGAGATGTCAAGGGATTTGCTAAAGGTCCCCGAGGAAGGCGGTGTCAGAACTGGGAGCAGATCTTCTGACTGCTGCTCTATCTCACTGTCATTCATCCCTCATGGAATTGTTGTGCATGTTTCTGCAGTGCCTTGCACTGTCCCTGCTGTATATCCAGTTATTTCATGGAATCATAGAAGATTAGGGTTGGACGAGACCTCAGTAGGTCATCTAGTCCAACCCCCTGCTCAAAGCAGGACCAAACCCAACTAAATCATCCTAGCCAGGGCTTAGTCAAGCTCGGCCTTAAAAACCTCTAAGGATGGAGATTCTACCACCTCCCTAGGTAACCCATTCCAGTGCTTCACCACCCTTCTAGTGAAATAGCTTTTCCTAATATTCAACCTAGACCTCCCCAACTGCAACTTGAGACCATTGCTCCTTGTTTTGTTATCTGCCACCACTGAGAACAGCTGAGCTCCATCCTCTTTGGAATCCCCCTTTCAGAGAGTTGAAGGTTGTTATCAAATCTCCCCTCACTCTTCTCTTCTGCAGACTAAATAAACCCAGTTCCTGGGGCCTCTCCTCATAAGTCATGTGCTCCAGCCCCCTAACCATTTTCATTGCCCTCTGCTGGGCTCTCTCCAATTTGTCCACATCCTTTCTGTAGTGAGGGGCCCAAAACTAGATGCAATACTCCAGAGATGGCCTGACCATTAATGAACAGAGGGGAATAATCACTTCCCTTGATCTCCTTGCAATGCTCCTACTAATGCAGCCCAATATGCCATTAGCCCTTTTGGCAACAAGGGCCCACAGTTGACTCATATCCAGCTACTGGTTTAGAAATACGTTTCTTATTTCTACTCGGATTCCTTATTTTGCTCAGCCTGTAGGTTGTAGAATACAGCGTAGACAAGGTCTTTGCCCAGAGACCCAGTGTGATATCCAACTTAATCCTCATAGAAGTGACTGTGAGAATGCATTTTTAAGCAACATTTTTGGTAACCTGTTAAGTAGGGGCAAGTCAGTGGTTAGAAGAGCAGCCAGGGCACCATGACTCTTGAGGTTAGTGCTTGCCTCTGATACTGACTCATTTGAGTTGGTTGGAACTGTCTATTAATCTTCCAGAGCTTCAGTTATTCCATGTTTAAAATAAGGCAGAAATACTTCTTAGGAGGGGTGTTGCAAGCCATATTTAATTAACTTCCAAAAAGTGCTTTGAGATCCTCTTTTAAAGGGATTATAGGAGTGGAAATATCAGTATTAATCAATACAACTAATTTATATCATTTATTATTATTAAGGAGCTTGATATTGCAAACCTTGGCTCACATGAGAAGTCCTGACTCTTTCCTTACTGCATTTGAAGCCATTCGGATTACTAAGGTATGGAAGATTTTGCAGGCGAGAGCCTTACATCTTTAACCTCTGTGCCAGTACCTCACTAATCTCACTCGGGAGTCCAAGCACAGTGATATTGCAGGCAGTTCATCTCTCTACAGTCCATGATTATGCAGTGTTTCCTGCCAGCAAGAACAATTTTAGTTCTTATTAGTGTGTGCCACTGAATGTTTTCTGGCAAAACTGTGCTGATTGGGAGGCAAGGAATTGCTTGTAGAGCAGAGAATCATACATAGAACTCGTCTAGGAGAGTGCTGCCTTCTTCTCAAAAGGATGTGGTGAGCATGCAACCAAACTTAATTAAGTCTTAGATTTTAAACCAGACAGGCCCACTTACCTTCATCTAGTCTGACCTCCTGCATAGCACAGGTTGGAGAATCTCAATCAATAATTTCTGCAGCCAGCCCATAACTTTTGTTTGAGCTATATCACTTCTTTTAGAAAGACACCAGTCTTGACATGGATTATGGTAGGTTAAAGAACTGTCAGAAATCTCTTCTCCATGTATGTACTTGCAGATCATGATCAAGCCACGTCTTAACCTTCTCTTCAATAAACTAAATAGACTGAGCTTTTTTAGTCTCTCACATGTTTTCCAGATTTCTCATAATGGCTAAAAAGACAATTTGGAGGCCCATCCTAGTCTGCAGCCGCATACCCCAGCACTGCGGGCCTTAGCTGTACATTCCAGGGGAAATACCACGTGGCATGCTGCATTGTGGTCTAGGGCCACCTGGAGGGGACAGAGATGGACAGCCCAACTGGCTGTTTCCCAGCAATTGCTCCAGAAATAGCCATGTGCCAATGATGGGCAGAAGGTCTGCTGAGGTGGAAGGAATGCAGACTGCTGTAGAGATGTGAATTAAAATAAAACAGATTTGACCCTTACCCAAAATTACAGATACATCTGGCCCTTTAATCTCTCTACCCCACTGAAGAGGCACAACAGGAGCAGCTTGGCACTGTGGCCTAGCGGATTATCTTCAGGCTACATCTGGCACTCGGTAGAGTTGGGTTCTACTCCTGTTTAGGGCACGGGCTGGCTTTGTGAGCTTGAGCATGTTCCTTGACTCCACTCTGCCTCAGTTGTAAAATGGGGACAGTAATACTCATGTGCCTCTGCTAACAGTGCAAATCATTATTGCAGAGGGATGAAATACTCCCAGGATGCTGCAGCCCGTCTACTCAGAGCCTGTTTGCCTGGGACAGTTCTGCAGTTGCTTTGAGGGTCCATGTAGCAGAGTTGCCATTTGCCTCAGTGTCCCACATGCAAGGTTCATCATAGTAACCCCATAATTCATGCTCCTCTCCTCCATGGAGACCTTATTCTGCTCAAGAATAAGGTCTCCATGGAGCTTTCTGACTTAGTCTCTCTTCCTCTGTCCATGCACAACCTGTTCTGAGAGGGAAGGAGGCATATATCCTAGTCTGCTTCTGAAAGCTTCTCCCAATTGACCAGGAGAGAGGGGAGCCCTGCCCCACCCTATACCACAGGGCTCTTGATCCTGGTCCCTTAATGACAGCATTCTGGGATCTTCTCACCCCACCGCCAACTCCCTGGGACTACTTCCTTTTGTCTGTATTGCGCATGTTTCTGGGCCTGTGCTCACAACCGCATCCCCAGAATGCGGCCTTGGGTTAAAGGGCCGGTACACCCCATCACAGGCCAACCTTGCTACCCTTTTCCTCCCAATACCACTTCTCCCTCCCAACTAGCTGGTCACCCTGTGCATATGTAGCCTCTCTTTCAACCAACACAAGAGCTTCACTATGTCAGCCAACCCTTACATCTAATACATCTAATACAGCATAGCTCCTATTAATGTCAGTATGAATGGGACCAGGCTTGCAGAATACTGTACACGGATACATAGAGACATTTGTGTACTATACAAAAACCTTTATAAAAACAATTCAGCTGTGGGTATTAATGTTTCGAGAGCTGGCATCATCCAGACTGGCAGACTAATGACTGCTTACGAAGATATAACTCGATAAAGCTGCAGTGTCCAAAGGGATTAACCCAATCAAACAAGCACACAAGGCACCACTCAAGCAAGTGTAGATGTAAACTAGCAGATAAAAAAAGAAGAAAGAACAAAAGCCGTAGCTGCCAAAGATAAAGACAGGAAATAAATAAGCTTATCTCCTGTTCAGTCTCATCTCAAGCATCCATCCTTCACAGTAACAGTAACAGGCAATCTGCGTCCTTCCCTGGGCAGCAGATATGGAATATGATTCACATTTTCTGACTCAGACTTTGGAGTCTAGGTTTTTTCTCGACTTTTCTGCCAGCTTCTCCTTCTCTGGGATGGTCTTTGGCTCTGTGGCATTCTTGGTTTCCCTCTCTTGTCGTCTGAGAATGATGAACACAGCCACAAAGCACAGAAAAGCTCCCACTTCAAAGAAAAACTGGAGTCCAAGGAATCTAAGGTACAGAAACACAAAAGGACACGGTAATATGGTAAGATGCAAAATTTCAGGGAACAGCATCTATGAACCTCCAAGCCTCAGGGCATGCATCAAATGAGCGTGGAGTTTGTCAAGAGCTTTTTCAGTCAGTCATTTAATAGGGAAGGTGGGTATCACCCATCAGAATGTCTATGAGTCCCTGGAGATCTCTCCTCTCTGTTAGGGATAATATAACAGTATCCAGAGATGAAATGACTACCAGATGCAGGGAAATCATCCCAAACCTCTCTACCAGTGACTGCACTGGTACTGCTCAGCTGAGGAAGGGCTACAGGATCATTAGGAGGTTGGAAGGCACCTCCTTCCGGGTAGGTAGGAAATCTGCATGTGTCAGGGGTAAAATAAAATGTCGGATGAATATTGACCTCAGTAATAGTAAGCAACCAGTTAGAGGTGCCTTCCAACCTCCTAATAATTCTGTAGCCCTTCCTCAGCTGAGCAGTGCCAGTGCAGTCACTGGTAGAGAGGTTTGGGATGATTCCCCTGCATCTGGTGGAGTCATTCCATCTCTGGATACTGTTATATTATCCCTGACAGAAAGGAGGGATCTCCAGGGGCTCATACACATTCTGCGGAGGAACTTGTTTTTTGCCAGAGGATTGCACCATGTGTGAGGTAATTTCAATAAACTGTCCTGTGGAGAATACCCCTGAACCCCATGAAAACCCTTTGCCCCACTTCAAGCTGAGCACGGTGCTCTACACCTACGTTTTTTAGGTAGTAAGTACAAAGCTTTGCATCAAGTACAGGTGATTAGAAGTCTGTCTGCTCGGCAGTGTTGCCTCCTGGCATTTGGAGGAAGTGTCTTTATTTAAATGGGGGAACAAATTAGCCCTTTACCCCATATCTCTGCCAGTGCATGCACCTCACTGTACATGGGGTTATGGTAGGAAAAGTGGGGGTGTTTCTGAGAGTGCTCTTTAATAGGATATTAACTGCACATCACTGGAGCAGAGTAGAAAGTCTGCCTAGCAAATCTCATGATATCACAGTCTATCCATCCATCCACCCTGCGATCATCACCTTGTTATCCGAGCAGATTCCTCAGTTTTCTTTTAAAGATGCCACCAGGGTAGGATAAGAAGCGTGGCCTGGTCTATACTTAAAAGCTACAAAAACAATGAAGAATCTGGTGGCAGCTTAAAGACCAACAGATTTATTTGGGCATAAGCTTTCAAGGGTAAAAAACCCATTCTTCAGATGCATGGAGTGAAAATTACAGATACCGACACATGAAGAGAAGAGAGTTATCTTACAGTGGAGAACCAATGTAGAAGGCCAATTTAGTCAGGGTGGATGGGGTCCACTGCCAATAATTGATGGAGTGGTGTCAGGTTGACATAGCAACGGTGCTCAGGGGTGTGTGAAAAATGCATACGCCTGAGTGCCATAACTACACTGACCTAAACCCCCAGTGCAGACATGGGTATATCAATGGAAAAATGCTTCCGTTGCCTAGTTACAACTACTTGAGAAGGTGGAGTTACTACTGTGATGGAAAAAACCCTCCAGTTGCTGTAGTGTGCGTCTACGCTTCAGGGTTACAGTGGCATAGCTATAGTGCTGTAGCTACGCCACTGTAGCCCCTGTAATGTAGATATACTCTCAGAACAGGCAGTATCTGATGGAGCCTCACAGCGGCCCGTACCTCTGTCTGAAGAGATCATTGTCATAGTATCTGCAAGCTGCATTCTTCCTGCACTTCTTTTCCCACAGGATGCAGGTTGTGTCGATGGCGCTGCCATAAAGCACCGGTCCTGGCATCCAGGCTGGAAAACAAGCACAGGGCACCTGGTTTGTCAAATGAGAAGTGTTTCTTTGTGTTAGGGCAGATCCCATCCCGCCCTTTTTCAAAACAACATTAAACTGATTTCAGAATGGCAGGTGGCCCAGCTAATGTCTTCCTGGCATAGGTGACCCATAGCGGGGCATGTGGGTCAAGCCGCCCCCTCCCGCCCCCTGCCAAGATTTCTGATTGGCCTGTCTAGGGGCAGGGAAGTAGAGGGGCTCTGTCCTTCTCCTGATGTCCTTGCCCCCTGGCCTGTTCAGCCCCTGTCCCTAGTAGCTGGGCCCGGGTGGGGAGTGGAAGGAGGTGAATGGAGCTGCTTTTCATGCTGGCTGAGGGTGGCCTCTCCAGGTAGCTGCTCTGTGCAGCATAGCGGCTGCTTGAGAGAACCCTGCTGGAGAGGCAGAGGTGACCCACCTCCTCTGCTCCCTGCCCGGGCTCCACTGCTGGGACAGGGGCTGAGCGAGCCGGAGCTCCCCTTCTCCCCCAGGCACATTTCTGGCTCACTCGGCCCCTGACCTGGCAATTGGGCCTGGGCGGGGAGCAGAGGGGACGGGCCACTGCTGCCACGTCCCCAGCCAGGATCTCTTCAGGCAAGAGGCCGTGACTTGGAGCAGCCATGAGAAAAGGCTCTGTCCCACCCCGCCATTTCCTGTCCAGGCCTGGCTGCCAGGGAGAGTGGGTGAGTAGACCGGAAATGTGCCGGGAGGAGGTGCAGTGGGTAGGGGCACTGCCTGTGCCTTCCCGGCTGAGGTGTCCACAAGCTCCAGGGAGACACTGGTGCTGTGAGCCACCCTGGGCCCCCAGCCAGGCCCAGAGGCATGTGGTCCCCATTCCTGTGGCCCTAGCTCCCAGCAGCTGTTGGGATTGGCTGCCTTGGCCCAGGGAGGTGGGGCTGGAAGTTCCTCCCAGAGGCAACATGTGGAGCGGTCACATGTCCCCCCATTTACATTGTGTCCCCCCAGTATCAGGAGGCACAAGTCATCTATGGGCCTGGTACCAGAAAAGGCCTTAACCAGTTAGCAGAAACACCCTCCAATGCCTGGAGTGGCTGTTCACAGACTTTCTGTCTAAAAGTTACTAGAGCTGAGAATGGAATAAGACATCAAGGTCCCAAACCTGCAGTTCTACCAGGCTAGACTTAATTCCCTCTGGTCTATCATTGCAGAACAGCCATGGTTTGCAAGGTATCTACAACCACGATGTTATAGGCAGTGAGAGGCTTGTTATATACCACTTTAATGAACAATCCTGCTTTGGCTGGGGTTGGACTAGATGTGATAGGGTTTTTTATCTGTCCTTTTTATATAAGGGACAGTCACACAATCCAGGTATTATTGCAATTGCAGGCTCGCTTCTTCCTCTCCATTCTGTATTGTGTGAAAATATGCAATGTTAGGACTTCAGGGATACAGACCAGGGTTCTCCAGGTGAAAATTAAATTCTGTCATGAGAAAAACAATTATTTGAATTGAATGCTATTTTGAGCCATTCTGACATGTACCTTATGAGATGGTTCAGTTCAGAATCGTGACAAAAGAAGAAAGGAGAGCAGCAGAATACGGACCCTGAACTTCAGATAAGCAGATTTAAACTCCCCCAGGGCACTGCTGGGCAGGATCCCCTGGGAGGCTAATATGAGGGGGAAAGACATCCACGAGAGCTAGCTGTATTATAAAGAAACCTTATTGAGGACACAGGAGCAAACCTTCCTGATGTGCAGAAAGAATAGCAAATATGGCAGGTGACCAGCTTGGTTTAACAGAGAAATCTTTCCTGGGTGCCTGGCTGGTGACCCTTGCCCACATGCTCAGGGTTCAGCTGATCACCATATTTGGGGTCGGGAAGGAATTTTTCTCCAGGGCAGATTGGCAGAGGCCCTGGAGGTTTTTTGCCTTCCCTTGCAGCAAGGGCCATGAGTCACTTACTGGAGGATTCTCTGTACCGTGAAGTCCTTAAACCAAAATTTGAGTACTTCAGTAGCTCAGATATAGGTGAGAGGTATATTGCAGGACTGGGTGGATAAAATTCTGTGGCCTGCATTGTGCAGGAGGTCAGACTGGATAATTATGGTGGTCCCTTCTGACCTTAAAGTCTATGAGTCTATGAGTAAATCTTTGGTGAGCTTAAACGCAAAAAGGAAGCTTACAAGAAGTGGAAACTTGGACAGATGACTAGGAAGGAGTATACAAATATTGCTAGAGCATGGAGGGGTATAATCAGGAAGGCCAAGGAACAACTGGAGTTGCCACTAGTACAGGATGTGAAGGGTAACAAGAAGGGTTTCTACAGGTATGTTAGAAACAAGAAGGTCATGGAAGTGTGGAACTCTTACTGAATAGTGACATATGATGTGTATAAAGCTGAAGTACTCAATGCTTTCATTTGCCTCGGTCTTCACAGGAAATGTCAACTCCCACACTGTTGCACTGGGCAGCACAGTATGGGGAGGAGGTCACAAACTCTCAGTGGTGAAAGAACAAGTTAAGGACTATTTAGGAAAGCTGGACATGCACAAGCCCCTGGGTCCAAATGCAATTCATCCGAGGGTGCTGACGTGATTTCAGAGCCATTATCTTTGAAAACACGCAATGATCGGGGAAGGTCCCGGACAACTGGAAAAAAAGGGAAGGAAAGTCTGGGGAACTACAGACTGGTCAGCCTCACCTCAGTCCCCAGAAAAATCATGAAGCAGGTCCTCAAGGAATCCATTTTGAAGCACTCAGAGGAGAGGAAGGTGATAAGGAACAATTAACATGGATTCACCAATGGCAAGTCATGCTTGACAAACGTGATTGCCCTCTATGATGAGATAACTGGTGCTGTGGATATGGGGAAAGCAGTGGATGTGATATAACTTGACTTTAGCAAAGCTTTTGATACGGTCTCCCACAGCATTCTTGCCAGCAAGTTAAAGAACTGTGGATTGGATGAATGGACTATAAGGTGGATAGAACTCTGGTTAGATTGTCAGGCTCAATGGGTTGTGATCAACAGCTCTGTGTCTAGCTGGAAGCCGGTATCAAGTGGAGTGCACCAGCATCAGTCCTGGAGCCAATTTTGTCCAACATCTTCATTAATGATCTGGATGATGGGCTGGATTGCACCCTCAGCAAGTTCGCAGAAAACACTAAGCTGAGGGGAGAGGTAGATATGCTGGAGGTTGGGGATACGGTCCAGAATGACCTAAACAAATTGGAGGATTGGGCCAAAAGAAATCTGATGAGCTTCAACAAGGACAAGTGTAGAGTCCTGCACTTAGGACAGAAGAACTCCCATGCAACGCTACCGGCTGGGGACCAACTGGCTAAGCAGCAGTTCTGCAGAAAAGGACCTGAGGATTATAGTGGACGAGAAGCTGGATATGAGTCAACAGTGTGCCCTTGTTGCCAAGAAGGCTAACAGCATATTGGACTGCATTAGTAGGAGCACTGCTAAGAAATCGACGGAAGTGATTATTCCCCTCTATTTGGCACTGGTGAGGCCACGTCTGGAGTACTGCATCCAGTTTTGGGTCCCCCACTATGGAAAGGATGTGGACAAACAGGAGAAAGTCCAGAGGAGGGCAACAAAAATGATAAGGGGGCTGGGGCACATGATTGACGAGGAGAGGCTGAGGGAACTGGGTTTATTTAGTCTGAAGAAGAGAAGCGTGACGGGGGATTTGATAGCAGACTTCAACTACCTGAAGGGGAAGTGTGTGTGTGTGTGTGGGGGGGTTCCAAAGAAGATGGAGCTAGGCTGTTCTCAGTGGTGGCAGATGACAGAACAAGGAGTAATGGTCTCAAGTTGCAGTGGGGGAGGTCTAGGCTGTATATTAGGAAACATTACTTCACTAGGAGTGTGGTAAAGCACTGGAATGGGTTACCAAGGGAGGTGGTGGAATCTCCATCCTTAAAGCTTTTTAAGGCTCAGCTTGACAAAGCCCTGGCTGGGATGATTTAGTTGGGGCTGGTCCTGCTTTGAGCAGTGGGTTGGACTAGAACCTCCTGATGTCTCTTCCAACCCTAATCTTCTATGATTCTATGATTCAAACAAGAATAAGAATCAGTTTCCCCTAGACACTGTCATTTCTTGAGAAAGGTCCCAAAGTGCTTTAGAGAAGCTGTGTATAAAGGTCTCTTCCCCATCCCATGCTGGCCTGGTCTGTGCCAGGAATTCATTACAATATTATGGTTACTAGGAAGGTAAGGGAAGAAGAATGGAAATTATAAGGGGAATTTCAGATGCAATTCACAGACTGAAATTTGGCCAGGACACCAGGGCCCATCAGGCCATCTCTTGAAGAAAGTGCAGTGGGATCTTTAATGACTACAGATGATCAGGACTTTGGTTTTACTGCTTATCTGAAAGACACTTCAACCAACAACACAGCACCCCACAGCTAGGAATAATGATTCAGCAACAACTGAGAAAAGTGTGACATCTACTGAATCAACAATACCCTTCTTTTGTAGCACTGGAGTTTCTCTATTGATGTCCCATCTGAGCCATGTGAATTCAAAATATCTTATGACTTTTCAATGCTACGTAACAACAAATTTTAATATACCAAAAACTCTCAGCAGCAGGAACTGTATCCCAATAGCAAATGACTTATCTTCAGGCTGAACAGTCCTAAAAAGCAAAAACAAAAGATGAATTAGTACATCCCCCTACACAGAAATAGGAACAAATATGGCCCTTTGTTACATCTGTGCAAACCTTGTATGTGCATAACTGAGGGCAGACTTTGCTCCATCAGATGTATCACAGCCATGATGTTTTGGTTAGCTCTCATAATCTCTCCATTCTTTTATAATATTGCAATATGTTCTTTACAATAATTCACTGTTCCTTACTGTAACATGTTTTCAAAGATTTTTGTTATTTCCTTGTAGTTATTTGTTCAATATATTCTGTATTAGCAGAGGACAGGGCTGGGATTTGGGGCATCTCCTGACGTATCAGGTGGCCAAATATCTGACTCAGATCTGGTAGTACTTTACACCCACTTTTACCCTTAGTTAGCGCTGGGGTAAATCAGGTGCAAGGCAGTGGGGAGAGAGACCCAGGTGCAGTTACACTGCTGTAAATTCAATTAGGGATCAGAATCAGGCCCATACACAAATGCATCCATCTTCACTGTTACCGTATCACCCACTCTGTCATCCACCTGCAGTGTCTTGTCATAACCCTAGACTGTGAGCCTCTGGACTCCATTTCCTCACGTGCACAGGGCCTAGCATGCTGGGGTCATGACCCCTGACTGGGACCTGTAGGAACGGCCACACTATAAATGACAACATCTATGGTTAAATGTGAATAAATATAATAGAAATATACCAAGATGGGAGCTCTGAATTTAATGCTCATGGCTGATGCTCTATGAGCATTTGTGGTTTGGATAACACAGCTCTCAGATCAGAGCCACAGATGGTTTTGGGTTTTCAAAACTCAGTCTCCTCATCCCAGTTCCAGAGCATTCTTCAGAGAAGGGGAGATGCTGGGTAGAGCCCATGGTATGAGAGTGGCGACAATCTCGCCTACATTACCTCAGGATGAGCATGAAGGATGGTGTGTGTGAAGTGCTTGCCAGGATTCCAGCCAGGCAGGAAACTATGACAAAGGGTAAGAGGAGGTAGAAGCAATTTGTACCACAGGTCCCAGGGGAGGCGGATCCTTCGGCCCCATTTGCAGAGATGCACCTGCACTTTGTATAATTCTGAAAAGAGAGCAAAGAAGATGCTGAGATGGGGGAAGCCACTGGAAATACAAAGCACTGCAGCCAGTGTAAGCGGAGGCACAGATGTAGCTAAGAACCTAGGATCTGCACTGCTAAATCACACTATGGGTCTATTTGGTCACATATTCAGCATCTAGCATGGCGGGGAAGAGATAGCTGAGTGGTCTGAGCATTGGCCTGCTAAACCCAGGGTTGTAAATTCACTCCTTGAGGGGGCCATTTAGAGAAATGGGGCAAAAATCTGTTGCAGGATTTAATTGGGGATTGGTCCTGCTCTGAGCAGGAGGCTGGACTAGATGATCTCCTGAGGTCCCTTCCAACCCTCATATTCTATGATCTGTGGCTTCTGATGAAGGCAAAGAATTCATCAGTATTATAGCTGACCAGTGGCAGACTGTAGTAAGGAAGGGAACATGCCACAGACACTGACTTTATCATTTCCCAGGGGGTGCTTGATCCCCGCCCTGCCCATGCTCCACCCCTTCCCCCAAAACCCACTCCCTAGCCTGCCTCTTCCCTCCCCCAGTCCACATCTTCCTGCCCTGCCCCTTCCCACCTTGTTCTGCTCCCTTCTCTGGGAGTGCCCTGCCCTCACTCCACCCCCTGCTCCTTCAGCGCCTCCTGAACAGCTGATCACGGAGGGCAGGAGGCACTGGGAGGGAGGGAGTAGCTGATTGGTGGGGACACCAGTGGGTGCTGAGCACCCACTATTTTTTTTCCATGGGTGCTCCAACCCTGGAGCACCCACAGAGTTGGCACCTATGGAACACGCTCTTCCTGACCCCTGCTTCTGTCCTGAAGCATGAAGTGCTTCTTTTTGTTAGGTCCCCAAGCCCACAAAGGAGTCTGGCCTCCAGAGACCCTTTCACCCACATGGGGGCCCTCTGTAGACATCAGCACTCCACAGAGGTGACGTACTTTTAGAAACCATCTGGTAATATTCCTTTTCCAGAGACATTTCTATTATCAGTCATGCCAGCCCCTGTGCAGGGCTCCTCCCAACCCATTGCTGTAGTGATTCCTTAGGGTTTGTGCTTTCAGTCCTTTGTTTCATGTCTATTATGTGTTTAAGATGTTTATGTATTGATTGATTGTAATTACATCATTTGTCCCCACAGCTGAGTGCCTTGGCACCAGAAACAAACTCTGATTCTTGGGATAGTTTCATCTGTTTTGACAGATCAACAGCTGGTTCAAAAAATCAAATCAGATGTGTCCATTTGCCCAAATTAAACCTTCCTGCAGAAACCGTTGTGGGAGCAGATCTGGAGCAGAACACTACGGGAGGTTTGCATAGAGAATTTCCCTTAGATTGCTTCATCGAGGGAGGAGCAAGTTTTGCTTCCCCCCTCCTCAATGGGATGATCAGTGGTTAAGCTGCCAGAACCAACTGAATCCTTGGTATCCACAGGAGGCCAATTTCTCCTCAGTGATATATACTGGTTTCCCACTTCCCCTCCCATTCTCTGACATCACAGCTCCATAAGAAATGTTCTATTATTTACAATCTGGGCCAAATCCTGCAGTCCTTACTGATACAAAACTCTGAGAACATGGACCAATTAAAGAACAGATGTGTGCCCATTTTACAGGTTCTTTTTAATTACATAGTAAAATACCCACAAGTAGTCAATAAAATTATCTATCCAATCTGCTACATGAAACATGCGAAACAGAGATTGGCTCCGATGAACAGGCTGTTCTTAAATATTTAATCATTGTTAAATGAAGTAACTGCATCCTATCTTTCACTTTCAAAAGCATTTGCAAGATCTTATCTCATTGCTAATAACAGTTACTGTCTCCAGCACGCAGTGTTATGGACAGCGTTTCAAGTTTTGTGTTTCCACTACACCACAGATGGAACTCCAGGTGGTTAAGAGTTTAGTTATAAAAACCTATATAGAATGGAATAGTTAATTGTGAACTATAAAAGTTGGAACCTTATGGCTGAAGAGATGGAAATCAGTACTGGGCTTTCAATATACCAACACATTCTTAAATGAGAACATTTCTCTGTCCAGAATGGAGATTTTCTCTCATTCTGAGTGGAATAGAAACTGAAGAGAAATGAGTTTTGCTGTTGACTATAATGGTAACAGGACTGGCTGATAGGTTTCTGTATCCTAAAGAATTTGTTCTCAAAGCTCGAGAAAAGAACCAATGGCTTTAGCAGCATGCTGTGAGTGAGTCAGGGAGCACTAAAGTCATATGGATGGCTTGGTGTTAATGATACGCCAGTGTAGTCTTTAACTTCTATCTTAGCTGGTTAACCTATGTCTCTGATCTATTTTATGGCCTCACTTTAGTTTTGTGCTTTACAAAACTATATCAATCTGTCTGAAAGGTCTGTACAAAGACCTGTCCAGGGGCCAACAAGCATGTCTAGAACTTCTCTTTTTCATACTGAGTGGGGTGAGCTCTTTGTTTTGGGGAGTTTCTTCCAATTAAGGGGCCCAGTCTTTCAAGTTTAAACACTCTCAACTCCTTGGGAAGCCAATGAAGCTATGAAGTTGATAGCCCTCAGAACCTTAAGGCATCAGGTCACAAATGAATTTAAGTTGGTAGTTCCCAGCACAGTTTGCAAATGAACTTCTTTACACATAAGAATAAAAGATCCATTCTGATTCTATTAGATCTGTCAACTGCCTTTGATACCATTGACCATGAGGAGTTCCTAGCATATCTGCATTCCCTGGCTTGGAATGGTTTCGTTCCTTTTTTCAGAGAGGGCCCAGCAGGCAGTGATGGGTGACTGTCAATCAGAAAGGAGGGATCGCTTATCCCGGGACCAGAGGGGAGTTCTAGCGCATAGGGGCTGGCAATTCATTTCCTTTGGATGGAATGCAAAATCTTTTCTTTTGTTATATGGCATAATGGCATGAATGTGTTCATATTAATTTCCATCTCTGTTCCCAGAGCATGGACGCGGGCACCTCGGTTAGAGTATCATCTTGTTTCTAAGCCAAAAGAATAAAGATAAATATGTCACAAAAGCACTGGATGCAGCACAGCTGTCAGTCTGTGCTTAGGTCTGGGGTGTGAACAGGACTCCACAGATCAGGGCTGAAGGCTGCTGTCAGGTTTGGAATGGGTAACTTTGAGAGATTCGTCTGCCTGTTCCCACAGCACCTGGTTCTAGCCATGGCCATTAATTGCTTGTTTTCACTAAGTTCAAACTCAATGAAATATTAAATTAGAAAACTCTGCATGGGCGGGTGTAGGAGGGGGAACGCAAAGCCTCACCTTTGAGAGAGGGCCAAAAAAAGCCAACATATTATTACTGAAGAGAACAGATTGTGGGCACGGGATATAGATTTTTCCAGTTTCACTATTTTTAGTCACTATTGATGACTTGTTACAAGGAGCTCATTCTTTAAAAGAGACCTTTAAACAAACAGAGAGTGAAGGTAGATCTTGTGAAAGGGACTGGATTTACAGCATGTGGCTTATGTGTGTATTTACAAAACAGGTACAGCACAGACAGCAGCTGTGCAGACTCCCCTCACAGCACCATCCAGATATCAATTATTTCAGCTAAAGGAACAACTCCATCAGTTGTTAATATGTAGCAAGCTGTGATCTTGACTGGGGACAGCCTCTAGAAGGAGTCTTGACTGGAGACTGTAAATCACTGCGTGACAGGGCCTACCTCTGTGGCGCCCCTTGTGGCCCAATGGGATACTACTACCCCTGTGGTGGGGTCTCCGATGGTCAACTGTCACCTCTCAAGGCTCCAGGGCAGTGATGCTTTAGCCTTCCAGCCAAAGCACATTTGAGTCCCACCCTTCTGGGCACTGAAGACCAAAATCAAAGGAATGCTATGGACTCAAAACCAGGGTTGTCTGAGACGTCTTCAGCGGGACCCCACCTTTCTTCGCAGGGCTTGTCTTCATGCTGCTAGTCCGTTTAGCCTGTCTTCCTGGGCCCAGTCCTCCCATCCATTAGGAGGTGCATCCTGTCAGTAAGCTGTCACAGACAATTGGCTGAAAGCAGGCTTCCCTCAGCAAGGGAGAAGCAGAGTTCAGCTCCCTTTCCTGGTCAGCCCCAAGCTTAGCTGGTCTCCTCCTTTTACCTCTCCTCTCCACTTCTGACATCTGCTACAACCGTAGCAGGGTGGGGCCAGCTGGAGCCACAGGCCTTCATTAACCTCCTTGAGCCTTGTTGGTGTGAGGGTTGGATGCTCCATCCCACATGGTATCTTTAACTCAAGCTTGTCCTGAGTGTCTTAGGCACACAGGAGATCAAGCCCCAGTCACGAGTGAGTGCCATGTTGGTAGTTGCAAGAGGTTACCATTAGAGGAAGTTTTGCTCTTGTGCATTAAACCAGTGTTTGAGCAATCACGGTGATACTGGCCACAAAGGGTGGTTACAGAGCGAGCTCCCAGAACTCTTGCCCTGGTCTGCCTCATAGTCTGTAGAATTAATTATGTTTGTGAAGTGATTTGGATCCCATGGGGAAGGAAGGCCCTATATAAATGCAGGATCATCCTTGTTATCTGACAGAGCAGAGTCATAATGATTGATGCACCAGCTTTTAACAGAGCATTCAACTAACAACGGGACTAGCTCCACTGTGGCCTAGTGAGATTTTTACGTGCTGCTTCCTGTTGTCAACAGCATAGCTGTGAAACCAAATGTTCGTGGTGCCCATAAGTCAGAGCCAAGATGGACAGCACATTCGCTCCTCACTCCACCCACTAAGGGAGGATGTTGAACAAGAGGACATGTTCGCTACATTCATTACTATGGAAGCATGTTTAATAAAGGTGTTGGCACTCACTGCATCTTGTTAAAGACAGTTCACGTGTGCCAGAGAGAAACATGACAAACCTACTGTGATCTTCAGAGCACCCCAATGCTAGAAGACAAAGGGCTCCCTGTATCTAGCAGTGAGTCTCAGCTGGCTTGACCAGCTCAATGTACCCCAACTCACCACTGTCATTATCCGCATCTAAAAGGTGTCATGCAAGGATGATATACAAAGTGCTAACACACTGCTGATTAACACCTCTGAGTAGTATATGTATGGGTGCTATACAGAAAAAGATATCTATGGGCTGGAAATATGTCCTTAAAATTTGTTTGGCGGGTAGGGCTTAAGTCATCCTGCCCTAGACAAAGGGCTGTGGTCCCGCCTGCTTGAATGTGTCTCCAGTGTAAACTGAGCAAAGAGACAATGGAAGTATATTTACATAAAAGGTAAACAACTCTCACAACCTAGGGAGTGGGGGAGATAGCCACTTAACTCTCATGAGAGGGGACTGCAAAAATGAACATGGCATCAGCTCCCTGGTGGACAGAGCAAGCTGGGCCTTTGAAAACAAAGAAAAACTTTGAGGATATGAGCAGAGAGAGGAAGCCATTTGACATCCTTTACCTAAAGAGACAAAGAAGGGAAGTGCTTTGAGCTCTGTGCTACATCCTGGCTAAGACCTGGCCAGCCACGCTGGAAGAACAACTGTGGGCAGAAAACTACTTTGAACAAATGACTCTAAATTGTTCAGTTAGGTTTATTCTCAGCAGCCTATAACTTATGGTTTGTTTGTAACCATTTCTATCTCAATTCCTTTCACTTGCAATGTCTGTTCTGCATTAATAAACGTAATCCTGTTTTATGACTCCAGCTGAGGAGTAAAATCTTTGGCCAAACAAACAGGCTCATGCTGTGAACTCTCTTAAAAGGAGCAGCAAACTTCATAAGGTTTTGTGAGTGCTACAATGAGAGGGGCTGAGCAGTGCAAAGGAGACAGTTCTGGGGAGACTCAGGACTGGAGGGGCTGTTGATGTCACCCTGCATGGAGGGTGCAAGCTGGTGGAAGCCAGGGTGTCATCAACGTCCTGGGAGCAGGCTGTCAGGGCTCTGAGCCAAAGCTGCACAGTACAGAAGCATCCAGGGTTAAAGGGCGGATGGTGACACAACCCCATTGCTCTGGGTGAACGCCACAGTGTCACACCCAGACTGGCAAAAGGGAAACAAACAACATGTGCATGTCAAGCTCTGTACTTACCCGACTTTGTCCACAAGCATAAGAGGCATTTCCATCTGGGCCAACGGCTTTTGTTTAGAAAATAAAACCAGATGTTCTGAGGCAAGGTGTAGATCAGTGTTAAAATGCTCGAGATTATATTTATCAATTGTAGATTGTCACTAACAATAAAGACTTGCACCTCTGGCATTTTGGTTGTGTGCTGTTTATCTTGTCTAGTTAGACTGTAAACTCTTTGGGGCACCACTGTCTTTCCACCTGTGTTAACTTAGCACAACAGGCGATCTTACTACGTCAAAAGCCAGCTAAGGAAGTGCTCCTTTAACGTAAGTGGAAGTAGGGTGACCAGATGTCCCAGTTTTATAGAGACAGTCCCAATTTTTGGGTCTTTTTCTTATACAGGCTCCTATTATCCCCTACCCCCGTCTCGATTTTTCACAAGTGCTGTCTGATCACCCTAAGTGGAAGTGGCTTCCTCAAGTACGTGTGTGATTTACTGGGTAAATGTATTTGTGATCTGTAGCACATGAATGTGTGATGTCAGCATCAGGTTTGAAATGTCTTGGCTCCCTGAAATCATATGTATTAATTTGAGCCCAGGAGTCTTTTCAGGTTGAGTTCAACAGACAGTAGAGTTTGTGATTTTCTTTTAGAAGATAACACTCTATGCCAGGGCCGGCTCCAGGTACCAGCCGAGGAAGCATGTGCCGGGGATGGCACATTGCAAGGGGCGGCATTCCGGTGAATCTTGGGGCAACTGAATTCAACTCCCTCCCCCACCATTTTTATTTTTGCTTCGACAGTTTGGGCAGCTTTTTTTTCTTTCTTTTTTTTTTTATTTTTTTTTTGTGCTTTGGGTGGGAAAAAAGGTAGATCTCTGCACTTCTGCAAACAGTAATTAGTTACGGTTAATTAAAGCCACCCTGAGCAAAGTATTATTCTGTCTGTTTTATAAAGAGGTTGGGTCATAAAGACTTTAGATGACTTGCCCAAAGTAACGGCAGAGTCAGGAATACAACCCTAAGACACCTGTCTCCCATGCACATGCTCCAAACAAGACCACGTTCCTTTCCACAAATTCATTTCATAGCCTCTAAAGACTAAAGGGCAATATAGCCACAGATATGTGAGCAGGTCTAAATCCATCCAACAGAGAGTAGTTGTGAAATATATATGCTATCCAGTTTGTACGATCTGCAAACGTAGGTGTCTTAACACAGCACATAGCTGTCTTTGGGAGCCTTTTCAGATTACATAAACCCTGGTTTAGAAAATCCTGCTACCATAATGTGTGTTTCACAGTCATGACTCAAGAAAGAATTTCACCAAAATTCTGACACCTGCTATGCGGGTTGTGGGAGTGAGTAGCAGACAAGCTCCTGCTCTGGCAGGCAGCCAACCACAAATCCTTTCATCGCTGGATGTCAAATAATATTACTCAGTGGTAATATCTGGCAATTGAGTTCTCAAATGAGAAAGTAGGTCACATCAAACCATTCTTTTTTTGCTAGCTGGGACTTGCTGGTATTTAAAGTTTTGTTGCTTTTTCTCTCGGAGGAGGAAACACATCTTCCTCAGCCCTGACAGGTTCAGATTGTTTATATAGCGTGTGAGTGAGGTGGCACAGTGGGAGGTGAAACACTAACCTCTCAGTTCTGGGGACATGCATTAAGTTATACGTGGACTGTATTGGGAGGTCTCTCTTATAAGTCCTTACTGGCACTAGCACGCACCACTTAAGGGGTTAGAGCCCCATTTTCCCTCCCATCCCCAGACATCAAGAATGACATAAGGTGCCCTAAAAGTCCTACATCGAGCTGGAGGAGAATTCATTCAGTGCAGGACTGACGGCAGAAGACAACCAGAAGGCTACCTTCTGAGGACCCCCTCACACGCCCTGGTGTAGGGGGCATGCTCGGAGTGGGGCTAGGGACAGGAGATGGATGTTTGAACAGGGAGATTCCAGGCAGCATGAGCACCCCATAGGGCAGCTCAAGGAGGCTATTCTAACTTCGACTGGCGCCCAGGGCTGGCAAAGTTCAGCTGAGGGCCTCCATAGGCCCTGGAGCAGTCACAATTGGGAGAGTGCAAAGATGGCTTAATGCCACTCTAGCACCTCCAGCCCCCTAGGCAGTGAATTCCGTGCTGTGCCTCAGAGTCCTGAATGGAGGTGTTTCCATTCACCCCACACCACCTCCAGCACAGGATACCAACAGTATCCGTCCTACAATTATCATCACCCGTTCCCGGGTACACACCACACTAGTTTCTTCAGACTACCTCTGGTCTCTGTAACTCTGTTAATAGTTCACCCTACTGTTACTGGCCATGGCTATATACTTATGTTCTAAATAGCCAACAATACACCATCCATAGATGATGATGGCCAGAAGGTCTCTCTCATCTTTCCTTAGAGAGGTGCAGCCTGTGGAAACTGTGGGACCCAACACACAGTGCTCTGCTATGGCCTGGTGGAAGGTCACTCATTTCAAGACGGCCACTGTATGATGTGGCATGTATTTCCTGCAGCCTGCACCCCTGTGAGAAAAATGAGAATATAATCTGCTCCTTGTGAAGAGAATGGGTTGTGGTCCTCAGGCTCTAGGCAATAGGTCAATGCAGCCTTCGCTTTGGGCAAAATTTGAGTAGCCCTGATGCAAACTGAGTTTATGTTTCCATACATATGTGGCAACACATATGCTTTCAGTCTATGAAGGCTTTTATCGTACAGTAGGAGAAAAAGCAGAATGAAGGAAATACAGTCCCCAAAGGAGAGTACTGTGTATGTGGCTCCTCTGAACCAGGCGGCAACAATTCCATGAACAAAATGGCTGCCGGCCCTGCACACAGGAAGTTCTTAGAAATGTAACAGTGCAAGAGATAGGAAATAAAAGGCATCACAGTGTCATAGCCATATACATAGGGTTGGCAATGGAAACAGTAACAAAAACATAATTACACCTGTGAAAGCTTGTGCTTGGGGAATACCATAAAATATAATAACCGTGTTTATTTTTCCTGAAGCAATTTAGCCATTTATCTGAGCAGAGACTTTGGAGCCAATAACTGTGTTATACTGCTGAGATGCTGGGAATAGTAAAGTTCAGCTTTATCTGAGCTTTTACCTAGATGGCTTTGTGTCTTGGGTGGCCGCAGTGCAACAAACTTTGTTATCTAGGTTAACGAGCAGCAAGAACACAGTTTCTTTGTGCTGTGTGACAGATGGGAGTTAGTTTTAATTTTCAGGAAACGGGAGACACTGGCAGGGACGAGGGTGACTCCAAGCCAAAAAGAGATGGAAGTTGTTCCGTGGAAAGCTGGGCAAGTAACTCTTTAGTAGGCATGTAAGGAGCATAGTTCAGTTTTAGTAGCCATGGCATTGTCTGCACTCTTCTCATTGTCATGGTTACTTATAATGCCCAATTTACTATGTGTTGGTATAGTGCTGGACATAAAACAAACACACCATAAGAGACAGTCCATGCCATGAAGTGCTTAAGATCTCCCAAGCTAAACTGGGTCAAGATATGCCCATGGTTGGATGGAGGCATAACTTCCCCTCCCCCAACCCACCCACAAGTGCTGCAGGAAGTGCTGTTGCTGGTTTTCCTAGCTGGTGTTTGCTCATGTGTTTTTTACAGCACTCAGTACAATGGGGCCCTGGTGGTGTTTGGGGTGTCCAGATTCTACTGTAATACAAATAATACATGGGTGCATCTTATGAGCACCAACCCAGAATGTAAAAGTATTTGAAGACTTTCTGGGGTGGAGGAAGCGAGGGACAGGACACCGTGCTCCTGCAAGGAACAAACCTAAAAACAACTATATTCAGGAGTATGCTCTGTCAGGATGTTTATTTGTTGAAAGGAACTCCTTCAAAAAGGGTGTAAATTTAGTTCCTATCCTCTGTGTGTGTACACTGCAGGAGGAGGAGGGGGAATGCTACTTCTTTAAAATGGACTCATAATGTTTCACATTATTTATGTGTTTGGTTTAATTTATAATGATTATGATACAGTAGTTTATTTGTATTATGGTTGCATCCAGAAGTCCCAGCTTAGATCCGTGCCTCATTGTACTAGGCGTGGTACACAGACATAGTAAAAGAGTGTCTCTGTCTTTGAGAGATTGTAATCTAACTAGCTAGACAGACAAACCAGGTTGGTATCTTCCACAAACTTTATAAGTGTACTCTCTATGCCATTATCTAAATCACTGAGGAAGGTATTGAATAGAACCGGACCAGAACTGATCTCTGCGGACCCCACTCATTATGCCCTTCCAGCATGACTATGAACCACTGATAACTACTGTCTAGGAACAATTTTCCAAACAGTTATGCAGCCACCATATAGTAGCTCCATCTAGGTTGCATTTCCCTAGTTTGTTTTTGAGAAGGTCATGTGAGACAGTATCAAAAGCTTTACTAAAGTCAAGATATACCATGTTGACTGCTTCCCCCCTACCCACAAGGCTTGTTACCCTATCACAGAAAGCTATCAGATTGGTTTGATGATTTGTTCTTGGAAAATGCACGCTGACTGTTACTTATCACCTTATTATCTTCTAGATGTTTGCAAATTGATTGCTTAGTTACTTGATCCATTATCTTTCCAGGTACAGAAATTAAGCTGACTGGTCTGTAATTCTCTGGATTGTCCTTATTCCCTTTTTATAGATTGGAAAAGGGCAAATAGAGTGCCAGTCTTCTGGAATCTCTTCCCTCTTCCATGACTCTCTTCAATTGTTTTTCTCCTTAAACCTGCTTCCCATGGGATCTTATCGACCAACTCCCTGAGTTTGCTAAAGTCTGCCTTCTTGAAATCCATTGTCTTTATTTTGCTGTTCTCCCTCCTACCATTTCTTTCACCCAAGCTGCCTTCCACTTTCAAATTCTCAACCAGTTTCTCCCTATTTGTCAAAATCAAATCTAGAAAAAAATCAAATCTAGAACAGCCTCTCCCCTAGTAGCTTTCTCCAGCTTCTGTAATAAAAACTTGTCTCCAATACACTCCAAGAACTTGTTGTGCCTGGTTGTGTTATTTTCCCAACATATGTCTGAGTAGTTGAAGTCCCCCATCGCCACCAAGTCCTATGCTTTGGATGATTTTGTTAGTTGGAGCTTCTAGGTGCTACCATTATACAAATACATAATAATAAAAACAACTCATTTCTCATGAGCCACTGCGCAGCCATCAGATGGTAACAACTTTCAGTCACTGCTGACACCATTACCAAACCCATCCACCTCTGGGCACTGACACCATTGTGATAAGAGTGCATCACTAGCTCAGACACCAAGGTGGCCTCTGCATTTCCAGAGCTCTCTATCTCTATTTATGGCCACTCCATAGTGTAGTTACACTACAAGAAAACACAGTTATGGAACGGGCCCTTTTAAGTGATGATTTGTGAGGAGAGCACAGCAAACCCTGGCACTGTCACCGCCAAAAAACACTGGGTGCCTTTTAAAAACATAGAATATATTAAAGATTAAATAAAGGCCCCATTATCAAAACTGGAGCTGATTAAAAGTAGTAGAAGTGGGAAACGTATCTTGCTTGCCTGATCTTTCTGAAAACTCATTGTTCACTGTGGTTTTGAATCTATACTTGCAGAAGTATTTCCCCGAACACGGCATTGACCTACGAATTTCAGCAAAACACTGGAGAGTGCTTAAGAGGATACATCTCTGCCAAGAGTTTCCTGGGACTTTTCATTCTTCCTCTATCAGCACTACTTTCAGCAGTGATGCAAAGAGACGGCATCCAAGAGGCATGTGAGAGCCCAATTCACAATAAAGATGGAATCTATGTCTACACTTAAACCACTATAACGACACAACTGCACCACTGTTGCTGTGCCTCTGTAGCACTTCAGCACAGACACTCAGTATAGTGATGAGAAAAAGTCTCTTGTTGCAGTAGTTAATCATCCTCCCTAAGAGGCAGTAGCTAGTTAATAAAATAATTTCTCCATCCATGTAGCACTGTGTACACCAGGGGTTAGGTCATCTTAACTACATTGCTCAAGGAGAGCTGAGTTGACCTAACTTCTTAGTATAGATCTGGCCAAAGATTTTCTTGCTACACAGCTGATCTAAACAGTATCACTGAACTATCAGCATTGATCTTTGCACTGGACATTTACTCATTAGCAATGCCAAGTCAGGGCTTTAGTGCTGAATGAAAAAAAAAAAAACTTTACTCACCAGAACTTTATTTTCAGTCACATCAGAGTTTACAACTTCACAGCCAGCAAAACATGGAGAGATGTATTCAATCCCATCAGCACCACATATAGGGTTATAGGCCTTATCGAGGCAGTTGCATTCACTGTTACATTCAAAAGACTGTTGTCCAACAACAGAGCTACAGTAGAAGGAAAGAAATGACTATATTAATATATACATTGTGGGTTTATGTAGTATATCATATGTATATAGATATTAGGGCTTGTCTTCACTACCTGCTGGATAGGTGGGTACTGATCAATCTATAGGGGATCGATTTATCACGTCTTGTCTAGACACAATAAATCGATCCCCAAAGGCCTCCCCATCGACTCTGGTACTCCAGCTCACCAAGGGGCACAAGCAGAGTTGATGGAGTAGCCTGCTGCCACTGTGAGGATGCCAGGGAAGTCAACCTAAGATGTGCTGACTTCAGCTATGTATCTTAAGTCGACCCCTCCCCGCCGCAGCCCCGCTAGTGTAAACCTGGCCTAAGTGAACAAGAGCTTGCTTGCTTAACACTGAAAGTGTGTATTTGTGGATTCTGCCAAACCCACAGAAAATATAATTTCCATAGATTAATTCTTGTACCACCAAAAAAACCCTTTAAAAGTTTGAAAGTCTGGCCATGAACAAAGGATGCAGCCACTTATATTTGTGCCATATATTTCTCCTTCAACTACCACCACCCCACGCAAGCAGAACTAAGCAGCTCATGAGAACTAATGGTACCACATCAGGAACATGCAAAAGTAAAAAATTCCCAATTCAGAATTAATATTTTCTTCTTTAGTATCACCGTGTGTGAGCAGGCTCCTTCTGCTCTAAACTACAGCCCACACACTGAGTAGTCAAAATCGCCCTCTACCAGGAGTCTCTTTTTTTTCTTAATAGAGGGTAAGGTTCTGCCTGCATTTCAACATATAGAGAGGTGGCCATTATTTCAAAATATTCTCCTATGTTAACATCTTAGTAAATTATCAACCGGTGAATGATGAGTCAAGCATTTTCCAGTATGCATTTTTGATTCTGAATTATTTGTGATAAAATTCATTAAACTTGAGGTGTTTGTGGCCTTTTTGCAGCTTTTTGTTTGTTTATTCAAATCCTGTGTAGATTTTGTGGAGTTCACGTGCAAAGGGACACTTATGAATCAGTCAGTCAATGAAAATGTGCCAGAGGGCCAACCTTATGATCTATATTTACAAGTAGTACCTTCGCCTGTAGTTAAGGCCAGCAACTTTCTGCGTAGGGCAGCCGAGGAAGAGGAGGGGAAAGGCAAAGATCACACAGAGGAGCATGCCGATGACACACATGCCACCACACTGTTTCAGAGTCATTTGAAACTTCTTCATGATGGCTCCACCCACCACTATTCCAACCATTGCTCCAGGGACGTTCACAGAGCCTTGGGAACAGAAAGAAGAGCAAGAAAGTTAAGATCCAAATATCAGTGATAACACTTCAACATCTTCCAGTCAACGCAGAACACAGTAAATGGATTAAATGGTAACTGATAGATCTCAAAACATAATTGTAAATAATAATTCCCTGTTCTTTTCATCTAATTTTTCATCAGTAGATCTCAAAGCACTTTACAAAGGAAGTAAGTACCAGATCTCCATTTTACAGAGGGAGAAACTAAAAAGTGAAGTTACTTGCCTAAGGTCACCCAGCAGACCAATGGCAGAGCCAAGACTAGAGCCCAGGTCTCCTAAGGCCCAGCCTAGTGCTCTATCTATAAGACCCACTGTCTCCCATAAGTAAGGATAGAAAATTGTCATCCAGTGGGGGAATTTCTATCAGTAGGCTCTGTTCTTGGTTCTATGCTATTTGATATGTTTATCAATGATCTGGAAGAGAACATAAAATCATTGCTGGGAAAGTTTGCAGATGACACACAAATTGGTGGAGTGATAAATAATGAAAAGGACATGCCAGTTTTACAAAGCCATTTGGATCACATGAAAATTTGGCCTTGCCTGAACAACATCCATTTCAGAACAACTAAATTAAGAACATACATCAAAGTCGGGGACTGTACTTTGGAAAGCAGTGGCTGAGAAAAAGACTTAGCGGTCATGGTGGATAACCAGATGAATATGAGCTCCCAGAGTGAAGCAGTGGCTGAGAGAGCAGACGTGATCTCTGGTTTATCAGCAGGGGATAATTGCATTAAAAGTAGGGATCTAGTCTGAATTCTGTATATAGCATGATTGAGATCCTTACTGGATTACTGTTTCAGTTCTGATGTTTACTCTGTAAAAATATTTAACTCTCTACTACAGACCCATCTCCTTCTGTCCAAACTACAATTTCCTGTATCTCTCTGACATTTCCTCATGGGTGACTAGCTGTCAGCTCAAGCTCAGTCTGACTAAAATAGAGATCTTCATCTTCCCCCTCAAGCCCACCCCACATCTCCTTTCTTGGTCACTGTGTCCAGTACTTCTATCTTGCCTGTCACTAAGGCCTATAACCTCAGTATCATCTTCGACTTGGACTGCTTTCTAGGTCCACACACCCAGGTTATGTCTAAGTCTTGCAGATTCTTTCTGCACGACAGCTTTAAGATATGGCCTCTCCTAGCCATCCACGCACCTAAAGCTCTTCATCTCACATCTCGATTACTGCAACAGCTTTTTCTCTGGCCTTGGCAAGCGGAAGCTTGCCCTTCTTGTATCTAGTCAGAAAGCTGCTACAAAAATCATATCACCCCTCTCTTTGCATCCCTCCACCTGAATCTCCCTTCTCTACCGTATCAAACATAAGCTACTTATTTTAACGTTCAAGGCCCTCTACAGCCTATCTCCACCCTACCTGTCATTTCTTATTCTCTATAGAAATGTCCAGTCATCCCCAAGATGCCAGCCTCCAATGCCCACTTGTTCAATTTTCAAACAAGAGACTTTGTGCTTTCCCTCATGCTTGGGTGGTATGCCCCTTCTGTATCTGAAATGCAATGTCTTTGTTCTCTTTCAACTCCCTCCTTAAAACTCTCCTTTTCCATGCCGCCTACAAAAACTTGACTATGGTTAAGCTGCAGACGTGCTGAGACCACTGGTTGCCATGCTGACCAATACTGTCTTATTGGTTCCCCATCAGTCCACCTGAATTCATCTGTTGTCTGTTGTCTTATGCTTAGATTGTAAGCTCTTAGGGGGCAGTTCTGTTTGTACAACACAATGGGGTCCTGGTACATGAGTGGGGTTCCTAGGCACTATGATAACACAAGTAATAATAAAAATTAAAAAGTATGTTAACAATAGGAAAGGATTCAGAAAAAAAGTATAAGAATGATTCATGGTCTGGATACAACAAGATACAAAATAGTTCAGTCTAAAGAAAGATTAGAAGGTGACTTGATCATGGCATATAGATACCTACATGGAGAAAAGATTTCTGCTAATTGAGGATCTAGGAGGCAAAGGAATAACAAGTTCCAATGCCTAAAGCTGACGCTAGACAAATTCAGACCAGAAATAAGGTGCATATTTTTAACAATGAAGGTGATTAAGCAACAGAACACCTTATTAGGGACATGGTGAATTCAGCCTCCTGTAGTCTTTAAATCAAGACTGTGAGTCTTCCTAAAAGATCCACTCTAGCTCAGCCAGAATGAATGGTTCTGATCATAGAATCATAGGACTGGAAGGGACCATGAGAAGTCATCTAATTCAGTCTCCTGCACTCATGGCAGGACTAAGTATTATCTAGACCAGGGGTCTCAAACACGCAGCCCGCGGGCCGCATGCAGCCCCCAGGGCTCTTCTGTGTGGCCCGCCTAGCTCCCTGGGCGCCCCTGGCCCCACCCCTGGCCCTTCTTCCAGAGCCGCACCGCCAGGCAGCACACCTGGAGGCTGGGGCTGCGCGCTCTCCCCTCCCCTGGAGCCACGCGGGCAGACTCCGGGAGCCAGAGCTGCGTGCTGCCCTCCTCCCCCTGAACCGCGCTGCATGGGCAGCGCTCCCGGAGGCCAGGGCTGTGTGCTCCCCCCTCCTCCAGAGCCGTGCCATGCCGGCAGCACTCCGGGGACCAGGGCTGCGTGCTGCTCCTCTCCCCCGGAGCCGCACCACGCAGGCAGCAGCTCCAGGGGCCGGGGCCGGGGCTGCATGCTTCCCCCCTCCCCTGGAGCCACACGGAGCAGCTAGGAGCCTCATGGTAAGGGGGCCCAGGTTGGGGGGCGGGGGTTAGATAAGGGGCGGGTGCAGTCAGGAGACAGGGAACAGGGTGGGTTGGATGGGGGTGGGGTTCCAGGGTGATGGTTAGGGGGCGGGAGATGGATAGGGGTCGGGGCAGTCAGGGAAGAGGGACAGGAGATTGGGTAGCAACTGAGGTCCTGGGGGGTGGTTGGGGGTGAGGGGTCTCTGGAAGGGGCAGTCAGGGGGCAAGGTCGGGGGGGTTGGATGGGTCGGGGATTCTGAGGGGGCAGTCAGGGGGTGGGAAGTGGGAGGGGGCCAGATAGGGGGCAGGGTCTTCACTACCTGGCCCTCCATATAATTTTCCAAACCCGATGTGGCCCTTAGCCCAAAAAGTTTGCCCGCCCCTGCGCTAGAAGACGTAAGGCAGCTCCCCCTGGCCCTTCGTGTCCTTTGCATAGGTCTGGTCCCATGTCCCTTTCTTCCCCTCTGAGAGCCTTTTTCAGCCCCCCGCTTGATACTGGGTAGAAACCTGTTTGCATTCCCCGCCCCCGGGGTAGAAACCTGTTTGCATTCCCCCACACCCCGCACTCCTCCTGCACTCCCTGGTGGCAGGGAGGGGACAGCGTTGGGATGGGGACTTCGGGGAAGGGGTTGGAAAGGGGTGGGAAGAGGCGGGGCAGGGGCGGGGCCTCATGGTAGGGGTGGAGTGGGGGGCGGGGCTAGGAACAGTGAAGGAGCGTGTCAATTATGCGGCCCTCGGGCTAATGCACTAGTCCACATACAGCCCTTGTGGTCATTTGAGTCTGAGACCCCTGATCTAGACCATCCCTGACACGCGTCTGTCTAGCCTGCTCTTAAAAATCTCCAGTGATGAAGATTCTACAACCTCCCTAGTCAATTTGTAATTTGACCAAGTTGATATGTGGAGAAACCCTAAGGCCTGTAGTAAACAGGAAGTTATGCTAGACGATCAAAGTAGTTCTTTTGAACTTAAAATCGATGAATCATCTGGGGATAACCTTAGAGCTCTTAAAATATTTTTGTTACTTCTCAGCCACATTTCCTTTCTGGTGAACTAGGTCCTTGATATATTTAATACTCTTCCCTGTGCTCAAACACCATCCACAGTTAAGTTCCTATTATCACATCTTAAATCAAAGATAATTAGGCCTTTGCTGAGTGGACCGTAGGGTGTGGCTTACACTTCTGATTTCTTTCACTGCCCTTCAGTAACTAAGAAAAGTGGAGAGTGATTAAGCAAATTCACTCGGGTTGTAACATCTCCCAAGAAGTACCATCACCTGGAGGGGCTTGCATATGCTGGTTCAGACTGGATTTTCTAGAGAATCAATAGACAAAGAAAGGACTTTTGGATAAAGAGTCTGAGTCTAAAATGAATCAGGGCCTTCTTTCTGATCCAGCAAATGAACAGCCCCTTCTGTCTAAAAGAAGGGCCCCAATCCTTAGGGAAGGGTTGGAAGGACTGGCACCAACCAGGGCCTTTGTGGAGATGAGGGTAGTGATCTTTTATCAGCTTATTAGAATGGGTGTAGGTTATTTATTGTTTGTACTATGTTTTCTCTGTAATGCTTTTACTGTACAAATAAATGTGCTTGCTTAGAAAGGGCTGCGTAGTAACTTAAAACCATATGCAATTGCGCTGTTTATAGCTTCTGAGGAGAAAAGTAAAGGAGGCCTGCTTCAGCAGTTTGACTTTCTGGGGAATTCACAGTGTAAGCAGAGAACTGTGCAGCCTGGAAATTCCCTAGTTAGGAGGGTGGGAGATGTGTGTCTCTGCACAAAAGAGGCAATGGCTAGGGAGCTGGAAATCTGAGAGCGGGTGCC
>ML677344.1:3077886-3198434 GCA_007922305.1 Dermatemys mawii | reverse complement strand
TCGTGGGCTAGTACCCACTTCGTCGGATGCATCCGACGAAGTGGGTACTAGCCCACGAAAGCTTATGCTCTAAAACTTTAGTTAGTCTTTAAGGTGCCACAGGACTCTTTGTCACTTCTGCAATTCCAGACTAACACGGCTACCCCTCTGATTCTTGTCGTACTTTGATTTCTCCACACATGAAGAGCAAACAGATGGGACCATCTTTTTGTTCTGTGTTTGGACAGCACCTAACATAACTGGGTTTTGTTTGAGTTTTGCTGTCACCCATTTCAAATTCCATTGAATTTGGGATAGCCTAAGACTAAACAAGGGCTTCAGTGCTCCCTAGCATGTACAGTAAGAGCTGGAATGTCTCCAGTAGTAACAGGCAGTACTTACCTATGATCATGTTGGCAAATGAGGCAGTGAGAGAGAACTGCCTCTCCAGGAATTTGCCCATGAATGTTGCTAAACCTGCAACCATGGCGGACAGATTAACTTGGGCCAAAACTACCAGCAGATAGACTGGATGCCGGAGATTTCTCAACAAAACCAGAGGAAAGACTGAAATGAAAAGAAGAACTAATAACAAAAACATATTCATATACAGAGCTGGCTGAAAAAGTGAATTTCCATCTCACAGCAGGTTGGCATGCATCCCACTAGCATTATAATACTTAGAATGATATAATTCACTGATAAGAGTAGTAATAATATAAAGGAGACAACTAGCGAGGAGGTTTGTGAAACAGATACTGGAAATTAATTAAGTGACACAGAATTGGTTCCAGGTCAGCCAGTACACATACACAAAAATATTGAGCTACCTACCATGCTAATACATCTTTAACAGCTATGGCAGAAATTGGAAGAGGGGGGCAGCAAGGAGCATCTCCATAGCTATTGAATAGACTTGATTAACTGCGGATAAGACCTTTTCATATTTAGCAACTGCTGAAACCCACACACATTAAGACCTTTGAATGGTATTTACTTCAGTTCAAAATACACACACACACACACACACACACACACATTAAATATAAAAGACCTGAGTTAATGGAACATCGTTTTTAAATGCATGAGTCAGGACTTCAGAGTTAGGGTTCTGAAAGAACCGCTGCTGTGTCTCCTAATATGCCTGGATTGCAATAGGGTCTTTCATTCTGTGACCACACTGGATGTAATGCGCTTTTGTAGCTGTTTTCACCCCCAGGATCTACAAGTGCATTACAAAAGGTGGTTAAGTATCATTATCCTCTCTGTGTGGCTGGAGAAACTGGCACAGGGAGGCAGATGGAAATAGATTGTGCAATTTCCATGCAAAACTGCATTGCGGTGCAGCCCCCCTTCCTGAGCTTCCTGCTTTACTGGTGGGTGTGTATATCTGGAGATGGAACCATCTTCTAACGCAGGGGTGGGTAAACTACAGCCCACAGGCCACATCCGGCCCATGGGCTCGTCCGGCCAGGTCCCTGAGCTCACCAAGAAGGCTCCCCCTACCCCCTCCCCTACTGTCCCTCTGCAGCCTCAGCATGCTGCGTGGGCAAATCTCTGGGGCACAGGGCTGCGCAGCAGTGTGTCTGGCTCCAGTCACTTCTCTGAGCAGCGTGGTAAGGGGGCCGGGGCCAGAGCCGGGTGGTTGGATAAGGGGCAGAGGGTCCTGGGGGCAATCAGGGGAGAGGGATTGGGGCTGTTGGAAGGGGCAGAGGGTCTGGGGGGGCAGTCAGGGGATGGGGAACAGGGGGGTTGGATGGGGCTCTGTCAGGGAGCAGGGGAGTGGATAGGGGTCGGGGCAGTCAGGGAGAGGGAGCAGGGGAGGAGTTGGAGGGGGTAGGGTCCCAGAAGTGGTGGTGGGGGTGGTGGGGTCTCTGGAGGGGGCAGTCAGGGAACAAGGAGCAGGGGGGCTTGGAAGGGTTGGGAGTTCTGAGGGGGGAAGTCAGGGGGTGGGAAGTGGGAGGGGGTTGGATGGGGGCAGGGCCAGGCTGTTTGGGGAGACACAGCCTTCCCTACCTGCCCCTCCATACAATTTTGAACCCCGATATGGCCTTCGGGCCAAAAAGTTTGCCCACCCCTGTTCTAGGATGCTGTAGCCTCCACCCTGCCATGATGTGCATGGCCTGCTCCATGTGACGTTGTGGTAGCAGAGCATGTCTAGCCAAATGGTTTTAGATCCCAGACTCAGGATGTTAGATCACAGATTGTCTTTGTTTTGGAAAAGTGCAAGGGATTTTCCCATCATTTGGGAGCTGCTCAGACTTCCCGAATTCACAGCACACATTTGTTGTGACCCCTGGCTTTATTCCCACACTATAAATACTATTATATTACGCTGAAATCAGTAGAACCCCGAACTGTCCCGGGGACAGATGCTGAACATCCCTCAATAGAACCATAGACAGTAGAGATGGAAATGACCTATTGGAAGCTAAATCTGAGTCACACATGTAGTTCCAGTCACTGCAATGGGAGTACGAATGTGAAAGGATGCAGACGAATGTCATCCAGACCATCCGCGCAGGAGCCAAGGCTGCTCCCTGTAGTATTCTGGCTTTTCTAATTTGGAGTAATTCTGGTGCTGGAGCTTTGCTAACTTCCCTTGTGTAACTGACCTCGTTATCTGAGAACATCCCCAATGCCTTGCCTGAATTTTTTTTCCTATGCACCATTTCATCCTCTTATTGCTAGTTATTATTCATTTAACTGCTTTAGACACAGTTCTTCCCACCCTTGAAATTCACTCCTCAGATATTTGTAAACCGTTATCTTCTCCTATGGGGCCTGAGCCTGGAAGAGTCACAACACCTACAACTCCCAGGGACTTCCAGAGGAGTTGAGAGAGCTCAGCAGGATTGGGTTCTGGAGGAGGAATCCAGACTGGGGGAATAAGAGCCCAATTCTGGTCACCCTGAAGTCAATGATAAAAATCCCATTGACTTCAGTGGTGCAAGGTCAGACCTCTAGGGCCAAATTCTGCTCTCACGTACACCCATTTAACCTCACTGAAGTCAACAGGGCTGAATGGGTGTAGATGACGACACAATTTGTTCTTTTCATTTTGTAGCCTTTAAATCAGCTACAGCCCATCTGGGCATTTTCTTCTGCTCCAACTGAATTGAGCAATTTAAGGCCCAACTCAGCAAAGCATGGAAGCACTTTAAGCATGCACTTATTTGTTTAGCTGATTAGCAAATGGCCTTAAACATACACTCAAATTCTTTGCTGAATTGCAACACAAACTTGCGTGCCACATGGAATTTTCCTCAAGCTTGGCTTATCTCCAAGTAGGTTTTTTTAAGCTACTAGTTTTAAAAGAAAGCTCTTTCCGGTCTGTTCAGGCCAGCAGTGTGAAAGCTAACAGATGGTAGAGCACTTTCTACCAGGAATACACTGTGAAATATATTTTCCTTTCCAAAAGAAACATTTCTAATTATAATTGGCATCTGTGAGCTCAGTCCGGGAAATGGCCATCACTCAGCCCTGTCGCTGTGGGATCCCAGTGCAAAAGCCTCTAAGCCTATTTTGAAAGTGCTTTAATATTAATAATGAGCCAAAGCCAGAGCAAACTCACTGAAGCCAATGGGCATTTGCCTGAGTAAAGGCTCAGTAAACACTGGGTCAGGACGGCCTTCAGATCTGGCCCATAAATAATACATAGCACTTACACCTAGAACACTGGATCTTCAAAACATTTCTAAAGTGTAGATTTATTAATATTTATATTTACAGAGTGCAAACACTAAAGAGGGAGAGGAATTATTTAGTGTGGTACCTGGGGATCGAACTACAAGCAACAGGGTTAAATTAAAAAGGGGAAATTTGGGATGAATATCAGGAAAATCTTCTTGCGTTAAATTCCCATTCAGGTACTGATGCTGCTACCCCTACTCACGCTGAGCAGCACCGACACTTAGATTGGTGACTTTCCTGTGTAAGTGCTAGTCAGGCACTGGAGCCTTTTTGTGCTATGTGAAAACAACAATACACTAGCTAATTCAATATAGGGAACAATCTTGTAGTGGCTCCAGGTAGATGAACCAGAGGGCATAATAGGTCTTTTCAATCTCTGATTCCTATGATTCTCCAAGTTCCAGGTTCCTAGCCCTGTATTCAGATTACATGCCCACATACCTCCCTTCATATTGGTTTTAAAGAGAGAAGGCATTATGTGATATTCAATACTGAATGAGCAAACACTTTATCTAAAGAGTCTCATTTTTTAATAATAGTTAAACCATGGGGAACTAATTTAATTTCTTATCTTCCACGAGGCTGTCCTCGTGACACTCCTGGTGTCACACATGATATCCCTCTTCTGCAAGATGGCCACTCCAGCATTAATGCTCAGGAATGGGGGTTGTAATTAAAAACATTAAAGAACTTCAGTTCAGCGTTTCGACAGGGCAGTAAGCACTCCTCACCAGATGAATTTTTAGACAGTTAAAATGAGCAAAATAGGACAATTTTCTTTTAAGAAACTACTGATCCTCCTATATGTGGCCGTCCAATATCTTGACAGATGAAAGGAGATGTGATAAAGTTGGTCCGTCCGTGGTGCTTAGCAATGGTATGGGAAAAGAGCATGATGCGTGAGTGGCAAACCTTCCTACAGTGGCTACAGGTCCACTTGTCAAATAGAAGCTGAAGCACACTCTGCTTCCTGGTTGATAAGACTCTCTGCTGGCTCTGATGGCTCTCTGCAGTGACTGCACCAGTCTCAACCCGGGTTCTCCAAACTGTGCGATTGTGGGCAGGATTCTCCCAGTTGTTAGTGGGAAAGCTGAATTTCTTGAGGCCCTGCTTGACTTTGTCACTGTACTGGAGCTTTGGCCTTCCACTGCATTGCGGGCAGTTCTTAAATTGGCCATAGAGTGCAACCTTCAGCAGACCATCTTGAGGCATACACTCCATGTGTCCCAGCCAGCAAAGTCTGCGAACATCCAGTCTAGTCTGCTTGTACCGTAGGCTGGTTTTCTCAAGGATCTTGTTACTGGTGATCTGTTGGTCTCAAGTAACTCCAAGGATTTTTCTAAGGCAGTGGAGGTGAAAACTGTTCAATCTCTGCTCTTGCTTGAGGTACGTAACCCAGCTTTCACAACGGTAAAGGAGGGTACTAAGGACATAAGTCTGATAAACAGACACCTTTGCGTTCAGGGTTAGCAATGTGTTCCAAACACATCAGGTAAGTTTGCCAAAAGTAACAGAAGCATTGTCGATTCTAGCATCAAGTTCCCTATCAAGGTTAAGTGAGCTGGCAAGAATTGAGCTGAGAGAGCAGACATGATCCACAGTGTCCAGCGCTTCATTATTGACATGGATTTTAGTGGAATGTTGGTAGCTGGTGACATGACAACTGTTTCCTTGATACTGATTACCATGCCAAACTTCTATATTACTGCATTAAAATGTCAAAACAGCAATGTGGAGTAAAAATTGGATTTTTTCTCCTTCATTTCTCTGTCAAATAAATTTCACTCTGCCTCTGTTTCAGCAACAGGAAGTATAAAGTTTATTGATGATTCAGACTGGAGATTCTGAATTGTGTTTTTATATGCTGCTGTGCACAAAAGACTACCAAGGCCAATAAAGGAAAGAAGTTTAGCATCAGAAAGAATGAACAAAAGAAATAAGGCAAATAATAGACACTGGGGGCAAAATTCTAATCTGAGTTGCACTGCTGTAAACTGGGGATGAGCCTATTGACTTCACGGAGTTACTCCAGATTTATACCTAAAGCCAAATTCTGGTTCCACTGAAGTCAATAGGAGTTTTCTCATATAATGTGACTGACTACTGTAAAATGGTACTGAATACCAACATTTTATCTCTCTCTAGATATACTGTACACACATACCCCTAAACACCCAGGTCTGCCAACTTATAGTCTGTCTACTTACTATCCCACTGGACATGGAGCCTAGAGAGAGATCCATTCCTGCTAGTTATTCTGTACTGGAACAAAAGATTAGTATTGTATGAAGAACAGCAGGCAAACAACGCAGATATCCATTGAACCCAGACAAAAGGGTATAAGGCATTTAGTTAACCATGGTCTAGGAATATCAGATAGTTTAACATACTGGGCCAGATGCTTTGTAACTGAATGCTCCTGCGACTGTTGCTTTTTGAAATCGGTGTTAAATGCTAACAATGAGCAGGGTATTTGTGTCTCTAGAGTATTATACTAATACTGCAGTCCAGCAGCACCGCAGCTCTGCAATGCCACTTCCAGTGTATTCTTTAGTAAGTGTTATTACTTTTTAGTTATGTAGCACTAGCCTCTTTACAGTCAGGTCTCTACCTGGAAGACCTTAGAATAGAGAATCATAGGACTGGAAGGGACCCAGAGAGGTGATCTAGTCCAGTCCCCTCCACTTCTGGCAGGACTAAGTATATAGTATAAGATATACTAAGCATATCTTAGAGCAAGGGTGGGCAAACGTTTGGGCCCGAGGGCCACACTGGGCTTCAAAATTGTGCAGAGGGCCGGGTAGGGAAGGCCCCGCCCCCTATCCAACCTCCACCCACTTCCTGCCCCCTGACTACCCCCCTGAGAGTCCCCACCCCTCCACCCCCGCCTTTCTTGTCCCCTGATCGCCTCCTCCAGAGACCCCCCCCAACTCTAATTGCCCCCCAGGATTCCACTCCCTATCTAGCTCCCCTGCTATCTGTTCCCTGACTTCCCCCTCCCGAGACCCCCCAAACACTAATCACCACCCCTGGCCGCCACCACCTAAGCCCCTCCCACACTGGCTTACCTGCTCAGCTGGACACGGGGCCCCATGGCTCGCAGCGATCTGCCTGGCCATGTGTCTTGCTAGGGCGCCCTGGGCCAGAGTGTGGGCCCCGCGGCTTGCCGTGATCCACCAGGCACCCCAGGCCAGGAGCGCGGGGCCTCGCGGCTTGCTGCGGTTGGCCAGGCACCCCGGGCCGGGAGCGTTGGGCCCCGTGGCAACACACGCTTGGCCCGGCCCCCCAGCCAGGAATGCTGAGCCATGCGGCAGGATGCGCTCGTCCCGGCCCCCCGGTCGGGTCCACATGGCCGCGCAGCAAGACACACTCAGCCCATCCCCCGGGCCGGGAGCGCGGGGCCACTTGGCTTGCCACACTCGGCCCGGGGCCGGGAGGGTGGGACCACTGGCCCCGCCCCCCAGCCCAAGCTCGTGGGCCAGATAAAAATGGCCAGCGAGCCACATGTGGCCCGCAGGCCGTAGTTTGCCCACGTCTGTCTTAGAGTCTCAGCTCATGCCGTAGAGAATGTGGAGGCTTAACAGAGAATTGGAAACAAACAGAAACTGGAAGATGTGAAATTTCAGTAGAAATATCTAGGGGATGAAAAACATTACAGAAAAGGCAAGTGTCTTTGAAAAATAACTGAAAATAGGCTACTGTCTAGTTGTGCACGTAGGCAATCTTATTACTATTTCCCTCATCCTCTTGTCCCTTTCCTTCTGTTGTTCATTGCATTCATGGATTATAGCTGGTCAGATATTAGGGCCTAGTTCTGCAAAGTCTCACCTCATTGTTACCCTGCACTTCTCCTGGCTATTTGTGGTCTCCACCTGTTAGCTCTCATCTTATATTTAGATTGTAAACTCATTGGTGCAGAGACCGTCTTGTTGTTATGGATATATACATAGTGCTCAGCATGGTGGACCCCTGATCTCTGATTGGAGCCCCTTGGTGCTACCACAATACAATGTGAGCAATTTTTGATTGTAAGATCTTCGGGGCAGAGACAATGTCCCTCAGCATATTTGTTCAGTACCCCCTCATAAAATGGAGCCCCAATCCTGAATGAGGAGTTTGGATACTATTAAGAATAAATAACAATACTGATAAATTAATGCTGAATAGTTCCACAGTCTTCACTTATTCATATGCATAAAAATTTTCGGGATTGGGCCTTTAGATTGTAAATTCTTTTGAGGCAGGGAATGTCGCTTCCTATGTATTTGTACAATATCCAACACCATAGGACCCTGAGCTTGATTGGTGCCCATGGTCATTGCTGCAGCAATAATAATAAATAATCCAGACTCCCATGCTCTGTGTCTGCTGCTCTCACAACTCCAGGTAAAGAAAAGGTGAATCTGCTCCCATCTTTATCAAGCAGAGGAAATTATTTTTACATTTAAAGTCTGTTTGCAGCCAACCAGAAAAGCAAGCCTGGGCACTGTGAATTCATTCCCTGGCAATGGCTTCCATAGCAAATTTGCTTAGTCTACCAGTGCAACACGATATTCCTAAATGATAATGCAACAAGGGCAACAGGTGATCAAAAAAACTCAGTCTGCTTGTTTAATTTAGAATAGAGCTAGCAAGTGAACAGTGTAACTAGCCAAAGAGACTCCAGTTCATTCTCCCATGCTTGGGGGTAATAAAAATCAGGTTTCCAGAAAATTATAGTGATGAGATTTAGGAAGCCCAGAAGAAGCAGACATGAGGCCAACATCAGAAAGTCACGTTTCATAAGTGAGAGCCACAGAACATAAGAACGGCCATACGGGTCAGACCACAGGTCCATCCAGCCCAGTATCCTGTCTGCCGACAGTGGCCAATGCCAGGTGCCCCAGAGTGAGTGAACCTAACAGGTAATGATCAAGTGATCTCTCTCCTGCCATCCATCTCCACCCTCACCACATCACCACAGTTGGGATTATTTCCTTCAAAACCCCCCTCGGAATACACTCCAAGAATGAGACCCGCTGACCTACCCCAGCACAGACAGACCTTAGCTGTACTTAGAAGAGCACCATAGTACATTAGACAAGTCTGACTTCTAGGCAAGACAGCTATAATAGATGAAGATAATCTGGCACACACACAACTCCTGCAGAGTCCTCCAGACCCTTCACTGGGACAGGGCTCCTGGAGGTTCTTTCCACTCCCTGTGGGCCATGTGCTGGGAAGGGAAGGGTTCCAGGAGGCTCCTCTCTCTCCCTGTGGGCCCTGTGCCAGGCCAAAAGTCCCACAGGCTCCCCCGCTCCCGCTGGACCCTGCATCAGGTTGGGGTGGCTAGACATGAGGCTTGGGCCCCCATTTCCTGGTTTGCATGAGGTTCTGCCTGCCACCAGTGCAGTGAGAGATTGAGAACCCACTGTTAGGAAGTGCTGAACTAACAGCAGAAATAGGGCATTCGGGTTAATATGGGGAGATGTGAGGAACTTTGCTTGATACACTAGTACACGTTCTGCATTATCAGATCAATAAGAGCTCTACAGAGCAAACTTTAGCACACTATCCTGCCTATGCACTAAAGCTGAATGTGCGAGTCAGGCTATGTACATGGAGCAAGTTATAGTCCTATCTCAGACTTTTTATCATGGGTGGTACATATTAGTAGCAAGCTCTTCATTGCCAGGAGGCTGATATATGCTTGGGTGAGCAGAGGAGTCACTTCAGAAACTTTCCAAGATGGGAAAACACCAACTTACTTTTTATGAACTGGGTTAAGGAGAGGCTTTGCATGATTTCTGATTTGGATTTAAGCTGGTTCAGTAGGTCTTTGCTCGTCTTAACTTCACTCTTGCTCCCTTTCACCACCTGAGAAAAGACAAAGAGACTGTTAGTTTTGGACACGCTGACAACTGTTCTGCTGAACTCACTTGGTCTGCCACAGCTGCATCACAGCTGTGTTATTTAAAGAAAAGAAAACACATGCACTCTGATTTATGGCCCAACATTCCAGCCAGAGAAGGTTAAAGAGAATTCCCCCTGTTTCACCCAAGAAGGCTCTCAAACAGTTTACAAGTTAAATAAGAATCTTTTTACCCACCATGGAGAGGCAGCCACTTCTGGGATGGTATGTGGCCGCTGTTTAACAGCAATATATACAGTAGTTATGGGCAAGAAGTGAAGAATACTGTATCCAGTTGAAACTGCGAGAGGAATTTATGAAAGCAAAATGCAATTCTTTCTGTTTAAACTTGACCAGGATACCAAGAAAAAGCCGCTACCCAAGTGAAAAATGTCAGGAGGTACTAAATGACCACAATGGCTCAGGACACCTTGGTTTTACACCCACAACACCTCAACAATCTTAACACCATGCTTGCAGGAGCCATGGTTCATTCCTGGCTTAGCAAGAAGACTGCCAAATACCAAATCACTAACACCCTTCTGCTTAAGTTAGAAGAGCTCAGCAGATCACAGCCAGAGCTGCAGGCCGCCATGTGCTCAGAGGGGTTAATCAGAGGTTTTCAGTAAAGGGATAATAACTGGATTTTCCTTCCCCCATTTCTTTTGTCAAACTGTAGTGAACAGCACCTCATAAATAACAAATTGGGCCATTATCTATGTACAGTAAAGTATGTGCCAGGCTTCTATTAATATAGAAATCCAAGAAAATTAGCTTTAGAGGCGAGCAACAGGAAATGGGACTTATTCACCAGGGGTTGTATTGCACCTCTGGATGCAGGTGAGGCTGGGAGTGGGACTGAAGTCAAGGGGAGCTGCGTACCTAAACCCAGAGCAGAATTCAACCCCCAAGCCAGCTAACAGTACTTTTCATCATCCCTTTGACAAACTGCAGTAAAAGACAAGGGCCAGAGAAGGGCAATGACAATGATTAAAAGCATTACAGGGAGGCAGTCCATGAGAGGAGAGATTTTCAAACCATTTCATTTCTTCTTCTCTGCTGTGTTTAGTGGCCATTTTTCTTTTCCACACTACAGGATTGTTATCATTACTAAGTTAAACACTTGTATCTTACTCATACAGACATCGGGCTGCCTAGAGGCCTTTGAAGACAGGGAAATGACATTGACACAAGACCAATCCGCTGTGTGACTTCTTTGGTTATAGAACCTCCTGCTGTCAGTTGACTCCCAATATATAATAAAACCATTCACCCATTCAATGTCATTGCCATCTACATGCAGCATTGTCAGGTTGTTCATTTCCATTTTATAGGACGCATGCATAGCTTCAGTTTTAGCACCATTGAGCTTAAGTCCAATAGATTCTGCATTTTTTCACAGCTCTTCAAGTACTGGTTGTAGTTCGTGAGTTGTCTCTCCAAGTAAGACAATATCATCCACATACTCAAGTTCTTCTAAAGAGATATCTTTAAATTTCACACTTCTTACCTTGGTCTCAATCAGCTTTGTCATCAGATACTCTGTTAGAATGTTAAATAATGTACTTCTAGAACAATCGTGGGGATTCTACCAAAAACCAGCCTGTAATACAACTGTTGACCCTCATACAACTAAATGTACCATGGTACAGTTCCTCCACTAGGCACATTAATGAAGGTCTCAGGCACCTCATACTGACATAGGAGTATCCACGATGCTGATCAGTGTTCTGAGGCAAAAGCAGCTGCAAAGTCTATAAATGTAATGTTAACTTCCTTTTGTTGCCCTCGGCATTTTTCAATAACATTCTGCAGACCATATATAGCATGGATTGTAGATCGACATGTAGAGAAACCACAATTGGGTCCATCTTGGTTCTTCACATCAATGGTTCTTGGTTATAGCCCCATCCACTATGATTTCTTCCCCCTTCCCAAAGTCCTCTTGCTCAGAAGGATGTTTTTTCCTTTCACAATCAGCATTGCCAGTTGGATACACTGCCACCTCCCAGCCAGCAACCTATAGATGATACGTCAGCTGGTGATGGTATCTGATGAGCCGGGCTGTGAGTTCAGCTCCTCAGACAGCTTCAGGACAAATCCCATCTCCTTTCTATAGGGACACTTTTTTTCTGAATCTGTCCCATGCCAGATTAGATGACACTTTCGGTTCTTTCTAATCCTGTGGTTCTCTGATTCTATGAGTTACTCAGAAGGAAGATCACCATCAACTGAACCACCAGCACCACTTCCTGACTATCAGGGTGTTCCACCAGGAAGCCTTAGGAAGACCCAACCAGGCTGGACTTCCTTTAGCTTAAGCTAACTGAAAGGCTCATGCTGTGCCACTTTGTGATACTCAGATAAGGTTCACTCAGCTCAGAGTTATGCCCCTAGGGAGAGACCCCACTGAGCCAAGCAGTGATGTGGGGACTTGAGGTCAAATCCCAGCAGGTGGTGGGACCAGGTTTTATGACTCTCTTCTGGGGAGCGGGGAGAACCACCCGAGCTGACAATAGTTGTGGGGAAGCCCCAGGCTTCCTATGTATGCTTGAGTTAATGAGGCATAGCAGAGGCTAGGTTCAGAAAGAGGCAGGTCTCCTTTCCACAGAGGAAACAGCTGAAAGTTGTCTGCTAGCAGCATTGGGCTCTGATGAGAAAAAGAGTATCCCTTCCTGTGTGGTATTTCACCTGCAGGGAGAGCACCCATAGGCTTTGACAATCTGGTTTTATTTTGGATTCACCAGATAAACAACAACATATAAATACTCCCAAAATGCAAGAGAGGGATTTTCTCTGCTTAACCAGGAGATCTTGCTGAGGTCTCTCCTGAACATAAGAACATAAGAATGGCCGTACTGGATCAAACCAAAGGTCCATCCAGCCCAGTATCCTGTCTGCCAACAGTGGCCAATGCCAGGTGCCTCAGAGTAAGTGAACCTAACAGGTAATGATCAAGTGATCTCTCTCCTGTCATCCATCACCACCCTCTGATAAACAGAGGCTAGGGACACCATTCCTTACCCATCCTGGCCAATAGCCATTAATGGACTTAACCTCCATGAATTTATCTAGTTCTCTTTTAAATCCTCTTATAGCCCTAGCCTTCACAACTTTGTCAGACAAGGAGTTCCACAGGTTGACTGTGCGCTGTGTGAAGAAGAACATCCTTTGTTTGTTTTAAACATGCTCCCCATTAATTTCATTTGGTGGCCCTTAATTCTTATATTATGGGAACAAGTAAATAACTTTTCCTTATTCACTTTCTCTACACCACTCATGATTTCATAGACCTCTATCACATCCCCCCTTAGTCTCCTCTTTTCCAAGCTGAAAAGTCCTAGCCTTTTTAATCTTTCCTCATATGGGACCCGTTCCAAACCCCTAATCATTTTAATTGCCCTTCTCTGAACTTTTTTTAATGCCAATATATCCTTTTTGAGATGAGGAGACTACAACTGTATTCAATATTCAAGATGTGGGCATACCATGGATTTATATAAGGGCAATAAGATATTCTGCTGTGCAGATGATAGCCCTTGAGACTTAGTGAAAAACATGGTGACAGATACTATTTTAATATTAAATAAATAAGGGATAAAAATCCATCGGGTCACAAAAAATCAGTTCAGAATGAATTTCCTCAGTTACTGAGCAGGTGGAGCTCCAAACAAACAGCTCATTATACCTCCTCCAGCAAATGCTGGTCCCCTTTAGTATTTTTTATTTTTGTATGTGCCTTATTAAAACAACCAAACTTCAGGGGACTCATTTATATTAGACTGGATAATTATTTTTAGCAATTGGTTGCTTCTGTTTTTAAAACTTTGTGCCAAAAATCTGAACACAGAGACAAATCCATCCCTGTTGCCTTCTTGTGCAGTGGCCACTCATACATTAGTACCACAAACACAACCTATTAATCTGGCTCCCCAGAGTTCCTCAAATAATATGGTGTATTTCTAAGACCTTCTGCAAGTGCCTTACAAGCATTAATGAAAGAATCCTCACAACATCCCAGCCCCAAGAGGGAGGCCAGTGTGGTTACCTCAATTTTGTATATGGGGAAACTGAGGCACAAAGCTTGAGTGAGTTGCCCAAGGTCTGATAAGAAGCCTGTGACAATGCTGGGAACAGAACTCAGCTTTTTTCATTCCTGGTCATGTACTTTAACCACAAGACAACCCTTCCCCCACACTTCAAGCTCATTTTAGATGTGGTTTTAGAATAGCCTCTCTAGAATTCTGCCTCAATGTTTTCCTTTAAGCTGTTCCTGTTTATTGAAAGTAACAAAAATAGGTAATATAAGTGGCTGCATAATTGTTAAAGAGCCTTAACAGGACTTTTTTCCATATGTCAATCGGCTCAAGTTAAAAATTAGAGACGTTATCTTCGCTTCCCTTCCTGAACACTATTGTAATATAATGGTGCTGGTGCAGAAAAGGGGCCACATGTGTCTTTCAGAGTGCTCCCCATTCGGCACTCAGTAAAGGCTCTTAGAAGCCCTAAGAAAGGGCGAGGCAACTTCGGGGTGAAGTTGTGATTTACTCTGATTGGCTGAATAACCTTGACTCCTGTCAGCGTCCTCAGTGCTGCTGAACTCCTCTACCTGACCCTGGTAGGAGTTGTGGGGTCTCAGCATGTGCTGGGAGGCTCTCAGCACATTGTGAGTTCAAGCAGCTAGAACCCCAGCCTGGAACCATGAGAGCAGACCACTGCATTTGCGCAGAGCCCATAGACTTCAGTGGGGCACCATATAGGCCCCGCAGCTAATCCACCAGTTCTATAGCACAGGGTCATTGTTGGAAATCCATATTCCTTCAAGTAAAAAAGTAAATGAAATAACCACTCCAGACATTGCCCTGTGCTAATCTTGGCAATCAGGAAAAGGCCTGATCCGACACCCAGACATGGGAATAATCATAATAATTAATAGTAGCTCCCACTGACCTCATCTGAAGCTGGGAGCACCACTAGAAATCAGACTCTAAAGTGTTAGGGCAAGTTTCTCTCCGCAGAGCTTTGCTACATATTCTGTCTAATCCACCAGTTGAGTGCCCAGTCACTTGTGTTCCTTCTCTTGATGTTATCCCCACAGTGGCACTGACAGGGAGCCTCTCATGCAGGCTTGTATGTTGTAACAGAGATTAAATGTTTCACGAGAATTCAGGGCACCGCACACTGGAAATGCGAGGCTGATGGAACGCTGTGTGCAGAGCCAAGGGGCTGTGAGACACCAGCAGTACGAAGGGATGTTGCTGGGCACTGCTGATGGAACGCTGCATAGCAAGAGAGGAAATGTCACAACTCTGAGCCAGGAGAGGCAAAGATACCTCCTCAAAGGGGGACGTTCATTACGGGAGCTTGATTTTGGTGACAAAAAGTGTGTGTGTGGAGAGGGCATTTCCTGTGTGAATTTAGGCTGAAGGAAGGTTCAGGACTGACATTCCTGGTGATTCTATTTATCCACAGAACACAAACACCAGCTCAGTCCCCGTGAGAGCTTCCTGCTTCCTGTATTGCTGCACTAGCCAGCAAAGTGCTGTGACTCAGGAATGGAGGGAGGTCAACCCCTACGTTCTACATATTCTTAGCTGTCCAGACTTGTCTACAAAGGGTTCAGTTAGAACCAAACATGGTCAGGTTTGTGATGGTAGATACCCAGCCCCTGAGAACTGGCTGGAGATCCAGCAAACAATTTTTTAAGAGGCCACCAAAAAGCCATTGTATTGTCAAACTTTTTGGTCTCTACTAACCACGTTAGATCTGAATTCACAATCCAAACTTCAGATCCTCTGGCTACGAAACACCCTCCAAAACATGTGTCTTGAGTTTCATTAGTTAGCAAAGCTGAAGGCAAAGGGTTTAATTTATAAGTATTTTCTTTTCTTTCTGTTCTATCTAATGAAAGATTCACCTGCTTCTTCCATTTTCCTGTGGGTACTGAGCATGCAGATACTGTGCAACCTGCTGCTACCATACTCTGAGTACAACAAAGCTGTCTGCAGAGCAGAACTGCATATAAAATTAAATGTGCTGGATATTCCAGACTAGACAGATTTTGTATTATAACGCATATTCAGTAATATTCAGCTGAAATTCTGGATTCCCTTCAGTCACTGTGTTGTGACATTCTGGAATACCTTAAAAGAATAAGTTAACATATTCACAATTGTTTTCCATTCCTTTTCAAATTCCTCTCCTTTAAGGGAAAGCATAAAGACAATGTGAGGCAATAAAGGCCCAATCCCACAGCATGCTGAGCAATTCCTATAATATGCTCAGCACTCATCAGCTTCAGAGTAAGCATCCAGTGACTTCAATTCAGCACTTTGCAAGAGGTGCTCAAGGACTTTACAAGATCAAGCCCTGGTAGAACAATTATTTTTAAAGGGCTTATTTTATTAAACGCTTTGCAAGTCAATGATCACATGCCATCAGTAAAGAAAGAATCTGAAGACATCAGGGCATTCAGCACTGGCTTACTGAAAGTGACATCTGATTCCTTTATGTTGTCAAGTTTTCCATATTTCAGAGCATACTTCTAACATACTATTTCTTTCTCATCTAGTAAGAGTGGAAAGGATACAATTTCCTCCCTGTTTTTGTCAGCACCAGTGTACCTGAAATTATTCCTACACTTGAAAGCTGTTTAATTTTCCCGTTGGGTTTCTGTTTGGCAAAAATATGCTCTGCCACTGGCGTTGTCAGGGCTAATGTTGAGATGTTGTGAAGGCCATTGTGCTGCACAGCACTCAAGTTGTTATACGTATTTTGCTTTGGGAGCATTAGAAAGGGGAGCAACAGGAAAAGGGAGTAATCTGAAATCTCCCACTCCTCTAGGCTAGCAGGCAATTCCCTTATAAATGGTGATAGATGAGACTGGTCCCTGATGCAGCTGCTGATTTGTCCCTGAACACAAAGGAAAGTCAAAGGTTTAGAGGGAGTAACATGGTGGGAACAAGAGGGACATTACTATACCAGTCTCAAGTCTGGTTGAGGATGGTTGAGGAGCGAGATCTTGGGGAAAGAACTGTACAGCTGAGAAGCCGACTCATCAGCAGAAGTGCCCTTGAAAGGCATTTTCAAACACCATGGGGATAATATCTTACATTTAAACCACACCCCTTTAGTTAGAAGGGTCCAACAGTGCTCTTCAGACTACATATTATAAACATAAGTATAATATGCTCACCACTGATGTACAGTCACTTGTGAGAGAGAGCAGTGGTTGCTCATGGAAATATTTCCATGGACTTCAAAAGGGCTATTTAAATGATTAAAGATTGCAAGATTAGCCCCTCAATGGGAAATGAAAAATCACTTCACCAGTTGAAACAAAATGCGCAGTGTTTTGTAGCAAATATACTAATCCACAGTTGAATTTGGGGAAGTATTTGTGAAAAGTACCATGGGTCACATGGTCAGGGACAGATGTGTAGTCATGTTGCTTAACACACTACTAGAAGTCACTCAGATACTACAGGGATGAGCATGGTATAAGAACCTATACAAATAGAAAAGAATAGAAATTCAATACCATTGTTTTTGCACCTCTGGAGATGGAAGAGTACTACCTACTAAACTGTAAGCAGCACTCTGGGGGGCGGGGGGGGGGTTGGTAGTCTCTTACTGAAGTCTTGGCTAGGCTGGTCTCTGCTTATCTTATCAGATCTGTGCTAGTAAGGGCTGCAGACACTAGACAAGTTCAAATCAGAACGTCCATCAGAAGCCATTGGTACTTTCAAGAAGTTTGAATCTGGATACAAAGTTCACAGCTCATGGCCCCATCTCTAGAAGGCACGTCACCCACAAGGGAAGCAGAAAGAGAAGAGAGAGAGAGAGAGAGAGAGAGAGAGGTGGCATGTGTACAACAGCACATTTATAACATATACCTCATAGCATATTGATATTCTACACCTTGTCTGACTTCAGCATCACCCCACAGCCCAACCAGCCACAGGAAATTCTCAGATCCCCTCACACCCCAATCTGGAGTGAACTCACCCACCATGGGAGCTAAGAAAACTTAATTGTTTAAATCAGCTGAACTATTTGTGCAGCTGACCTTGCCTGTCTCCATTCCTGTTCTTACCTCTTTAGGCATTTCTTTTGGGAAGAAGAAATAAGGGATGGCAGATAAGGCCACGAGAGAGGATGCGACCAGGAAGCCGAGCCACCAGGCTCCAACCCATCGAGGATCTTTGTTAGTGAGCTGAATTTCCTCTGAAACACAAGCAAATAAACACAAATTAGAAACACAGATGACAGGAAAAAGTCTCCATCCCTATCCCTCTGACTGCAGGAAATGGGCTCCATTGGATGTGTCCATCTGTCCCTAACAAATGAATTTTGCTCTGTGCTCCAGAGCAGTAGCTCCCACTCTGGGGGCTGTGGATCCCTAGAGGTCCCCAGAACATTTGTCGGTGGCCCATGGAGAGCTGACTTATCACATAATGCTGAATCTCTTCCTTGCTTCCACCTGCTAAATAGCATTAAAGAAATCCACTCAATATTAATTGTTAATTTAAGCATCTGATTTTAGGCACCCAAGTTTGAATATTTTGATTTTAATAACTTGCCTACTCTCAGTGGCCAAGCCAGGAGCAGAACCCAGGAAATCAGACTCCCATTCTGGTAGTCTAATGGTTAGACAACACTCCCTTTTAAGGCCTTTCCAACATACAGGCCAAATTGACCAATTATATAAAATCCTTTGGTAACTTCCATCTCATCCTCCCCCTTCTGCTTTTTCCTCCAGTTCGAATGACCATTGCCCCCCGGTTGCATGACCAGACCAAACATCTGGAATGTTTTTTCCTTTCCCATGAAGTAAGACAAGCTCCTTGCGAAAGATTGTGTGCACTGTGGGGAGGGTACTGGGCCTATATAAAACATGACATTCAGAAGTCAGGATGCAATTTCTCAGTATGATCAGTTTTAACTAAGAAATATTTCTACAGATCATGGAATTCCTGTGTCAATTTTAAGCCTAGTTCTAGGAAACTAATCCTGAGGGATAAGTGAACAGCATCTCTTACTCAACTGTTAGGATCTAACTTGCCAGCTGGCTATTGCCATATGGGATCTGATTAGAAACTGAGGATTTGCCATATCAGATCAGCCAGATGGACCATTTAGACTACTTGTCTCTGGACGTCATTGGTAACATGATTCAGAGGAAGGTAATAAACTCCTACCTCTACAATGCACATAGCCACTTGTGCAGTGCTGTACGTGGGTGTTAAAATCCCTTCTGGAATCCCACAGGGAGAAGGTTTAGCTATGAATCATGAGATTGGGTTGGCCTTACTCACTTTCTGAGCTTCCTCCTTTCCCTCTCTCCCAATAGCCAATTACATTCCTATCTGAAGACAGCACAGGTAGAGGGAACTCTAATTCCAGTTACTCAGACATATTCCTCCCTTAGCTTTAGTCTGAGGGGACGACTTATTAGATCTAAGCATCAGGTTTGCAGAGCCTCTGGGACCACAAATCCTGCCAGGGTCAATCCATCCCTTGACCATTGTGAGGCAGAAAGTTGAGTACCAAGCCACTTACTGCTTCAGGGCCTTTTGCTGCAGACTTTAAAACTGGGGCTCTGCTTGCTCTGCACAGACATTAACAATCCCATGGCAGTTTCCTTAAGAATAAGAGTTTGTCCAGTGTCCTTGACCCAGAAATCCCTTTGCCCATGGTGTGTAGCCTGCTTCCTATCAGTTGGCTGCTACCCTCATGGCAGAGATAGTTGTTCTGTGACGTTAGGTATGTGTGGATTGTGCAGAGTTTGAGGGTCCATTGGCACAAAAGCTGTTATATAAACCGAAGAGACGATCTGTGTGAGATAATATCTTTTATTGGTCCAATTTCTGTTGGCGAGAAGGACAAGCTTTCAAGCTACACAGAGCTCTTCTTCAGGTCTGAGAAAGACTCTGAGTGTCACAGCTAAATACAAGGTGGAACAGATTGTTTAGCATAAGTAGTTAACACATAAGAAACCCATGGATCACCACACTTCCTTTCACAGATCCATTAGCCACCCCAGGCCCACCAAGAAATCTGTTATCAACAATCAGGTGCTACTGGGCCTCTTCATCTTGAAAGGTCCCTTGAAATACCTGTTAAATACTTATGCTAAAAAAATGTTCCACCTTGTATTTAGCTGTGGCACTCTGAGTACACTTCTCAGACCCAAAGAAGAGCTTGCCTCTCTAATATCCTGGGACCAACATGGCTACAGAAATGTTGCATAATTATAAATCGAAAGCATTTTAATATAGGGCCAGTCTTTCAGGGAGAACCGTTTACCTCTGATTTTTGAGGCAAAGGTCAAGGAAAATGGAACCAAGAAAAAGAGACTGTGCTTGAAAAGAAATATTGATTCTGTTCTTTCAGAATTTATTTTTTGAAGTAACTTTCTAAGGGAAACCTAGGAGGCAGAATCCAGCTGAAGCTGATGAGGGCAAAGGGAGGGTCACAGGGCTACATTATGTGCTGCCACTTACTGCTTCTAGAACAAAGCAAGCCTACAATATGTAAAACTCCAAAATTCTGGAATTTGCAGCTCCATTCCCCCATAACACTTCCTGGATTATGGGCTGGAAAGAGCTGTGTTCTAGCAGTTTAAGCATGGATTGAGTAAGCAGACAATTTTGCTCTGGTACTGTGGCTTTGCGCAAATCATGTCATGTCTATGCTTATAATACCTTATAGAAGAACTGTGACTTGTTTGTGAATGGATTAAGTATATTTATTTCCAACTAGGGCTATCAATTAATCACAATTAACTCATGCAATTAACTCAAAAAAATTAACTGCAATTAAAAAAATCTTCAGGGCTCAGGAGTTAGAAGACAGTTGGACTCATAGTTGAACTTTTGTTACCCCCGGAAGGGGACTGAACTTTGGTGTGACTTGACTGGAGTGTGAGGCCACAGAACGCCCAGAGACAGTTGGGAGAAGACATAGACAGTGACAGTCCATCGTGGGGCCGGCGAAGTGGCATCTCATGGAAGGGGGGACAAGAGAAGAAGTCCCCTGCAACATAGCACCCTGGGGCCAGGGAGCGCTATGGCAGCAAGAAAAATCTATTGCAAGGTTACAAATAATCTTCTGGGGCAATCCTTCTCCATTTGCCAGGCCAGGATTTTGGAATACCCAAGGCAGAAAGCTTCTCAAGAACCCCAGTTCAGGTTTTTACTGAGGAACCCAAATGGCCTGTAACAGAAGCTTTTAGAACATAAGGACGGCTATACTTGGTGAGACCAAAGGTCCATCTAGCCCAGTATCCTGTCTTCCAATAGCAGTCAATGCCAGGTGCCCCAGAGGGAATGAACAGAACAGGTAATCATCAAGTGATCCATCCCCTGTCGCCCATCCCCAGCTTCTGGCAAACAGAGGCTAGAGATACCATTCCTGCCCATTCTGCCATCCTTTTTAGATTGACAACCAGGTGTTTACCCCTCGCCAGGGCTGCTGCCTCCCCACCCCCTGATGCCCAAGCCAGCTTTTCTTGAAACAGTGGCATCCATTTTGTTCTTAGTCTCTTTCACAACTCTGTACTGACTGGCAAACAGAGCCATTGCCCCCGCCCCCACACACACATCTTCTGTGGTAGTCTCTAGTTTTGCCTTTACTGACAGGCTGATATTACCGGAGTGTAGGGTGACCAGACAGCAAATATGAAAAATTGGGATGGGGGTGAGGGGTAATAGGAGCCAATATAAGAAAAAGACCCAGAAATTGGGACTATCCCTATAAAATCGGGACATGTGGTCACCCTACTGGAGTATTAGAAATCTTTCCTATGTCCAGGGAACCCCACAAATGCTCTCCTAACATAGTGCAGGACAAATGAAACTGGAAAGGCTTCAAGGACTGTAAGGGCAACTACTACCGCTTTATCTCCCTGATCTTTGTCTCTTCTCCTTGTTTTTGGTCTCCTTTCCCCTCTACCTCTCTCCCCTCCTCAGTTACCCTGTCTTTTTGCACATTCCATGTCTCTTTTCTTTCTCTCCTCCACTCCTTTTTTCTGTGTTTCTTTCCTCCCCTTTCATTTTCACTCTCCTCCTCCTCCACGCCACCCCGCCTTGGGAGCTGGCAGTGGGTGGAACATGCACGCCTGTGCAGCTCCCATGCGCCGCTCGCTACTCAGAAGCAGTCGAGAGAAACGTAATGAATAAGGTGTAATCCTTGTGGGCACCCAGCTAATACAGTGGTGAGCATGGTAAGGACAGATAAGGACAGAGTAGGCGTCACTCTACTCGTACTGACAATGTTGGAAATGAGCCGCAGCACAGGTGTGAGTGATCCCCCTGATTGAGGAAGGAGAAAACATGAGGAAAACATGAAGTTTCTGCAGCAGCCACACTTGAGCTAAGTGACTCTGAGGGGAAGGGAAGCACCCACTTGCCATATCTGATTACTCGGAGAATTTCATCACCGCACTTTCCGTACTTGGTTTACCACCCCTGGAACCATGCAAGCCGCTAGCAGAATGATTACATCTGTTAATGTGATCAGGCATATCCACGTGTGTCAGCAGAGTTAAAGGAAGCCAGGTTTTGCTTCACTTGCTGGCAGATGAACAGCGGCGTCGCTGTGTACCTCAGATCTTTTGAACGTCTTTGGTATCATGATGCTAGCTCATAGATCAAAACTAACATTGTCTACGGTAACAGGAAAGTTCTCCCCCCACCACGCACACTCCCACACACTGCATTAAGAATGGATAATGACCCTCAGGAACTCACCTAGGGGAACTTTGTCAATGTCCACATAAAAGCGCAAAATGCCAGATCCTAACATGAATGCCACGCCAGGTCCAATGATTGTCAGAGCAAACAGGATTCCTGCAAAAAGAAACAGCATTTTCCACTCAGCTGGAAGGTTCTGTCTTTGAGAGGATTGCATGCCGAGGACAGGAGATGCAAAACCACAGGAAAACAGGAACTGTCAAATAAGGTCAGACCAAACTCCATCCAGCTCAGTATCCTGTTTCTGACTGGGGCCAGCCCCAGTAGAAGGTGTCAGAACTCTGGGTTAATCTGCCCCCACATTAGGTCTCATCCTGGTATCTAATAATTAGAGATTGGCTTAAATCCTGAAGCATGAGTTCTAATGTTCCTTCCAAAAATGTTGTTACCATTAATTATACCTGTGACCTTGTTATCCATATATAGGTTCAATCTGTCTTTCAATCTTGCTAAATTCTTGGCCTCATGGACTTCCTGTGGCAATGAGCTCCACAGTCTAATTACATGTCACGTGCAAAAGTATTTACTTTTATCAGTTTTGAATTTCCCACCTTTTGATTTAATTGAATATCCCCTTGCTGTTGTTTTAAGCAAAAAAGAGAAGCAAAATCCTTTATCTACCTCTTCTATACCATAAATTATTTTATATTCGTTTATCATTTCTCCTTTCTAGGTAAACAATCCCAATCTTTTCAATCTCTCTCCATAGGAGAGTTTTTCTATGCCCTCAATCATTCTTGTCACTCTTCTCTGAACCTCTTGTGACTTCTGCAGTACATCAGAGGCCAAACTCTGACTTCAGTTACTCCTTGTGTAAAACCTCCATTCCACTCAGAAAGGGACTCAAGATATATACTGGCATTCAAGATATATTATTTAAAAATGTGCCATGCTCTTTGAAACTTTTTTTGTTATCTCAATTTATCTACTTCAGCTTTTACACTGAAGCCCTCTTATGACAACTACAGATGACAAGCATGAACATACATTGATTCCTTGTGAAATAAGTTTCAGGAGATTATGGCATTTATAGGAATTAAACTCTGGAACAACTAAAACTAAAAACACTTGAAGTTTCTTATAGTCTAAGCGTCTGTTCTTGAGAGCTGAGCAGTCACATCCAGTCATGGAACTGGTCCCTCCAGCCCAGCATAAGTGCTGCTTTCCTTTCTTATCACGATGGGACTCAGTTCTAGTCTTACCTATATAGAGAGGTGAGTTTCTCTCACTGGCAAAATCGTCAATGTAAGAGATCCCGAAGGGCTGGATGGGGACCCCTCCAATCCCTAGCAAAGTCTGGCCAATAAACAGGATCAGCAGGACCTCACGGTTTTCTTTCACTGCACGTGGGGTGCAATCTGTGTCACTGAGGTTTCTGGTGGATATAGCAGGTTGGCAGAGATCAGTAGAATTGCTGAACGTACCTGTGGAGGGAAATGCAACACCCCTAAGTGCTCAAAGTTGAAGTTGGTGGACTTCTAATCTTAGATATGAAACATCCTCTGTAAAATAGCATCAGCTATAGAGCTGCTGTTTGTCTCTCTGAGGGTTAGGTTGTGGCACTTGGCTACAGCTCCGACTGTGAAGTCACACAGCCCCATGGGCATCTCAGTCACCGACTGTGCCTCCAGAGGATTAATTCCTCCCCAGGGTCTCCAGAGCACAAGCAGCGATTGTGGTCTGGCATGCAGCTTGCTTTCTTGGTGCCCCAGCCCAGATCCACTGCACAGCACTTTCACCCTGCCACCTGGCATACAGCACAGAGCATACAGTCCCTACGCTTCTCCAAAGGCAGGAGCTGAGATAGTCCTTGACCTTTGGCTTTTCCTCAACCCCGGGCCAGCTGCTGGGGCCAGGGAAAATCTGGCTCTTAGTGATTTCTATAGCCATGTATGGTTTACAATTTAAACAAATGATGGGCTAAATTCTACTTTCAGTTACCCCCTTCTGCCTCAGTAGACCAATGAAATTGCACAAGCGTTATACAGGGAAGAATTTGGTACAATATTTGTTTCTTTTTAAAAATCTCTTTATCTAGTCAATAATAACCTACCTAACGACAATGGCAAATACATCTAGATATATATCAAATAAACACAAGGCTTTAATTTAACATCCAAATTGGAGTCACTAGGCAAGACAATTAGAAACCAAATAGAAATGTATTTGTTGTACTGTGAAAGAAAATGGTGATTAAAGAACAATGGCACTAACCAAAGGTTACACAGTAGATCAGCACAATAACTGTCACATTTAAAAATATAGATGGATACAAAAAGGATAAAAATCAAGTCCAGTTAAAGAGGCAGTCTGATCTCATCTACACTGACTTTGGTGTCGTTACTCTGGATTCATACCAGTGTGATGGAGGTAGAGATGTGAGAGTAAAAAATATTGGGTATCCTAAATAATTGTGAAATAATAGATACCAGATTTATCTTGAAAGTAATTATCTAAATAATTAAGGAATATTGAGAAGTGTAGTATAACAGCCACTTTTGAAAGCAGCATATCTAAGAATATAAATGCTTTAGATCTCATTTTCATTTCCTCTGACTCCAGCACAGGACCTGTTTTTCTGTTATTCCTCTCTTGGCTTCACCATGGTCAATATTTACCTCTGGTGGACAGTACATTTTAATTTCTGAAAACAAAAGTTCAATATCTGCTTCGTTGGTGTCATAGTCCACATTTTTACGCTTTGCAGTTAATGAAACCTCAAGAAAAGGTCTCTTCCTTTACCTGTTCCCAAAAGATATATACATTTAGAGTACCTACTGGCAATGGACTGGTCATATTCGTAGAGCCCCGTTATAAAGTGAGGAAGGGACATGAGAACCCCAGCTATGGATACAAGAATAGCGCCGCAGCCAATGAAACGGGGCCTGTTCACTCTGCTTCCAAAGTAACTTACGAAGACGATCAGCAATGTGTTCCCGACCTGCAGTAGGAGACAGAGATTAAAAAAGCCTCTGAAACACTTTGTAAATGACTTCCTTAGGACATACAAGAGTACAGGAGAGTTATGTGGGTGGGAGATTAAAAGAGAATTTTGAATACAGCAGAGGTTACCTCATTGAAAGAAGCGAGCAATCCAGATGTCTGACTGGACAAGCCAAACCGCTTCTCAATCGTCGAAATTGAACTTTTCAGGTAGCTAGACAGCAGGAGCTGAGAGAGCTGGAGACACCCATGGCAGAACACAAAAAACTGCAGAGACAAAAAAATTATCCACTCAGTGTGGTTATTGCTATTGAAAGTTGTAACCCAAAACCAAACTCTTATTCCAAACTTTTTTATATTTAAATAAAATAATCCTTTAAAATAAGAAGTCGGTGGTCATTGAACACGGGGGAGCAACTTTAAAGTATCACTACCTGCACATCTACCAATGTGATATATGCCATCATGTGCCAGCAATACCCTTCTGCCATGTACATTGGCCAAACCGGACAGTCTCTACGCAAAAGAATAAATGGACACAAATCTGACGTCAGGAATTATAACATTCAAAAATCAGTAGGAGAACACTTCTTTCTCCCTGGTCACTCAATAACAGACTTAAAAGTGGCAATTCTTCAACAAACAAAACTTCAAAAGCAGACTCCAAGGAGAAACTGCAGAACTGGAATTAATTTGCAAACTGGACACCATTAAATTAGGCCTGAATAAAGACTGGGAGTGGATGGGTCATTACAAAATCTAATTTCCTCATACTAATTTCCCCCTACTGTTACTCACACCTTCTTGTCAACTGTTTGGAATGGGTTGCCCTCATTATCACTACAAAAGTGATTTTTTTCTCCCTTGGTATTCTACTGTTAATTGAATTGTCTTGTTAGCACTGACCTCCCACTTGGTAAGGCAACTCCCATCTTTTCATGTACTGTGTATATACTGTATACCTGCTTTTGTATTTTCCACTCTATGGGTCTGATAAAGTGGGTTTTAGCCCACAAAAGCTTATGTCCAAATACATTTGTTAATCTCTAAGGTGCCACAAGGACTCCTCGTTCTTACTACTGTTACTGAGTATGGACATTGCTGGTGAGAGATTCCAGAGACGGGAGTTATTTATCCCCAGAGCAGGTACACCCTTCTCTCAAGCCTCCAGATACTGGACCTTGATCCTGACCTGACAGCACTATCTCTAGAGAATAGTTCAGTCACCAGGTCCCTTAAATCCTTCTCTGCTGAAACTGCCAACAAGAGTGCCAGTTGCTGCCAGCTGCGGTAGGGACATCTGGTCACTAGAAACTGGGCTTAGACAATCAAACTAATTTCATATGGGGCACAACCAGCCTGCAGTGACTTTGAAGTGGTGGTCAAGAAATGGACAGCTCCATAGCCATTTCTACTATCCATGACCTAGAACTATACAGTTGCCTGAGATGTCAATAAAAACCTGACGTGTAGCAACAAACATGCATCTAAAATTAGCAAATACCTTGTCTCTAGGCTCAGCGGGGAAAAATCTTATATAATTCTATCTCTTCCCTCCCCCCGGATTTCTGTTGATACAGGCACTGGAATGCAAAGAATGCATTTTCTCAAATATCTTAGGAAGAAGCTATGGATCTTTCCCAGCTCTCAAAGTCCTTGTTAAAGCCTAGTAGCCTCATAGCTTCTCCCCTCACCCAGCCTCTCCATGTCTTAAGTTGCTACAGGGGCACTGATTTCTGGCCACAGGAATATCATTCAGGTGGAATCTGAGTACTTTTGATGACTGACTGACTAAGCCCAGGGCTCAGCAGAGTGGACAGAACCACCCTGGCTCTGTTACCTGTATTCATTTCAGAACATTATGGGAGAAATTCGAAAAACTTCCACTATCAGTGCGGATGTGTGCATCCATCCAGTCCAAATCCAAGACCTCTCACATCCTCAACTGTGTGTAACAGACCACACTACTGCTATTTCTTTTTTCATGTATGTGTTTACCTTTACTCCCTCTTGAGCGACTTCCCAGAGATACTTGGTATTTCCATAAATCTTTTCATCCCAGGTTATCAAATACTAGCACATATTATTCTCCCTATTTTACAGATTAGGAAATTGATGTACAGAGAGATTCAGTGACTTGCCCAAGGAGTTATAGTAAATGGGTGATTGAGTTGGGAACAGAACCCAGCTCTTTAAAGTCCTGTGCTCTAGCCTTTAGACCATACCAGTGTCTTCGCTAGTTGAATGAAAGAGGAAAAAGAAATATTGACTTTAGGACAGTTGAGGAGATCATAGGCCCCATTTGTTTTTTGTGGCCCCATTTTCTACTGCATTTCACCATGCAGTGTGATAGAGGTTTTATATTAATTTGTTGGATCATGACATCAGGATCTTTGGCTTGTATGTTCTAGAAAGAAGCTCTTCACCTTTGGAAAGACAAAGAACTATTTACAACAATATTAACCTAGTGATAACGGGCGTGGAGAGAGAGGAAACATCCTTAAATTTGGAAATGCATAGGGTCATCTGTGCTTGGGAAACTGGTTGATTCTCTAGCTACCTGTTGCAGATATCGGATGTATCTCCAAAATGGCAGAGATTATTTACACTCTCTTTCTCTCTCTCCCTCTCTCCTTCTCTCTCTTTCTTCCTTCATTAATTGGCCAGCAGGATCTTACTCACTGATTCCCTAGAGGTTTCCTCAAGAACAATAACATGGATAATGTCCTTCCGTCTCCCAATTTACAAAGACTGTTCCTCATAGTGCCCCCAGAAAGTTTCTTCCATGAGGTCAATGGACGGGAAGAACAAGGCTTCGAATGTGACATCCTGTCTCCTGCATCTCCTTATCTAGTTGATGCCAACTAAGACTAAAGATGATAACACCAGACTTGACTGACCTGTGATCTAAGCCAATATTTGAAAAATTAAACTTTCCCTTCTTTAGCACATCTTCTCCAACAGTCTCAAAGCACTTCTGAAACAAAGATAAGCTTCACAGCACCAGAATGTAAGTATATTGTACCAATTTTATTGGCTGTGCAATAAGTCAGTGGTGAGAAGAGAATCTAGAAGTGCAACTGCCCAGATCCCATTGTTCTAACCATGAGGTAATTCCCCATCCATTTGTAGAGAGAAAAGGTAAGCACATTTGGGCACTATACCTCCATCTCTCTCTCTCTCTCTCTCTCTCTCTCTTTCTCTCTCTCTCTCACACACACTCTCTCTCGTGCACTCGCAGGCCAGAAATTATTGTATTGAACTATCTTCCTGTTCTCTTTCATTTGTAATATTTTGTTGAAGATTGACAGCGAGTAAATTGTATTCTCAATCTCATCCCTACCTGTTTGTCAGACATGGACCACAGTGCTTTGGTATCCTTGGAGTTTGAAATTAACAAAGTGTTTCCACCTGCCACCTCTTGGGTTTCTTCTCTTATCACTGGGTAACAGACCATCATCTACTGTAGGCTCTACCAAAGTAGAAGCTTCTTTGTTTGTTTTAAAATTCCTTAGTGACACAGAAATAGATTTTGAAGGCGCTATTTTGACCCAAGATGTCCTTTACCTATGGGACTGCAACAGTTTTCAGGTATTAGAAGTGCAGGGCTTATGGCACTTGAAGGCATCAATTAAAAAGTATGTTTTCTTTTAGTTCAATAAATTGTGATTTACTAATTTACATTAATCCAGACCAAACACCTGAATCAGAACATGGATCTCATTGTTTATATGTGTCTCAGAGCTCAACATCTGTCTATATACATTCTATTCAGGTTCGTATACAGCCTTCATCACCGTGTTAGCTGAGTGCCTTCCAGAAGTGCATTAAGCAACGTGACTAGCAGCTGTCATTTGTGGTTCTTTGTTCTCTTTTCCTCTCTCCAGCAGGAAATTATGTATTGTCTTATTTGTATACTGTGGTATGTGTTTCTTTTAGTAAGACACAACAGCGCAAAGAAGGAAGATGATAGTTCCTCTCTACGAGCAACACATTGAGTCACAGCCAACTTAAAACCAGAAATAGGTCAACAAACAAAAGGAAATTAAAGAAAAAACAACAAAAATGAATAATGATTGGATGGGATTTACTGGAAGAACAATTCCATGGTCCAAAGACATTGGCCCCAGTCCATCGCATTGGCCTTGGGGAGCAGGAACCATGGCAGAAAGTTCATTGGAGGATTACAGCAGCAAAAGAAAGCCACAATCTTCCTTGAATTAGGGACTCCCAGCAGGCCAGTGCAGCTCCCAGTATGGCAGTGCTAATGAGGGAGGGGCACAATCAGAAGATATGGTGATTTAATGCTGTTATGGCACGGTTTGGAGATTAAAGCTGCCCATCCCCAGTGGAAATAGCTGCCTGCTCTACATTAGATGATGGATTCTGCCATTCCCTGGAACACACTAGATCAGGCTGGCACAGGGAGGTGCTGTGATAGGGGCCCAGGGACAGGGGAAAAGACAAGATGACCTTAGGGGTTTTCCATCTCGTGTGTAGATAGTTAAAAACCTCTAACAAAACAGAACACTGTACACATGATTTCACCCAGGGACTGGTTGAGAGAGAGAATTAACCACCCATGATAGATGTTAGTCCCATCACTTAGTGCACACTGGTGGAAGATGCTCAGGTATGACAGTCAACTGAGTGGTATAAGAACCCAGCTAGAATAGAACCTCTAGTGTTCTCCTGCAGCTCCAAGGAAAAGGAGGAGGATGTAGAGTCCATTTAACATAAACAAGACATTCCAGTCTGGTAGTTTATTGTTGTAGTCACAGGTGGAGAATGGTCACGATCCAGGACAAATGGGAAAATTGTTTCTATCTGCTCATTCCCTGAGAATAAACAGCTGGCAAACATTTTTTTCACTCATTGCAGCCCCATGGAGACGTATCTGGGTCTGGAGCTGCTTACCTGAGCGAAATGGATGGCATGCCCTATTACTGCACAATCCCCTGTTCAAAGCAGGACCAACACCAGCGAAATCAGTGATACTCAAACTTTTGTCCTGGTGACCTCTTTCCCCTAGCAAGCCTCTGAGTGTGATTCTCCCCCTTATAAATTAAAAACCCTTTTTAATATACTAAACACCATTATAAATACTGGAGGCAAAGCAGGGTTTGGGGTGGAGGCTGACAGCTTGCGACCCCCCATGTAATAATGTCGCGACCCTCTGATGCATCCTGACTCCCAGTTTGAGAACCCCTGAATTAAATCATCCCAGCCAAGGCTTTGTCAAGCCTGACCTTAAAAACTTCTAAGGAAGGAGATTCCACCACCTCCCTAGGTAACCCATTCCAGTGCTTCACCACCCTCCCAGTGAAATAGTATTTCCTAATATCCAAACTAAACCTCCCCCACCTCATCTTGAGATCATTGCTTCTTCTTCTGTCATCTGCCACCCCTGAGAACAGCCTAGCTCCCTCTTCTTCTTTGGAAACCCCGTCCCCAACTTTGGGTAGTTGAAGGTTGCTATCAAATCCCCCCTCACTCTTCTCTTCTGCAGACTAAATAACCCCAGTTCCCTCAGCCTCTCCTCATAAGTCATGTGCCCCAGCCCCATAATCATTTTCATTGCCCTGTGCTAGACTCTCCCCAATTTGTCCATATCCCGTCTGTGTTGGAGGGACCAAAACTGGAAGCAGTACTCCAGATGTGGCCTCACCAGTGCCAAAAAGAGGAGAATAACCACTTTCCTCAATCTGCTGCTCCTACTAATACAGCCCAATATGCTGTTGGCCTCCTTGGCAACAAGGTCACACTGCTGACTCATATCCAGCTTCTCATCCACTGTAATCCCCAGGGCCTTTTCTGCAGAACTGAGGCTTAGTCAGTTGGTCCCCAGCCTCTAGCGGTGCATGGGATTCTTCCTGCCTAAGTGCATGACTCTGCATTTGTCCTTGTTGAACCTCATCAGATTTATTTTAGCATAATACTCCAATTTGTCTGGGTCACTCTGGATGCTATCCCTACTCTCCAGCATTTTCACCTCTCCTCGCAGCTTAGTGTCATCTCAGAACTTGCTCAGAGTGCAATCCATTCCATCATCCAGATCATTAATGAAGATGTTGAACAAAACCGGCTCCAGGACCGACCCCCTGGGGCACTCTGCTTCTTACCGTCAGCTAGACCTCAACTAGACATCAAGCTGTTGATCACTACCCACTGAGCCCAACAATCTAGCCAGCTTCCTATTCACCTTACAGTCCATTCATCCAATCCATACTTCTTTAACTTGCTGGCAAGAATAGTTATCTCATCATTGAAGGCAATCAGGTTGGTCAGGCATGACTTGCCCTTGGTGAATCTATGTTGACTATTCTTAATTATCTTCCTCTCCTCCAAGTGCTTCAAAATGGATTCCTTGAGGACCTGCTCTGTGATTTTGTTGGGACTGAAGTTAGGCTGACTGGTCTGTAGTTCTCCAGATTCTCTAGCTTCCCTTTTTAAAATATGGGCACTATATTTGGTTTTTTTACAAAAGTCTGGTACCTCACCGATGGCTAGGAATTTTCAAAAATAATGGCCAGTGGCTCTTCAATTACATCAGCCAATTACCTCAGCACCCTTGAATGCAGTAGATCTGGACCCAGGGACTTGTGCATGTCTAGATTTTCTAAATAGTCCTTAACCTGTTCTTTCACCACTAAAGACTGCTCACCTCCTCCCCATACTGTGTTGCCCAGTGCAGCAGTCTGGGAGTTGACCTTGTCTCTGAAGACTGAGGCAAAAAAAGCATTGAGTACTTCAGCTTTTTCCACATCATCTGTCATTTGGTCGCTTCCCCCATTGAGTAAGGGTCCCACACTTTCCCTGACCTTCTTCTTGTTGCTAACATACCTGTAGAATCCCTTCTTGTTACCCTTCACATATCTTGCTAGCTGCAACTCCAGTTGTGCCTTGGCCTTCCTGATTACACCCCTGCATGCTCGAGCAATATTTTTATACTCCTCCCTAGTCATCTGTCCGAATTTCTACTTCTTATAAGCTTCCTTTTTGAGTTTAAGCTCACCGAGGATTTCACTATTAAGCCAAGCTGGTCGCCTGCCATATTTGCTATTCTTTTTGCACATCAGGATAGTTTGTTCTGCCGCCTCAATAAGGCTTCTTTAAAATATAGCCAGCTCTCCTGGACACCTTTCCCCCTCTTATTAGTCTCCCAAGGGATCCATCACATCAGTTCCCTAAGGGAATCTAAGTCTGCTTTTCTGAAATCCAAGGTCCATATTTTGCTACTCTCTTTTCTTCCTTTTGTCAGGATCCTGAACTCAACCATCTCATGGTCACTGTTGCCTAGGTTGCCACCCACTTCTAGTTCCCGTACCAATTCTTCTCTGTTTGTAAGCAGCGGATCAAGAGGAGCACGGCCCCTAGTTAGCTCCGCCACCACTTGTACCAGGAAGCTGTCCCCAACATGCTCCAAAAAAATCCTGGATTGTCTGTGTATTGCTGGGTTATGATATTCTGGGTTATGATTGTTTCCTGTGGAAACCAAGGCTTCCAGTGAGCATGATTTATTGCAGCTTCTCTCAATGACCATCTCAGTGCATTATTCTGCAGAGTCCCACTTCTTTTGTATCTAAGATAGAGGACAAAGCAAGGGAAGCTTCAATTTGGATCAAGATGTTTTCACCTACAGCAGGGGTAAGCAACCTACGGCACGGGTGCCAAAAGCGGCACACGAGCTGATTTTCAGTGGCACTCACACTGCCCGGGTCCTGGCCACTGGTCCGAGGCGCTCTGCATTTGAATTGAATTTTAAATGAAGTTACTTAAACATTTTAAAAACCTTATTTACTTTACACACAACAACAGTTTAGTTATATATTAAAAATTTATAAAAAGATACCCTCTAAAAACATTAAAATGTATTACTGGCACGCAAAACCTTAAATCAGAGTGAAAAATGAAGACTCAGCACACCACTTCTGAAAGGTTGCTGACCTCTGACCTACAGTATGGAGACCAAGCCAGAGAGACAAGTCCAGCCACTTGCTTCCGTAATCCCCTTCCTGCTGCTAACAATGATCATAGGTTCTGCCTTATATAAATTTTTGCTCTCAGACATGTGATGTGCCATGTATGTATATTAAGTACCAGTGGCTTTGCCCATGCTTTGGTTGATGAAGCCAAATCAAATCTTTCAAGATTTCCTGTCAAGTTCTCTGAATTTCCCAAGATCAGTACTCAAATGCCTGTACAAAATTAAAAGTTTTATCAAGAATAGTGTCTTGTCTCCAGAAGGAAGAAATAAATTGGCAGAAATAATTTCCAGCCTTTTCTGAGCTAAGGATTCCTTGCCACTGCAATAAACATACAATTATAGGACTGGAAAGGACCTCAAGTGGTCATCTAGTCCAGCCCCCTGCACTCATGATAGGACTAAGTATTATCTAGAGCATCCGTCACAGGTGTTTGTCTAACCTGCTCTTAAAAATCTCCAATGATGGAGATTCCACAACCTTCCTAGGCAATTTGTTCCAGTGCTTAACCATGCTGACAGATAGGAAGTTTTTCCTAATGTCCAAACTATACCACCCACGCTGCAGTTTAAGACCTTTGCATCTTGTCCTATCCTGAGAGATTAAGAAGAAAAATGTTTCTCCCTCCTCTTTGTAACAACTTTTTATGTACTTGAAAACTGTTATTATGTCCCCTCTAAGTCTTCTCTTCTCCAGACTAAATAAACCCAGTTTCTTCAATCTTCCTTCCTACGTTATGTTCCTGCCTGACTGTGACCACTGATAACTGCTGTCTGGGAATGGTTTTCCAACCAGTTATGCACCCATCTAATAGTAGCTCCATCTAGGTCAGGGGTGGGCAAACTACAGCCCATGGGATGGATCCAACCTATCAGCCATAGGCGTGCACAGCATATTTCATCAGGATGTGCACCCAGGGAGCCCCACCCTAGCCCCACCCCATCCACTCCCCTCCCCCTGACTGCACCCCTCAAAACCCCCAACTCCCCCCCCGCTCCTTGTCCCCTGACTGTCCCCTCCTGAGACCCTCCCACCCTAACTGCCCCCCTAGAACCGTCCCTCTACCTGTCACCTGACTGCCCAGACCCTTATACACACCCCCACCACCAGACAACCCCCTGGGATTCCCATGTCTATCAAGCCACTCCCTGCCCCCTGACAGGACCCCCAGAACTACTGACCCATTCAACTCCCCCTGTTCCCTGCCTGCCCCAATCCCTCTCCATACCCCTGCCCCGACAGCCCTCCCTAGAACCCCCAACCCATCCAACCCCCCCCCCCCCCGGCCTTGTCCCCTGACTGCCACTTCTGGAGACCCTTTACCCCAACCACCCCTCAGGACCCCGCTCCCTACCCAAATCCCTTGCTCCCCGTCCCCTGACTGCCCCAACCCCTATGAACCCTCTCACCAGACCCCCAGGACTCCCATGCCCCATCCAACCCACCCTGCTCCCTGTCCCCTCTCTGCCCCCACCCTTTACCCAACCCCTTGGCACCGGCCCCCTTGCCCTGAGGCTCCTAGCAGCGTTTGGCTTAGCGCAGAGCCAGACATGCTGCCCTGAGAAAGCTCGCAGCCCCGCCCCCCCCCCAGAGCGCTGCCCTTGGGGTGGCGTGGCTGCGGGGAAGAGGCGGGATGTGTTTGGCTCCCTGCAAAGCCAAACATGTCTGCGGGAGCACGTAGCCCCACCCACCAAGAGCTCTGCCCTGCATTAGGGTGTGCCTGGCACAAGCGGCACACCCCATGCGAACGCCTATGCTGTCAGCCATTTTATGCCAGCCCTTGATCTCCCGCTGGGAAACGAGGTCTGGGGCTTGGCTTGCTCCAGCACTCCAGCCAGAAAGCAGGGTCAGGGGCCACTTCACATGGCTCCCAGAAGCTGCGGCATGTTCCCCCTTTGGCTCCTATTCACTCCAACGGCCCCACTCCAACGGTCCCCTCCAGCACTCCAATGGTGCCCCAGCCCTGATCCCCCTTCTCCCCTCTGAATCCCTCGGTCTCAGCCCAGAGAACCCTCCTGCATCCCAAACTCCTCATCTCCAGCTCCACCCTACAGCCTGCATCCCCAGCCGCCATCCTCACCACCCCCACTCAATCCCTTCCCCTGCCCCAGCTCAGAGGCTTCTCCTGCACCCTGAGGTCCTAATTTCTGGCCTACCCCAGAGTCTGTACCCCCAAACAGAGCCCGCACCCCCGCCTGCCTCCCCACCCCAATTTTGTGAGCGTTCATGGCCTGCCATACAATTTCTATTCCCAGATGTGGCCCTTGGGCCAAAAGGTTTGTCCACCCCTGATCTAGGTTGTAGTTATTGGGATTCTATGAGGCTATGTGGGACTCTTACCAGCATTGCCAACATGGTTAGAAAGCCATGTCCCTATATGCCCAGATAGTGCATGACTCTATACGAGTAAAATAAATAAATAAATAAGCAAATCTGTTCGTCTTTAAGGTGCCACCAGACTCCTTATTGTTTCTATAAGTGTAGTTTTTCACAGAAGTCTGAAAGGACCAAGGCTCACCAGTGCCTGCTTCTCTGCAATAGCTACAATTAGATCTTGTTACACTCATTTGATCCTAACTGATGATCCCTGTTCAGTGCAGGAAGAAGAATCTCTCGATATACCATTGACCAAAATAAATGATATTCCCGACCCACGTTTGTGATCTATGGAACCCAGCACATGTGCAGGAGAATCACTGGCGCATATGCATTTTATCCACATGATTCTTCACGACATCAACCATTTGAATGGCTGTCAAAATTCTGCACGGCGCCTACATGAGATTGGGAATCTTAGAATAATATCTTACGTGTATTTATACAGAGCCTTATGTCCAATGGTCTCAAAGCCCTTTATAAACAGAGATCCAATAAGCCTGACATCGCTTCCGGGAGGTAGGTATTACTATTCCCATTCTACACATGGGGGAAATGGAGACACGGAATAGAATGGAGCAAGTTTCCCAAAGCCAGGCAGCCGGTAAGTTGTAAAGCTTGGGAAAGAACTCCTTACTCTCAGGGAGCTGAAAAACTTCTTACTAGTTACACTGTCGTAGCATCCTTTTTAATGAATGCTCAAAAAAGACACATACCAGCGATGCTATTACACTTTGTGCTGCAGGAAAGTTGATCTCACACTGCTTCCAATGTGTTCAGGATTATGCTGCTGCTATTTTAACAACAGGCTCCCACAGATATTTTCTCCCTTAGCCGGTGATAAAAGCCTGTGCTTTTAGGTGTTTGCAGAAAGGAGGGGTTGCGTCTGAGGAATGATTTGCTTCCCCGCTGAATCAAAACTGCTTGTTCATAACCATAACCAAAGCCAAACCACTGCAAAAACAAACTTGTACTAAGGGCATTGTGCAAGGAGTGTCTGGAGCTTGTTCCTAAACAAATCTGCAGAGCGTGCTGCTAGCATAGCCCGGGGGGCGGGGTGGACGGGAGGGCAGTTTGTATAATCTGAACTGCCATGCGGGAAGGGAACAGGGCTTGTAGAACAGAGTCTCCTTCCCCAAGATATTTTTTTGAAAAGACACGACCCATGGTGCAATCTGGGTCAGAACAGAGGGAAAACTGTTACTTTTCAGAAATATTTTTTTCTAAGCGTCATCTCTGGGAGGGGGGATTCAGTGATATTCAGAGCTGGCCTGGCTCTGTCAGAGGCAGGGAAATCACCCCAACCAACTCTTCGGGATAATGGCAGAATGTTTGGCGAGTGGCTACTAACAGACCCCCTAGCGCCCTCTCCTGCCCATCCCCACACCAGTCAGGATCTCACAGCACTTGCCAGCAGAACACAGGCAGGGTTGACCCTCCACTGTTGGGCCTTACAGCTCTCCTCAGCAGAATCCGGGCTGGGTTAGGGTTGTTTTCACAGGCTTTAGTTGTGAGGTATGCAATGGCTCCTCTCCTGATGGTCAGAAGTACCCCATGTGACCTGCACATGAACTTAGTTCAGACTGCCAGCCAAACGGGCAACATGCACGTCTGTCTGCAGTAGGCAAGGGCATTCAAGGCAGGACAGAGCAAGCTATTTACAAGACGGTCAAGGCCTGACCCTTTAACCACAGTAATGGCAGGTTAATATTATGAGTCATTCAAAGGGATGTGCAGCCTCTGGTCTGATTCCAGCTAGGGATGATGGCAGTAGGAAGTGACTGAAAACACACACACTCAGAATATAAAGTAGGAGAAAATAGTTGAGCAGAAGAACTTGCACTATAAATTGCAACCTCAAGTTCTTTTTATAAAGTAGCTGGCCAGGTCCAACCAGTTCCCATAACCTATAATTATATATCTTTGCTGTCAAGCAGACTATATTACACTCTTAACTTTCTTTTTACTGACAGGTGAATTGCTACCATGACATACACAATAACTGCCAAAAACATTTCATCCATCTAGAGCACCTTTCTTCTGAGGATCTCAAAGCTCTTCACATTCATTAATTAATTCACCCTCACAACAGCCTGAAATTTGCAGGTGGGGAAAGTCAGACCTAGGGAGGTACCCTGTGGCAGAGCCAAGTATAGAGCCCAGATTTCTTTGCCAAGATTTTAAAAAGCGACTAGTGATTTTGGGTGCCTAAATTTTTGGCTGGCCAACTTGAGACACCCTAATGGGACCTAAATTTCAGAAAGTGCTGAGCTCCTGCTCTCTGAAAATCAGGACCATATAAAGTGACTCAGGTCAGGCAACCAAAATACAAAGTCACGTTTGAAAATATTGACCCATTGTGCTCAGTCCTGGGCTTTAGCCACAGCACTATCTTCCCATATTTCCTTCCTGGATTTGTCTCCTTATATTCATTACAATATTCATGAAAAGAGCTAAAGAAAGAAAGCTAACCTAAACTTCAGCTTTGTCAGCAGTCTGTATGTATTTTGCTTGACATGCTCTTCTACTACAAAGTCTAACAGCCAAATTCTTCACTCAGTGAATACTGGTGCAACCCTCTCTACTTCAATGGAGTTGCTCTTGTGTAGTGCAGAAAATAATTTGCCCCCTAATGTTCACTATATTAAGTCAAGGCTAGATATTGCTGCCACAGAACTCAATGGAGTCTTGACATGGGCTTCAAGGGAAGCTGCATCAAATACTTCTTTTGTCCATTTTGTAGTATTGTAGGAATTAGTGTAACATGTCATTAAATGTTTTAAGGTCCTTCTGGTCTGTACAGCATTCCCCAGGTTTGCATGAAGTTCTTGAGATGAATTTTTGTGCCTTACTTGTTTGAAAATCTACAGTGACGTGATTCCATTTGCGATCAATTCAGCTTGTTCTAAGCATGCAAAGTGTGTTATGCAATTCTTTGGTTTTCCTGTAAGGATCATTTAGATCCCGTTTCTAAAATTGTTTCCCAGAATGTGAGGAAGTCAGACACTGATTCTGAATCCTGAGTGACCTAACTTCATGAAAGCAACATAAAGCAGCGGGGAAAGCTTCTCTGCACAGCATTCACCATGCATTAGGAGTGAATTCTTGTGTCTCGGCTCTCCCGGCACAGGCACAAAGCCACATGATAGCTTAGCTCATCTATTTTTATAGTATTCAGACTCACAGTGGGCTGCAGCCCAATACACTTCCACACACAAAGCACATGATGCCATTTCCTGGGGTTTAAATTTTGGGTGGGATTTCTGACATATTCATAGTTTCCTCTTCAACAAAGAAAAATCTTTGAGGTAGGTCAGGTGGCAAATGCCTTTAAAGCCTTGCCAAGCTCCTAGAAGCAAACTCCAGATTTTTTTGCAAGAGAGTTTTCAGACTGTTGTGCAGGTAGTTTACACTGTACATGGAGATATGAAACAGAACCCCTCTCGCTCACATTTTCTCTCAGACTTTTGGAAATGAGCTTTGTGCTGGTAAAGTGCTGGTTTAGCAATTGCAGAACATAGACAGCTGCAGTGCAAACTTTCCCCACAATGCCATGCCAATGTGCTTCAATTATGACCTGGAAGAACCCTTTCTAGAGATGAGAAGAGTGTTTAGTGTCCATATCAAATCAATCGGTCTCTCTGCTGAGTCTACCAACAAGGAGATTGACTGTAATCTATGCACTGGGAGCTGGATTGAGACCACTTGCTCATGTCACAGAAAGTAACAAAAATATAACTATTTTCCATCCCCAGCAAGGGCTGGCTTCAGACCAGTGTCCCAGCAAAGAATGGCTCAGAAACCAAAAACCAATTCCCTAAGCCTTCCAGTCCCACACAACAACATAGTCCATTATCAGGCACTTTGACCTGCAACATTTGTGAGGAAGACTTACATGTCTCTCTCATCTCAGGAGAGAACTCAGGAGTATAACAGCTGACCGGGACAGAATAATGGCCAATTTCAGAGCTTCCCTGTGCCACACATCGTTAGCATTCTTATTTCAGCTTGTTTCTTTGAGATTACTAATTAGTTTCAGTGCATGTCACTCCGTAGGCATTGTCATAGAAAAACATTAGCTTTGTTTGCACTTGGACATCCATGAGAACAAAATAAAGTTAATGGGAACAATGGTTTTGTGGCTAACTCATAGGACTGTGTCAGATAATCTGTGTTACATTCTTGGCTTTCCCACAAACTCCCTGTGTGACTGTGGGTACTTCGCGAGCTTCAGCTTCTCCATCTGCAAAACAGAAATAATGATACTCTCCTACCTCAGAGGGGGTTGTGAGGCAAAATTCATTAATATTTGTAAAACACTTTGAAAAGTCTTATTATTAGGCAGGGCAATGCCTGTTTTATTCCAGTGCTTTAAAACAAAGCTTTGGTCATGGAACTTCATAACTTAGTAAAATTATCTGATAAGAAAGTATCAGGTGATCAACTTCACGCTATAATTATACAGCATTGTATGTCCAAGAATCTCAAAGCACTTTGCAAATATTAATGCATCAACCCTCACAGCTCTGATCCTATCAGGTAATAAGTATTATTATAACCACTTTGTGACTGAATGCACCCCTATATTCACACTATGCACACTATTGTAATAAAGTTTGTACAAAATATGAAGTCCCCTATATGATGTTGGTAGCACATGTTCAGAGCCATGTGGCCCTTACACAAGAGTGGTTAAGCAAGTCTGTCTTAACCAAAGAGAGTGTGTTTACCTTTATTTACATATAATTAGTAAACAAGGTCCTTGAGACAGTAAAAGGGCGACAAGGCAAATCTGCATTTTAGCATACACAGGAAAGAAAAAAGAACAAGGGGCATGATCACCCCCAGACTCCATAACACCGGCTTTACCATTTGAATAAAATTTGTTTTGAGGGGGTAAACCTCTGATGAATCCACTTTGAAGGGTGACTTGACTATAAAAGTGACGGACAAACCCACCCCAGGTATTTCCTACTCGCTCACTCTTTCACCTAAGAAGACAAAGGAACCAACCTTTTGGATTTTGAAGGCAGATCATGAGCTGAGAATTTAGTCATCTCCGTTGCTGGGAACATGTGGTAAGAATTTTACCTTGAACTAAGTCTAGTTTGTTATGGTTTAGCACAAGAAAGCATTTTCTCTTGATTTCTCTTGTAGCCATTTCTGAGTTTAACACCTTACACTTGCACTCACTTAAAACCTCTCTCTTTTTAAATAAACTTGGTTTATTCTTTAATCAAAACTAATCCAGTGTTGTGTTTAAGCTGATTGTTGGTAACTCCAATTAAAGTAGCAAACTGTTGTATATTGACCCTTACAGGGGCAACTGACCTATAACATCTCAACTGTCTGGGAGGGGAGAGGGCTGGACATGCAGAACACACATTTTGGGGGTAAATTCAGGACTGGGAGTATGTTGGGGTTCACCCTGCAGATACTAACCAAAGCTGCTGGAAGTGAGTGTGGCTGGTGTGTTGCTGGCAGGCAGCTGGCATCAGAGTTGCTGGACCAAGACACACAGGACGCGACCTGCAGGCTGGTTTGGCTGTGTGTGAGCGGCCCAGCTTGGGAGTTACATTAGCAAGGCTTTGTGAGGCACACAAGGTTGGAGGGCAGGGGTGACACAACCCCTCACTAGGCTGGATTGCACCCCAGAATTTGACATACTTCATAGATGCATGAAGAGCCTCAAAAGCTCCGAGATACTGAAGGAAGGCCCTGATCCTCTGAGCTATGCCAATGCTTAATTTTAAGTACATGAGTAGGTCCACTGGGTTCAGCAGGACTGCTTAATTGCTTTACAATAAATCTCTGCAGGATTAGGATCTAAATGATTTGCCCAAGCTTGCCCAGCAATTCCTCAGATGGCAAGATAGCACATGGAACCCAGAGTCCCTCCCCTCTTTTCTCAGCACTAGGCTCTCCTTTTCCAATTCAAATGCCTCATAATACATTGTGTACACTTGTGACACAGTAAGAAAAATGACCAGATTTGGGGAGCTGGGCACTTCTGAAAATCTGGCCCATAGGTAGATGCATAAAGGGGAGTGATATTCTTTTGAAAATCTGGCCCAGATAATGGGTGCAGAGAGTTCAAAAGTGGAAGGTTAAATATTACAAACATGGTAAGTAAAATTTGTGTTGTAACATTCTTTTTGCAGTGTTTGCTCTTTAGATTAAAAGCACTTCTGCAAGTAGGGAAATCCATCTGAGCTTTAACAATCATGTAATAAAAAGAAATAAGGACAGCTGACGTCTGCAGAAACCAAACGCTTCCTTTTCTTTCCTTGCCTGGTGACCTTGCGGGGATTATAGCATGCTTGAGGTATCTACCTTGATATTGAGAAATGGGTTCTTGCAGAATATTCGTCTGGATTGATCCTCAGAGCTGCTGTCTGTAACGGTGGCTGCCATTCTGTCAGTTACACTTTATATGCCTGCCAGAAAAGAAATTATTCAACACATTGCTAAATGTGCACATGGTAAACTCTGCACAACATAGCAAAATCCAGTAGACCTTTGTAAATAATGACACAGCTGGTATGTGACCATAGTAAGTCAATATTAATTATTATTAGTGACATTTATAAACTAAATAACATTACATCTGCAAAGCATGATACAAAAGAATAAGAAACTAATCACCAGTGTGTGAGAGAGTTAACGAACTATTATCCCCATTTTAGAGTTGGGGAAACTGAAACTCAAAGAGGTTAAGTAACTTGCTCCAGGCCACACAGTGACTCAGTGGCAGAGCTAGAATCAGAACTCCAGAGTTTCCAGCTTCCAACTATATGAATAATGTAATAATTTCATAACTCTGCCCTCAGGTCTCATTGCAGGCTCTACTGCTCTCACAGGTCTACCCAAGTTTCACTCTTGAGTGCTCCCTTTTTTCAGTCACTCGGGGCTTTCTGCTTTCTTCCATACACTACCACCCACCTGTCTGGAACAGCTTCCCAGTACAGGCCAAATACTCCCCAAGACCTCGCCCATTCCACAAAGTATTCCAGCTACAAGGATCATTCTGTGCTTTTTTATGATACCTGGGGAAAACTGTGACTCAGTACATATTTGCTGCTAAGTTTTGTTGGAAGGGATCAGCCTATTTGCAGTTTCTTATCAGAGAGGACAGGATCCAAAAATTGGAGCGAAGACAAGCCAGAAAAAGGTGTGCATGGAAATGTGTTCCTAATGGGCATGTGGAGATCCCTTCCCAGGGATCAAGTATTTCCCTTGAGCAGATTGCGGGTGGATGCTTCTGAGTGGATTCCTTCCCTTAAGTAGACTGGGTGCCTGTAGCGACATCGCCCCCCTAAACTAAGAGATATTTTCCTTTGAGTTGATAGGCTGGATGTGGAGAAGGAGATGGCTCCCCTCTAGCCACAGAGATGGTTGCAGATGCAGAGGAAATGATGCCTGCTCCTGAATTAACTTTGGGGTAAAGGAAAGCAAGCTTTTCTCCTTCTCTTCACACAGTTTTATCAGTTCTGGTGCGAGAGCCTCATTCACTCTTTCTCCACCTCATTTTCGTTGGTAGTATTGTCAAATCTCACCTGAAAATTTCATACTTCACTTCACTTCTGTCTCCCTCTGCATTTGTTTTTTTTATTTTAATGGTGAAAGTGAATTTAAATCTGTAAAGCTGTGTGTGGACAGGGTGTATGAAAGATGTTTTGCAAAATGGAGTTGTGTACTAATGTAAACAGCTAAACTAAAGTGAACCCTTGGAGGGATTTCCATTGTACCACAGACCTCCTCTGATGGGCTGTGTTCCATATTTTCCTTTTGGCTAAATCTGTAAATTGCATGATGTGCAGAAAGACTGCATTCTTTGTTCTGCTTTCAGTATCCAGACTTCCTGTTTCAAAAGCTGTAGTGTTCAGAGACATATTAACCTCTTCTGTGTCAATCTGTGGGGTCTTGCAGAGGGATCTGATCTTGGCCCTACACTATATACATTTTTACCAAGACCTGGAAAAAGACAAAATCATCACTGGTCAAGTTTGAGGATGACACAAAAATTGGGAGAGTGGTAAAGAATGAGGAAGGTGTGTCATTGATTCAGAGCAACCTAGATCACACTGTAAATTGGGTGCAAACAAACATTATGTGTTTTAATACAGCTAAATGTAAATGTGTACATTCAGGAACAAAGACGATAGGCCATATTTACAGGACGGGGGACTCTATCCTGGGAAGCAGTGACTTTGAAAAAGATTTGGGGGGTCATGAGGGATAATTAGCTGAGTATGAGCTCATAGTGTGATAATGTGACGGAAAGAGTCAATTTAATCCTGGAATGCATAAAAAGGCTTGAAGAGGAGCTGGAGAGGTTACTTTACCTCTGTATTTGGCAGAAGTGTGACCACTGCTGGAATACTGTGTCCAGTTCTTGTGTTCACAATTCGAGAAGGATGTTGTTAAATTGGAGGGGTTTGGAGAAGAGCCACGAGAATGATTATAGGATAAGAAAACCTGCTCTGTAGTGACAGCATCAAGGAGCTCAATCTATTTAGCCGAACAAAGAGAAGATGACTTAATTACAATCTATAGGTAACCACATGGGGAACAAATATTTAATAATGGTCTCTGAAATCTAGCAGAGAAAGGTATAACACAATCCAGTGTCTGGAAGTTGAAACTAGGCAGATTCAGACTGGAAATAAGATGTATGTTTTTTAACCCTCAGAACAATTTACCAAGGGGAGATTGTGGATTCTCCATCACTGACAATTTTTAAATGAAGATTGGATGTTTTTCTAAAAGATCTGCTCTAAGAACTAAGTTGAGGAAGCTCTCTGACCTGTGCTATGCAAGAGGTCAGACTAGATGATCACAGTGGTCCTTTCTGGCCTTAGAATCTCCAAATCTTACACATTTCTTCTCTCCATTTCCTTCTGATAACCATTCCTTTTATGCATAATTCCTGGACAACATTTAATAGTTCGGAGGATTAGCTGCCATAAACTCTAGTGTTAACAGGGAAGGGGATGCTTTAAATAGTTTCATTTTCATTTCATTTTATTTCCTCCCACACCACACCACCCCCACAGATAGAAAATTGAACAGCTAATGCAATCTGCATCAAATGAAGAATTTTACTGTTTGGTGTAAATCTTGACAATCTCAAGTGAACTCAAAAATTGGTTTAACCATGATGTTTATACAGCTCTTAAAGGTAGTTCACGGCAGACATAAATCTAAAAACATGAATTGCATAACATGTATCTACGCATTTCATACTGGCATTGGTTGCGGCTCTCAGCCCTGTTCCAAGAGAACAGGTTGTGCCATACTAAAACATAGTATGGGATTAAAAAGTAACTACAGTACGTCCAAGCATCCAAGCATCCAGGAAAAGCTTATTTGGACCTCTGGAAGGTTAAATGATATAGTGATATAAACATCTGATCTTGTCTGCACTACAGTATCCAGTACTGCTAGCCCTTGGGAGCGGGATGGGTGATGAATTACAACTACATAATGTTTTAGCGTGATAAGGATTTAGAGATGCCTTTAGCTTGAGGGCAGGATGGGTGTCAAAATGTATGAGAATGCAGAGTAATAAGGGTCTAGCACAAATATTTTTATGGTGCAATATGCAGTGTTATGCATGTTTATTGGTAAAGTGACTGTTAAGCACTTTAGGCCCTCAGTGTAAAAAATCTCCCCAGTCCTCTCTATGTTTTAGAATTTTCAATAGCTCTCAACACCATAGCATGTAAGTGCTATACTGCTAAATTAACCCTGCATAGCAATGTCTATAGGAGACTTTGAGGCATGAACTGCTCTTCACTATTTACATGTTGCAGGGCGAGATGTAAAATACTGGAGTGGTTTTCCTTAACTTAATTTGAAAGCCAACAGAAGTAGGGCCTGATTCATTTTCACTATGGCACAGTGGATTTTGCACTAGACAAGGAGCTCTAGGTTCTCTTCCTGGTTCTACTGCTGGGTGATCTTGGGCAAATCATGGCACTGCTCCATGTCTCAGTTTCCCCCACTGTAAATTGAAGGTAATGGTACTGACCCTCTTTGTAAAATGCTTTGAGATTATATAAGCACTAGGTGTTATTGCCCTGGGATGGACTGGGCCCATTATTCCATATTCTTTCATTATAAGAAACATTGGAACACTTTTAAAACAAAGGGAATTGTTTATTGTTTCACTAAACGCCTGCATTCTAGAGTCAGCTCTAGACTATAGAGGCACTTTGTCATAAGCAATAACCAAATTACAGGGGAACATGGACCAGCGTTCATGTCACACACCCTGTCAGTACCCGGCCCAAACCGGGGAAGTTAATGATCCAACCAGCAGACCAAATTCGGTTGTGCATATGCTAAGAAGACCAAAATAAGAGTTGCTGGCTTTCGAGTATACAGCCTGGCTTACAAAATAAGAGTATACAGCCTGGCTTTTCCAATCTCCTCCCTGGTGGTAACATTACAATTGAATGTTCACAATTCACCAAGCAGGCATCCACTTCATGGAAATTTGACTCTGTGTAAAACTTCATTTGAAAGAGCACAGCCATGAATTCTGCTTCATCTATTGGACCATGATATGTTGTAGACAAGTACAGATCTAACCAGGGCAGGGGAGCTCCAGAAATGCCATCTGTGCCATCTCCAGAAATGCCCAGTAGGACCAGCAATGGTTTAAATACCACACAGAGTTACACATATTGCAGTATATTCCCAGTGTAATGCAATTTTGCAAGGTCTTTTCCCAGGCAATAATACTGTATTTATAGGATCCATTAGCTCCTTGGAAATAGCCCTGTCTGTGTAAGAACTGGTTCTTACACATACTGTGTAAATACAATTCAGATTTACATTCAGCGTCCTCTGGGAGATCTCAAAGATCACATTCTAAATAAGAATGCTTTGCAGTTACAGTGGCATACAGCTAGGGTGACCAGATAGCAAATGTGAAAAACAGGATGGGGGTGGGGAGTAATAGGAGCCTATATAAGAAAAAGGCCCAAAAAATCGGAACTGTCCCTATAAAATTAGGACATCTGGTCACCCTACATAAAGCAATCTCCTTGTGAGGATCTCAGTATGATTTACAAACATGCAGCAAATAAGCATTGCAACTCTGGTGTGAACAGTCCACCAGCTTTAATTAGCTTAAATGGAGTAATCAGATGTTTGTACACTCTGTTTAATTAGCTTAACTAAGCGTTTCCCAAACTGTGTTCCGCGGAACACTGGTGTTCCGCAAGATGTGAATAGGTGTTCCATGAAAGAATCGTAATTTTAAAAAAGGGTCTTTAAATTTTTTTTTAATTTTAAATTTGGCATATTTGAAGCCTAGTTTACAACTCTTTTTGAATGACTATAATTTATAAAATAAAATATATTTAAGCCTAAATAATGCAATTTTTTATTTGAAAACCAAACGACTACAAATAATATTACGAGTGTTCCGTAAATATATACTAGACTAAAAAGTGTTTCGTGGCCAAAAAAGTGTGGGAAACAGTGGCTTAACTAGTTCATGTAGGACTACTGGGGGAATCCTTCCCATGCAGATTCTGTGGAATATACCTGACACCTGGCACATTACAAAGGCAAACCCTTTACAGTCTCTGGTAGGGATGATCCAGTGGTATTTTCCAGATGGGGTAGATGAGTTCTGTTAGAGACAGGGAAACTTCCCCAACTCTCCCAAGAGTTTGATGGTAGTATTTTAACAATGGGCTCACAAGAGCCCCCCATAAGCCTTCTCCAGATTATCGCTGATCAAATGCCTTCCCTATGTGAAACACGTTTCCCTTACACAAATCCATGGTGCGCTCACATCTTGAATACTGCATACAAATGTGGTCTCCTCATCTCAAAAAGGATATACTGGCATTAGAAAAGGTTCAGAGAAGGTCAACTAAAATGATTAGGAGTTTGGAACGGGTCCCATATGAGGAGAGATTAAAGAGACTAGGACTTTTTAGCTTGGAAAAGAGGAGACTAAGGAGGGATATGATAGAGGTATATAAAATTATGAGTGATGTGGAGGAAGTGAATAAGGAAGTTATTTCCTTGTTCCCATAATAGAAGAACTAGAGGTCACCTAATGAAATTAGTGGGCAGTTCTTCTTCACACAGCACACAGTCAACTTGTGGAACTCCTTGCCTGAGGAGGCGGTGAAGGCTAGGACTATAACAGGGTTTAAAAGAGAACTGGATAAATTCATAGAGGTTAAGTCCATTAATGGCTATTAACCAGGATGGTTAAGGAATGATGTCTCCATCCTCTGTTTGCCAGAGTGGGGTGATGGATGGCAAGAGAGAGATCACTTGACCATTACATGTTAGGTTCACTCACTCTGGGGCACCTGGCATTGGCCAATGTCGGTAGATACTGGTAGATACTGGGCTAGATGGACCTTTGGTCTGACTCAGTACGGCCTTTCTTATGTTCTTATATTCTTATTGCAATAGCTGGGGAAGACAGGAAAAAGCTCAGAGTCTAAGTGAGTCTTTCCTTTGCTCCTACTGAGATGTTGACTATAATATTGCAGCAGTTTTCAAGCCCTGATTTTATGAACTGGATTATCAGTAGCCATCCCACTTTGGGCTAGATCCCATGTCAGTGCACAAGATAGGAGCTGAGCTAGGTCAGTTTAATGATGGGAGACTTCTAAAGAATCCCCACATCCTGCAGCATGTGGTTTGGATGATTTAGTAGGTGGCATTCTTACTCTTGAACAACTGTCTTCCTATGGTATTAATGGGCACTTTACTTTCAGAGGTTCTGTCTTTCAAATGAGAAGGAACACTGAGGACCTGACCACTCATTGTTATAAAAGATACCATGGCACTTGTTACAAGAGATGGGGGTGGTTGTGGGAGTGTGTGGGGCGAGTTTGTAGGAAGGGGCTCAATTCTGCTCTCTGTTACACCCAGACTTTACTGAGCTCAAAAGCCAAGAGTGTGTTAGTGCTAGAGTTGCGACTAAACTATAACGTTCTGCTTCACTAAATTCCTCCCTTCAGTTTAACTTCAATATACAACAGAATTAGGCTATGTCTATACTATCATGTATGTGGGAGAAACTTATGTTTGTCAGGGGTGTGAATATTCCACCTCACCGAGCAACATAAGTTATATCGGCATTAGTGCTAGTGTGCACAGTGCTAAGTCAGCGGGAGAGCTTCTATTGCTGACAAAGCTACCGCCGCTCGTTGGGAGTGGATTAATTATGTTGATGAGAGATATTTGGCATAAAGTGGCTACACAAGAGATCTTACAGCAGTGCAGCTGCACAGGTACAGCTGTGCCGCCATAAGCTCTCTAGTGCAGACATAGCCTTAGCCTTCTCTTCCTGCCCTAAACTGTTGTGTAGTGTAAATTTTTGCTGTTTTCCAGCTCCTAGGGTCCACCCAAGGTTGCTGCACCTCTGCAATGGGTTAAGTGAGCCCTGTGTGCACAGCTGAAATATCACATTAAGACTGCAAAACACTTTGGAAGGACAGGTGCTATATCAATGTAAATTATTATGATTATTCTCCCCAAAGGATTAACAACTGCAGAAGCTTTCTTGGCTTGTATTGGTGGATTTCAGCTTTAATCTTTATACACATCAGAGGGCTGTTATCTTATTCTAGCAGATATTTCCAGAATTGTGTCTATTACCGCCAGCTGTAATCTTGTAGCTTTCAAATATGCATTTTCTTCCTCCTACTCTCTGCCCCAACCCACACCCCAATAAGAGCAACCACTAATTCATTTCCCTACTCATTTGCTACAGACAAAAAATCAGAATCAATGAAAAACTGCCGCACTGGGCAGTATTTCAAGGGCAGCTGGCAAAGGTGGCAGATCAATAATTTTAAATAGTGTCATTGACCCTAGCACAAAGCTCTTTAAAAAGCAGCATTTCTCCAAGTGAAGCAGAAAACTGTTTACTTATTATATGCTTGAAAGTAAATTCTTAAGCTCTCAAAGAAAAAGCTGCTCCCATAAAACTTGCAGGGACTTTCCACATTTCTGACAGGCGTTAATAGAATACGACCAGATGCAAAGGCAATCAGATTTCAGTTCACGCAATCTCAGTCAGAGCTTCATGAACCAATATTTACACAGCAAGGGGCTCAGCCAAAGGTCCCTCTTATTTGACATCTAAGACTAATAGAGCACTGAGATAAGCACCCATTTTGAATGCTTCCTGGGAGGTGCAACATCTAACTGGGCCAAGCCATGGGGAGATGTGGGAATGGTCCAGCTACTAGTCAAGGTGCTGAAGGTTGGCTCTCCCTTCTGTACCAACAACATTGAGGAGGAATCTTTCTTTCTTAGCCATTTTAGGATTTTAGAAGTACTGGGGCAGATCTTTTACTGCTGTAAAATGTATCAGCTCCAATGGATGCCAGCTGAGAATCTGCCCCATTAACTTTGGGGATGAGGACTGCTCCCAGCTGCCGTTTTCTCCTTTTTATTTCTGTATTTTCAGAGGCCCTGAGCCTCAGTAACCCCCTCCTCTAGCCTGGGGGAGCCGGATGTGGGTCCCTCCCAAGTCCATCAATGCAGATCCTTGAATCTAGCATGCATGCATTGCTTGGGAGCAGTACTCCAAATCTTTTGAGGTGGGGGTGGGGGCAGAGTACTGAACCTATAATTTGAACTAAGATCTCGAACAAAGCCAGTCTGCTATAGTTATTGTTAAATTACAAAATCTTACTAATGTAAAGTAAGACTACCAGGGATTCTGATGTTTTCCTTGCCTAAAGCTCTCATAATTATTCTCTGGGATGCTGCACTTGGGGAGAAAGGGTGCAGCGAACCCTGAAGAAACACCCAGCAAAGATACTGTAGGGAACAATTCTCCAGTGGTAGTGAGATCAATTGCCTAGTCTAAGATGTCTTTTCCATCTCTAACTTCTAATATACTAGTCTTGATCCAAGTGCACCATTCTCATTTATATCAATAATATAATAATAGTTAAGGACCAGTTAGGAATACTTTTAGGTCTCTCAATTAATGGCGTGGCCTTTCAAGAATATAAATTTTTAATAATACTTTTATTAATAGCAGCAGAGCTCTTATTAGCTGGGAACTGGAAAAAGGAAACACTCCTGTTAGTACTTGAGCTTAGTGGAGTTTGTATAAATGGAGAAATAAATCCAGCAAATTAAAACTCATCAAGGAACACACACAACTTACAAATATTGAGTTAGCTAGCTTCCTTATACTCAATTACCGGACCATTTACAATTTACTAGCTACAAAACTGAAATACTTAACTGTGTGTATTAAATTGATAATGAAAATTTTCAGTGAAAAGGACAAGCTACCATACCAATAAATATAGATGACATACTATACATAACATCTTCTTGGAATAAGAAAGAAAATGGATTTAAACATGTATCTAAAGACTAGTACCCAAACAGTACCCAACAGACAGCAAGGGAGTGAATGTTAGCTAAGACTAACTTTATGACTCTTTGTAAGGGAAATTATTACAAGAATATTGGAATAAATCCATAGAAATGAAAATGAAAATAAAAATGAAATAAACTATTTTTGGATTTTTTAAGCCATCATGAGAAATAAGAAATTATTTAAAAGAAAGAGGAAAGTTTTCACTGTGGTAAACTTGTGTTGTTAATAAATATGGAACCAAACTCTGGGTTCAGGAGTGTTAGAACTCAAATCCATATTTAACAATTGACCTCTATTTTTATAATGAGTCATTACAGGCATGTCACGTCTAGGCGTATTTAACATATGCGATTTCAGCCTTACGCGATCCGCAAAAAAAAAAAGGGGGGACATTTTTTTAAAAAATCTTCCTGTAGGGGGCGTGATTTCGCCTCCCATTGAAGTGAATGGGTTCTGGCTATACACGGTTTCCACTTTACACGGTAACCGTAGAACGGAACCCTCGCGCAAGACGCGACATGCCTGTATATACCTGCAGCACCTTTTGATATTCTTTGGCGGTCTCCTATCCAAATAGTACTGGATCTACACTAGGCTAGCTAATGAGATTTAACTAGGTCATAGCCTGAAGTGATATGAATGCACCAGAAACACCAATTTAAAATCATTTGGTTGCAGTTAAGATGATTATATATTGAAAATATGTACAAATCTCCCATGGTACCTTCTCACCTACTGCCCACCCTGCCTATCAGTTCTGCCTGCTCTGCCAAACTTTTCCTTACATCTAATCCTAGCAGAAGGTTAGCTGTGCAATTATTCCTCTCCGTTGAGTTTATGTAGGTGTGCATGTTAAGGCACCACACAATGCAATTCTTAACCCCAAGATGATAAAGGTATGTAGGAAGAGTATGTGGCAAAAGCCACTGGCTGAATATCACTGTTTTAGATAGTTATGTATAAATCAATGTAAAGCACTAGTTTACAGACACAATATTAACTTAGAGCATGTCTACACTACAAAATTAAGTCAAGCTAACTTACATTGGCATACAGCCACTTCAGTAATTACATCACTTGTGCTTGGCTACACTTTGCTCTTGATGTTGGTGGTGCACGTCCTCACCAGAAGTGCTTGCATCAATTGAACTGTCAGTGTGGGGCATTATGGGATGGCTTCTGAAAGCCAGTAACAGTTGATGTCAGCAATGCAGTATCTCCACTGACACTGCGTCGACCTAACTACATCGACATTGACTCTATGCCTCTCGTGGAGGTGGAGTTATTAAGTAGGTTAAGCAGGGGAGTTACTTCGGCGGGAGATAAATTTTAGAGTAGATACTTCCATAGTTTGGTTAACATAAGCTGCCTTGCACTGATCTAACTCTGTAGTGTAGACCAGGACTTAATAAGCCACATTTCAGATAGAGGCATCTGAGCCAGGTGAGTACTGGGAATGAGACGTGAGCAGGGGAGAGAGTGGATTGTATACTAGTGAGAGGAAAAAAGACTGAGGAAATCAGGACCAGATCTAAGTTTATGGTGCTTTAGATAATGCCTCTGTACTGAGAGGCTGATTGTCAGGAGCAGGTGTGGAGTGATTGCAGGCCTGAGTGTCCAGGTTGGTTCCTGAGGGAGTGTAGCGGCTGGTGTAGGGGTTGCTGGATTGCGAGGGACTTTGTACATCACATGGAATGTATTTGGAAAAGACGTGTGCACAAAATGAAAGGCGCTGAAGTGACTTTATGTTCATGATCCTTTTCAAGTTCTGCTCACCTTCCTGCTTGGTCCGTAGCTGTGGCATATGGTGCCGTGCCAGGCATTATAATGTGCACACTTCAGAACAGGGTGTGAGTCTGTGTTTGTAAGTTGGATGCAATGAATAAATAACAAGAACAAAGTCAGTTCCTGTTTTCTTGATGTGTCCTGGGATGTTCTTGATCCAGTTTTCCACCCCACCCCCCCCCCTCGGCATCTCTATCTGTCCTTAAATCCCATTCTTTAGGGCAGGGTGCTTATCTTCTGGCATCTGATCTCCTGTAATTATTATTTATGTGTATTCTGTTTGTGCCTAGAGGCCAGGACCCCATTGTGCTAGGGACTGTACCTGTTCTATTGTATTCTATATAGGTCCTTATACCATGTTCATTGTTGTAGTATGTGAGACTTAGACTCCCTTAGGAAACTGAAGGGAAGGATCCCCTGGGAGGCTAATATGAGAGGGAAAGGAGTCTAGGAGACCTGGCTATATTTTAAAAAAGACTTATTGAGAATGCAGAAACAAACCATGCCGATGTGCAGAAGGCATAGCAAATACGGCAGGCGACCAGCTTGGCTTGATAGTGAAATCTTTGGTGAGCTTAAATTCAAAAATGAAGCTTACAAGAAGTAGAAATTTGGACAGATGACTAGAGGAGAATAAAAATATTGCTCGAGCATGCAGGGGTGTAATCAGGAAGGCCAAGGCACAATTGAAGTTGCAGCTAGCAAGGTATGTGAAGGGTAACAAGGGATTCTACAGGTATGTTAGCAACAAGAAGAAGGTCAGGGAAAGTGTGGGACCCTTACTCAATGGAGGAGGCCACCTAGTGACAGATGAGGTGGAAAAAGCTGAAGTACTTAATGCTTTTTTTGCCTCGGTCTTCACAGACAAGGTCAGCTCCCAGACTGCTACACTGAGCAACACAGTATGGGGAGGAGATGAGCAGCTCTCAGTAGTGAAAAAACAGGTTAAGGACTATTTAGAAAAGCACACATCCATGGGTCCAGATCTACTGCATCGAAGGGTGCTGAGGGAATTGGCTGATATGATTGAAGAGCCATTGGCCATTATCTTTGAAAATTCGTGGCGGTTGGGGGAAGTCCAGGATGATGGAAAAAGTCAAATATAGTGCCAATCTTCAAAAAAGAGAAGAAGAACCTGGGGAATTACAGATTGGCTCGATGTGTGGTTGGCAGCTGGTATCAAGTGGAGTGCCCCAGGGTCACTCAAGCCGAGTGCCCCAGGGTCAGTCCTGGAGCCAGTTTTGTTCAACGTCTTTATTAATGATCTGGATGATGGGATGGATTGCACTCTGAGCAAGTTCTGAGATGACACTAAGCTGGGGGGAGAGGTGAAAATGCTGGAGAGTAGGGATAGCATCCAGAGTGACCCAGACAAATTGGAGTATTATGCTAAAATAAATCTGATGAGGTTCAACAAGGACAAGTGCAGAGTCCTGTGCTTAGAGAGGAAGAATCCCATGCACCGCCACAGGCTGGGGACTGACTGGCTAAGCAGCAGTTCTGCAGAAAAGGACCTGGGGATTACAGTGGATGAGAAGCTGGATATGAGTCAGCAGTGTGACCTTGTTTCCAAGAAGGCCAACAATATACTGGGCTATATTAGTGGGAGCATTGCCAGCAGATCAAGGGAAATGATTATTCCCCTCTATTTGGCACTGGTGAGGCCACATCTGGAGTATTGCTTCCAGTTTTGGTCCTCCCACTACAGTACGAATGTGGACAAACTGGATAGAGTCCAGTGGAGGGCAACAAAAATTATTAGGGGCCTGGGGCACATGACTTATGAGGAGAGGCTGAGGGAACTGAGGTTATGTGGTCTGCAGACGAGAAGAGTGAGGGGGGATTTGATAGCAGCCTTCAACTAAGATGGGTTCCATAGAGGATGGAGCTAGGCTGTTCTCAGTGATGGCAGATAACAGAACAAGAAACAATGGTCTCAAGTTGCAGTGGGGGAGGTCTAGGTTGGATATTAGGAAACACTATTTCACTAGGAGTATGGTGAAGCACTGGAATAGGTTATCTAGGGCGGTGGTGGAATCTCCATCCTTAGAGGTTTTTAAGGCCCAGCTTGGCAAAGCCCTGGCTGGGATGATTTGTTTGGTGTTGGTCCTTCTCTGATCAGGAGATTGGACTAGATAACCCCCTGAGTTCTCTTCCAACCCTAATAGTCTGTGATTCTATGTACATGGTGGTATTTGCTTGTACAACAGAAGGCAGGTCAAAAACTATGCCTTGCACTTGGAGCATAAGGTAGTGAGATTTGTAATGGTCTCTAATAAGATAATTTGTTCTATTTCACGGTCTGGGACCAGCCTTCAGGTAAGCTCTGTTTCCTGCACGGATGATTTTTATGCATATATTTTTCAAATATATAATATTGATCTAACTCTCTACATGGTGTTTTAATCTGCACTTGAGGTATGTAAATTCTTCTGGCCCATTGCCTGGTTCTGCAATAGAACTTATGGTACTCTCTTTGCTTGCAACATGGTATCCCTCGTGGCCACTTAGTCAATGCTTAAAGCTCACCTTGGATGAAACAAATTAAGGAAAGAAGGAAGGGCTAGTTTTGTAACTGGTAACTAGTATAAAGACCAGCATTCAGACTTTTTCTTTTTTCTCAGAAGAATGCAGTATACAGTAATGTCCTAAGCACTGGGCACCTCAGGAAATACTGATCTGAGCAACATAGACACAGTAAATTGCACTGACAGATCACATTCAAGGTAATTTGTGGTTGTCATTATATACCTCAGTCACTCACAATTGCATGGAGACTCCAGGGGAATAAAACTCCTAACGTTCCTGTTACGTGGGCTCAAGGAGAATCACCTGTAGTTTTTAGTAGTATAGGATTATGACGCACAGTTGAGCAGTTCTGATTCCATCTAGCAGAGGGCAGTGATGCACATATATACGTAGGCAGCTCAACACTCTACCATTTTGTTTTGTATCTTTCATATAAGCTCATAGAGTTGAGTACACCAATCATGTCCAAAGATAAACAATCAAAAATAGCAGAGAGTAGGAAATGAGGAGGTTACAAACAAGGCGGAAGAGCAATCTTTTTGCTGACATTTGAAATCTCAGCATGTTACATAAATGGAGAAGATGGGGATTATGCAGTAACAACCCGTTTGAATAATTTCTCAAGACAAAGCTTCCCTACTGTGTGGATTATTCTGCAGCAGATTTAACACTCCTTCTTCAAGTATCTGAAGAAGTGCAGTTTTTACCCACGAAAGCTTATGTCCGAATAAATCGGTTAGTCTTTAAGGTGCCACTGGACTCCTCATTGTTTTTGTGGATACAGACTAACACAGCTACTACTCTGATACTCCTGTCTTCATGACTATGTTTACTTTACAAAATTTTCAAAGCAGGGTGTCTAAAGGTCGGCGCTAACAGAGGGATATATAGATTCAGTATTTTGACAAAGTTCAGAAGCAGCATACTTTGTGCTGACACACATTTCCAAAGCAGTCTCTGGATGTAATCAGGACTAGTGGTTTTTGCTAGCTGATGTTGCTTTTGAGGTTCAATCCACTTTGATGACTGCTGATAATTTAGTGGTTGTCTGTTTTTGGTTTTGTTTTTGTGGAGGTCATATTATATGACTAGTACAAGCTGAAATTCGCCCCAGGACAAGCAGAAACCAGACAAACTGCCTATTTCACTCTTAAGTTTCTCTCAAGTAATGTCTTTCCCTCAAGTCCAGATTCAGTGGTATATTAGCATTGTAATGCTGACAGATGACAGACTATATTTGAGGCTAGGGCTATTGTCATAGAGTGTCTGGCCCCTTTAAGGGGAGAAGGGGCCACCCACACTATGCCGTATTTAATTTGCTGCTTCCCAGCCTGAGAGGACAGAACTACAGAAGATCACGTGATCGCTTAATGACCCCCTGTGTCTTATTAAAAGGACTGAGAGAGATCCACAAGAGTGGGAGGGTTCACGTGCAAGGCCCTGAGCCAGGGTCTGCAGGGGGCTGAGTACTCCATGGGGAAGCCACCTGGGGAACAAGTACTCTGTACCAGATCAGGGGAAATACTCTCAAAGGTAGTCCAGAAGGGACTAGGTACAGGGCCCAGAGGGCAGGCTGAAGAACAAAGGACTATTTTTATTTGGGACTTTTTTATTGGACTTGTGCTACCTTGGAAAGGGTTAAGTTTATCACTTGATTGTAAGGGCTGAGCCATATCACCAGCACGGACCGGTGTCTGGAAAGCTGAGGAGACCAACATCATGGATGGAAACTGAGGAAGGGAGTGCCAGCTCCATCATAGTGTGTTATAAGGCAGCCATACCCAATGACAGCTACCAAAGAAATTATTTCAGTAGCAACCTTAAGATAGCATTTGGACCCAGGCCCCCAGATATAAGCAATTAGTGCAGTAACTCTTTGCATCACTCCCTCATGGCTTTAATTCTGAATAATTCTTATGTTAGGTCTCTGCGAGAGTCCTCTGTCTGCCTTACTATGTTTACCAGCCTGCTCCAAAGATGCCGTGTTGTGCCGCACTATAGCCCTGCTCCAGCATTCTGCTAAAGAAGGAGACAAGAATCAGGTTGTAATTAATATCTGACCTGTTTGTGTTCCTGGGCTGAAGGAAGTCAATTGGGTTGCACAAGGTGTAAGTCGATGAACAGTTTGTACCCTTGTTTCAAACCCACTACCCAGGTCAGTTTGGATTTTTGGATGCACATGCATTGGGAGCAGAACCTAGGATTTTTAGTTGCCAAAACCAAACCTCTGCTACCTCTCGGGCTAAAGGAGAACCTTCTTTAGCTGCAGTAATATTAGGCTTTATAGCCTCTCTAGTTTGCTGCCACTACATGGCAAGAGAGATACAAAACTTTTTAGAAATTCTGATTCCATCCAGCTGAGGGCAGTTGTGCATACACCCACCTGCCTGCATATTAGGAGAGTGAGAGAAGCAAAACCTAGTTTTGTAAAGATTTTAAGAGGTACTTTCGTTCAGTCACAATCTAAAGGAAAGTACAGGCTGTCACCCAGATGCCCTCCTTTGTAAACTGATGCTGACGGGGTATTATCATGTTTGGGAGAGGTTACACATAGAAGTGATTGGTTATGGTTTTCTGCTCACTGTACAGTAGTTGTATATAAACAACAATCTTGAAGAGCTATGGACTGCCGGAAGAAGGCTCTTAATACTTAATACTTTTTATGGCTGTGGTATCTTCTGTCTGAGGAGCTCAAACATTTACTCATTGAGTCTCACAGCTCCCATGTACATAGGCAATTTTACAGAGGTCAGAGACAGAGGAAAGCAACAGCTCAGAACCGCAAAGAGATTTGTGTGTTGCAATGCTCAGAGTCACAACACCTAACTTTTAGGTGCCTAGAAAATGATAGGACTAGCAACACCAGCCACTGAGTTAGGCACTTAGGCCCCCTATTCAATGGATGGGGAGTGATAAGTGCTTAACTGTGCAATCCACAAAAGCCAACACGCTAAGAATAGAGTTGCTGGAGTCATCCTGTGAGAGATGCCAAGGAGAGGAGGATGTCCTAAGCCCCACCCCTCTCGCAGAGATAGGCACTTAAATCCAGGCTATATGGAGGCACCTATCTCTGATTGCAATCCACAGCCAGGAACCCCTCCACTGAAGTGACACGGCTTAGGCATCTAAGTCATTTCTTGTGAGAAAGAGTGAGGCAGGGACCTAAATCCATGCGAACTTGCCATACAAGGATGTGATGCCATCATCCATCTTATAACATTTAACTCAGTGGTTAGAGCACTCACCTGGCACCTGGAAAGTCAGATTCAATTCCCCACTCTGCCTAGGGGGGAGAGAATTTGAACAGGATCTCCCACACCTTTCAGAGTGCTCTAACTATGGGATATTCTGATGAGGAGTATCCCTCAGTCTCTCCCGATGAAGCTGTTTCACTGTGGATAAATATTTAGAGTAAATGGTCAGAGTGAGACAATGTAGCCTGGTAGTTAGGGCATCCACTTAAGAGGCGAGAGATCTAGTCCCTCTTCTCCAAAGATTCTTTAATCATTTATACATAGTTGAGGCCCCTACAGGATTAGGTGGCATATAAAAGGCTATTTTGTGGGTTGCAGTGATGCCTAAAACTGGAATCACGTGCCTAAGTACCGTTGTGGATCTGAGCCTAAGTCACACAGGAAGTCTGCGGAAGACAGGGGATGAAACCTTCATCTCCCATTCCGAAAACGTGATGGTCACTGCTCCTCTCCCTTTACTAATGCTAAGTGAAAATGGGACAGGAGCAACTGTAAAATGTTTTCTGGCAGGGCTGTAGTGCAGAGCCTTTCACGTAAAGTTCAACAGATCAAATAAATGCAGCAAAGTTTAGCAGTGACTGAAAGTCATTACCAACTGATGGCCACTCAGTGTCCTTTGTAAAAAGAGCTGGATGACTCTTATTCCAGTCCCTAGGGTACAGACATCCCCCTCATAAAAACCACCATCACAACTGGCATCTTTGTCTCTGGCCCTGAAAAGAAATTTCAGCTGAAACATTTATATGGAGGACACGAATACCTTAAGTTCTAACAGTTAACGGTAACAAAGGAGAATAGGACAGGAGATAAAACATAATGTTTCTGGGTTTAAATTATCTCTAATTTTTAAAGATTGTGAGGGGAACCTTCATGGGAAGCAGATTATCCCACACCTGGCTATTGTGAGGCTCTTGTTTTCCCTTTGAAGCATCTTGCTGGCAACTGCCAGAGACAGTGTACTGGACTACATAGCTGGAGCTCTGGTCTGAACCAGCATGGCAATTCCTATGTTTCTATGACCAAGGACTGGTGAGTTGTTGAGAGCAGAGCATTCTCTGCCCCCGTAGAGTGGAGTCCACTAAGTCCAGGCTGAGAAAGATTGCTGGGACAATGCAGGGGAACCTGCACTGAAACTACTGTACTGTGCTTGTTCTGCGGCTTGATGACTCTGCTCTCCAAGGCTAATAATTCCACCCCATTCACCGGTAGGCTATTCATATAATAAATACAAGCGCAGCAATATAGCATGATGTTCACTATGTACACCTGCAAAGCAGCCACTACGACTGCAGGGGATATTGTCATCATTCAGTCTGTGTAGAGCTGCAGCACTGCTAGGTTAATGCTTGATTTTTCTGTTACTTTAACACCTCCAGGCTTCTTGTCACAGTCTTTGTCATCTGGCCAAGGAGATGAAGCAGCAATGTGCTCCTTAATTGACTAGATGAGTCTCTCCTCAGGAATTCAATCCGAGTCCCAGTCCTTGCAATACAGAGCACTATTTCCATGTCACCAACATCAGGGGTTAAATGTCCTCAGACATAGGAGATGGCTTATGTCTCCCTAGAAATCCACCCTGCCCTAAAATAAATGCAAGACATCAGAAAAGTGAGTCTTGGTTGTGAAATGACTTATAGTGAAGTGACTTTCTTGAACAGCACTGGAACTTCTGTTCTATTTCACTAGATTATTTCAGTCCCAGTGAGTTTTTCCCATGGCTGCAGGGTAAAAGTATGGTTGTTTTGTTAGAACAAGAGAATCAAAGAAATCAACAAGAAGAGAGAACTCCTCATGGAACAGACAGTACAGAACACTTGTGCTCACTCCCTCTTTTTGAGCTGCTGAGAAATCCAAGTCTGCACAATCTAAGAAGTTGTATAAAAGTAACCCACTAGGGAAAGCAACTTAGGCAGCTACGGATTTATAGACACACAAGCTGTGCTGAGGTCTGAAACTGGAGGAAAAACAAAATAAGTTAAGCAACAAGCAGCTCAATAACCTTTTTTCTTATAACAAAGCACTCGGGATACTCACAATTTCTAGACATCCCCTTTCATAGTCTCAGTGCTGCTGTAGAAAATGCATTCCTCAGCTAATGTGTTTTCTAGCCATAGACTACTTTAGTTTTCAGATGGGGTGGGGTGTTTGTGTGGAGGGGAGGGACTTAGCCAATGCTTCTGATCTGAAAGAGCCAAAGGTCTTTTTCTAACTTCCAATTTTGCAATCTGTCTGTTTGCATTTGGATTTTCTGCCATTTTTGTTGGTTTTAAGCTTTTTATCTACACATTTTTGTGGCCAAACATTTCAGAGGCTGTATGTTTGAATTTTTATCCAAAAACTTTGACAATTTAATAGTTCTTGATTTAAAAATAATCCCAATAAAACCAGCAATCTTTGCTTTTATGCTATCCATATTGCAAAATTCCTGCTTCTCAGCCCTTCCCCACATATATTGCTAGGATCCGTCTCATGTGGGATTGTCAATCCTCCAGGATTACCCTGGAGTCTCCAGGACCTAAAAATTAATCTTTCATTAAAGATTATGTCATTTGATGAAACCTCCAGGAATATGTTTAACCAAAATTAGCGACCCTAATTCATGTGCTTTGTTTGTCATCTTTGTCTTATTATTCTAATTTGTTACTTGTGACTTTCTAAACTGCAGTGTTGGTTATGGATTTGTGATTTAGAGCATTCGTTTCTTTAACTAATCACTATAGCATTTCCAGATAAGAACAAGAGAAATGAAAGTACAGACAATACCAGCTAAATCTGTCAAGGGATTTCTCTCTTCAAGCTTGTTATTTTAAAAAATTGTTTACTGTGTTCACTGAGTACACGCTGATCCGCTGGAATTACTGGTTTTCTCACTTTTGTTTGCTTATATATCAAGGACACTCACACTGCATGCAGTATTTTATATCTTTCCATGTAGAGATGGCCTCCTCACCAAGACCCGCAATCTAAACAGCCTTTAACTTTAGAAGGGGAGGGGAGATCATTTCAAATCTGAACCCAATTTAGTAGCCTGCACCTATATTTTTAATAGGCTGACCCAAAACCCTGGACTCAAACATTCCTCGATAGTAGGAGGGCCTACATCTGAACATTGGTGTCAAATGCTCATCAGTACTCAGATACCATTACAACAGTTCACTGCAGATGGATTAGATTAGATTAGATCTCTGGCAGCGGTTGTGCTGACGTTTGTATTTATCAAGCTAATCAGGATTGTCTCATGTATACTCTGTTCTCCTCTTCCATCTGTTTTATCCATCTGCTTTTATTTCATCATGCTTTTCAATGGGGATAGGGTGTGTACACCATACTACCATAAGGTCCTGATTCCTAATCAGGTACTCCAGGTGCTACTATAATGGAGATAATCAGAAACAATTTTTGAGAGCTATAAGTAGGGACATTTAGGAACAGGAAGGAAAAAGACACACCTTTCAACTCCACTGAAGTACAGAGGCTAGCTGGCTTTTTTTGGAAAGAAAATATGTGCAGAATGGAAAATATTTTCCTAAAAATAAGGATAGCTGGACCTCCTTAAACAGGGAGAGTGCACTACTCCCTTGCCTTATTTTACCTTCTGAGAAGAAGAGAACCTGTTCTGATTGTTAAAACACAACCTGGGATTCAGGAATTCTAGTTTCCACTCCCTACTCTGTCACTGACTCTTTGTTTGTCCTTGGCCAAGTCATTTAACCTCATATGTAAATTGGCGGTAACACTTCCTAGAGTAATGCGAAGTTTAACTTTTTAATGTCAGGAAAGTGCTTGGAAAGTTTGGAGAAATGCAGCATATTAATATTGGCCTTAAATGTCAAATTCAAACCTAGTATGAGTGGGAGCAACTCTCCTGAAGTTAGTGGGACAAGTTCATTCATTGCATTCAATATAATTACACTTGGTTATGCCAGTGGTGAATTTAGCTCCAAGGGGCTGCCCCTGCTTACACCAGGATTGGGCCTGGCCCTGTGTGTTTTGGTCCTGAAACATAATTGAGGTGACTTTTGACAGGTTTGGAGATTTGGTTCAGATAAACACCCAAGACATATAGATGCTTATCCTAGTCCCTTCTGCTAAACTGCATGCAAATGTCACCAGACAATGGCAATCTGAGCAGTAGTTGATCCTGACTTGCTATGCACATGCTAATTAGGTTCCTTGGGAGGGAGGAAGAGATTAGATATACAGTAGTGCTGCTTGTTCTGCTTATCTTTTCCTGGTGCACAATTTTTATTTCTGTTTGGAACAAATAGGGCCCAGTTGTTTTGGAAGCTCCAGACTTAAAACATTGGTTGTGATTTTGAAATGGGTCAAAGTCAGAACCTTGTTATCAAATCCCCAGAGTTGATGGGTCAGGTAAAATAAGACCCACAGCTGAGCAAGCCCTAGTTTTGATTCTGCAAAATCCAAATCACCCCCTTTTTGATATTAATGTATTCAAGAGGCTTTTGTTTGTCTCTTCTTCCCTTTTAGCACAAAACGAGGATCTCTGTGGATGATCTCAGAGACATTTTCTCAATGCAGTTCACTAAACACCCCCTGAGTTGCCTGTCTTTCATTGTAGGGCATCAAAACCTATTGGCACACTGCTTCTTCCACATATGTTCTTAAGGAGTCCACAGGATACATGTGTGGCTGGTTGCCCTATTGCCATTGCTGTACCCGCTGTTGGAATTCTTGTCCATGGCCTCATGAGAAGATTTTTTGTGCTTTTTGAACTTAGAAATATCTAATCAGGTTAAAAAAACCCTGTGATAGTAGAGATCCTGAGGGGATGAAGGGAAGTGAGGTCTCTCAAATTGTGAGCACATAAATTTTCTGCTATAATTAGAGATGGGTCCCATTCACAGAGTTTGGATCTGGATGTAGATTTGGATACAAGTGTGAACTTTCCTAGGACTGTTTGGGTTTGGGATTAGACTCATAGACATAGTCACAGACACCAATCCAGATCCAGCTGTACATAAAGATTACACTGGGGGAGGAGGAGCTGTATCCATTTTTCTTTCTATTTGGGCTCTTATTGTACACCGGACCACCTTACTGCCTGTCTCACGTTGCGCTTATCATTAAATACCGTTCCTTCCACTGCTTCAGGGACTTTGGTTTCTCAATTCTAGAAAAATGAAGACAATGAAACACTAGTCCTTTATTCTTATTAAGAATAAGGAGATGTCTCAAAGTGAAGTTTAAGATGTGGCTTTTGATCTATAAAGCTCTAGATGGTTTGGGCCCTGGCTATATTTTGCAGAAAGCTATCTTGTCGGTAGCCTCATTGCATATGAACTGTTTTATACAGAAATATTACAACACACAGTTTTATGTTACCTTTCCAACACATGTGAGTTTGCAGTCAGATATATTTTCAAGGAATTTTATACTTACCATTCTGAACCAAGAAAAAATGATTACATCGTTAGGACCAAACACTACTCTGGAATGTTTGCATGTCTGACTCCCATTGACCTCAGTATGAGCCTCGCACAAGCCAAGGAATAATTCAGCTTTTAATTTCTGTGGGCCAAATCCAAAGTCAAAGGGAGTTGCAGATGCTCAGTACCTGGTTGATATATTAGGCTGAATAGCAAGTCGCTGAGGGTCCTGACTCTTATTGCCTTCCATCCAGAATGAAAAGCCTGGTCTTGTGGTTAAGACAGTAGACTTGAAGTGAGGAGATTTCTGGCTGTGCCACCAACCTGCTATGTAACCCTGGGCAAGTCATTTAATCTTCAGAGCCTATAGCAATGATGAATGCCATGACCTATTTAGGATCATGCTGTCTGACTTTAAGTTCCTCGGAGCAGGGTCCATTGTTTTGTACAGTGCCCAGCATGCTGTTGATTTATAACAAATAGTATTAATAATTTAGAAATGATACTTGAGAAGAGATGGGATAACAGACTCAGTAAAAAGTGCAAATACATGGTTGAGTGGAGTCCTATTTTGACAGTAAACACAATCCTCAAGGAAGGAAGCATAGTGCTTTATTCCTTCACCAATACTGCCATCTAGGGACAAAGGTTCATTTCTGCAGCTGTTATATCAGTGACCTTCTCTGACCAAATAGCAAGCCTTGATCCTGCACAGACGTGTGTGTGTGAGATTGACTTTACATACTGTGAGTTAGTCCCATTGACATCAGAGATATAATTCAGAGAAATAATTCCTTTTCTAAAATGCTTAATTTTTAAAATTAGCCTAAGGGATCTAAAAAAGACTGATGAATGTGGGAAGTTTGGAATACCTGAGTCTTGAGCGCTTTAAGTTGATGTTTAAAAGCATTTCATGCCCATAATAAAAAGTATTCATATTTATTTCATAACAGTGTGATTGTTCCTTATAGGGAGTTTTCTAATGCTGAGTCTTCCAGAAGAAGTAGTGAAAGCACCATTGCTTCAGAAGAGATTATAAAGCCAAAGTGATCATCTAGTCTGACCTCCTGTGTAATACATCTCACTGGACTTGCCTGAATTAATTCCTGTTTGAATTACAGGAGATTCTTTAGCTATATAAATAAAAAGAAAACAAGGAAAGAAGAAATGGGACCACTAAAACCGGAGGATGGGATGGAGATTAAAGATAATCTAGGCAATGCACAACACCTACTGGAATACTATGCCTAAATTTTTAATGAGGGTAATTAGAATTTTAATAGTGGCAGGGTTGACAATGCAAATTAGGATACAGAAGTAGAAATTACCAAAGTGAAAGTCAAACTCAAACAGCATAATAGGACCAAATCTGGAGCCCGGATAACTTCCATCCAAGAATATTAAAGGAACTGGCAAGTACACTAGCAAGAATTTTTAATGAATCTGTAAACTCAAAGGTTGTACCTTATGACTGCAGAATTGCTAATATAGTACCCATTTTTAAGAAAGGAAAGAAAAAAGTGACCCAGGAAACTATAGGCCTGTTAGTTTGATCTCAATTCTGTGGAACATTTTGGAACAAATTTTGAAAGAAAAAGAGAAAGTCTCCAAGTCTATAGAAGTAAACAGTAATTGGGATAAAATAGAATATGATATTACAAAAGGTAGATAATGCCACACCAGCATAATCTTTTTGAGAAGATAACTGGGGATTTTTTTTTAGATAAATAAAATGCAGAAGATCTAATCTACCTGGATTTCAGTAAGACATTGGATACAGTTCCACATGGGAAATTATTAGTTAAATTGGAGAAGATGGGGATAAATCTGAAAATTGAAAGGTGGATAAGGAACTGGTTAAAAGGGAGATTAAAATGGGCCATACTGAAAAGTGAACTGTCATGCTGGAGGAATGTTCAACTTTCAGCCATTGTATCTTGCTATATCTTTTTCTGCTAGATTGAAGAGTCCCCCATTATCAAGTTTTTGTTCCTCATATAGGTATTTATATCTTGTCATGAGAACATAAGAATGGCCATACTGGGTCAGACTAAAGGTCCATCTAGCCCAGTATCACTGTCTGCTAACAGTGGCCAATACCAGGTGCCCCAGAGGGAGTGAACCTAACAGGTAATAATCAAGTGATCTCTCTCCTGCCATCCATCATCCCCCTCTGACAAACAGAGACTACGGACACCATTCCTTACCCATACTGGTTAATAGGGCTTTTAACCTCCATGAATGTATCTAGTTCTCTTTTAAACCCTGTTATAGTCCTAGCCTTCACAACCTCCTCAGGAAGGAGTTCCACAGGTTGACTATGCTCTGTGTGAAGCAGTACTTCCTTTTATTTGTTTTAAACCTGCTCCCCATTAATTTAATTTGGGGTCCCCTAGTTCTTATATTATGGGAATACGTAAATAACTTTTCCTTCTTCACTGTCTTCACACCACTCACGATTTTATATACCACTATCATATCTCCCCTTAGTCTCCTCTTTTCTAAGATGAAAAGTCCTAGCCTTTTTAATCTCTCCTCATTTGGGACCCATTCCAAACCACTAATCGTTTTAGTTGCCCTTCTCTGAACCTTTTCTAATGCCAATATATCTTTTTTGAGATGAGGAGGCCACATCTGTACACAGTATTTAAGATGTGGGCATATCATGGATTTATATAAGGGCAATAAGATATTCTCCATCTTATTTTCTATCCCTTTTTTAATGATTCCTAACATCCTGTTTGCTTTTTTGACTGCTGCTGCACACTGCATGGACGTCTTCAAGGAACTATCCACGATGACTCCAAGATCTTTTTCCTGATTAGTTTATAGCTAAATTAACCCCCATCGTATTGTATGTATAGTTGGGGTTATTTTTTCCAAGGTGCATTACTTTACATTTATTCATATTAAATTTCATTTGCCATGTTGTTGCCCAATCATTTAGTTTCATGAGATCTTTTTGAAGTTCTTCACAATCTGCTTTCGTCTTAACTTTCTTGAGCAGTTTAATATCACCTGCAAACTTTGCCACCTCACTGTTTACCCCTTTCTCCAGATCATTTATGAATAAATGGAAAAGGATTGGTCCTAGGACTGACCCTTGGGGAACACCACTAGTTACCCCAATCCATTCTGAAAATTTACCATTTATTCCTACCCTTTGTTCCCTGTCTTTTAATCAGTTCTCAGTCCATGAAAGGATCTTTCCTCTTATCCCATGACAACTTAATTTAAGTAAGAGCCTTTGGTGAGGGACCTTGTCAAAGACTTTCTGGAAATCTAAGTATACTATGTCCTCTAGACTCCCCTTGTCCACATGTTTGTTGACCCCTTCAAAGAGCTCTAATAGATTAGTAAAACATGATTTCCATTTACAGAAACCATGTTGACTTTTGCCCAACAATTAATGTTCTTCCATGTGTCTGACAATTTTATTGTTTCCTATCATTTCAACTAATTTGCCCAGTACTGACATTAGACTTATGGTCTGTAATTGCTGGGATCACCTCTAGAGCCCTTTTTAAAAATTGGTATTACATTAGCTATCTTCCAGTCATTGGGTGCAGAGGCTGATTTAAACCATTGTTAATAGTTCCTCAATTTCACATTTGAGTTTTCAGAATCTTGGGTGAATGCCATCTGGTGCCGGTGACTTGTTACTGTTAAATTTATCAATGAATTCCAAACCTCCTCTAATGACACTTCAATCTGTGGCAATTCCTCACATTTGTCACCTACAAAGGATGGCTCAGGTTGGGAAATCTCCCTAACATCCAACAGACATCAAGACTGAGGCAAAGAATTCATTTAGTTTCTCCGCAATGACTTTATCATCTTTAAGTGTTCCTTTTGTATCTTGATCGTCCAGGGGTCCCACTGGTTGTTTAGCAGGCTTCCTGCTTCTGATGTACTTTAAAACATTTTGTTATTACCTTTTGAGTTTTAGTCTAGCTGTTCTTCAAACTCCTTTTTGGCTTTTCTTATTACATTTTTGCACTTAATTTGGCAGTGTTTATTCTCCTTTCCATTTACTTCACTGGGGTTTGACTTCCACTTTTGAAAAGATGCTTTTTTATCTCTTACTGCTTCTTTGACATGGTTGTTAATCCACGGTGGCTCTTTTTTAGTTCTTTGACTGTATTTTTTAATTTGGGGTATACATTTAAGTTGAGCCTCTGTTATGGTGTCTTTGAAAAGTGTCCATGCAGCTTTCAGGGATTTCGTTCTAGTCACTCTACCTTTTAATTTCTGTTTAACTAACCTCCTCATTTTTTCATAGTTCCCCTTTCTGAAATTAAATGCCATAGTGTTGGGCTCTTGAGGTGTTCTTCCCACCACAGGAATTTTAAATGTTATTATATTAAGGTCACTATTTCCAAGCAGTCCTGTCATAGTTACCTCTTGGACCAGATCCTGTGCTCCACTCAGGGCTAGATAGAGAATTGCCTCTCCCCTTGTGGGTTTCTGAACCAGCTGCTCCAAGAAGCAGTCATTGAAAGTATCGAGAAATTTTGTCTGTGCATTTTGTCCTAAGGTGACATGTTCCCAGTCAATATGGGGATAATTGAAGTCCCCCACTATTATTGAGTTCTTTAAATTGACAGCCTTGCTAATCTCCCTTAGCATTTCATAGTCACTATTACTGGTCAGGTGGTCAATAATAGATCACTTCTGTTATATTCTTATTAGAGCACCCCTCAGCCATCTCCTTGTCAAGCTAAACAGATAGACTCAAGTTGCTCAGTTATTATAAGGCACCCTTGGAACCTTTAAAACTAGACTGGACAAAAGACTACTAGTACTTATGTGCTGAGTGGCACCAGTCTGCCAGAGCCTGTACAAAATATAGAAGAAATGGGTCCTGCCCCAAGGGTCTCACTGTTAGATTTGTCAATTTTCTGCAATATCTTTAGGAGACCTTATTGAATTAAGTTTAAATACCTTTGGGATCCATTGTAATAAATGAATGGTTTATGTATTATTGTAGGCTGGGATTGTATATAACCTCTTTAGGGGGGAGATGTGACAGATGTGAGAGCCTGGGGGTTCAAAGGGCTATATTGAACAGAGTGCCAGACAAGAGTGTACTCTTTGAACAAAACATGGTAAGTGTTTTTCTTGGAGAATACATAGGGGGAATGGCTCCCTCCTCAGGGCATAACTTTTCAAGTTATGCCCTGAGGAGGGAGTCATTGTCTGCTGATCACCTGTTACCTGAGGCCAAAATCAGAGGCCCAAGCTGTTTAAAGGAAAGACTGAGATATTCGTGGTGGCTCTGGTTCTGAATCTGAGTCAGTAAGGAGCTTGTAACAATGGGGAAAACCCAGTTGTGGGTTTTGAAGTACTGATCACCTATCAGAGTCCAAGGTTAGAGCTGGTGTGACCCTGGTAAATTTTTGTAGCATACACATAGATTCTTGTATTCATTTTATAGGTTTTCTCTGTAATGCTTTCACCTTAAAAATAAATATGCTTGCTTATAAAGAGTTGTTTGTGGTAACTTGTGACTGCTGGCAATTATAGCTGTTCATAACCTTTTGCAAGAAAGCAAAGCATAGCTGCTGGATTGTTTAGGCAGTCTGGATACTGAGGATTTCACACTGTAGACTGGGAACTGTGCAGCCTGAAAAAAACTGTGATCAGGAGCGAGAGGGATGTGGGGCTCAGCCCAAGAGAGATGGCTACAAACGAGCCGAGAGCCTAGAGCAGGTGCCTTCAAGGGACCTAGGGGTGAATACAGCTGCAATTGTCCTGAACTGTGATGCTCACCATCTAGGAAACACTATCTGACAGAGAACGATCCCACCTTTGCCTAGAGTGGAGAATTGGGGGTGCCTGTCTCAACTCTACTTTCTCTTTTGCTATGAACTCTTTCCAAGAATTATGTAGGGTTTGAAGAGAGACTGCAGATGTAATACCTTGTTGTGGGTTTCCATTTATTTTCTACCAGTAACTTTCCTGTCAGATTCTTTCACTTTTCAGTGCTTCAGTATGTACTCTCCAATAAAATATGCAAGAGCTCAGAGTGTATCTTTTGCAAACATATGTGAGAAGAGGATTATCCTCTCCCAATCCTAAAAGACACAATGAACATAAGGGTAAGCCTTGAAAATTTAAGCCCATACTAATATCACAGAAGCAAACAATGCATATGGGCTAAACTGATGAGGGACTTAATGAGGTTTGAAAATTTCCACTTTTTTCACAAGGACAGTATGTCAGCACACCAATAAAAAGGTCATTGTAACACTGACCAACCCTAGTTGTTGGTAGACAGGACTGAACTGGGGAACCTCTGAATCTTAGTGTGTGAGCTTCTATTGCATGAGCTAGAAGCCAACTAACTGTTAGCTACACTCTCAAAAGTCAGTGCAATGGAGAGGTACAGGAAAAAACAAACTGCAGTGAGGAAGACTCTTGTGCCGTCAGTAGCAATATTTGTGGAGTGACAGAGGAGGCCCACATTAAGTGAACACTGTGAGAGGAGTAGAAAGAGAAAAAAATACATTCTAGCCCAGTTCTGTTCTTGGAAATTGTGCACAAAGGCCATGGAACTTATTTGGATTCGTTTTTGTCCACGGACAATATTTAACCAGTAAGATGCCTTCAGTCTTGGAAAATCAAAGTTGCTTTTCAATAACACAGAAGCAGTAATGTTGCCTGAAGGGCATGATTTTTCTTTAATATCTTTCAACAGGGGATTAGTGCTGGATTAAAGCTGTTGATATAGGGCTTCCAATATAGTAAAATTAACCTTCTGAAACATTTTGTTAAGACTTTATTTTAGCTTGCTTTTCAAGTGCTTTTCAGCTTCTATGGCCTAAACCAAGTTGTGAAGCCAGATCTGCAGAGATAACAACACTGAACATGTCACTATTTAGGAATTTACATCTTAAAAGAACAGCACAATATGTAACTAACTAACCTTAGATGAAAAGCTAGGGCAATGGCCCATTCTGCTTCTGATCTCCACACTGCACAGTTACAGTCCTATTACCAGACAAGTTAACCAGTTATCAGAAGCGTCGAGCTTAGTTCAAAATGCACAAATAAAATGTCTTCCAGGTTCACCTGTAATAGGTGTTCATGCTCATCACACCCTACCTGAACAAATCTTCGTGCTGTGATCCTGTCAGCTTTGCACAGTAGGTAACATCCAGCTGGGTTATTACATGCATAAAAAATCTTCAAGGTTCTCTGTGTGCTGCAGAAAGAGGGGTTGATGATTAGGTTGGTAGTGCTCACACAGCAAAGGAAGTGGGAGACATCTAGATAGAAAACTGAGAGGTTTATAATACCCTTGTCTCCCCACTGTCCCATATGTAGTGATCCCTATTTTTCATTGTTTGCTGAATACATTCTTAGACTGTGACATTGATCTGACGACACATACTGTGTATGCAGTACATATAAGATCTCTCATATGTGACCCATCACTAAACGGAGAACTCCAGAGATCTTGTAATGTACTTTTGTGGCCCTAACAGCACTCCAATGCAAAAGGGAAAAGGGCTTACTGGTATCTCGTAATGAATTTCAGCTGGCTTGACTGGTTAAGTGTATCTCAACATACTAATGTCATAAACTGTATATAAAAGGTGTCCTTTAAGATAGCAATAGAAAACTAATAACATACTGATAATTAATATTACTCCATAGGGTATGTTTGGAGGACAAATTCAAAATTACAAATCTGCTGGGAATTATGTTCTTAAAGTGTGTCTGCTAGGCAGGGCTGAAGTTACCCCACCACAGTCAAAGGAATGTGGTTCTCCCACTTCGAAGGTATTTATAAGGCATATTAAGAAACAGAGGATATGCACTTTAGATAAAAGGTAAATAGAACCATCAAGCCAACAAGGGGAAGAGATAACCACTTAGCATCATAGCAGACAGAGGAGATTGCAGGAAACATATCAGTTTGCATTTGAGCAAACACCAGCAGGGGAAGAAACCAGTATGGTACTTCCTTCCCCAGCAGACACCATATCTCCATCCTCACAGCTTGAATAAACTTTAATTTTGGGGGTAATCTTCTGCAGAATCCATTTCAGAAGTTCATTGGACTATTAAAGAGTGGGGCAAAGAACCTAAAGTGATTTTTCACCTAAGAAGACAAAAGAATGGAGTATTTTGAACATGGTGGGAGATCCAGATGAGAGGGGTGGGCAGACATCTTGCTGGAAGGTATATTTGTAAGGAAACTACCTTGAACTTAGGCTGTAGCTTGTTGTGTTAATTCTTAGCCACTAGAAAGCGTTTTTCATTTTTATTTTCTTTTAACTGTTTCTGCTTGAGCAGGGGGTTGGACTAGATGACCTCCTGAGGTCCCTTCCAACCCTGATATTCTGTGACTCTATGATTCTACTTCTACCCTTTATGCTTGAACTCATTTAAAATCGTATCTCATTTTCTTTAAAAAATTGTTTTATTTTTAATCGGAACCAACCCAGTGCTGTATTTGACCCGAAGTTATAGCTAAATGAAGTAGGAAAAGAACCTGAGACACAAGCCCTTCTATTAGAGACCTGGTATGAGGCCTGAGGCCTGGGCTAAAGTAGTGGTCAAAACTTTGCTGATATAAAGCAAAAACAGGTTGTGAGCTAGCAGCAAGCCCTGCTCACAGAATCTGCAAGAACAGGGCTGATATTGCAAAAGCACACATTCCTAAGAGGTGCAAGGCACAGAGCACTTATGCAAACACATCAGATACCAACGGGATACCAACATTATGATAACACAATGGGAGAGGCAATTCTCGATTAAACATTACCATCAGATACCAACATTCCTAAGGGAATTTAGCCAAATTTGAACATTCGATTTTGGTTGAATTTGAACATTACCATCAGATACAAACATTCCTAAGAGGTGCAAGGCACAGAGCACTTATGCAAACACATCAGATACCAATGTATCAGAACACCTCGATACCAACACATTCCCTAAAGATCACATGCTTAGGGAACACGCTGGGTGATAACCAGCTATGTCAGAGGGTGTCAACTAACTTCATCAGAGCGGCAGTACATACATAACTTGTTTTTACTGATATATAACATGGAGCCTCAAAGGGAGTGTCTCTGTCTAGCTTAGGGAGGAATGGAAAGTCCTGCTGCTCACTGAGCTGGTTCATCATTATGGGCATACATCTATTAGTGGTCCGGTAGAGTCTACAGGATAGCAGTACCAGGCTTCATTGACAATAAACCTGGCTGGGTGCCTTTGTACCCTAATGGATCTTGTGGTCATTGAGTGATTCGCTCGAGGACTGCTGTGCCAGCTGTCTGAGCAGAGCTGGGATAAAAAATAGGCACTTTCCTTTAAAGAAATCCAGTAAACTAAGTATTTTAAACCTTCAGGAATGCAACAGCTGAAATTACTTCTAACTTTCTTGAAGATATGCTTGTCAAGCAACAGAAATGCAGAGTCTGCATTTAATCCTAACCACTGACTAATATTTGAAACGAGGGCTTTTCCTACAGATGGCTCTGGTTACTGACCCCACAGTGTGACTGGTACTAACAGGGAATTTGTTTACCCAATTTGCAGTTACCATGTAACTTAATATTTTTTTTCTTTTATGGGTATATCAATACTTATGGCTGATCACCACAAACAACTGTCCCAGGAAGGGACTGAATAGTGGGAATCAATAGTCGTGCGTGCCAGTTTATTGATAAACAAAGCCTACATCCAGATCTGCAATCTGACCTTGGACAACTCAACTTGGCATTTGTCGCCAAGACCTACCCAGATTATGATGCGTATGTAGGGACCAAAATCTTTGGTCAAATATGCAAAATACACATGAGAACAATGAGCTAGATTGGGACATGACATATATACCCATAAAAACAAGGAAAAGGTGAAAACTCCCCTTACACCTGTATGCCAGCTCCCTGGACTTTGTGTCCAGTGTGAATAAGAACATGGGCTGGGTGCCTGATTACTCCCCTTCCAAGGAGCAGGTGGGAAGTATGCCGAACACTGCTTCTGCTACCACCTTCTTGCTGGCCAGTACAGCTGATTGGATGTGGATGGGTTGTGTAATTTGCTGTTGCATAAGCAAGTAATACGTTACTACAGCTGCAGAGCAAGAGGGAAGCTGGAAAGCAATTGTAATTCAGAGATATATTTGAGCCACAGTGCCTCCCTAGGCTGTACTTAAAGTCACAGTTGTGAGATATCTATGTCTATCTATATATCTATATATATAGGCCACTGGAGAAGAAGCCAAGTACCCCCAAGGCTGGGAGAATCGCAGTCATCACTCCCATAGGATAGTGTTGGTTGGTGACTCTCTTCTCAGGGGGACAAAGGCACCCATCTGCCACCCTGAAAAGGCATCCTGTGAAGTATGGCTGGAATCTGTGAGGAGCAAGGATTCTTATAGTAGAGTTAAGGAAGAGACAAGAGAGAACATAGGGCAAAAATCAAATCAGTATCTTAGTGCTAGTCTGCACTGGGGGAATCGACCTAAAATACGCAACTTCAGCTACGAGAATAGCGTAGCTGAAGTCGACGTATCTTAGGTTGAATTATCTTGCGTCCTCACGGCAGGTGTCACTCACCTGTCAACTCTGCTTCTGTCTTTCATCTTGTTGGATTACAGGAGTCAAAGGCAGAGCGATCAGGGATCGATTTATCGTGTCTACACTAGACGCGATAAATCGATCCCTGATAGATCAATCACTACCCACCAATCCGGATGTCCCTCAGATGTCTGTATACTAACGTGAAAAGTACAGGGAATAAACAAAAGGAACTTGAAATTCTTGTTAATAAACACAACTTTGACATAGCTGGCATCACAGATTTGGTGGGCTAATACACATGAGTGGAATATTGGTACAGAAGGATACAACCTGCTCAGGAAGGACAGGCAGAGGAAAAAGGGAGGAGGTGTTGCCTTATATATTAAAAATGTATACACCTGGATCGAGGTTAAGATGGAAACAGGAGTGCCTATCTATAAAAAGGGAAATAAGATCAACTCGGGGAATTACAGACCAATCAGCTTAACTTCAGGATCCAGAAAAATAAAGGATTAAATAATTAAGCAATCAATTTGAAAACGCCTAGAAGATAATAAGGGATAAGTAACAGCAGCATGGATTTGTCAAAAACAAATCATATCAAACGACCTAATAGCTTTATTTGACAGTGTAACGAGCTTTCTGTCTAAGGGGAAGTGGTAGATGTGGTATCTCTTGACTTTAGTAAGGCTTTTGATACTGTCTCGCTGACCTTCTCATAAACAAACTGCAGAAATACAGCCTAAATCACTGTAGGCAACCTGTGGCACAGAGGGTGTATGCAGCTCGTCATGGTAATCCACTGGCGGACCATGAAATAGTGTTTACATTGACTGTCTGTATGCACAGCCACCCACTGTTCCCAGTAGCCGCGGTTTGCCGTTCCCGGCCAACGGGAGCTGTGGGAAGTGGCGGCAAGCCCACGGCCAGCTCATGCCGCTTCCTGGAGTTCCCATGGGCTGGGAATGGTGACCCACAACCACTAGGAGCTGTGGGTGGCCATGCCTGTGGACAGTCAATGTAAACACTGCCTCATGGCCCGCCAGCAGATTACCCTGATGGGCCGCATGTGGTCCATGGGCTGCAAGTTACCCACAACTGGTCTAGATGGAGCTACTATAAGTGGGTACATAACTGGTTGGAAAACCATCCCCAGAGAGCGGTTCACAATCAAACTGCAATGGCATGTTAAGTGGAGTCCTGCAGGGATCATTTCTGGCTCCATTTCTGTTCAATATCTTCATGGGTGATTTCAATAATGGAGAGATAGTACACTTATAAAGTTTGAGGACAATTCTAAATTGGGCAGGGGTGGGGTTTCCAAGTGTTTTAGGGGATAGGATTAAAATTCAAAATGATCTGGACAAACTGGAGAAGTGGTCTGAAGAAAATAGGGTGAAATTCAGCAAGCACAAATGCAAAGTACTCCACTTAGGAAGGAACAATCAGTTGCACACAAACAAAATGGGAAATGACTGCCTAGGAAGGAATACTTCAGAAAGGGATCTGGGGATCATAGTAGATCACAAGCTAAATATAAGTCAACAGTGTAACACTGTTGCCAAAAAAGCAAACATAATTCTGGGATGTTGCGATGTTATAATATTAAAATATACCATGCAGATCATTGTTGCTACCACTGTAATATAATTGCAACAGATCTTGTACAAAGTAAGGTGTCAACTGAAAAGATATGGTTTGCTGAATATGATTATCCTATTTGTATATATGTATCATTTTGTATCTGAAGTTATTAATAGTGACTATATACCTGTATTTCAAATGTGTTTGCTCCAGTGGTAACACCCACAAGGCAGTTTGAATCCAATCTAGCCAACACACTGTGAATGGACTATTCAAATTGATGGCCCATCAATGAACACAATGAGCCACAGAAAAAGTTTATCCCAACCTGATAGACTTTCCTGTGGACGTCCAGCCAGAATATGGGTAATGGCCCTTGCTATGACTCATTGAAGCATGCAAGGGCATGTGATCAGCTCATGCAACACTGGACTCCATGTTGTGCCTATACTTTTCCACTAACTGTACTGAGAGCAGACCTGCTTTATGGCAGAAAGAATAAATGGCCCTGGAAACATCTCCATATCGCTTCTTTCCTGCTCTGATCTCTGGACTATGGATTTATAGTAATGGGAGCATTTTAACCAAAGGACTGAGGACCCTCCAATCTTTTGGAAGGAGCCAAAGATTTAACAAGCCAGCAGTTTATACCATCACTGCTTCAAATCTGATACAAGAACTTTCCAATTATTGGATGTATTTGATTCCTTTAACCAATTGCAACTCTCACATCCTTCTTTTCTATTATAAATAAACCTTTAGGTATTAGATACTAAAGAACTGGCAACAGCATGATTATTGGATAAGATCTGAGTTATATATTGACCTGAGTATGTGGCTGTTCCTTCAGAACATAAGAACAGCCATACCTGGTAAGACTAAAGGTCCTTCTAGCCCAGTATGCTATCTTCCAAAAGTGGTCTATGCCAGATATCCCAGAGGGAATGAACAAAAGAGGTAATCATCAAGTGATCCATTCCCTGTTGCCCATTCCCAGCTATGGGTTTTTAATTGCAGTGTAGACATACCATAAGTGTAAATGGCTGATCTCTGTGTGTGCACTGAATGTGTTGCAAAATATGAATTATATTTATTTACCAAAAATCACACAGCAAGTGATTGGCAGAGTGAGGAATAGAACCCATAGCTTCCTGGGATTTTGGCTAAAATCAAGGGAAGGAACAGAATACAGGTTTCTTATTATAACTATACGTTACTACTTCCCTAGTCCTTCACTTTTACATATCTGCATTCAAATTGTACTCTAGATCACAAGAAAAGTGAGGTTGGTGTCTCAGTTTATTTCTTAATAATTACCAGTCCACAATACACAACATGAGATCACCAGTCATTTTGGCAGCAAAGGCCTGACCAGAAGTCCCTTGTAGTCAGTGGAAAGAGTGCGGGTGTTTGCTGTTTAATAAGGCATAAAAGGTGAATTTTAACTCATGCTGTATGTTTTACTGAAGAAACAAGTGGCATGAATATTAGTGTCACCATCTGTGCTAGCCATAAAGAGTAGGGGCACAGTCCAGCCCCACACCCGTGAGGATTGTTGCAGAAAGAAGCACATAATGTATCTTTCTAGAGAGTTTACCAATTACCGCTTGTCCATGTGCTTTCCCTATTTCCTCCTGAGATAATCTGCCTGCCAGTATCCTATGCAATCTGAATGCGTCCAGCCATGCCCCACTGTGGCAGAGCCTCCCACAGTTTCCTACCATGGCAGTGGTTTCAAACCCACAAGGTATTCCTCCATGTGTCCCCCAATGGCTAAAATACAATTAACTGATCATCAATTAAAATTGTGGCTCAGGCCTTGTTGAGGCTCAATGTGTATCATAGTGATAATCCAATAACACAATCCAGTAGTAATAGTACAAACACTGATCACGGTCCCTGGGTATTAATTACTGTGGAGAAACATTTTATATAACACAGAAGAGTGGCAACCTGAGAGACCAATTTGCAGTGTTTTTTACTGGCGAACCACCCAAGTGTAAAAATTAATCTATCAAAATAAACATGTTTTGAAATTAAACGTTCCAATTATGAAATGTTTACAGTAGGTTTTTTTTCCACGTAAAAGACAGAAGCTCTGCTGACAAATAGGCCACATCCATTTAAACTGAATAAAGAACTTGAAGATCAGATTGTTTTAGCAAATCCTGATTTACAATACCTGTTAATTTTAATATATGGAGAATATACCTATCTCGTAGCACTGGAAGGTCACCAAGTCCAGCCCCCTGCCTATACTAGCAGAATCAAGTACTGTCCCCTGACAGATTTTTTTTTTTTGCCCTAGATGCCTAAATGGCCCCCTCAAGGATTGATCTCACAACTCTAGGTTTAGCAGGCCAATGGCTAACGATGTGTTTATACTGTCCCTGTTTCAGCTGTATACATTTACTGACCATTAGTAAGAAGTGCTCAGTGACGCTATTCTCCCAATATACGTCTCCCAGCATTGGGCCAGATTCTCTGGCCTGACCCTGATGTCTCTGTGCCATAGGCAGATAAAGGGAGCAGAAAGCCCTAATATTTTACCTGCTGTGGATTTCCCTGCGGTGCCAAAGGAGATGCTGAAGAAATGACTACAGAAATAAGAGGAGAACCAGGGGAGAATTGTGTCACAAAAGCCAACGGAGGACAAGATATCAAGCAGGAGGGACTAATGAACAGTCTCATAAGCAACTGAAAGATCTAGGATGAAGATGGAGTGCAGGCCATGAGATTTGGTCAGGAGAAAGATGTATTTCAAACCTTGGTGAGAGTAGTTTTAATGGAGTGTAGGGGACAGAAGTCAGATTGGAGGTGACCCAGGAAGAAGCTGCAGGAGAGGAACTTGAGATAATGGAGGAAGATAGTTTGTCTGATGTGTTTGGAGGTAAAGGGAAGAAGAAAGGTGTGGAAGTAGTTGGAAAGAAATCTTTCTTATTGATGAAGATCATTGAACATGATCAAAGGCAGTGAGTAGTGATGTACAGTTTCTATGACAGCTATCAAGAAAGACAGTCTGCATTGTGGACTTGATCCTACAGGCATTGAAATCGAGGATGCCGCTGTCATAAGAACATAAGAAAGGCCATATTGGGACAGACCAAAGGTCCATCTAGCCCAATATCTTGTCTTCCAACAGTAGCCAATGCCAGGTGCCCCAAAAGGAATGAACTGAATAGGTAATCATCAAATGATCCATGCCCTGTCACCCATTCCAGCTTATGGCAAACAGAGACTAGGGACACCATCTCTGCTCATCTTGGCTAATAGCCATTGATGGACCTATACTCCATGAATTTATCTAGTTCTTTTCTGAACCCTGTTATAGTCTTGGCCTTCATAACATCCTCTGGCAAGGAGTCCCACAGGTTGACTGTGCGTTGTATAAAAAAATACTTCCTTTTGTTAGTTTTAAACCTGTTGTCTATTCATTCCATTTGGTGATCTCTAGTTTTTGTGTTATGAGGCAGAGTAAATAACACTTCCTTATTTACTTTCTCCACACCAGTCATGATTTTATAGACGTCCATCATATCCCCCCTTAGTCATCTCTTTTCCAAACTGAAAAGTCTCTGTCTTATTAATCTCTCCTCATATGGCAGCCATTCCATACCCCTAATAATTTTGTTGCCCTTTTCTGAACCTTTTCCAATTCTTTATTGAAATGGGGCAACCACATCTGCATACAGTACTCAAGATGTCGGCATACCATGGATTTATATAGATGCAATTTGATAGTTTCTATCTTATTATCTCTACCTTTCTTAATGATTTCCAACATTCTATTTGCTTTTTTGACTGCTGCTGTACATTGAGTGGATGTTTTCAGAGAACCGTCCACAATGACTCCAAGATCTCTTTCCTGAGTGGTAAAAGCTAATTTAGACCCCATCATTTTATATGTTCAACTGGGATTATGTTTTCTAGTGTGCATTACTTTGCATTTATCAACACTGAAATTCATCTGCCATTTTGTTGCCCAGTCACTCAGTTTTGAGAGATACTTTTGTAGCTCTTAAGAGTCTGCTTGGGACTTAACTATCTTAAGAAGTTTTGAATCATCTGCAAATTTTGCCACCTCACTGTTTACCCCTTTTTCCAGATCATTTATGAATATATTGAATAGGACTGGTCTCAGTACAGACTTCTGGGGGACATCACTATTTACCTCTCTCCATTCTGAAAGCTGACCACTTATTCTTATGCTTTGTTTCTTATCTTGTCACCAGTTACCAATCCATGATAGGACCTTCCTTCTTACCCCATGACAACTTACTTTGCTTAAGAGCCTTTGGTGAGGGACCTTGTCAAAGGCTTTCTGAAAATCTAAGTACACTATATCCACTGGATCCCCCTTGTCCACAGGATTGTTGACCCCTAAAAGAATTCTAGTAGATTGGTGAGGCATGTTTTCTCTTTACAAAAGGCATGTTGACTCTTCCTCAACAATTTATGTTAATCTATGTGTCTGACAGTTTTATTCTTTACTATAGTTACAATCAGTTTGCCTGGTACTGAAGTCAGGGTTACCAGCCTGTAATTGCTGGAATCACCTCTGGAGCCCTTTTTAAAAATTGGTATCACATTAGTTATCCTCCCATCATTTGGTACATAAGCTGATTTACATGATAGCTTATGGACTTCAGTTAGTAGTTCTACAATTTTACATTTAAGTTCCTTCAGAAATCTTGGGTGAATATCATCAGGTCTGGGTGACTTATTACTGTTTAGTTTATCAATTTGTTCCAAAACCTCCTCTACTGACACCTCAACCTGGCACAGTTTCTCAGATTTGTCACCTAGAAAGAATGGCTCAGGCTTAGGAATCTCAACCATGAAGACCGATGCAAATAATTCATTTAGTTTCTCTTCAATGGCCCTATCGTCCTTGAGTGCTCTTGTAGCATCTCAATCGTTCAGTGGCCCTTCTGGTTGTTTAGCAAACTTCCTTCAAGAAGCCTGAGTTTATGTTCCTTTCTATTTTCCTCACTAGGATTTAACTTCCATTTTTTAAAGAATGCCTTTTTGCCTCTCACTGCGTCTTTTATTTTGTGGTTTTGCCTTGGTGGCACATGGTTCTCTTACTGTTTTTTAATTTGAGGTATACATTTAAGTTTATCCTCTAGTATGGTGTCTTTACAAAGTTTCCATGCAGCTTGCAAGGATTTCACTTTTGGCTCTGTACCTTTTAATTTCTGTTTAACTAACTTCCTCATTTTTATGCAGTCTCCCTTTCTGAAGTTAAATGCTACAGTGTTGGGCTGTTATGGTGTTTTTCACACCACGGGAATGTTAAATTTAATTATATTACGGTCACTATTACCAAGTGGTCCAGCCATATTCACCTCTTGGACCTGATCTTGTCCTCCATTTAGGACTAAATCAAGAATTGCCTCTCCTCTTGTGGGTCCATGACTAGCTGCTCCAAAAAGCAGTCATTTAAGGTGTCTAGAAACTTTATCTCTGCATCCCATCCTGAGGTGACATGTGCCCAGTCAATATGGGGATATTTGAAATCACCCATTATTATTGAGGGTTTTATTTTAATAGCCTTTCTATTCTCCCTAAGCATTTTGCAGTCACTAACATGCTCCAGGACAGGTGGTCGGTAGTATATCCCTACTGCTATATTTCTAAATTAGAGCACATTCAATTACTATCCATAGAAATTGTATGGTACAGTTTGGTTCATTTAAGATTTTTAAATCATTTGATTCTATGCTTTCTTTTACATATAGTTTTACTCCCCCAGCAGCACGACTTATTCTGTTCTTCCTATATATTTTGTACCCTGGTATTACTGTGTCCCAATTATTCCAAGAATTTTCTGTGTTGCCTATTATATCAATATCCTCATTTAATATGAGTCACTCAAGCTCACCCATCTTATTATTTAGGCTTCTAGCATTTGTATATAAGCACTTTAAAAACTTGTCACTTTTTAGCTGTCTGCCATAGCATGATGTAATTGAATGGGACTTTTTTTCATTTGACTGTTTCTCATGAGATCCTACCCGTATTTTATCATATTCCATCCTCTCCTCATTACTAGAACATAGAGAATCTCCAGTAATAGATCCTCCCCTAAGGGCAGGTCTACACTATGGCGGGGCTTGAGGCTGTGAGATCGATTTATCAGGGGTCGATTTATCGCATCTAGTCTAGATGTGATAAATCAATCCCTGAGCGCTCTCCCATTCACTCCTGTACTCCACTGCTGCGAGAGGCGCAGGCAGAGTCAATGGGAGAAGTGGCAGCAGCTGACTCAGCGCTGTGAAGACACCGCGGTAAGTCAACCTAAATACATCGATTTCAGCTACGCTATTCTTGTAGCTGAAGTTGTGTATCTTAGATCGATCCCCACCCCCTATTGCAAACCGGGGATAAGAGATGTGTCTGTCTGAACTACATGTTCCGCCGCACCTGCCATTTCCCCCCCAACTCTTTGTTTGAAAACTGCTCTACAGTCTTTTTTAATTTTAAGTGCCAGCAATCTGGTTCCATTTTGGTTTAGGTGGATCCATCCTTCCAGTATAGGCTCCCCCTTTCCCAAAATTTCCCCAGTTCCTAATAAATCTAACCCCTCACCACCATACACACACCATCATCTCATCCACATATTGAGACCCTGCAGTAGTGCCTATCTAACTGGCCCTGTGCGTTGAACTGGAAGCATTTCAGCTACCATGGAGGTCCTGGACTTCAATCTCTTACCTAGCAGCCTAAATCTGGCCTCCAGAACCTCTCTCCTATGTCATTGGTACCTACCTGTACCACGACCACTGGCTCCTCCCCAGCACTACATATAAGGCTATCTGGATGTTTCGAGAGATCTGCAACCTTTGCACCAGGCAGGCAAGTCACCAGGAGGTTCTCCCGGTCATCACAAACCCAGCTATGTTTCGAATGATCAAATAGCCCATTATACTAATGCCTGTGTCTTCCAAATAACTGGCGTTCCCACCCCAAATAGGTATCATCAGTGTGAGAGGACACCAAAACATCATCTGGAAGGAAGGCCCCAACTATGGGATCATTTCCCTCTGCTCCAGTTGAATGTTCTCTTTCCTTGAGACTTTCATCCTCCTCAACAGCACAGAGTCTATCAGACCAGTGGTGGGGCCATTCTACTGTGTCCCAGAAAATCTCATTTATGTACTTCTCTGTCTCCCTTAGTGCCTCTGGTTCAGCCTATCTGGTCTCCAAAGCCCATACATGCTGGTCTCTGAGTGCCAGGAGCTCCTTGCTCCAAAAGCACACATATGCCACCTGCCCATAGACAGGTAATCATGCAAGCTGCATTGGGTTCAATAAATTGGATAGCCTCCACTCTATTGCTGGACTCCTGAAGTTTGTTCCTTTTTGTTGGTTTTTACTGGGGGTATTTTTGCCCCCCTGGTTAAGAGTTGATGGATGCTAAAGGTCTTAAGGATCAACGCTTTGTTAAGAAGCTCTTAGCTTTGCCTAGCAGGCTGCTAGGCTCAGCACACAGTCCTCCAAACAAACAGACCACATGGTATATTTCAGTGAAGCAGCAAGAACACCACAAACACAAACACATGCTACAGACAACAAATTTATGCCAAGGATCTTGTAATGACTCCTCCTTCACCTGGAAAACTGCCTCACAAAACTCCCCTGTTAGCTGCTCCTGTTTGCTAGCTCTCACTGACTGCAGTGGCACAGGATTATGCACCGAGAGAGGTTAGAGAGCAAAGTTGCTGCTGCAGGACCCTTTGAAGGAATTCTGGCTGATTCAAACAGAGACTTCCTAGAAACATGCAGTGACAGCTTTTAAAGAGGTACAATGTGCATTCCTCTCCATGCCTGTGTCAGATGTGTGCATGAGAGAAGGGAAAGGGACCTCCTCCCCACATTCTTTGAGGAGGTTAGCATCAGGGGTAGCATGAACAGTGGCTTTGCGCCCCAGCCTCGCTGACAGAGGCTATGCTACTCAGAACTATTCTAGACAAGATGGTGGCCACAATGGTAGTCAATGCCAATGAACTTGTCTAGGCTGGAGAGCCTCCAGTTACTACCACTAGTGGAGATGCACTGCTGGCTGTGCAACAGTGGGATAGAGCTCAAAGTCAGTAGCAGGCAGAGACATTTTGGTCACTGTGCAGGGTTTGAGAAAGAAGTAAAGGCTCCTTGCACTCTCCTGTCTTTGATCCTCTGCCTGGGGCCACCACAATCTAATCCAGGGGTCTTCAAACTTTTTGAGAACAAGGACCATATTAGATTTTTGAAGGGGCTTCGTGGGCCACTGCCGCAACCTTCTCCTTTGCTCCTCCAGCCGCACCACCAGGGCACTCACTCTTCTGCACATGGGGCTGCTGGCAGCAACTCGCAAGGAGGGGGAGAAGGGGTAGCGGCAGCTTCTCCACGTGCCTGCTCAGCTGAGGGGCCGGACAAATTGACGTCGTGGGCCGGATCCAGCCCCCGGGGCATAGTTTGGAGACCTCTGATCTAATCCATAATATCAACCAGCAAATATGTGTACCCTTCGAACAGCTTTATGAAGTTCACAAAGTGATTATACATGAAAACACCACTAGTATGGCCTTAAGGATGTACCGGACCAAGGGCATACAATGTAACTTCCAAGCGTAGCAATCTGCTTTGAAAGAGTGTAGTCCTTAAAGACTTGATCCTGTTCCCATGGATGTCAATAGCAAAACTCCAAATGTCTTAACTAGAAGTAGGGTTGGACCCAGGGTGTGCAACACATCCCAGAACACAAGAGGTTAAGAAATTTGCTGATCTGAGACAGTGATTGTCATTTGTTAGCACATTTTCACAATCATTGGTTGAGAATGAATTGAGCCCAGATAATACCAGGATCATGGACAGTACCTATAATAAATCTGTTTTTAATTAAAGTGCAGAATCCAGCTGACAAGACAAGACATGAGCACAGATCAAAAGGTTTATAATCAGCAGTAAATGCCTCATTACTACCCCACAATGACATTTTCTCGCTTGTTTCCATGGAAGAATTTCAGAGCAAGTTCCTGAGTGCAACAGATATTTGATATTTCCTGAGTGCAACAGCAACATCCAATGGCCATGAAATAAGATTTCCAGTAGCAAGTGTTTTATTCTCTGAATTTGGTGATGAATTAATGTGCTTTCCAAAATTTCAGATGCCTTTATTTGTGCAATGCAGGTAGATTCTAAGCACAGAAAAACTACAGGGGAGTCGCATCATACACACATTTAACATGCATTAATTCAGCTATGCACAGTTGGCAAAAAAAAAAACAGTTTAAATAGTGCGGGCAATTCCACCCACCATTTCACTCAGTGACCATATGCCCCGGAGTGAGATGGGAGACGCGAATCTGCTGTTCCCACTGCCGTACTGCTGTTCCCACTACAGTACTCAGTACCTGTGTGCCTCTCATACTATGCACATCTCGCCACGCCGAGTGTGATTCTACTGTACCTGTACTGTACAATAGTGTTTAAAGATACAGTACATATTTTTGTATACCATAACATGGCCCTTAAGTGCAAGCCACCTACTTCATCTGGTGCTCAACTGAAAAACAGCGATCTGTTCCAATGCTGGAGGAAAAACTGGCTGTGCTGGACTTATTGAGAGATGGTATGTCAGTCACCAACATGGTGCTTAAATATGGACGCAATGAATCTAGCATCCGTGCCATCAAGATTTGAAAGAGAGAAATTCATCAAGCCGTGGCATGAAGTGCTCCAATAACTGCTAAGGTGATGAGCCAAGTGCATGACAAGACTTTAGTGAAGACTGAAAAGGCATTAAACTTATGGCTGGAAGACATGAACTGTAAACATGTGCCTATCAATGGCAATACGTTGCAAGAAAAGGCTCTTAGCGTCTATGTGCAGTTCAAACCTTCCGCTGAAGAGATACAGCCTTCTGATAAGGAATTCAAAGCCAGCCAAGGTTGGCTTAACAGTTTTAGGAACCGCTTCAACCTCAAAAACATGCAGACTAGTGGTGAAGCTGCATCTGCTGATAAAGATGCAGCAAAAGCCTACCCTGAACAATTAAAGAAAACCATAGAAGAAAAGGGCTATCTTCCAGAACAAGTTTTTAATGTTGATGAGACTGGACTCTTCTGGAAAAAATGCCCAACTGCACTTACATTTCGAAATCAGAAAGACAAGCCTCTGGCTTCCAAGCAGCTAAAGACAATGTGACTGTGTTGCTTTCTGGCAATGCGACTGAGCATTTAATAAAGCCAGGCTTGCTCTACAGGGTTACAAATACCTGTGCCCTGAAAGGCAAGAAAGAAAATCACCTGCCTGTGTTCTGGCAACCAAATAAAAAGGCTTGGGTAATGTCAGCATTATTTCTGGATTGATTCCACAAGTGTTTCATTCTGGAGGTCAAGCAGTACCTTGAAGAGAAAGAACATGACTTTAAAGTGTTGCTGATCATAGATGATGCTCCTGGCCAGCCTGACGCACTCCAGTTTGCGCATAATGATGCTGAACTCATCTTTCTCCCCCCCCAATACCACCTTCATGCTCCAACCTCTCGACCAAGGCGTCATTCGCTGTTTCAAGGCCACGTACACTAGGCTTACATTCTCACAGATCCTTACTGCTATGGATGTGGATCCCAATCTTAATGTGATGGCGTGTTGGAAGTCCTTCAACATTGCTGATTGCATCACTTATATTAAATAGGCAATGAATGCAATCAAGCCTAAAACAGTCAATGCATGTTGGCAAAACCTATGGAAAGACTGTGTAAATGAAAGTGAAAGAAGTGAAACACATTGTTCAGGTAGCCAGGCGAGTGGATGGTGATGGCTTCATTGACATCCTTGAGGAAGAAATTGAGGAATTAATTGAGGGCCATAGAGAAACATTGACTAACGAAGAGCTAGAGGAATGGATAAAATCATCTACAAAAGATGAAGATGATGACAATGAACAGGAAGAGCCAGCGAGTTGAAATCTTCATAAATTTGCTGGTGTTCCAAACAGCGAAACACTTAAATGATTTAATTTCTGAATATGATCCCTCTATGGAACGAAGCCTCAAAATCACACATAGTATTATGGATGATTTGAGACCGTACCAAGAAATGTTTGAGGAGCTCAAGAGACAACTGCGACAGTTGCCAATCACCATGTTTTTCAAGAAAAAACAACCAGCAGCAGGTCAGCCTACACAATCAACTTCTCAAGCTGAACCAGAGCCAACCACTTTGTCTACGACTCGCTCTCCATCACCCAAGCCTGGCCCATCGTCTCCTGGATCAACATCAAGCCCTGATGACCACCACCCCCGGCCTCAGTAGTGTTATCAGGGGAAGAGGAAGACTAATCTTTGGAGCGTGTACAGTACATGAACAGCAAGAGTATCCAGGATGAATGGTGACTGTTCAGGTTTACAGTACTGTACTGTTTTCATTTTTTATTCTTTCATTCTTCCATCTCTCTCTCTCTCTTTTATGTTATTAAAATACTGTAAAATTATATTTTGCATACATGCTCTTTATTATATACTGTACTGTACATTGCTGTATACATTATACATTTATACATACATAGAATTGTACAGGGTTGTATACACAAAACTGTACTTTATGGGTGATTAAAGGGATTTTCAAGGGTAATTTTGATTATATGTGATTTTCGCTTTACACACTGACTTTAGAACCTAACCCCAGCATAAGATGAGATTCCACTGAATATTCCATAGCTTCTAGTGCTGCCAGTTTATTACTAAGTGGCCTCAGACAAGGGTCTCTATTTTCAATTATGTTTTGAAATTCCTATTATGACACAGCAAAATATAAGGGTCCAGTTTTACCATCCTCCAACATAACTACTTGGAACAAGAAACTGATCAACATAAGGCTGGCAGAACTGGGTCCACAGTGGAAGATTCCGCAAAATCCATGTGAGTCTTGCACCACAACAAACAAGCTCTGTGACCACTTTGAGGTGGCCTAAGGCAAACAGCCTTGTTCAAGGATGTTTGTACAGTTCTGACTCTAACAGCCCCATTAGTATAGGAATACATACGAGTAACTTCCAAGGTAACACATTACCTTAGTACTCTGAGTACTGGACTGAGACAATATTGGTAGGACTCTGGGAAAGAATCTTGCACTCCTGCTAGCTATGCTGTACTGGTACCATGGACAGAAGCCTTCAGTCTCCACTCCTGTCAATCTTGTACTTTTCAAAAGCATTAAATTCACTAGCATTTTTTTCCAAAACCTATAAAGCTACTTGTAGTGGGTGGCTACCTGCTCCCAGCCAGAAGGCCTTAAAACAGCCAAGGAATGGGTTGTGGCTGGGAGCAAGCTCCCAGGCTGATTGGGAGAATAGGCTCAGCTGGGTGGCCATGCCCCAAACACTCTAGCAGGCTTTAAAGGCTGAGAGGCAGGGGCCTGAGAGAGTAGTGTCTCCTCTGTCTCCAGAGGTAGACAGGCCTGGCTTCTGGGAAGCACAAGGTACCTAGAGTGGAGCAGGGATGGGCCAGGCAAGAGGAGCTGGGGAAGCTCTGGCCTGGAAACCCCCAGGCTGCAGGGCCTAGGGGGAAGGCCCAACAGAGGGTACTGGGGTTGCAGGGGGCAGCGCAGGGCTAAAGAGGCAGAGGCAGCAGGCCAACCCTCCTTGCCAGTGATCAGTGGCAATTAGACTGCAGTCTGCCCCAGTGAATAGGGGTAAGTGGTGACTGGCAGTTGCCTAGACTGAGGCAAGGTGGGGATATGGGGTGAGGGTTCCCCGGAAGGGGAGATCTGGAGATTGTGGGGGTACTGCAGGGGTGCAGCTCCCCAGGTAAGAGGGCACCGGAGTCCGGGAGGGACACGGGGGCCAGTAGCAAGCGGGACTACAGCCTGCAGAGGGCGCTCCAGGAGCTGGCGATCTAATTCCCTGGGCGTACTAGCAGGAGGCGCCGCAAGGGTGAATTGACGCCCTACTACACTACTGCATATCCTTTATCTTTCAAAGAAATTCTGACAACTCAAATAAAGACATTTATATGCAAATTTTGTTTTACATATTTAATCAGACACAGAAATGCAGCAGTTAACTCGAGCACACAGGGATTTCTCTCTAGTCTGCAGAAATCCACACCTTTAAAGTCTCAGAGAATCCACTTTTTCATTAAAACAACAATATATTTTTTAAAATAATGGGTTGTTCAGTGAACATATAACCACGAAGCAAATCTTTTAAAGGGCCAAATCCAAAGCACCAAAATCAATAGGGGTTTTTCCTGAATAAAAATTGCATAACAACTATGTGGCTTAAAGGAAGGAAGTTCATGTTGTGAGTAATTTAACTACTTTTAATGTATCCTCTTGTGCTGGATAGACTTTGTTTTTATTTTTAACTAATTGCTACATTGTAGTGATGGGTAGCTGTCCCTCCCTGTCAAACTAAGAGGAAGGCCACTCTGCCTCTCTGCGTCAGGCAACAAACCCACCATTAATTAGTAGTCTAGGCCCTGGCCCTCTGGGCGAGGCTGACGAATAAGTGGTCTTTCACCTAAGCCTCCAGGCTGGGGCAGACAGCAAACACAGTCTGGGGGTCTGACCCTTGGAGGTGGTGGGGAGACAGCAATAGATATTTAGCCTAGCCTCCTTGTAGCCCTAAATGCACACAATAGTTCACTCGTATGTGGAATCCTGCGAGACACATGTGCACATAAAGATGCTGTGGTCAAAAAACCTCAGAACCCTAATGCTTTCTGAGACCCCATACAGACACTGGATAGCCACTATCCTGGACCTTATAATCAAGCTCCCCATGTTTAAGAGGCACAGTGTAGTCCTCATGGTAGTCGACCAATTGACAAAAAATGACCCACTTCATTCCCATTATGAACCTGCCCTCCACAGAAGAAATGGCCCAGCTGCTGGTGAGTCACATCATCTATTTCCTTGAACTCCCAGAGCAAGTTACAATGGATTAGTTATCCAAGATTTGTATCATGATTTTGGTGTGAAAACCTATGATTGCTCAGGTACGTGCTTATACATCCACCACCTATCACCCACAAATTGACTGTCAGTCTGAACCAGCGAATCAAGTGTTGGAACAATATTTGTGCTGCTTCATGAATTTCCACCAGGACAGCTGCAGGAGCCTCCTTCCCCAAGCAGAGTTTGCTTATAATGATGCTGATTAAGTCTCCACTGAACAGAGTCCATTCTAAGCAAACTGTGACTTCCATCCCCATCTCTATGTATCATGTCCACCAATCCAGTGGACACCAACTGGGTGTCCCAGATCTATGAGATCCAAGTAGAACTCAAGGCACATCTACACAAGGGAAGATTACAACCATGGAGCCGAGAAGCCCAGCATTTATCATTGAGCAAAAAGTGTGGCTCTCAGCCCAACAGCTCTGCACTTACTGGACATGTTGTAAACTGGATTACTGATACCTCAGGTCATATTTCATCAGCCATGAAATATGAGGGCAGTGACCGTGAGGTTTCAATTACCCTGATCCCTCAAAATCCACCCAATGATCCACTTATACTTGCTAAAACACTGTACCAACAACCCCTTTGCTCAACAGGCCCAACCACCACCCTGTCCAATGTGGGTCCAAGGACATGAACAGTAAAAAGTCCATAAGATACTGGACTCAAAAATCAAATGCAGCTCCCACTTGTACTATGTAGACAGGAAGGGCCATGGCCCAAAAGAGCAATCTTGGGAGCCAGCATCCCAAATCTATGTCCTTGACCTCATGGAATAACCCAGGATATAGAATAAATATCCTGTCCCGGCTGACCATCCCTCAGATCCTCACTACTTCCAGGAAACTTAGGACATAAGCATATTTTTATGATTAGTTGACTTCCTGGATGTTTGGCAAATTTTAATGAAGGTGGCTTTAAATTGTTTCATGTAATGCAGAAAGTTTGGAATTACACAACTGGATTGAACAATCTCCCATTGAAGCCAATGGCAACATTCCCATTTTCAATGGGAGCAGGACTGAGTCACATATAAAATAATGGTTACAATGACACATACTGATGAAGTTGTATCATGCTGCATACCCTGTATTTCCAACACCTTGCTTTTATTTTCTTGACTGCACAAATATTCAATGTAATTTACACAAATTATGAGCTCTGCAGTGCATTGAGGTTCCAATCTCTGCTGGGATTGTTTATCATGAAAATAACTACATGTGCAGGTATCTCTTAATTTTAGATAAGAAAACAATGTTAATTTAATCTTTGGGGACATGAAGGTGGAGAAAAGGACTACACAGTTTGTTCAAAAGAAACGTAAAGGCTCAATCAGTGTATTTGCCAGAGGCTTTATTGCAGAAGTCTAGCATCTATCACTATGAGTAACACCAGTAAAACCAAAGCTCTTGTAATCTCTGGAATCACAAGTGAGTTGCAGTTTATATTATTATATTAAAATGTCCATAAATTTCAGATTAATGCTTCATTTTTATTTATTTTTTCTCATAGTATCCAGCATGGAGAAAACATTTTTAATATCATTTATATTAACAGGCACCAAAACATGTGATTTTTTCATTTGAATTACCATGTCTGAAGACAAGAGATTATAACAGTAAACTTCCAATAGTTGTTTTCTGTACTAAGGATAGCAGAACTGAGCATCACAGAAACTTTGTGGAACAAGGATAATCAATGGGACATGGTAATAGCAGGGTAGAAAATATATAGGAAAGACAGAGTAGATCATGATGAGGGGGGAGTGACATAACAGGTGAAAGAAAGCACAGAATCAAACAGAGTAAAACTCTTAAATGATTCAAACTATACTATGGAATATGTATGGATAGAAATTCCATGCTTGAATAATGAGAATAGAGCAGTAGAAATATACTACTGACTGCCTGACCAAGATGGTGATGGTGACTGTGAAATGCTCCTGTAAATTAGAAAGGCTATAAAAATAGAAAACTCAATACTAATGGGGGATTTCAACTATTCCAGTAATGACTGGGTACACGTCACTTCAGGACAGGATGCAGAGATTAGGTTTCTTGATACCATAAATGACTGCTTCTTGGACCAGCTAATCCTGGAACCAACAATGGAACAGGCAATTTTTGATTTAGTCCTACGTGGCGCACAGGATCTGGTCCAAGAATTGAACGTAGCTGAACCGCCTGGTAATAGTGACCATAATATAATAAAATTTAACATCTTTCTAGGGGGACGATAGCAAAGCAGCCTACCACAGTAGCATTTAACTTCAGAAAGGGAAACTACACAAAATTGAGGAAGTTAGTTAAACAGAAATTAAAAGGTACAATCCCAAAAGTGAAATGTCTGTAAGCTGCATGGAAACTTTTTTTAAAAAATAATAATAATAGAGGCTCAGCTTGAATGTATACCCCAAATTAAAAGACATAGTAAGAGGACTGAAAAAGTGCCACCATGACTAAACAACAAAGTAAAAAAAGTGATTAGAGGCAAAAAGGCATCCCTTGAAAATTAGACGTAATATCCTACTGAAAAAAATAGAAAACAACATAAACTCTGGCAAATCGAGTGTAAAAGTATAAATAGGCAGGCCAAAAATAATTTGAAGAGCAGCTAGCTAAAGACATGAAAATTAATAGCAAAACATTTTTAAAGTACATCAGAAGCAGGAAGCATGCCAAATAATGAAAGGGGCTACAGGACGATCAGAGTGCTAAAGGAGCACTCAAGAAAGACACAGCCACTGCAGAGAAGCTAAGTGAATTATTTGCATTGATCTTCACTGCAGAGGATGTGAGGGAGATACCCACACCTGAGCCATCCTTTTTAGGTGACAGATCTGAGGAACTGTCCCAGATTGAGGTGTGACTAGAGGAGATTTTGGAAGAAATTGATAAATTAAACAGTAAGACTAACTTCAGCATGAGACTAATTGTTTGAAACTATAGTAAATTACAGAATTATCAGACACATAGATGAACATGATTTGTAGTGGAAGAGTCAACACAGCTTTTGTAAAGGGAAATCACGCTTCACCAATCTATTAGAATTCTATGAGGGGGTCTACAAATATGCGGACAAAGGACAAATATGTGCCCATAAGAGTGATCCTGTAGATACAGTGTAATTGGACTTTCTGAAAGCATTTGACAAGGTCTCTCACCAAAAGCTCTTAAGCAAAATAAGCAGTCACAGGATAAGAGGGAAGGTCCTCTCCTGGATAAGTCACTAGTTAAAAGTAGGAAACAAAGGGTAGGAATAAATTGTAAGTTTTCACAATGGAGATATGTAAAGAGTGGTGTCCCTGCACTGATCTGTACTGGGAATAGTGCTGCTCAATATATTCATAAATGATCTGGAGAAAGAAAGAAATAGTGAAGTGGCGTAATTTGAAGACAATACAAAACTACTCAAGATAGTTAAGTCAAAAGTAAACTCTGAAGAGTTACAAATGGATTGCTCAAAACTGGTTGATTGTGCAATAAGCTGGCAGATGTAATGTATTGTTGATAAATTCAAATTAATGCACATTGGAAAACATAATCCCAGCTACACATACAAAATGATAGGATCTAAATTAGCTACTACCACTCAGGAAAGAGAACTTGGAATCATTGTAGATAGTTCTCTGAAAACATGTGCTCAATGTGCATCAGCAGTCAAAATCACTAACAGAATATTATGAAGCATAAGGAAAGGCCATAGATAATAAGACAGAAAATATCGTAATGCCAGTATATAAATCCCCACACCTTGAATATTGTATGCAGTGCAGTTCTGTTCACCCCATCTGAAAAATTATACATATTACAATTGGAAAAAGTACAGAGAAGGGCAACAAAACTAATTAAGGGCATAGGTATTGGAAACAGGGCTTACAGTTTGGTTCAATGTCTCTCAGCACTCCCACTATACAAGTTGTTCCAGCACCCTTGATTAAGGATATGGAACAACTCCTGCATGGGGAGATATTAAAAAGACCTGGACTTTACATCTTGAAAAACAGATGACTAAGAGGGGATAGAGTATGACAGAGTAAGTTCATGGAGGATATGTCCATCATTGACTATTAGCTAAGATGGTCAGAGATGCAACCACATGCTTTGGGTGTCGCTAGCCTCTGACAGTTAGAAGCAGGCATTAGATGACAGGGGATGGATTACTTGATAATTGCCTGTTCTATTCATTCCCTCTGAAGCACCTGGCATTGGCCTTTGTCGGAAGATACTGGGCTAGGTGGACCATTGGTCTGACCCAGTATGGCCATTCTAATGTCATCTTATTTTATTCTCTTTGTTAAGCTAAATAGATAGATTAAAGGATATCCATCACTACAAGGCAGGTTTTCTAATACTACAATGATTCTCATGGCTATTCTCTGAACCCTCTCCAATTTATTAACATCCTTCTTGAACTGTGGGCACCAGAACTGGTCACAGTATTCCAGCATCAATTGCACCAGTGCCAAATACAGAAGGAAAACAACCTCTTTACTCCTACTCAAGATTTCCCTGATTATGCATCCAATGATCACATTAGCTCTTTTGGCCACAGCATCACACTGGGAGCTCATGTTCAGATGATTATCCAACATGATTTTCAGAATCACTGCTTCCCAGGATAGAGTCCCGCATCCTCTATGCATGGCTGAATTCTTTTTTCCTTGATGTATATCTTTACATTTAGCTGTTTTTAAAGGCTTTTGTATGTTTGTGCCCAGTTTACCAAGCATTTTAGATCACTCTGAATCAATGACCTGTCCACTTCATTATTTGCCACTCCCTCAATTTTTGTGCCATCTCCAAACATTATCAGTTATTATATGTTTTTTCCAGGTTATTGATAAAGATGTTAAATAGCATAGGGCGAAGAACCGACCCCTGTGAGACCTCACTGGAAACACAGCTGCTCAGTGGCGATTTCCCATTTACAGTTACATTTTGAGACCTAAGTTAGCTTGTTTTTAATCCATTTAATGCATGCCAAATTAATATTATATCATTCTAGATTGTTAATCAAAATGTTGTGTAGTGCCAAGTTATATGCTTTACAGAAGTCTAAGTATCTAATGTCAACACTACTACTTTTATCAACCAAACGTGTAATCTTATTTAAAAAATTAGTTTGACAGGATCTATTTTCCATAAACCAATCTCCTATCACAACAAAGATGGAAAAAAGCAGACCGGGCGACTTCTTATATCTATATGTCCATCAGGGCTACTAAATTGATAATCTAGCTAACAAATCAAATAACACCTCCATCAAATCAAATAACACCTCCATCACATCCTTCCACTGAGTCCTCTGTCCACCAACAACATTTGAGTCTTAATTGAATATAGAGAGCCTTAGCTAGCTGGCCAGATGTAAAGTTGAGTAACTACATCATCGAGATCCAATGAAACAGATGTATTGTTCATTGTCATCAACATAGTACTTAAACCATCTGATTCTCTCCCCATTGGCTTTATATATACATCCTATGGGATGGAAGGCACTGAAAGTTAACTGAAATTGCATGAGGGGGACTTACATACAAGAATATACCCAATATGTTATTTTACCTACAAAGATCTTCAGCAAAACACACATCATTCATGACCCTACAACCTTTCTTGTAATAATTAGGATGGTTTTTCATTCTAGATGTTTTCAACAATCCAGCTATGAACAACTGCAACAGCAATTCTTCTGCTAAAGACTTTTATCTCATTGGATTTCCTGCACTTCAAGATTTCCAGATCCCTCTTTTCCTTGTATTTTTGTTATTCTACCTGCTAATACTAATTGGTAATATCATTATTATAGCTGTAATTGTGGTTGATCAAACACTTCACAAACCCATGTACTTTTTCCTAACTAATCTCTCTGTCTTAGATATACTGTTTACAACTACTACCATTCCCAAAATGTTGGCAATGTTTCTGGTCAATGCCAAAACTATTTCTTTTCATGACTGCTTTCTGCAGATGTATTGTTTTCATGGTCTAACAGTGACTGAATCGCTGCTTCTTGTCGTCATGTCTTATGATCGTTATGAAGCAATTTGTAATCCTTTGCATTACCCAGTTAAAATGACAAAGAGAGTAAACATTCAACTAGCAGCATCTGCCTGGGTAACTGCGTTGATAATACCAATACCTGCCGTCTTCCAGACCTCTCAGTTAACATTTGGTGAAACAACCATAGTTTACCATTGCTTTTGTGATCACTTGGCAGTTGTACAAGCAGCATGTTCAGATTTCAGTGCCTCTTTTCAGACTTTCTTGGGGTTTTCCATTGCCATGACTGTTTCAGTCGTACCACTTATGCTTGTCATCCTATCATATGTTCACATCATTATCTCAGTATTAAAGATCAACTCTAACGTAGGTCGCAGTAAGGCATTTTCTACTTGCACTTCCCATTTGATTGTGGTTGGCACTTACTATTTATCCATTGCCGTGGCATATATTTCCTACAGAACAGACATGCCTATTGATATCCATGTAATGAGCAATGTTGTTTTTGCTATTTTAACTCCTTTGTTAAATCCGCTCATTTATACTTTGCGAAACAAGGAAGTAAAATGTGCAGTAAAAAAGATTGTTTTTCTGAAGATCTTTCCTCCTTCTAAAAAACTGTAATCTCATGGGGAAAACTTAGCTCCAACACAGCAGTTTCACACAGAACCTATACATCACATCAACCCACTGTAAAGGAGTTAAGTAGGACTTAAATTGGTGATTTTCAAACTGCGGGTCACAACCAGTATTAGGTTGCGGAATATAAAGAACTGGGTCACGGCGCCTCTGGTGAGCACTGCTGACCGGGACATTAAAAGTCCTCTGGCAGTGCTACCTGGCTCACGCAGGGACGTTCTTAGCTGTTCTGACACTTCACTGCACCCCTGAAGTGGCCAGCAGCAGGTCCGGCTCCTAGGTGGAGTGTAGGGGGCCCTCATGAGCCTCCTTTAGAGGGTTTAAGTAGGGTTTAAATGGTTTCATATGACTTCCTCTACATTGGGGTACTTTTCATCTTATTAATATCAAGTATTTTTGAACATACAGACTTTCCTCTATATGCTGAAAAGGACAAAAAGTAATTTGTTTATAATTTTTTAATTTCAGTCTGAACTAGGGGCACTACTGCACATCCATTGCAAAATCTGCTACAGTGAAGGTGTGGTGTGTACTAGTGCCTTAAAACGTGTACTGTGAACCATGATTCTATAAAAAGGGTATCATAGCGCATTACGTTTATTATCTCTCAGTGATTCTGGATCAAATTTGTCAGTTTATAAGTGGAAAGAGCTTTTCTTTTTCTAAATTGCAACTCTTAGAACCCAGCCTGGGAGATGAAGTGAGATTGTTCTTTCTTCTTTTGTACAATTACCTGTGTACCTCACCCAGTTAAAGGTGTAATTGTAGTATGGCAGAGCTAGGCTTTCCCCATAATATGCAATGTAATTTTAAACAGTTTACCATTAAAATATTGTAAAAGTCTAATGATGATTTTTATCCAAGATGCAGCAGAAAGAAGTTAAAAGGTTGCTCTTAAATCATTATAAAACATTTAATCAGATTGAAGTATCTACTCATAATATGCATAACAGTAATTAACTTGTAGATTCAGCTGCTCATAAGAGCTGCCTATTGACTAACATCTTGCTTAGTAATGGAAGCCATTCCCAGCATTAAAACTTCCAGTAAATACACCAAACAAAGATAAAACTGAAATATGATTCTGCCTGCATCCGACAAAATGGGTATTAGCCCACGAAAGCTTATGCTCCAATACTTTTTTTAGTCTTTAAGGTGCCTCAGGACTCTGTCGCTTTTGCATGATTCTCAATCATTTCCTCTCTACATTTCACCAGCTCGAATTGAGCATTGTTTGATTGTCTCCATTTAAGAGATTCATACATGTCATTTTTCTAGTGTAGAGTCTATAAATGACATTATACTGCATACTTCAGAATGAGGGGAAAAGAATGTGAGGAACTTGAAATACAGTATGTAGAGCATGATGCAATTTCATCTCTATGCAATAGGAAGTGCCATCAGCTCTCTTATTTTATCATATTGTGCAATTCTAACATTTCTGCATGGGAAGGAGTGCTATTCAGCCGTGATAGTCTGTGTCTACAAAAACAATAAGGAGTCCTGTTGCACCTTAAAGACTAACAGATTTAGGGACTCATTCACCTGCACATCTACTAATGTGATATGCACCATCATGTGCCAGCAATGTTCCTCTGCCATGTATATTGGCCAAACCGGACAGTCTCTACATGAAAGAATAAATGGACACAAATCGGACATCAGAGCCCCTATGCTGTCCCATCCACTAAAGGATTAACAAGGAGTTGAGCTGCCTCTTCAGTTGGGGGTGATTCGTGATCCTGCAATGGTTGGGGAGATAAAAAGTCTGCAGATCATCTGGAAGGGATGGTTGTTGGAAAGGCTGAGGTATCCCTGAGAGCAGGAGCCTTCAGCAACAGACTGGTGAGAAGCCATCCATGTGGCTGGCCCTACCATCCCCAGGAGAGGGGTTAGTAAAACCTGAAGAACTAAGAGGATTCAACCTCAAGAAACTGGAGGCTGTTGAGCATCCCAGAGTGTTACCAGTCTCCTGACTGACCAGACTCTTTCCTATGTAAGGAGAGACTATTAACAATCCAGCTCAAGGGCTGGAGTCATAGTGAAAAATTGCAAGACATGGGACTAAATGGTGATTGGCTGAACAACAGAGAAACTGAGGCAGAATTGTGCTAACTACACCATGTTCAGCTGAAGAAAGCAGACCTGGACAGGAAGTATAGGGAGAAAAGAGATACAAAGAATTCAGGGGAAATGACATTGATATGCTGGAGACTCAGTATAGGGACAAATGGGGAGAAAGGAGGGATGGAAAAATGAGGGACTCTTGGTGGCGTGGTGGAGAGAAAAGAGAGGGACATGGAAAGGAGTGTGTGTGTGTGTGTGTGTGAGAGAGAGAGAGAGAGAGAGAGAGAAGACCAACCATTAATCCAATTTAAACCAGTAGGAGTCAGGCTTAGCTGTTAAGTGAGAGCTCCCAGGCAGACCATGCTCTGCAGCACCTACTGCTACCTTGGCCTTCAGCTCAGGAGCAAGTCCTACGGGGCACAAACACACTGCACAGACTCACGTGGGGCAGGAACTAGAAGCCAACCTCTGTGAGCTGGACTTACCTGCCTAGGTGGTCAGCGCGGTCACTTGCTTTTCCCACACAGCAGCCTCCAGGGGACGGGTCCCGATGGATACAACCACATTGGACAGACAGAGATGGGACCAGGGCTCGTCTTCAGTGTGGGTAGGACCAGGGGTAGGGGGCATGACTAGAAATAGGAGGGGGTGGGGCTCAGAGCACTAGCCGTGAAAGAGGCTGGGGCTAGATGGAAGTTGGAACTTGCGGGGAGGGGCTAGGTGGCAGTTGGAGCCTGCGGGCAAGGGTCTGGGGCAGGGCAGGAAGCAACTGAGGCGATTTGTCTCAAGGCAGGTGCATGGCCTGTGCCCATGTTGGGACTGGGGGCAGCGGAGGCGGAGGAGGCTTCTGCTTCTCAGCCCAGGTGGGGACGGGGAGCAGGTCTGGTGATGCCAGAGAGGGGAGCAGGGCTCACTGAGAGGGAGAGAAGCTTTGGGGGAGCAGTACAGTTAAAGGGCAGGTGGGGGTTGGTGAAGCAGAGCACAGTGGATGTGCAGGGCATATGAGAGGGTGGAGCAGGGATGCCTGGAAACAACCAGAATTTTGCTAAGTAGGGGTCCCTCTGCAGCTACCCCAAGGTATTGTGACCTTGTGCATTGTGATGGAGGCAGCTGGGCCAAATCTGTGTGGTGTTGCAGTCTGCCACATTGGGATGCAATGCCACTCACCCGAATTTGGTTCAGCCACCCGCTGTCAGGCCAGCAGGGAAGGGACTCTGTCATTGCACTTCCTATCTGCAATCAGAGGACGGTTGGGAAGGGGGGACCTGCTCTCTTTCTTAATGTGGCCTAGTATAACAGGGAGAGGTTGTGAATAGCAAATGGGTGCCTCTTGAAGTGATTTGTGTGGTAAGAGGGAGGGAATATTGTAAGCCTCAGAGCTGTCCTCCCAAGGCTTTTCGCCCGAGCAGGGTGCGGAGCCTATGAGACGCATCAAGCCCCCAGGAAAGAAAACACTATTACTTTGTACAAAGGGTCAGATCCACATTCCAAGCGGGATGGAGTGACACTGTATTGAGTGTGAACCAAGCGTTATATAGGCTTGAGCAAATAAAGAAAAACACAGTGCACATGTGTGATTTTCTCACCAACAACTACAAAGGACTCTTTACTGGCTAACTTTGAAGGCCAGAGACACAGCTCCAACTGCAATTAGCTACTTTCTAAACTCTCCTAATCTTGCTAGATAGGAATTACATCTCAAGGCTGAGAAAATCTTAGCAGCAAAGACAATTGCTGATTCAGCAGGCAGCCAACCAGCTTCTCAAGGCTCTCAGTATGACCTGCTGAGAGTTGGGCTGGGATGAAGAAAATGGAAAGGAATTGGGTGGGAGGCATCTAACTGTGAGTGGGGACTGACTGGGTGGAGTTGTAGGGGGATGACTCAGGGATGCGAGGGGCGCAGGGGCTGGAGCTGGGAGGTGCCAGATTCAAAATGAGAAGAGGTTCCAGGAGGTAAAGATGTTGCCTAGAGGGAAGGTGATATCTTTTCAAGGCTGGTGCAAGCATGGTGTCAGTGAGTAGCCGGTGGGAACAGGGCTGCCCCGACTGGGACTGGGGCTCAGCACTGCTGCAGGGGTTCCTGTATTTGCTCCTCAGCCCAGGCGGGGAAGAGGGGTTTGGTTGTGACAGAGATAGAGGAAGGACCCATTCAGAGAGGGTAGTTGGGGAAGGCAGAGTAGATAAGGGAATGCTGGGGGCTGAGTGGGGAAGGCACAGCTGTAGGGTCCTTAAAGCAGTGAAACAGGGAATAAGGGCCACCAAAGGTAGGAGTTGTGAATGGTAAGTGGGACACCACTCAGGAAGGTTTGTGTGGTGGGTCAGAGAAGGGAAGGGAAGGAATGAGGCCTGATAAAGTGAGAGTTGGGTGGCAGAGAATGGAGGGAGGATTAGGGCCTACCTGTGGTGGGGGGTTGGCAGCGCAGAGGTACTATGGTATCAGGAATGGCAGGGCAGGAAGGGAGGAGTGGATTGTGTATAGTGCGTGTTGGGTTGGCACCTAGAGAGCGAAGCTGAGAAGTGTTGGAGTCAAGATAGGCAGGGTTCTAGCAGAGGGACATGGAGTGGTTGAGGCAATGTCTCTCAGTACAGATACTTCGCCAGTGTCACAAAGGAACAGGCGGGGATGGGCAGAGGCCTCCGCATACCATTTTACAGCGTATGTTCAACATCACCTCTGATGCAGACTCCCTGTCCTGCTGCAGCAGTATTCAGGCTCTACTGTTAGGCAGGAAGCAGAGGCTGATGGAGGAAGAGACTGTTCTTTAGCACCTGTAGATGCCTTGTTCCGCTCTCCTCTCTCAAAGAGCAGGGAGAGAGCAAAGGACTCTTCAGCTGGCAGCAGCTCAACCATGTCTGAGCATCTGATGGAATAAGGCAACCCCACAAAGGGATGTCATGTTTATTGCTGCTCCTGAGAGCCCTGCTCCTTCTCAGCTCAGGTGGGAATGGAGGAATGCCTCTCCTGAGGAGCTGGAATAGGAAAGGGGAAGTGAGATATATTGGAGTGGTTGTGGGGGAGGCAGGGCCAGATAAGGGATGGTTTTGTGGAGTTGGTGAAGCAGGGATTGCGGTATTGCAAGGAAGGGTGGCATGGAGCAGCAGGGCACGTTGAGTGGGATTTTTTTGAGAGGAGATGAAGGTAAGGGGCTCCACTCTAAAACCTCCTTCTAGGGGTTCCCACTCCGCACTATCTACCTAGTGACTCAGGACTTGATGCTTCTGCTTGTGGTTCTGCTACTATTCTTCAACCCAGGTAAGAGGGAGTAAGTACAATGTAATTAATTCTGAAAAGGGAGTGAATGGGGTGGGGCTTCTGAGAGAGGTGGAGTTAGCTGCCGAGCATGGAGGTGGAGGAGCAATCTGCCTAAGAGGAGGAGAGGGAGAACAAAGCAAAGATGGGAAGGCCATGGGCCTGTTGTCAGGGTGACGACTGGGGGGATTAGTGCAGAGGTCTGCCTTTGAAGCTAATTCTGAGGAGTGAAGCAGAGAGAATAGCTGGGGGGAAGTAGGGAAGAAATGTATGGCCTGCTCTGGAAATTGGCTTGCATTTGGGGAAAGAGCAAGGGAATAAAAACATTCTTATGTCTAGATGTAGGTCCAGGAATTTCAAATAATTTACAGATATTATTAAGGTGAAGGCTTTGTGGATTTTAAGTCCAGAAGAGTCTACTATGGTCACCCAGTCTGACCTTCTGCATACCACAGGCCATAGGACTTCCCTGAAAAAATTCATGCATCGAGTCCAATAGCTGTGGATGAATTAGATCATTTCTTTATCAAAATAGTCAGTCTTGATTTAAAAATTCCCCAAACCATGTTAAGCTGTTCCATTGGCTAATTAGCTTCACTTAAACATGTGTGCCTTACTTCTAGTATGACTTTGTTTAGCTTCAACTTCCAGCCATTGGATCTAGCTAAACCTTTCTCCATTAGACTGGAGAGCCCTCAATTCTCTAATTTTTGTTCCCCATATAGGTACTTAAAGGGTTACAGATTTTTATAATTTCAAAATGACATTAAAAGGCCACCTTGATTTCAATAAAATCTTTTATGCAAGCTAAAAGCCTCCTCTTCCTCTTGGGGGGAAAAAACCCTGGGTATAATCTGAAGATCCACGGGAGGACCTTCCCTCTTATCCCATGACAGCTTACTTTGCTTAAGAGCCTTTGGTGAGGGACCTTGTCAAAGGCTTTCTGCAAATCTAAGTACACTGTATCCACTGGATCCCCCTTGTCCACATGCTTGTTGAGCCCCTCAAAGATCCATTATCAGGTTCTCAGCCTGGAAACTGCAGAAAACACCTCTGAAGATTCAGCTGGTGAAAGAGAGAGAAGGAGAGAGAGAGAGAGAGAGAGAATACCAGTTGGACCTGCTAGAGAAGCAGAACCATGGGCCCCTGACAGCAATGACTCCCATCACTCCAAAAATCCATAAATGGGAACACTTATGTTCTGTGTACAGTGAAGAGGATGATATTGCTGAATATCTGACTACCTTTGAAAGACTGTGTGTAATATATGAAATCCCTGATGATAAGACAGTTCCTACCCTGATTGCGAAATTAACTGGTAAAGCTCGAAATGTATTCATTGGAATGCCCATTGAAGATGCTTTAGAATATTGTATATTTAAAGATACTGTTTTGGGAAGTTTTCAGATTTCTCCTGAAACATACAGAGTTTAATTTAGCACTCTTAAGAGGGATAGTGGTATGAATAATGAGGAATATGTAAACAGATTGAAAGATTTGTTGGGAAAATGATGAGGGATAAAGAGATGGCAAGTTTAGAGGGAACGTTGGATCTTGTTGCTCAAGAGCATTTCCTAAGCATATGTAAGGCTGCTGTAAAGCAGCATCTATGGGACAAAGATGTGAAGACTGTGAATGATGTCTTTTTAGCTGATGTCTTCAAGCAGAATCAAGCATCTACTGAGGGCAGGCCATAGAAAGAGGGGTTTAAAACTAGTGGGAAGGAAGGATCCCATTTTGCCCCTGGGAAGAGAGAAGGGGGATGGGAGCTTAAACATTGGTATTAATGTTAAGTTTTGGGGATAATATTTTGACATGGATGTTAAACCTTATGGTAATGCTAGCTCTCAGTTAATATATGTAAACACGTTCAAAGCTTATCACAGCAGAGAAAACATAACAAACCTGGTTTGCTGTGTGTGAAAGGGGAAACTGAAGTGCATTGCCTCATGGCCTTCATGGCTGGATGCCAAGAGAACTATAACACAAACTGCCTTTGAGCTAGTCAGTGAGTAACCCTCTTGCAGTAAACTATGAGGGGACGCGTGATGTTCCGTACCTCATGGGAATACCCTGCACCCCCATGTTCATCCTATAATATGATTGTGTGGTAGCTAATGCAAAGTTTTCCATGTCGTGTGTCTTCAGAAGGCTCATGATTCACTGAGCATTGTTGTCATAGTGATGTTATAGTAATTGTTATAGGTTATAATTTCATGTATATAGTTATGAAAATGTGTCTTCATGACTGTGGCAGGGCAGGGGTAAAAAGCCCTAGAGTGCCTTGCCTCTGCACAGTAAACCCTGCTTGCAGGCAGGAGGCTCCAGGGCAGGGGCTGGCCCTAGCCGTAAGAATGCCGAGCTAAAAGCCCTAGTGCGGGTTACTGCAGGGAGCTCGGCTGGGCTAAAGGGCCACAGCTGCAGCTGGGATCAAGAGGCAGTATAAAAACGCTGACTCATGGTCAGCAGAGTGAGGGAAGAAGGGCCTAGGCAGGGAGAGGAAGGCTGTGATGCTCTCTCTGGGCTGCGAGACAGGTACCTTACGGGCTGAGGGGCCAACAGCCCAGAACTGTGGGGCCACTGTTGTGGGGGTTTGTGGGGTGCACAGATGGTTTCACAAGGACACCGTTGTAAATAAAGGACACATGGGGCAGCACTAAGACTGTGTGGAGGCCTTTGCTGAGACCAGAGAGACCACAGGGGGCATGGACCCTGTGACAATGCCTTAAAATAAGCCCAGGCAAAAACTCTCCAAGAGCAGAGAGGCAGTTCACACCTCATCAGGGCATGTATGGGACAAACCCAGTCCAACCTCACAGGAACAAAGGATGCTGTTCTAGGCAGCAACAAAAGGATCTGTTGGACTGTTGAGTGAGTCACGCCCCTCTCTTTGGTCAGTTTGGGACTGCGATGAGATAATGCTCACCTGACTCTGAAGGGAGGGCGCAAAGCCAAGAAATAACATGATAAAAGGGAGACACGTTTGCCATTCTCTTCCTCTCTTTCTCCCACCTCCATCTACAGACATCAGCACCAAGCAACTGAAACACTGATCAAAGGGGAGAGCCTGGGTGAAGGGCAACCAGCCAGCCTGTGGTGAGAAGCATATAAGTTTGTAAGGGCATTTAAGATCAGCTTAGAATGCGTTTTGCTTGTATTTCATTTGACCAAATCTGACTTGTTAAGCTTTGACTTATAAACACTTAACATTTATTTTTGCACTTAATAAATCTGTTTGTTTATTCTACCTGAAGCAGTGTGTTTTGGTTTGAAGCATGTCAGAGACTCCCCTTGTGATAAGCCTGGTACATATCAATTTCCTTATTAAATTGACGAACGCATATAAGCTTGCAGTGTCCAGAGGGCACAACTGGACACTGCGAGACAGAGGTTCCTAGGGTTGTCTGTGACCGGAGATACTGGCTAGTATCATTCAGTTGCACAATCCAAGGAACAGCTTACATACTAGAGTCTGTGCGTGTACAGCCCAGGAATGGGGGTTCTCACAGCAGAGCAAAGTAAGGCTGGCTCACAGAGGCAAGGATTGGAGTGACCAAGCAGGTCACTGGTCCAGATAACAAATAGAGGGGAACATCACCGAAGCCTTAGATTGTTTGATCCAGTTGTGTAATTCCAAACTTTGTTTCATATAATGGTAAATCACCCATTGAAACTAATGCCAATGGGAGCAGGACTGAATCTTACTTAAAATAATGGCTACAATGGCACATACTGATGAAGGTTTATCATACTGTACACTCTGCTTTTCAAATACCTTGCTTTCATTTCTTTGATTGCACAAATCTTCAGTGTAATTTACACAAATTATGAGCTCTGCAGTGCATTTGAGATTCAAATTCTGCTGGGATTGTTTCTCATGAAAATAACTGTGTGTGCAAGAGTCTCTTTCTTGTAAATAAGAAAACAGTGTTAATCTCTGTTTGGGGACTGAAGGTGGAGAAAAGACTATGCAGTTTGTTCAAAAGAAATGCAAAGGCTCAATCAGTGTATTTGCCAGTGGCTTTATTGTAGAAGTTTTGCATCTATCACCAAGTATAACACAAATGAAAACAAAGCTCTTATAATCTTTGGAACTCAAAGGGAATTACAGTTTATATCATCATATTAATGTCCATACCTCTCAGACTAATGCTTCCTTTTGATTTATTTTTTCTCATGGTATCCCACATGGAGAAACCCATTTTTAATATAACTGATATTAACAGGCACCAAAATATGTGATTTTTTTTCATTTGATTTACCATGTCTGAATTTCAAGTGACTGCTGATTTTAAGACTATTAAATGGTGAACGTTTTCATTCAGTACAGTACAACAATTTTATTTTTGATAGTATAACATTTGTCATTCAAATTGTATCCTCAAATCTTTACAGAGTTGAAAAAATAATAGCAGAGAGAAGAGAAAATTGAAGAGGCATAGATATGACAAACACTCGAGATTATAGCAGTAAACTTCCAATAGTTACATTCTGTACTAAGGATAGAGGAACCAAAAAATGGTTAAAAAGCTTAATTCAGATTAATGTAGGACTAGAAGGAACTTAATGGATCATCAAATCGAGTTTCCTGCTATCACAGGCAAACTCATCCTGTTGTCCCATCCATAAATTTGCCAACCTCCATCTTAAACTATTATAGGTTGTATTCACTCACTATTCTCCTGTAGGAGGCCGTTATGGAACTTCACACCTCTGATTGTTAGAAACCTTTTTCCAATTACCAGCCATTTATTCCTGGCTAGTTGATAGCCATTTGTTTTTGTACCAATATTGTTCTTTATCTTAAATAGTCCTTCTCCCCACCTAGTGTTTCCTCTCCTAATGTGTTATTTAGTCCTTCATGTAACACAAGAACCAGGGGTAACCCCATGAAATTAATAGGCAACAGGTTTAAAATAAACAAAAGGAAGTACTTCTTCACAGAACACACAGTCCACTGGTGGAACTCATTGCCAGGAAATGTTGTGAAGGTCAAAAGTAAAACATGATTCAAAAAAGATTTAGATAAGTCCATGAAGGAGAAGTCCATCAATAGCTATTAGTCAAGACAGAGGGTGAGGGATGCAACCCCATGCTCTGAGTGACCCTAGCCTCTGATTGCCAGAAGCTGGGAGTAGATGGCAAGGGAGGGAGCACTCCATGATTGCCTGTTCTATTCATTCATCTGAAGCATCTGGTATTGGCCACTGTCAGAAGACAAGAAGACACTGAGCTTGATGGACCATTGATCTGACCCACTATGGCCATTACTAAGTTATATTCTCTTGTTCTCTTTGTTAAGCTAAATAGATTGATATCCTTGAATCTATCACTATATGATGAGACTTAAAGCTGAGTAACTACATCAGCTAGATCCAATGAAACAGATGTATTGCTAATTGTCATCAACATAGTACTTAAACCATCTAATTTTCTCCCCAGCAGCCTCATATATACATAAGAACATCAGAACGGCCATACTGGGTCAGACCAAAGGTCCATCCAACCCAGTATTCTGCCTTTTGACAGCGGCCAGTGTCAGATGCGCCGGAGAGAATGAACAGAACAGGTAATAATCAAGTGACCCACCCCATTGCCTATTCCCTGCTTCTACAAACAGAGACTAGGGACACCATCCCTGCCCATCCTTCCTAAATACATTTGTAGGCACCCTATATTAGAGGGACCTCTGAATATTTTTGGGGAAAGTGTTCGAAGGGAGAATCCTATGTGCACAATCTAGCCTTAGAGACTACAACTCCCATGATACCTTGGGGAAAAGGGAAGAGACTTCCTCATCCAGGGAGACTCCATTTTGGGGAAAGGAGTGAGACTGATGCCCTGGAACTCTGTCACTGCTAGGATCTGCTGCTAGGAAGCCAGAAGCTGCTACTGAGAGCCTGCAGGGGCTTTGATTGAGCAGGGAGCCTCTGAGGCTGTTGATGGCTTCACTGCAGTCAAAGCACAGGCTGTTGCTGTGCCTGGAGCTGACTGAGGTGGGCCTGCAGTGAGGGAACTGTGAGTAATCCCCACTGTTGTTTGGGAAAGTACTTGCAAGGGAAGGGGCACAGCAGAGAGACTGAGTTTGAGGAGAGGCAGAGTGATCTTCCCATCAAGCTAGGATCCAGAGCTGCTAGCATGTGGTGGGGCCAGTTCCAATCGTCAGAGGGGTTGGGCAGCTTTTTGCCTTGGCTGAGCTGATACGCAGAACCAACAGAGTGGTGTCTCCAGGTTCAGGTCTTCAAGTGTTCCCATAGAATCGTTTAGGACTCTCAGATCCAGAGGAGTGCCCACTGCAGGGTAGGGTGAATGGTGGCAGTGTAAATGGCAGTTTCATTTATCACTGTATAATGTATTTAATTGATTTTATTCAGTTGCCCCTGTGCATTTAAATTACTAGTGACATTTAACCTTAGTTTGTTATACTCAGGGCTGTCCTTACCATGAGGTGAACTGAGGCGGCCGCCTCAGGTCCCAGACTGTGGGGTGCGCCAGTAAGACCCAGAGTGTAGAAAATGGTGTCTGCTGCTGGGGCATATGTATTCTCTCTGCTCTAGATGCACAGAGATGGTGGAGTGCTGGGCTGGAGGAAGGAGGGCACAAGAGACATAAGAGGCAGGCAGGTGAAAAGGTGAGAGGGAATAACAGAAAGCAGCAGGAGCTGCAGGGAGAGAGAGGAACAGGAGCTTTTATGTATCTCTCTAGCATCCCCAGGAGCCTGGACTGATTAACACCAGCTTCTCACAGAGCTTCCTGTTTCCTGCTGCTTCCCTGAACCCACTTGAGGAGAACAGGCAATCAACCGAAGTAGTAGGAGCCAGTTAGGCCCTTAAGACTCTGATATTTTCCCTCATTGAAGCCCTGCAACCAGCCTGCTTATTTGTCCCTATCAATTGAGTGTTGAGAGCCACTAGAGCTGGCACAGAACAGCCGTTGTGAGTGAAAGAAGAAAACGCCCCTCTGGGGCAGCATTCAGAAAAAGAAAGAAAGCAAAGGAAGCTTTTCTACCTAAGCAGGAAGCAGTTCTCCTGAGATACATACACACATGATCACGCTGAGCCTTACAGTCCCAATGTGAGTGGTGAGGAGATGCCTGATCTTCCAGTAAGTCAGAGTGCAGGTGACCTAGCAGCTACTGCAGCGTCCATATCTCCATCTCAAATGGATATAACCATGGACATTCCTGAAGAAAAGTGTAGATCAGAGAAGAGTGTGGTGAAGGTGCAAGAAACAGCTGTTGCTGAGTTTAGTTCCTTAAGTCTAGATGATCCAGAACTGTGGACCCACTTGAGCAGTAGCCTGACGGACTAGGAATAGGCCATAGCAAGTGAAAAATGTCATGTTTCCCAAAGGCAATGAAAATAGAAGTTTCCATCCAACACATTACTGGTTTGAACTCCCCAGTGGTAGAGAGGCCATGGCTTATGTACTCAAAAACCCGGAATGCTGCATACTGTTTTTGTTGCAAACTCTTCCAGTCTAATGTTCCAGCCACATTAGGTTCTACAGGAACAAAGGACTGAAAACATCTGGCTAGAAATCTGGCATGCCATGAGAAGGCAGCAAATCACCAGAGAGCATTCCGTAGGTGGAAAGAGCTTGAGATGAGACTAAGGTTAAAGGCCACCATAGATGATCAGCATCAAGAGAAGATTGCATCAGAGGGCTTGGCTACACTTGCAGAGGTAGAGTGCTTTGGGTTAAACCAGCCTTCGGAGAGTGCACTAGGGAAACCATCACAGTCTGTCCATACTGACAGCTGCAAACGCACTGGCATGGCCATATCTGCAGCACCTGCAGCTGCATTGAGAGCGGTGCATTATAGGCAGTTATCCCAGCGTTCAAGTGGCTGCAATGTGCTTTTCAAATGTGGGGGGTGGGGTGGAGTGTGAAAAGGAATGTGTTGTGCGAATGTAGGGGAGAGAGAGAATGCTGTCTGGTAAGTTCAGGTCCCTCTCCCCTCTCCTGCCTCTCACTCACACAAAGCAAACACTAAATGTTTGCTTTTTCTCAGAGCAGATATGCAGCTGGCTGCCTGAAACAGAACTTTGAAAGGGCACTTCTGCATTACAGCAGCCGATTTCACAATGACAAGAGTAGCCACTTGATTTAAGGGGATTATGGGATGTTTCCAGAGATCAGTCAGAGCGCAGTTACGCAACTCCTCATTCACACTGACCCCGTTGTGTCTCAGCTAATATGCAACAGACGTAATCCCTCTCACTGAGGTGGAGTACCAGGAGCAATCTAGCCTGAGAGTCAGAGTTCTCTACATGCCTTGCCAGTGTGGATGGGGAGTAAGGTAGAGCGCTCTAGATGGCTTTATTGCGGTATAACATGCAAGTGTAGCCATGCCCAGAGTTTCTTTACTGGCAAAATGTTCTGAAAAGACTCATTGCCATTGTGAGAATGCTTGTTACCCAAAAACTAGCACTGCGTGGCACTTCAGATCAGCTGTATGTGCCAAACAATGGAGACTTCATTAAAATTGTGACTGAGTTTGATGCTGTACTCCAGGAGCATCTAAGAAGAGTCACCACCCAAGAAATGTACACACACCACTACCTTGGAAAAACAAGATCATAGTTACTGGCAACAAACGTCAAACAGAAGATTGTGGCAGATCTGAAGTCTGCAAGATATTACTCTGTTATTCTGGACTGCACACCTGACATCAGCCATACAGAACAAATGACTTTAATGGTGCGTTTTGTAACAACAGCAGAACCTAGTGAAAATGCCCCTGGAATGGTGACTGTTAGAGAACATTTTCTAGAATTTATTGATGTTGATGATACTACAGGAAGTGGTATGACAAATGTGCTTCTTAAAAACCTAGAAGATATGGAAATTGCAATAGCTAACATGAGCGGTCAGGGCTATGATAATGGTGCCAACATGAGAGGAAAGAACGCAGGTGTGCAGATACGGATCTGAAAGTTAAACCCTTGAGCTTTTTTTTGTCCCATGCATTCATTTTGTCTCATTCATTGAACTTAGTGGTCAGTGATGCAGCATCAGCTTCTAGTGAGGCTGCTGAATTTTTTGATATAATTCAAAGCATCTATGTATTTTTCTCTGCATCAACTCTTCAATGACAAATTTTGAAGCAACATCTGGGAACATCCTGTCTGACACTGAAATCACTGAGCGCCACACGATGGGGAAAGTCAAGTGGGGGCGATAAAGCCTATCAAAGACCAATTTGGCAAGATAGATGATGCCATAGTTGCCATTATGGAGGATAATACTATTACAGGAACTGTTCGTGGGAGAACAGTGGCAGAAGGAAATAGAATCTCCAGAAACAGACATAACTTCACATTTCTGTGTGGCTTAGTATTGTGGCATGTGGTTTGAAATAAATCTTGTGAATAAGAGACTCCAAGGTGTTGACCTTGATATATTTGGAGCAATGGAACAACTGGAGAAAGCAGGATCATACCTACAGTCTTATGGGTCAGATGAGGGATTTCAAAACATTCTGAAGAGTGCACAGAAGTTGGCAGAGGAACTTCACACTGAAGGTATTTTCCCACTCATTCAAGAATATCAGAGGCACCGAAGAAGATGACATTTTGATTATGAGGCCCGGGATAATCCCATAAAAGACCCCAAACAGCAATTTAAAGCTGAATTCTTTAACCCACGTGCTAGATTGTGCAATACAATCAATTGAAGAATGTTTCATGCAGCTGAAGGAACACAGCAATGTATTTGGGATGTTGTATGATATTCCAAAACTTCTCAGTATACCTGAAGAAGACCTACACCAGCAATGCAGGGCACTAGAGACAAAGTTGACATATGATGGCATGTTGTTGTGAGTGATTTAGGTGAGGAACTGAAAGCCCTTTCAAGATACATGTCTGCAGGATCGACTCCAAGGGCTGTTCTGGAATATATGTGCACAAATAAGATGACCACCCTCTTTCCAAATGCTTTTGTTGCTCTGCGCATAATTCTAACGCTTCCTGTAACAGTTGCCAGTGGAGAATGCAGCTTCTCCAAGCTGAAGTTAATAAAAACACATTTACACTCCACAGTGACATAGGAGAGGCTGATGGGCCTTGCAGCCATCTCAATACAGTATGAACAGGCCCAGACTGAACGTTCAGGAAGCAGTTCAATCTTTGCAACCAAGAAGGCAGGGAAAGTACCACTTTGATTATTCAAACAGATAAAAATGCCAGTGTTTTCTATGCAGACAAGAAAAGTTACATTTGTTGTTCAGCCATTTGAAAGTTAAGTGTTACTTAAAATTTTTGAACTAGGCATTTTAAGGTGTTCTCCTTTATTGGGGTAGGTAGCAGAACAGTCCCATGAGAGGAGTGGAACAGGAAGAAGGCAGAACTGAGACCTTTCTAAGTTTTGGCCAAAGCGAGTGGATATGGGGGCATCATTTGAGCTGCCTGCCTCAGGTGCCAAAATGTTGTAGGCCAGCCCTAGTTATACCCTGTTTCTTAAATTGTTAAGTAAATGAGTGTTAGCTCTAATTTGAGCATATTACATGTATATTATTTATAATTGGCCTTTGAGTTAGACCCATGCCACTGTTTATTATATTATTATTACACCGGACCCTTCCGCGGTCCCGCGTTAATGAGGGGGACGCATTGCCATGGATCCCAATTTAAATATTTAAATTTGGGATCCATCACCACGACTGCGCTATATGCGAACCCGCGCTATAGTGAAGCAGGCTATAGTGAGGGTCTGGTGTATTTGAAGGGCTTTATTGCTGGAGGTTCCCAAGACACATCATTGAGTGTGTGCAAGGGCCAGCCAGGTCAAGGCACCACTAATTTTAAATTCCTTAGGAGGAAAGGGACTGCAGCAGAGGGTTGGATAGAGATTCCCAATTATGCAAGTTCACCATTGGGATATTCAACAACATGGGGGCCAAGGCACACAGGTGAGTCTTCCCTGGGTTACTTGGAAGCAGGCAACAAAGGGCGTTTGCTATGGAAGGCATTGAAAGTTAACTGAAATTGCATGAGGGGGACTTATTTACAAGAATATATCCAATATGTTATTTTATCAACAAAGATTTTCAGCACATTAATCATGACCCTACATTCTCCTTTTGGAATAAGTAGGATGGTTTCCTGATTTTGTGTTTTGCATTCTAGATGTTTTCAACAATCAGACGGTGAACAACTGCAACACCAATTCTTCTGCTAAAAACTTCTATCTCATTGGATTTCCTGCACTTCAAGATTTCCAGATCCCTCTTTTCCTTGTATTTTTGTTATTCTACCTGCTAATACTAATTGGTAATATCATTATTATAGCTGTAGTTGTGGTCGATCAAACACTTCACAAACCCATGTACTTCTTCATAGCTAATCTCTCTGCCTCAGATATACTGCTTACAACTACTATCATTCCTAAAATGTTGGCAGTGTTTCTGGTCAGTGCCAAAACTATTTCTTTTCACGTCTGCTTTCTGCAGATGTATTGTTTTCATGGTTTTGCAGTGACTGAATCGCTGCTTCTTGTCGTCATGTCTTATGATCGTTATGAAGCAATTTGTAATCCTTTGCGTTACCCAGTTAAAATGACAAAGAGAGTAAACATTCAACTGGCAGCATCTGCCTGGGTAACTGCGTTGATAATACCAATACCTGTCGTCTTCCAGACCTCTCAGTTAACATTTAGTGAAACAATCATAATTTACCATTGCTTTTGTGATCACTTGGCAGTTGTACAAGCAGCATGTTCAGATTTCAGTGCCTCTTTTCAGACTTTCTTGGGGTTTTCCATTGCCATAACTGTTTCAGTCGTACCACTTATGCTTGTCACCCTATCATATGTTCACATCATTATCTCAGTATTAAAGATCAACTCTAACGTAGGTCGCAGTAAGGCATTTTCTACTTGCACTTCCCATTTGATTGTGGTTGGCACTTACTATTTATCTATTGCCGTGGCATATATTTCCTACAGAACAGACATGCCTATTGATATCCATGTAATGAGCAATGTTGTTTTTGCTATTTTAACTCCTTTGTTAAATCCGCTCATTTATACTTTGCGAAACAAGGAAGTAAAATGTGCAGTAAAAAAGATTGTTTTTCTGAAGATCTTTCCTCCTTCTAAAAAACTGTAATCTCATGGGGAAAACTTAGCTCCAACACAGCAGTTTCACACAGAACCTATACATCATATCAACCCCATGTAAAAGGCTTACATAGGGAAGTGGTTTGTTTTGTTCTCTGCATTGGGGTGATTTTTCATCCCACTGATATCAAGTATTTTTGAACATACTAACTTTCCTCTATATGTTGAAAGGGACAAAAAGTAATTGTGTTTAAAAATTTTGCAATTTAGTTTGCAGTTTCCCTGTATAAAGAGATCTGAATGCAGTCAGAATCTGAACTGGGGGCACTTCAGAACATGTATTGCAAAATCTGCTGCAGTGAAAATATCTCTACTATGAACAGTGACTTTATAAAAAGGTATCATTGCATTTATTATCATTTAGTGGTTCTGGATTAAATTTGTTTCATTTACAAGTGGAAAGAGTTTTTTTCTTTTTCTAAATGACACCCCTTAGAAACCAACCTGGGAGATGAAGTGAAATTATTCTTCCCTTCTTGTGTACAGTTACCTGGGAACCTGTCCCAACTAAAGTGCATTAAAGGTGTAATTTGGGTATAGGTCAGCTAGTCTTGTTATGTAATGTGCGATAGACTTTTAAACTATTTTAATAGTAAATAGAGTTTAAAATTACATTGATTTTTTTTTTAATCCATGATGCAGTGGAAAGAAATGAAAAGGTTGATCCCAAAGCATCATAAAGCATTTTATCAGACTGAAATATTGACTCATGCTATGCATAACAGTAATTAACTTGTATCTTCAGCTGCTCATAAGAATGTCTATTCACTAACATCTTGCTAAGTAATGAAAGCATTTCCAGCACGAAAACTTTCAGTAAATACACCAAATAACGGTAAAACTAAAATATGATTCTGAATCCTTTCCTCTTTACATTCCACAAGGTTGAATTGAGCATTCTTGTATTGTCTCCATTTAAGAGATTTATACATGTCAGAAGTTACCTTCCTGACAAATAATCCAAGCAGAATCTGGAGTGTAATTTTCTAGTGTAGAATCTGTAAAATACATTATATTGTAGATTTCAGAATTAGGGGGGAAAAGAATATGAGGGACTTGAAATGCACTATGTAGAGCATGATGAAGTGTCATCCGTATGCAATAGGAAGTATCGTCAGCTCTCTTTTTTATCATATTTTACAATTGCAAGATTTCTGCATATGAAGGAGTCCTACTCAGGACAGGAGTTCCTCCTTGTACCTCAGTCGAGGAATTAGCTCTCCCCCCATCTGGAATTCCATTTCATCAGTTGCTCACACTATGGCCCCTCTCTTTTTCCATGACTCGGAGTACCCCCTGTTCATGACTTGGCCTTCCAGACACATCCCGATATTGTCCTCACTTCTGGAGTAACAAAGTCCACCAGACATGCTGTCTGTATGCTGTTTCAGGCGATCTTCCATTCTAACAGGTCTTGGACCACTTTCCCAGTGGCTGGTAGCGTGACATGGCCTGCACACTACTCCAGGTTCCAGCCCAGGGATGCTATGATTAGCAATCTACGTCAGCTCAGTCTCAGGCCTAGTTACTGTATCCCTGGTCTCCTTCCTACCCCCACTCTCTATCTCCTGGGTTTACTACCAGAGCTTCCTTTACTCTCCATAGCTACTTCACACCTCTCAGCATCTTGTCAGATTTCCCAAGCCTTACTCTCCTTGGAATTCCTCCTTGACTCTGGAAAACTCCCTTTCTATCAAGGGAAGGACTGCAGATCTCATCCCTTCAGCCTCTTTCCTACTCTTACTTTCTGGCTTTATAATCCTCTCCCAGCTGGGCTTCGACTGCACTTTATCAGTCCTTGGTTCCCCTCCAGATGCGGTATGTAAGGTTACTGTTCGTCAGTCCAATTAAGGGGAAGCAAGTACAGTATAATTCTGGAACCGTGAGTGAAGGGGCAGGGCAAGGGAGGCATTAGGATCACAGCTTCAGCTCAGAAGAAACATCCCCTTTTATGGGGTCTCAGTAGGCCCAGTCTTTGCCACCTACACTAAGGGTTGGAGCAGGGTCCTGTTCATTTGCTGGATCAGGAAGAAGGCCCTGAAACTGTTTGAAACCAGGCTGTCTTCTAGCAATCCTTTCTTTGAGTGTTGGTCCCTGGAAAATCTGGTGTGAATTGATATATGCACACTTCTCATGGGATGGATTCAAAGAGCTAATAACAAAAGGAAGTGTATTAGCATTTCCCTCCTATTAGAAAAGGTACATATAATTCCACAATAACATATACTCAGTTGCATTTTTAATACAGTGGACCCACAAATGTATTAATCCTAATTCAACAAGATTAACTTTCTTGACTCAAATAAAATCTTAATACAATAGGTTTGTCCAAGGTACTATAGGATATTGTTGGTCTATTACACCATAGTCATATCTGGAATGTCAGAATTGAGATTTCTAGTAATATTTCCTGTCAGAAATACATTGCAGTCATCGTGGACACATCTACCAAACCTATAGATGCTTTTGATGTTTAATTTTTTACATCTATCCGACTATCACTTAACATGCATCAAGAGTGCAAATAAGAGTTAGCATTTGTATTTTTTATCTTGATTTTCAGACGTATAACATCCAAATACTTCCTAGTTTTTACTTAGAATCATAGAATATCAGGGTTGGAAGGGACCTCAGGAGATCATCTAGTCCAACCTCCTGCTCAAAGCAGGACCAACCCACAATTATATCATCTCGTATCCCTAAATGGCCTACTCAAGGACTAGACTCACAACCATAGGTTTAACAAGCCAATGCTCAAACCACTGAGGTATCCCTGATAGCAGATTAGCCATATGTTCAGGTAAGTGGGCTTTTTGGCATGTACCTTGGAGAATACAATATTGAATAAAATTAAACTATTTCTAAAAATGGTTGGCTGAATAAAGGTTTACATTCTTGGTTGCAAATTCCTCACTGGTTTATTGGACTACTAGATGAGGATGTTTTCCTGTGTAACAAGGAAAAACATGTACTGGACTGAAAGTTGAGAATTTAGCCCCAGATATGGTTAATAATCACCTAGTTAATAAACCTGAGGTAAGAAACTGGACCTTTTAATTAAAATAGCTACATTCTAAATCAAAGGAGGACAAAGACAATCCAATTTTTAGGGTGCTACGCTAGAACTTGAAAGTCTGGTTTATGTCCCTGCTCCACCATGGACTTCCTGTGTGATCTTGGGCAAATCATTTAGCCTCTCCGTGCCTCTGTTTCCCTGTCAGTTTTCCTACCTTATAGAGATGTTATGAAGAGAAATGCATTATGGATTGTGAGATGATCACTTAGTACATTAATGGGGGATATATAAATACCTAAGATGTATGGGGAAAAAACTCCAGAAAATGTGCTGTTTAAAAACATAGTTGTCCCTTCTTACACCTTTTCCCCCCTCATTTCCTCCCTTCCTTCCCTCAGGTCAGTGGGATTCTCCTCCCCAGAATAACTAGGAAAAATTTTTTAAAAAATGTAATTATGAATGTGTAACTGCCAACATCTTTTGACAAAACCCAGAAGAATTTAGATTTACATAAATCAGTTTTTGAAGGTGCAGGAGCTCAGCAGTTGAGGGGTGAGGAATAGCTCAGTAGTTTTGAGTGTTGGTCTGCTAAACCCAGGGTTGTGAGTTCAATCCTTGAGGGGGTTATTCAGGGATCTGGGGTAAAAAATCTGTCAGGGGAAAGTACTTAGTTTGGCTAGTGTAGGCAGGAGACTGGACTTGATGACCTTTTGAGGTCCTTCCAGCTCTATGAGATAGTTCCTAGACACTTTCTCCCCTGCTGTGGAGGGGCTGGAGTCAAGGATAGGGGTAGCAAACCCAGGGAGCATCTGGGGTGATGTCTCTCAGAGCTGGTGCACCTCTGGTATTTGTGAGGATGCAGAGAGGATAGGGACTCCTTCCCAAGAGAGGTGGAGCTCTCTGCACAGCTGCTGAAGGCTCTGTTGCAGCCCCTCACTCTAGGTACTGAGGGGGATCAGGTCCAATGTCACCAAGGAAGGGTGTGTCCAAGTCCAGTAGCATCACCCAGGGGTGAGAGTGTACAGCCATGTCACCGAGGGGCAAGAGTTTGCAGGGTGGGCAATAGGAGAACCCTGGGCCCTTCCTGCTCCACTGGATTCCAACCCAGGGCCCTGTGACTGGCAGGTTGGATATGTGGCCTGGGGATAGACACCACATCTGCTTTCTAGGTTGCTTTCTTGCATAGCTTCTGTTCTTCCAAAGTCACAATAGCATCTAATTATGGATTTGTAAAGAGGGAGTGGAGAGTTCCTCCCTAACCATGATCCAGAGGCTCTTCTCCATCAGTCTTGGCCCACCATTCCTGGTCCCTGTGGGGGACCTTCAGCAGCTTGGCAGTAGGGTCTAGTCCAGGCAGTGCACATAAGACTGCTCCCTTGCTCTGTTCACCCTGACTGAACTGATCTGTGCTTTGTTGAGCTTTGCCTCTATTATGAGCATGTCCAGCAGGTGCAGCTATTTGGGGCCTTTTAGGCCCAGAGCTGCTCATCCACCCTTAGTTCCCACAGTGTGGGGCTTATACATCCCATCACACACTCTCTCCCTCAGATTAGGACCCAGAGGAGTGTTTTTCTCCTGCCATCTTCCCCAATCGCAAGAAAAGAAATCAGCATTTTTGTGTGTTTGTCCCAGGTGATGGAGTACCTGCAAGTAATAGGGCTGCAGGGAAAGGTACCATCTTGTGATCCAGGTGTTGATGTCCTTCATGGAAGTTTCCCAGTGTGGTGGTTGGGGGTGGCTTGTGAAAAGAAGGAAGGAGCTCCCAAGGAGATAACAGTGAAGCACCTATATGGCCAAATTCAGGGCCAGGGCTTCTTTCTTTCACTTCCTGCGAGAACAACTTTCTCTTCATGTACAGGATTGAATGTTCTTCACCCTTGACCTCTTGAGACAGCATGGCTCTGAAGCCCAATTCCAGTGCATCTGTTTGCAGAATGAATTGTTTTGTGAAGTCAAAGTGGAAGAGAACTGGCCCCTGAATTAGTCCAGGTGAGTCTGGTGGCGATGCCAGAGTGGGTAGCTATTTGGGCTCATGTTTTTTAAGGTTCTGAAGGGTCTGTCTCACGCCTCCAGCCATTACCCTTTTTTGGGCTGGGGTTCTCACCAGGTTGGTAACGGGGGGAGCAGCCATTGTGACGAAGTTGGGTAGAAACCAACTGCAGTAGGTGGCCAAATCTAGGAAGTGTCATATCTGCCTTTTGGTTGATGGTATTGGTCAATCTGCCAGTGCTTGGACCCAGCCCCACCTCATTGTGTATCTGAGATGCATCACCTGTCTGTCAGAGGTGGCATTTTTCAGGGTTTGCATCTTGGCCAGGCTCTGTCAGAGCCTTGTTGCATGCAGCCTATGCGTGTCCATAGCTGCAGTTCATAAAGGAGCATTCCCAACTACAGTGCTCTTTCTGTCTGTGACGCTGGCAGATCAAGTGCCTGCTCATGCCAAAACCCCAGGCCAATTCACTTGTGTATTAGTACAGATCAAAGTGATTGTTTAATGTATAAAAGTGTATTTGGTGTTTAAACTTCTGGGCCCAGAGCGGCTCATTAACCCTTGGCTCCCCTAATGAGTGGCTTATACACCCTATCACAACCAATGGGTGGCAGAGGAGGAATGGGGCCCATCGGCAGTGCTCAGGGGCACTGAAGAGGGAGGAAGGAGTGAGGTTTGTTGAGTGGGACCTGCCACGAGAGGCAGTTCAGGAGATGCCAGAGCAGTGGCAGAATCTAATGGGGGGGCGATGTGTGGAGTAGGGGAGGAAGGAAATGAGACTTGCCATGGTGCTCATGGTGGAGCAAGGAGAGGGGACGCGGCTGGCTGGTTCCTGCATGAATTTCTCTCAATCAGGGAGGGAGTAACCGGGACCACCAAGGTATGTTTGCAGGGAGCTAGACTTATGGAACAGGGACTTTGTTGAGGGAGTGAGGCAAATGGATGAGGCAAATGACAGATTCAGGGTTGGGGTGGGAGGATGCTGGGGCTAGGATAGGGCAGGGATAGGATTGGGTGGCAGTTGGTGCTGGGCCTGAGGCTGTTGGGGCATGTGGCTGGCACCGATGCAGTAGGAGTGGAAGGGGGTGGGGCTGAGTCTGAGGAAATAGAAGGAGAGGGGGTAGGGCTGCAGCAGTTGGAGGTGAGAGATAGGGATGGTGCTGGGCCTGAGGCAGTTGGCGCGGGGGCAGGGCAGGCACTGAGGCAATAGGACCAGAGGGGGCGGAGGCTGGGCCTGAGGCCATTGGAGCGGGGGCAGGGCAGGCACTGAGGCAATAGGAGCACAGGGGCGGGGGCTGGGCCTGAGGCAGTTGGAGCGGGGGCAGGGCAGGCACTGAGGCAATAGGAGCACAGGGGGCGGTGCTGGGCCTGAGGCCGTTGGAGCGGGGGCAGGGCAGGCACTGAGGCAATAGGA
>ML677344.1:2995042-3077876 GCA_007922305.1 Dermatemys mawii | reverse complement strand
GGGGCGGGGGCTGGTCCTGAGGCCGTTGGAGCGGGGGCAGGGCAGGCACTGAGGCAATAGGAGCAGAGGGGGCGGGGGCTGGTCCTGAGGCCGTTGGAGCGGGGGCAGGGCAGGCACTGAGGCAATAGGAGCAGAGGGGGCGGTGCTGGGCCTGAGGCCGTTGGCGCGGGGGCAGGGCAGGCACTGAGGCAATAGGAGCACAGGGGGCGGGGGCTGGTCCTGAGGCAGTTAGAGCGGGGGCAGGGCAGGCACTGAGGCAATAGGAGCACAGGGGGCGGGGGCTGGGCCTGAGGCAGTTGGAGCGGGGGCAGGGCAGGCACTGAGGTAATAGGAGCAGAGGGGCGGGGGCTGGGCCTGAGGCCGTTGGCGCGGAGCGGAGCTGGCACTAGGGCAGTTGAGCAGAGGGGGCGGGAGACGCTGTCTCTGCTCTGGCTGCACGTGGTTGGCCGGTGTCTGTGAGGAGCGGCAGGGATGGGGCTGCAGGTCTGGGCCCTGCTCCTGCTCCTCAGCCCAGGTGAGTCTGGTGGAGATGCCAGAGGGGGTAGATATTTGGGGTCATATTTGTAAGGCAGAGCCCGTGCAGGGAAGGGGGGAGCCAGGAGCCAGAGGGGGCTGTGAGGGAAAATGGCCAGAAAAAGAGGAGGAGCAGGACTGGGGCACAAGGAGGGGAACTGGAGCTTGAGGAGAAGGGGAATATGGGATCTTGAGGGCAGTAGGGAGCACTGGGGGATATATCAAGGGAGTGGGGGATTTGTGAAGCCAGAGTAGGGCCCACAGAGGGATGATTCAGGATCTGCTGAGAGCAGGTCAGGGCCTGGAACCAGGCAGGAGGCAGAAAGGGGCTGTGGGCCTGAGGGCTTATGGAAGCAAACTGGGAAGGGGGGCAAAGGGACTCCTTCGGGGGGAGTGGGAAAGGGAGCCTGGATGACCAAGGGGGAGGTTCAAGGAATGGGGCAGGGAGAGGTTAGAGCCGGGACAAGGGGCTGTGAGGTGTTTGGATCCTGGAGCAGGGTGGCCCTGAGCACCAGCTGGAAAGGGGCTAGTGCTGTAGCAGGGAGGAGGCTGGGCGATAGTGGCCGATGTGACCGCTGTTGAGGCCGGTGTGTGTGAGGAACCACTGGGGCTGCCTCCTGGGGGTTGTGGGCCTGGGCTGGTGCTGGGACTTTGTTCCTACCTCCAGTCAGCTCAGATTAATGAGGAGGAGGAAGAGGCCCCTCTCAGGAGAGGTGGGAGTGACACCACAGTGTTACATGGGGAAGAGTAGAGGGGCCAATTCACTGAGGCTGGAGGAGAGATGTGGGAGAGGTCTTCCGGTGGGATTCAGATGGAGGCACCGCAGGGAATGGGGAGTCAGGCTCACTGACTTTTTCAGGGGGAAGAGAAGGAATTTTGTGGGGATAGGAGCAGAATAGGGTGGGGAGCAAGGGAGAGGTGTGGAATAGGGAGTTTGGTGTCGTGGCTGAGGTCAAGAGGTAGTGTGGGGGGTAGTACAGAGCCCACAGAAGGCTCCAGGGGTGCTTGAACAGAGAATATGGTGTGGGCCCCACACAGGACTAGTGTTCTGGTGGGAAGCAAAGGTGTGGTGGTTCTGAAGGAAATAGGCATGCTGAGGATGTTTGGGAGCAGTCTAAAGGAGGTTCAGGGAAGCTGAGCATGGAGCAGGGCTCCCTGGCCTAAAGGAAGTTTTCAGAAGTTGTGAGTGGGGAGCAGTGCCAACTAAGGTCAGTGTGTAGGGAATTGAATCAGGAGCACAGAGTGAGACTTGATTAGGTGAATTTGGGAAAAAAGAATTGGGAGGGGATGTGGGATTTGATGAAGGCTTTTTTTGGGGTATGTAGCAGTAAGGCAGAGTGAGTTCCTCTGAGGAGCGGTTTGGGATACACAGGAAGGAGTACAACTTGCTGAAAGGGGATGTTGGGGGGACTGCAAGGAGACATGAAGCAGGACCTGCCAACGAGGCTTTGAGGGGCACTGGGGAATGCGGGATAGATCTTCCTCAGGGTGCCCTGGTGTACTGGCACAGGGAGGGAGTAGCGGGGCCTGCCAAGATTAAAAGAAAAGTGTTTAGGGATGGGGTCTGTGTAGGGCAGGCACGTGGAGTGAGAGTCCATGGGAGAGGAAAATTTTTGGAACACTGGAGCATGACCTGCAGACTGGGCAGAACCTGGGGTGGCAGGGTTGGAGAAAAGAGAAGAAAAAGAGAGACTTGCTTAAGTGTGGACAGAGTAGGTAGTAGAGCTCATTAAGGAGGGCTTTGATGTGGGAGCAGTTTGGGCAGTGGAGCACGGACCTGAGTCAGCTGATGAAAGCTTGGGCAGATGGCAAAGGAAGGAGAGGAGTGCAGCCTGGTGAAGCTGATGTGGGAGTGGTGCAGCAGGAAAGTGTGTGTGACTGTGGAATAGGGAGTAGTTCTAGAAGGGGTATTTATGAGGAACGAAACCAGAAGAAGGAAATGGGTCTTGTCCAATAGAGTTTTGGAGTGTCTGACGGAAGAGAGGTCTAGTTGATGGGAGTATAATTGGGAGTGAAGAATATGGATGCGGGGAGTATGGCTGAATAAGGTTGTATTTTGACGCTGATTAAGGGGGATAAACGCTCTTCCAAAGAGGTTTTCTGTGGATGGAAGAGGAAGTGGGGAGTGTGGCATACTGAGTGTGGTTTGCAATAGTAGGTGATGAAGTGGAGTCCACTGTGATTGCAGAGGCAGAGAATAGGGCTCATTGAAGAGTACAGTGCTGCAGTAGGGAGGGTGTAGTCTGGTAGAACGGTTGGCTTGGAAGAGAGAGCCTATTGATGGGAGAATACAGTGGGGTTGGTCACAAAATCAGGAGGATGGAAGGGGCCTGATGGAGAAATTGGCTTGGGTTCTGGGTTGGGAAAGAGAACCAAAGAAGTAGTAATGCTACTGTGTTCTCTTTGTGTCTAAGCTTATCAAATGCTTTACAAACATTATTGCATTGAGACACAAAGTTCATCCCTGTCCTTGGAATTGTTCCTCCTTGACACATTGTATAGAGTGACTTCTGTATAAAATGATTTGCTGTGTCAGAATCCAGAAGCACATATTCAAGTAACTCGAAACTTATATTCTGTTTAACTTATTTGAAACTATTTCTCTTTCTAGCCTTGTCTGAGACTTTAAAATTATCTTATTCTGAAGTAATAGTTCCAAGAAAGCTGGAACCAAGAGATGGCATAGATACCAAGGTAGTACTGCTTTCTATGAAAACTGGAATTGCCATGTTGACTCACATTAATAACCCTGAATCCAGTCTTTGGTAACTGCCAGCGGGAGGTGTAACCACCACTATAATAAAGTATGTAGGGCAGAAAGTTTCTTCCTTATCCTGAGCAATTAGTGGTTTGGTTCTCTTCTGTAGCTCAAGGGTTGATAATCCTTAATATTAGGGTGACCAGATGTCCCGATTTTATAAGGACAGTCTTGATTTTTGGGTCTTTTTCTTATATAGGCTCCTATTACTCCTACCCTGTCTTGATTTTTCACATTTGCTGTCTGGTCACCCTACTTAATATAGTCTCTGCTTACCTATGTAACTGCCCTTGACATTTTTATGAGTAGTGCTCAGTGCTCATTAATAACATTTATAATTTGACAGGAAGTAAAACATATTGTACATTATTAATTGCAAGGAGCTAAGGAATTCAGAAGGTACTTACATAGCTCCCATTAACAAGGGATATAAGCACTACACAATGTTTAAAATATTTATCCTCACAACACTCCTGTAAAGTACCTCTGTGAGCTGGAAAAGCCCAATTTTGAAGATTAGTCATGCCATCAGAAGACTATTCTTGTCTCTAATTTCTGGAAGGGTGAAATAGCCCATTTATCTGGGCTGGTATAAACCTTTAAGAAATAGTTCTGGGATGTTGATTTTATTGATAGTCTGTCTTGGACTCTTCCTAGAGTATTAGGATTGGATGCTGTACATCCTTTGAAAAGGAATTGTGCTTGGTATGTGAGGTATAGAATTTGACCTATGTTGTCATAGTTTAGGAATTCTTAATATATCTTTTCCTACTGGAAATATTCTACAAGACTTTTCTGAGCACCGAATGGTTAGAAGTTAGAAGAATGCAAGTTTTATGACTCAGATCTTAACCAAGTGAGGGAAGTACTGAGTGAAACAATATCCCTGTAAAGTAAAACAGACATAAAGCCAAAAATGAACTGAGCACTGTAAAGTAAAACAACCTTCTGTGTCCATGTTTGACTCTTTGGGAACAAATCCATCCTAATTTTTGCCCTGGAATTGTAGCTTTATGCTGTCGCTAAATTCCACAATATAGCTTTCTGATAAACCTGCAACCCGTAGTCTGTGAATAAGACAATGACTTAGGGCCAGAGATTTGAAGGATTTGGGTGCCTAAATATTTAAATGGAAACCTAAATACTTTTCAAAAGACTTTGGGCTAAAGGCCAGATTGTTAAACACACAAAACATAAAGAATGCCTGTATCACAGAGCACCATAAGTACAGTGTTTTCTTTCTGAAAATCAGATTTCCCTGACAGCCAGTCTTGAGAATGGACCGGCATGTGTCGGATTCATGCTTTAAACTTCATATGCTAACTATGAGGTTGAGACACCTTTTTTGGTGGAGCACGAATGCTTTGCAAGAATAAATCACAATAGCCACTGACAAGGTGTTATCCTACAGAGCAATGTGCAGTTCTGAGCAGCTGTAAAGATGAGGCTGCTGCCAAATTAAGACAGTAGGAACATCATACTCTATTCAATTTGATTCTCCCCATTATTCCAAAATTGTTAATTGTTATTCAGCCTGAGACTGCACAGTAGTGCTATGGCAATGGTATTTAGTGTCAACTGTTAGACTCTGTCTACTCTAGGGGCATTGTCTAAATATTTCCCATTTTTGCTGACACTGATTGAGCTACACCAATTTTAGCAATACTGGGGAGCCTAATATAAACAGCACTCCCAGGGCCACAGCCATATTTTACACTTTGGACAAGACTTGTTCTGAGCAGATTTCAGTGATACGGTGTTAAATACTGTTGGGACCATGGGAGACTACTTTATATTTTGGATCCTAATGCTGCTCATCGTGATCTAGCTGGACCAGTATTGGCAGCTTTGGGAAATATTTAGCAAACTTCACTGCTGTAATGAGGCCTTAAATGAAAGGAGAAAAAAATCTTCTCTGAACACTATTTGAGGAAATGTTTGAATACAACTTTTATAAAATGGAATATAGTATAGAGATTGATTAGTCACTGTTTTTGAATACTACTGAATTATACTTTCTATTTGAATGCTCTAGGAGAAGGTGTCTTACCTAATTAAAATAGAAGGAAAGTTCCATATTGTTCACCTACTACAGAAGAAGTAAGTGACTGTTTTCTTCCAAACCTTTCATCTGCTCTTTTTTTTTTTAGAGAAATAGGTGTACATGGGGCTTTACAATCAAGTATGAAGACAAAAGGTCCTGGCCCCAGAAACTGTCAGTCTAGATATGGAGAAATAACAGAAGTGGTGAAAAATAAAAAAAAATATTCTATGAGATGCAAGGAAAACCGCTTTTATATGGGGCATTAGTTAGAGCAGTAATAATTAGGAGGGACAAGTGTCTCCATACTTTAAAGTTAAAGCTACCTATCCATTATAAACTTGATCTTTTCATGCTTTCTAAGGTTGCCAGGAGAAAACCAATCCACATGTAACTCTACACCCATGTAACATTATTCCATGGAAGGATAGTTCAGAAAGGTTTGAGATGCACTGCACAATATAAATTAGCTATATGACAACTCAAAATAGGAGGCACTTCTTGGAAGTGGTCTCTGTATATCAGTACCAATAATATTTGTGCCAAAGCTCAGCAGCACAGGGAGGCAATCTTCTTAAAAGGTTCAGGAGTATTTGCGGCACCTTAGAGACTAACAAATTTATTTAAACATAAGCTTTTGTGGACTTCAGCCTACTTCGTCAGGTGCATAGAATGGAACATATAGTAGGAAGATATGTATACACATATAGAGAACATGAAAAGGTGGAAGTTGCCATGCCAACTCTAAAAGGCTAATTAATTTAGATGAGCTATTATCAGCAGGAGAAAAAAAAATCTTTTGTAGTGATAATCAAGATGGCCCATATCAAATAATTGACAAGAATGTGTGAGGATACTTAACATGGGGAAATAGATTCAATTTGTGTAATGACCCAGCCACTCCGAGTCTCTTTCCTCCTGTTAAGTATCCTGGCTCCCCAGGCTTTAAGCAGTGTGGCTCCTGCTGCAAAGCAATACCCATTTTGGATGGGCACCCCTTGTGCATATGATGTCTCAGTGAGGCGCATATCCCACAAAAATGTGCCCACTGTAGCAATCTGAAAGCTAGAATCTGGAGTGATTCAGATCTCAGGTTAAAAATTATCTTGATGGAGAAATCTCTCCAACCTGAAACGGTCTCGTGGATTGCCTCTCTGGGCACTCCTCCCATAGGAACAGAAGACATAACTCCCAAAAGATCGAGGAAGAGAGCACAGATGTCCATGCTGAGAGCACCGCAGAAACAACAACGTTCTCCTGCCAGGTTTCTACCCCCGATGCCGACACATGCTTGTGTGAGCACCTGTGATGCTCCAGGTACCTCCAGAGGTTGGTAAGGTAACTCTTCTTCGCCCGCTTCCCCCTGCCTGCCATTCACCTCCCTGTTCGACTTCTCACCCCGCTTGCCCATCCACCTCCCACCTCGCCTCATCTTCCCGCCAGGCACCCACCTCCTCAAGAAGTGTGGAGTGACCTAAAGCGCAGGGCCTGGGGGTCCTGTGATTCACCATAACCTAGGGACGACTCCGCCTGGGGACTATGGAGGAGATCCCCGCATTTCTCATGAAGCAATGTATTCATCAAATGAAGATGATAATGAGTTATAGGAACCATGCTCTTTCTCGCTGCACCATTAATTGCTGAAAGAACAATGACCACCTTGGAGCCATATGGGGTTGAGATACCATTACAACCAAAAGGCTCAACCATGGATGTATCCAACAATGGCCTTCCCATTGCAATGGGCACATTGAGAACGCTGGAGAACTTACCGGGGCCCCCCCCTCCGGGACACAAATATCTCATAGAGGTGAACTGAGATCTAATCCCATGACTCCAACCCTGCAACCCATGGAGGCTCAGCAAATTGTGTCTCTGTCTTGACGAACAAGTCAGCTCCCAGAGTACTGAATTGCACAGCACAGTATGAGGAGGTGACAAGCCCTCTGTGGAGAAAGAAGTGGTTCAGGACTATTTAGAAAAGCTGGGCAGTTCCATGGGGCCGGATGCACTACGTCCGAGGATGCTAAAGGAGTCAGCGGATGTGACTGCAGAGCCATTGGTCGCTATCTTGGAAAACTCATGGCACTCAGGGGAAATCACAGATGACTGGAAAAAGGCTAATGTAGTGCCCATCTTTAAAAAAGGGAAGCAGGAAGATCCAGGAAGCTACAGGCCAGTCAGCCTCATCTTAGTCCATGGAAAAATCATGGAGCAGGTCCTCAAGTAATCAATTCTGAAGCACTTAGAGGGGAGGAAAGTGATCAGGAACAGTCAGCATGGATTTACCAAGGGTAAGTCATGCCTGACTAACCTAATTGCCTTCTGCGATGAAATAACTGGCTCTGTGGATGAGGGGAAAGCAGTGGACGTGTTATTCTTTGACTTTAGCAAAGCTTTTGATGCGGTCTCCCACAGTATTCTTGCCAGCAAGTTAAAGAAGTATGAGCTGGATGCATGGACTATAAGGTGGATAGAAAGCTAGCTAGATCATCAGGCTCAGCGGGTAGTGATCAATGGCTTCATGTCTAGTCAGCAGCCGATATCAATCAGAGCACTCCAAGGGTCGGTCCTGGGACAAGTGTTTTTTCAATATCTTCATTAATGAGCTGGAGGATGGCATGGATTGCACCCTCAGCAAGTTTTTGGATTACACTAAACTGGGAGGAGTGGTAGATATGCTGTAGGGTAGGGATAGGATACAGAGGGACCAAGACAAATTAGAGAATTGGGACAAAAGAAATCTGATGTGGTCCAACAAGGACAAATGCAGAGTCCTGCACTTAGGACAGAAGAATCTCATGCACTGCTACAGACTAGGGACCAAGCTGCTAGGCAGCAATTCTGAAGAAAAGGACCTAGGGGTTACAGTGAACAAGAAGCTGGATATGTGTCAACAGTGTGCCCTTGTTGCCAAGAAGGCTAATGGCATTTTGAGCTGTATCAGTAGGAGAATTGCCAGTAGATCGAGGGACGTTATCATTCCGCTCTATTTGGCATTGGTGAGGCCTCATCTTTAGTACTGTTCCAAGGTTTGGGACTGCACTACAAGAAGGATGTGGAAAAATTGGAGAGAGTCCAGCAGTGGGCAACAGAAATGGTTAGGGGGCTGTAGCATATGACTTATGAGGAGAGTCTGAGGGAACTGGGATTATTTAGTCTGCAGAAGGGAAGAATGAGAAGAGGATTTGATAGCTGTTTTCAACTACCTAAAAGGGGATTCAAAAAAGGATGTCTCTAGACCAGGGGTGGGCAAACTTTTTGGCCCGAGGACCACTTTGAGGTTAAAAATTGTGCGGAGGGCCAGGTAGGGAAGCCTGACCCTGCCCCTTATCCAACCCCCACCTACTTCCCGCCCCCTGACTGCCCCCCTCAGAACTTCCGACCCATCCAACCTCCCCACCCCCACTCCTTGTCCCCTGATCGCCCCCCTCTGGAGACCCCCCCACTCTAACTGCCGCCCCAGAACCCCACCCCGTATCTAAGCTCCCCTGTTCTTTGTTCCCTGACTGCCCCCTCCCGAGATCCCTACACCCTAACCATCACCCCCTGGAACCCTACCCCCTATCTCATCTCCCCCTTTGTTCCCTGACTACCCTCTTCCGAGATCCCCCCACCCTAACCACTACCCCCTGGGACTCTACTCTCCATCTAATCCCCCTCTTTGTTCCCTGACTACCCCCTCCCGATATACCCCTACTCTAACCACCAACGCCCGGGACCTCACCACCTAACCCCCCCTCCCTACCGCTTACCTTAATCAGCCGGGTGCTCCTGGACCCGGCCCCTGGCCAGGGAGCACAAGGCCCCACGGCTCCCCGCGCTCCATGCGGCCCCCGGTCAGGAAGCACGGGACCAAGCAGCTCTCCGCTCTCCTCCCCACCCCGGCCAGGGAGCACGGGGCCAAGCGGTTCCCTGCGCTCCACCTGTCTCCAGTCAGGGAGCACGGGGCAGGCCTGGCCCAGGAGTGTTGGGCCCCGTGGCTCCTTGCGCTCCACCCAGCCCCCGGCCAGGGAGTGGGGGGCCCCACGGCTCCTGCGCTCCATCCAGCATCCTCCCAGGGAGCGCAGGGCCCAGTGGCTCCCCATGCGCGACCCGGCCCCCGGCCAGGGAGCGCGGGGCGGGCCTGGCTGGGAGCGGGGGGACCCGAGGCAGGCCGGCCTGGCTCTTGGCCTAGGAGAGCGGGGCCTCTGGCCCCGCAGCCCGGCCCCAGCTTGCGAGTTGGATGAAAATGGCCGGCGGGCCACATGTGGCCCGCGGGCCGTAGTTTGCCCACCCCTGCTCTACACTGTACTCAATGGTATCAGATGACAGAACAAGGAGTAATGGTCTCAAGCTGCAGTAGGGGAGATTTAGGTTGGATATTAGGAAAATCTTTTTCACTAGGAGGGTGGTGAAGCACTGGAATGGATTACCCAGGGAGGTGGTGGAATCTTCTTCCTTAGAGGTTTTTAATGCCAGGCTTGAGTAAGCCTTGGCTTGGATGATTTAGTTGGGGATTAGTTCTGCTTTCAGCAGGGGGTTGGAGTTGATGACCTCCTGTGGCCCCTTCCAACCCTGATATTGTATGATTCTATGACACTGAAACAGGTACAGACCAGGAAGCTACATCTCTGGCACATAGTTCTTCTTCCTTCCCGAATTAGACAATCATGCCAGCACCTCCTACTTCGCCAGATAATTTCAAGCAGTTCCAGGAACTGTTTAAGTGGGTCACCCAAAGCCAGGACATCCCATTGGAGGAACTGCAGACAAACTAGCACAAACTGGTACAAATCCTACAACCCTCATCTGCTTCCAAGATCACTCTCCCCATTAATGATGAGATCCCAGAACCAGCCAAGACAGTCTGGCAGATACCGATCTCAATTCCACTGACATGCAGAAGGGTGGATAGAAAGTATTACGTCCTCGCCAAAGGGATACATTTCCTATTCTCACATCTGCCTCTCAACTCCTTGGTAGTCAATGGTGCTAACCAATGCGGAAAACAAACCCAGTTTAGATCGACACCACACGATAAGAAACACAAGAGGCTCGACTTGTTCAGGCACAAAGTTTATTCTTTGAGTACATTGCAATTCAGTATTACCAGCTGTTCGGCCTTTTTAGCTAAATACGATTATGATAACTATGGGAAGCGTAGCTCATTCATAGTGGATCTTTCTGTGGAGAAACAGTCACAATTTCAGGCCATTGTAAATGAGTGTCAACTCATAGCTAAAACAGCCCTCCAAGAGTCTTTGGACATCATGGACATGGCAGCCAGAACCACGGCCATGGCCGTAGTGATGGGCCGAACAGCCTGGTTGTAGGCTTCAGACATCCCTAGAGAACTGCAAATGAAAGTAGAAGACCTACCATTTGATCGAGAAATGTTGTTCTTAAATAGGACTGATGAGGTGCTCCACTCAGTGAAGGACTCTCAGGCCACTCTGCGCATTCTGGGAATTAGTCCTCACTTGCAAAGAGAAGAAGGTACCAACTTATCAGAGAACCAGAGACTCTTCTACCAATCAACAGCAGCAATGGCCTTACGATAATCAAAGGCAATATCAGTGCTCGCGGCGCTGGAGAGCACCTTAATCCCAAGCACCAATTTTCCAATCAGCTCCTTCCAAACCACAAGTTTGAAGCTTTGGTCTAGGGTTTGAATGACCTCTCTCACTAGGCAGCACTTACACCCAATACGTTCCCATGTTTTGGCCATTGCCTTCACCCATTCTACCACATCTGGACCACAATAACATCACACCAATGGGTTTTAGAAATAGTACTTTCCAGATATACCATCCCTTTCACCTCCCGACCCCCACCCCATCCCCTCCCCCCCACCCCTCTTCAGGGACCCTTCTTACAAGCATCTATTACCACAAGAAGTCAATCATCTTCTACAGTTAGGTGTTGTGGAATGAGTGCCTTCACAGTACAGGGGGGATGGATTTTACTCCCATTACTTCTTGATCCAGAAGAAGAATGAGGGATGGAGACCTATCTTGGACCCCAGGAAGCTCAATAAGTTCATATGTTCTGAACAGTTCAAGATGGTCACACTGGGCATGGTACTTCCAGCACTGCAAAAATGGGACTGATTTTCAGCCCTCATCCTCCAAGATGCTTATTTGCATATTACCATTCACACCACTTACAGGAAATTCCTGCGATTCACAGTAGGACATGAACACTTTCAGTACAGAATGCTACCATTCAGCCTATCTACTGCATCAAGAGTTTTCTCCAAATTCCTAGCGGTAGTTGTGGCATATCTACACAAAATGGAAATAATGATCTTCCCTTACCTGAATGATTGTCTTGTCAAAGGCCCAACTCAAGAAGAAACACTGGACGCAGTCCAAATGACTATCACACTATTCAGGGATTTAGGGCTACAGACAAACAAACAAAAATCCACGCTAATCCCAGTCCAACAAGCTAACTGCATTGGGGCACATCTCCATGCCACAGAAACCAAAGGCATCTCCACCCTCGACCAGATTCACAAACCTTATCTTGGAGGTATGAGTCAGTTCCCAAATACCAGCTTGTATTGTCCTGTAACTATTAGGACACATGGCAGCCTTGACGTTCAGGATACAATATACAAGACTATATAAGCACAGCCTACAGAGCTGGTTGAACATGGTATACATACCTAGCAAGCACTCTGTAAAACAAGTGTGACTCCTGCATGGTTCATCATGACGAACTAGCCTGCTCGGAACAAGTTAAACACATGTTACTAAGCAACAAGAAGTGACCATGCATAATACTTACATTCAAAAATGGAAGTGATTCTCCCCCTGGTGTCAAGAAAAACACATGATGACCTCCACAGCACCACTATCATTAGTGCTGGAATACCTGCTGTAGCTGAAACGCTCAGGTTTAGCAATGAGCTCGATCAGAGTCCAAATTGGGGCCACTAGTGCATTCCATCATAAGATCAACGGGACCTCAATCTCTGCACCCAGCTACTAAAGCTTCCTCAGGGGTCTCCAGAACATTTACCCAGACGTTTGCCAACTTACCCTGGACTCGGATCTCAATCTGATGTTGAAATGCTGCACCAGATCACAGTACAGCAACTGCTAGCAACTTCTCCCTGCTGCATTTGTCCATGAAAGTGGCCTTTCTGGTTGTTATTACTTCTGCCAGATGGGTGAGTGAGATGGGGTGCTCATGGCCAATCCTTCCTATGCATTATTCTTCAAAGACAAGGTCACACTACATGTGCACCCAAAATTCTTACCAAAAGTAACATCAACCTTTCATATGAACCAACCAATCCATTTTTTCCTACCTTCTATTCTAAGCCTCATGGTATTCCAACAGAAGCCATTTTGCATACACTGGCTGTTAGATGTGTGCTAGCATTTTATCTTGAAAGGACCAAACTTTTCCAGAAATCTCCTAGACTTTTAATTTATATTATCAAGAGTTTGAAAGGCTGTGCAATATCCTCTCAGAGTTGTCTAAATGGATCTCCACATGTATTCAACAGTGTTACCATATTCAGAACGTTGACCCTCCTACATACATCAAAGCGCATTCTACGTGATCTGTTTCAACCTCAATAGCGCTTCTACACAATGTTCCAATATTAGAGACTTTTAAGGTGGCCACTTGGGCCTCTGTCCACACATTTACTGAGCACTGTGCAATCACGCATTACTCCAGGGCTGATGCCATACTTGGCCTAACCATATGCAACTCAACTATTCAGATGTAGCTGAAGTCCCTCCTGCCTTCTCAGGGGCACTGCTATCCAGTCACCCAAAATGGAGCACCCACAGGGACAGAACTCGAAGAAGTAGAGAGAGTTATTCACCTTGTGCAGTAACTGAGGTTCTTTGAGATGTGTATCCCTATGGGTGCTCCATTACCTGTTCTCGTCCCCTGTACTTCAAAGTTTGCAGTTTGGACTCTGTGGTTGAGAAGGAACTGGAGGGCTTAGTCATGCGCTCGCTAGACTTGGCACCAACAGCACTGTGAGACTCTTACTGAGCATGCGCGACCCACGCGGACACTGCTACTATAAATCTCCAATTGACGGTGCTGGGACGCACCAACACCTGAAGTGGAGCACCCACAGAGGCACACATCTCAAAGAATCTCAATTAGTGCACAAGGTGAATAACCTTCTTTTCAGATGCATAAAGACTGCAAGCAGCAGTTGGATTTTTTGGACCCAGTTTTAAGATTAAGCTATGAGTAGACAATTCTCCAAAAGTACCTTTGTTTCCCAAAGGCTGATCAGCCTCTTACCAAAGGAAGTACATCCTGTATGCCATACTCAATGTCACTATAAAGCCCTACTATGACAATGCTTCCCAAAGACGATAAGCAATGACTTGTATGTGCCTTAGAACTAGGTGAAGGACCCACCACATTATCCAGGTGCTCTTTGCTGCCCAACTGGCCTGATGAGCTGAAGCTTGATGCTGAAATCCACCTTTTTATAGTCTATGCTGGGGTAGGCAACCTATGGCACGAGTGCCAAAGGCGGCACACGATCTGATTTTCAGTGGCACCCACACTGCCCGGGTCCTGGCCACCGGTCCAGGGAGCTCTGCATTTTAATTTAATTTTAAATGAAGCTTCTTAAACATTTTAAAAACCTTATTTACTTTACCTACAACAATAGTTTAGTTATATATTATAGACTTATAGAAAGAGACCTTCTCAAAACATTAAAATGTATTACTGGCATGCGAAACCTTAAATTAGAGTGAATAAATGAAGACTCGGCACACCACTTCTGAAAGATTGCTGACCCCTGGTCTATGCCAAAGTGCCAACTGCACATGTTTGTGTCAGTTGGTGTTCCGTTTGTCTCAGACACAACCTCAAACAACAGTTGCTGGTTTCCTCTCAAAGCAGTTTTAACTAGCTTGAACTAGTTTTTCAGTTTTGGCTTACAGAAAAACGACGCCCTTCATTCTTAAAAAAACAACATTAATTTGCCTCACTGCAAAACTAATTATAACTATTTTACCTTATGACTGACTACCATATATTTATATCAAGCGCCATCTTGCGTTATCTGTATTTCTTCAGCAGGGTCTCTGCTTTTTTAAAAAACATTTTTAATTTTTTTAAATCTTTGCTTTTCAGAATGTTCTTAGCCCCAAATTTTCCAGTTTTTACTTACAATGAGAAGGGGGACTTGATAACAGATTATCCCTATATACAGGTAAGCATGAGACATATATCTTAGAGGGTACAATACTGAGGAAAATTAAACTGCCATGATCTAAAGACTGAATAGATGAAGGTTGTCAGTTTTGATAATAAATTTCTGCTTTTTTAATTGGATTATAATTTGAGGGACTTTTCTGTGTTGTGAGAGAACCATATCCTGTGCTTAAAACTGATTAATTTAAACCTAGGTATGGTTAATTAACCCCTGGTTAATAACCTCACTTTAGACCTTAGTTCCTTCTGAATAGCTGACAGATCGGACAGTTGAGTTCCTCTATTGATTTAAGGTCACTTGCTAGTTATGGTACTTATTCCCAGGTGATGACAAAGCATTCAGTATTCTCTGTCACTGTTTTCTGCTGTTTTTTTCTTGGCCTTCCTTGCTTATACCCTGAAGTAAAACACTGAACTTTTAAAATTAATTCACCAAATTCTAAATGAAAGAGGAGATGACTTGAAGAAAATGAGCTGTCAAACTGCTGCAGATTGCAAAGATTTAAAAAAAAGGTTAAAACATCATTGCCATTCCCACTCGCTGTTCTCTATTCCCCCTTCCCTTGTTACAAGTGAGCAGTGCTCATCTTCCCTGAATAGCTGCAAATATTTTTTTGCTTTAAAATCAAATTGCTAGGGAGCAATGGCTGTATTCTTCCAAATATACAATGAATGTAAATGCAAATGAATAGTTGTTGGAGGGCCAACAGCCTTGCTGACCTGTAGAGAGAAGTAGATAGGGAGAGTATGATGATGGGAAGGTCCCAGTCCTTTTTCCACTAAAGGAAGTGTCTAAACTTCCATTAACTTCACTAGGAGGAGGATTGTGCCTGAAGGAAGAAAATCAAACAGAATATTTTTTTTAAAAAAACATTCCTAGTAGTTTGAGAGCCTCATTTTCTTTGGTTTATTAGTAGTTTTTCCTTTGATAGAAGCTTTGGTGCCCTTTAACGTCAACTGAAGGGGGTTAGAAGTGGAACTGGCCAAAATTCTTGCTAGTCATGATCTTAAATTAATCATTCAGGAGCTAATCAGAAGAGAAACTACTGTAGCCAGACAAGCTAGAAAGATATGGTTGACATTCTTGCTTCTCCCTTACACATGCATTGTTGGTAGATGGGCATTATGGAACATGGTGCCTTGGTAACCCTTAATTTCCTTTCCAATGCATACATAGTAAAGCTGACTCATCCTCCATGTCTAGGGATGCTATTTACATCTCAATATAAATACTATCAAACATGGAGCAGGCACAGCAAAGGAGGCAATGCAGTTCACCAGAGTGGAACTGAGGCCTGGGTTCTGTTCCCAACTTTATCTCTGACCAGTTGTGTGGCACTGGGAAAGTCACTTTACATCTCGTCCCACCTATTTGCCTGTCTTGTCTATGTAGAATGTAAACTCTTCAGGGGAGGGACTTTCTCTTACTGTGGGTTTGTCTACAATTGAACTGCTACAGTGGCACAGCTGCAGTGCTACACCTGTGTTTCTGCAAGGCTTCAGTGTAGTCGCTAGCTATGCTAACAGGAGGGGTTCGTCCATCTGGATAGGTAATCCACCTCTCCAAGTGGTGACAGCTAAGTCATTTTCCACTGACCACGCACTGTCTATACCTGGGGTTAGGTTGACTTACATGACTCTCATGGGTATGGGTTTTTACAATCCTGAGCAGCACAGCTGTGCTGACCTAATTTTTTATTGTAGACCAGACCTATATGTTTTCACAGTGCTGTTGTATTAATTTTCCCAGAGAGTCAAAGATGTCACTGTACAGTGTTCAACTGGGCTTGGTGTTTGGAATACAATACAGAGACCTAGGACTGCTTAGTGCCATAGCAAACACACCACTGAAAATCTTGTCCACCTTTTATTAAAGATACAGAAAAAGATGCAAAAAAGAGTTAAAGCATTTGTAAAGTATTAATTAACGCTTTTGTGTTAACAATATCCCTTATTTCCTTTCCCTTTAGCTATGACAGTTTGTTAGATGGTATTCAAGATAGTGATCTATGTCCTTTATTGTCGGGGGAAAGAAAAACAATTAATTGAGACTCTTCTCCCAGAAGGAGACCAAAGGGTCATGGGACCACCCCAACAACTCAGAAAAATTGGGGCAACGAGCATATGTGGTACCACTAACTCTGCAGTTAGTTTCTCCTTCTCTGGGATAACAATGGGGGAGATTTATATGATGTAGGCAGGAGCCTAACTATGATATTGTAAGGGTGCGGAAGACATTGTTATGGCGGAGTGCTAGGGCGCTCTCCCCCTCGACTCCAGGGAAGGAAAGGGTGCTTATCCCCCCACCCCAATTCCAGGAAATGAAAGGGTATTATAGTTCATGCTGCTGTTATTGGTTGCTGCTCTGTTATCACATATTTCACATGCCGGAGTTAACTGGTTCTCATTGCCTGCTCGCCTTGTGCAATACTAATAAGACACCTGCTTGCATTGTGTAATACTAATAAGATAGAAATAAGGTATTAGTTATTCATGAGGCATGCATGAGATGCAAATGTTCCTGTCATTTCTCTGCCTGTGTTCCCACGCACAGTGGGCTTCATCCCGAGCATTGCTCCGATGCGTCGGGCTTTCCCCGTCCCACTGGCAGCAACGAAGGGAGCCCCCATTGCGGGTGTGTCACTTTTGCCTTCAGTAAACTCACTACTTTTATTCAACAGCTATGTGTGTGCCTCGTTCCTATGGGACACAGAGTACCCTGCAACAGATATTTTCATGAAATTGTATTTTGGTACAATCATTTTAATTGTTTAATGACTGAATGCATGTATTAAGTTTGAATTAATAAGTTGTAACAGAAAATGCATTGTCTAAAGGTGGGGTGCCAAAACATTCCCAGAGTAGTTCCTGGTGAACAATTCCTGATTGATTCCTGTCAATAAGGGAGAAATGTGATGGATTGGGAGTACGTCTGTTCAACTTATGTATTCTGGTTTGAACTGGGAAGTTGTACTATGAAAACCAGCTGCATCAGGAGTGCCTGTATACATGTTCTTGCCAGCAAGTTAAAAAATATGGATTGGATGAATGGATTATAAGGTAGATAGAAAACTGGCTAGATCGTTGGGCTCAATAGGTAGTGATTAATGGCTGAATGTCTAGTTGGCAGCAGATATCAAGCAGAGTGTCCCGGGGTCGATCCTGGGGTGAATTTTTTTCAACATCTTCATTGATGATCTGGATGATGGGATGGATTGCAATCTCATCAAGTTCGTGGATGACACTAAAATGTGGGGAGAGGTATATATGCTGGACTGTAGGGATAGGGTCCAGAGTGACCTTGACAAATTGCAGGATTGGGCCAAAAGAAATCTGATGAGCTTCAACAAGAACAAATGCTGAGTCCTGCACTTACAGCTGGAGAATTCCACGCACTGCTACAGAATAGGAACTGACTGGCTAAGCGGCAGATGTGCAGAAAAAAACCTGAGTTCTACAGTGGATGAGAAGCTGGATATGAGTCAACAGTGCACCTAATTGCCAAGAAGGCTAACGGCATAGTGAGCTGTATTATTAGGAGCATTGCTAGCAGACCAAGGGAAGTGATTGTTCTGCTTTGTTCAGCACTGATGAGGCCAAATCTGGTGTATTGGGACCCCCACTACAGAAAGGATGTGGACAAATTAGAGAGAGTCCAGTGGAAGGCAACAAAAATGATTAGGGGTCTGGAGCACGTGATTTATGAGGAGAGGCTGAGGGAACTGGGCTTATTTAGTCTTCAGAAGAGAAGAGTGAGGGGGGATTTGATAGCAGCCTGCAACCACTTCAAGTCGGGATTCCAAAGAGGATGGAGCTCAGCTCTTCTCAGAGCTGGCAGTTGACTGAAGAAGATACAATGATCTCAAGTTGCAGTGGCAGAGATCTAGGTCTAGATATTAGGAAACACTGTTTCACTAGGAGAGTGGTGAAGCACTGGAATGGGTTCCTAGGGTAGTGGTAGAATCTCCATTCTTAGAGGTTTTTAAAGCCTAGTTTGACAAGTCCCTGGCTGGGATGGTTTAGTTGGGGTTGATCCTGCTTTGAGCAGGGGATTGGACTAGATGATCTCTTCAGGTATCTTTTAACCCTAATCTTCTATGATTCTAAAAAGCAGATGAAGCACGGTTATATAATTTAGGTGTTAAATTAAGACTGATTTATCCCTCCTCCTTCACTTTCCCTGGTCATAATTGTATTAGAAAAATCCATGTCATTTCCAGAAGGTCTCCTGTTATGTTCATACATCTTCAACTAGTTGTTGATACTAAGGTAGTAGAAGTGTCAATATTAATGTATTAGGAATTCATTGTGAGAAAAGTGCAATATTTGAGAACCTCTCTTTGAACCTCACTCAATCTCAGCTCCATTATCACTGCACTGTTGATATGAGTGAAAAGCAGGAAAACTTGGTTTTGACACTAAAGTCAGCAGATCTGAGTACACAGGAGAATAGATCTGCTGAGTGAAAGGGTGCCATTCATATACACCTTTTTCATATTAGAACCCCATTCTGAGACCAGATGCGAAAAAATGTAGCCTTTGCATTGTGTATATTTAATTTTGTATAACTAGCATCTGTTATTCTATTTGACTAAAATTAATGATAGAAAAAATAACCATGCTTTTGGAATTTGCAGGATGATTGCTACTACTCTGGATACGTGGAGGATATCCCAGAATCTGTTGCAGTTCTCAGCACCTGCTCTGGACTCTGGTAATGTAGACTCCTCTGTATATTAGATTGCAAACATTATGATTCTTTTCTTCTGAAACAGAAACATAGATTGAACATAACAGAATAACTTGTTAATGGCCTTTTACCTTTTCCTAATGCAGATTTTATGCTAGGGGTTGACACGGCATGGCCCTCTAGCTCCGGGTGGCTGTGATTTGCCATTCTTGGCCAATGGCAGCTGCAGGAAGCAGTGTGGGCCACACGGACGTAATGGTCTCTTCTCCCATTGGCCGGGAACGGCAAACTGCCACCACTGGGAGCTGCGGAGGGCTGTTCTTGCAGACAATGGAAACGTGGCCTGCCAGCGGATTACTCTGTTGGGCCATATTCCAAAGGTTGCCAACCCCTGTTTTATGCTGACCAGGGTTAAGAGTCATCTGCTGTTACTACATAGGGTTAGAATCAAAAGTCTCTAATCTTAATTTTGTATTTTATTTTATAGATTGTAAAACAGTATGTAGTGCAGTGATGACTCATCTGTGGCTTTTCAAACAGTAGGTATTGCCGTGATGAATGATCTGTAGCTTGATGCCCTTTCAGGGCTCTTCGAGCTCTTAATTGTGCTTCAAAGGTGGTGTTGTTACCAAGAACATTTCTATTCAATTGTAAATTGGAAATGTTTTTCCCTCAATAGCACTTTCCTTTCAGGATGCAAGGGAGGAAATTTCAGTAAAAGTTCTGCAAAAACTGAATTATACATCAAAATAATTCAGATGGAAAATTCCTGATTAGAGTTTTTGTAGAGTTTTTTAGTTTTCCATATCTCTAAATTACACTTCAATTTTGCAATTCTCAGGGGCTATTTCATGATTTACGATTTATACTATGAAATTGAACCTGTTAAATCTTCCTCTGCGTTTCAACATGTTATTTATCGAATGGCAGCTGATGAAGACTCACGTGGTCGATGTGGAGTAACTGATGAAGATATCGAAGATCAAGCTGCTATAGACAGAGAACATCAAATACCTAAGGTTCAGATGGAAAGACAGCTTGTAGTAGATGTAAGTGTTTTATATGGGTTCACATAAAGTAAATGGATATTATGTAGAATAGTGGTTGTTAATAGGCAGACAATGGGCCAAATCCGTACCACCACTGGTGCTGGAAATTCACTTTGAAGTCAGGGGAACAAATCAGTTCTGTTCTTTCTGAGTTCATCCATCCACAAGTCTGGTAGCTAAAAGCATTCCTATCTATTGATTGCGAAGGAAGTAGTTTCTCAGCATCATGGAATCTATTCCACGTGTGCCTGTATGCCCCAGTTGATACTCTCACCTCTATTTCCTTTGCTGATTTCTTTTTGTAAAGTCTGCTTTGCATCTGATTTTTTTCAGGCTCTGACAAAATCCAGTATTCCATCTCCATCTGGCAGAAAAAGGTCACCCCCTCCCACCCTGTCTGTTTCAGTTAGGGAAGGCTAGACACTCTGGGGAAGAGTGCAGTGGGGTAGTCGATCTGTCACACCTTTATTTCTCCTCATCCTTGCATCTTAACCCTTGGGTCTAGGTGAGGGGGAGTGCACTGGGAGTAGGCAGGAGAGGGTAGGCCTCTGTTCTCCAGTGCATGTCTCCCTACCTGTGGAGATAGCCCAGGATGGGCACAAGCTACATTATATCTCAGGAAGATCCCTCCTATATTAAAAACTGGGTCTACACCAAACCCTGCCAGGACCAAGATCCTGAACCATCCACTGACCAGTTCCCGGGAAAGACAGAAGATTTGAAAGCAAGAAAAAGGTTAAGGTCCAGGGGATGTGTGGCTAGACACTGGCTGAAAGAAATCCCTCCCAGCACATGCAAGCTCCTGGAATAAATCCCTTGCTAATATCTAAAATTCTCTCCTGTCCCTTCTTCTACACACACCTGAGTCTCCTCACTCCCCTGGAAGACCACAGTTTGAGCCTCAGTGGGGTACTGTGATGGGGTCTGCAAACCCCACACTGGACAAGTGAAGGGTTAAGGAGCAGCTCTAGGCCCAGAAAACCCCAACTAGCAGCCCCGGGTGGCATGCTCACAGTGGAGGCTGAGCTCAAACAGGAGCAGTGTAGCTCAGTCTGGGCAGAGGGAGCAGGAGAACAGTTGTGCGTTGTAGGCTCTGGCCGAGAAACCATGTTACCCCAAGTAGCTGGGCCCAGTCTGCCATGCCAGGCTGCCACGGGCTTTTCAGTCACTGAGATCGGCAACAATGAGCTGTGACTGCGAGAGGGAGACACTTTGGAGCATGGATAGGAGAACTCCAAAAGGGAGTCAGAAGTAAACCAGTGACACCAACCGAGGAACAGAAGCCAGGGTAGAAAGTTGCCCAGGGAGGAGGCATAGAGGTGCCCATCCCCTAGGCTGCTTATTTTGGACTTACTGCTTCACTGGTCCCTGGTTTGGAACCCGGTAGAGCAGGGAGGGCCTGGATTCCCTTACTCCAAGCCATTGATGCTCACTGCTGGGTGACATAACTCAGAGTACTGCCACCAAGTGATGTTGCCGGGATTGGACCCAACCCACCCCCTTCTATACATGATGGAGAACGTGGGCAACAGTCAAGTCCTGTTAAAAGGACCACTGAACCACTGACTGAATGATCCTAAAGAAGCCATGGATAAAGAGAAGCTGCTGAAATGAATTTTGGAGAACCAGTAACAGCAAGGGAAGACACTGCAACAGATTGCTGCCCAGCAATAACAGCTAATTCTGGTACTGGCAGGCCAATACCATGCACAACAGGAACACTTGATGCAGCAGGTGGTGATGCTATTACGGCTCCTGGGGGCATCCAACATCACAGTTTATGGGCCTGTGGGAGATGCCCTCCCCACCAAGCTGTCCATCTGGCTCACCAAAATGGGTCCTTGAGATGACCCCAAATCCTTTCTTGTCACCTTTAAATGGGAGGCCACTGTGGCAGGTTGGCTACAAAAACACTGGGATACTCTGATGCCTCATACTTGACCAGCCCTGTGCAAGTGTCCTATCGGAGCTTGGACCCCACTGAAGCACTAGATTACACCAAGGTAAAAGCAGCCATTCTTGACTACCTAGATATGACCCCCAAGATGTTCCACTGGAGGTTTCTCAAAGAGAACTACCTTGCCCCTGTGGTGGCCACATGTCTGAAGGACTAGCGTTGGTATTGGTTAGACCCCCCCTCCCCCCCAAAAAAGCTGAAGTGCAGGTTGTGGAAATTGTGTTAGTATATTTCATCCATATTCGCCTAGTCATGACAAAGGAGTAGTGAAGTTCCATCCATCATCGACTCTGGCAGAGGCCATGACCCTTATGGAGAACTACATGTCTGCCTAGAGGATGGTCCCTACATGTCCCTACATATCTGCTTAGGGGATGACCCCTAAGAAATGCCCTGGCTGCAAGGAGACAGTTAACTGCAGAGATGGAATAAAGGACGGAACAATGCTCCCATACAGAGGGATACACCCTATCAGAACGACTCGTTGCACCAGAGGTGGGCCAGCCAATAACGATCCCCAAAGGCAAGTGTGATGGCAGGGACAGTTCAGGTGGGAGTGCCCCTTTGTGAATTGCAGTTATAGGCAGACATGAATAACAAGCATTGAGCCTTGGAACCTAGGCTGGCCTTTACCACAAGGTGAACTGAGGCGGCCGCCTCAGGTGCCAGACTGTGGGGTGCGCCACTAGGACTCAGAGTGTAGAAAAATGTGTCTGCTGCTGGTGTACATGTGTTCTCTCTGCTCTAGATGCACAGAGATGGTGGGATGCTGTGCTGGAAAAGGAGGGCACAAGAGGCGTAACAGGCAGGCAGGAGAAAAGGTGAAAGGGAATAACAGAAAGCAGGAGGAGCTGCAGGGAGAGAGGATGAGGAGTCTCTTATGTCCCTCTCTAGCACCCCCAGGAGCCTGGCCTGATTAACACCAGCTTCTCAGGAAGCATCATGTTACCTGCTGCTTCAGAAAAAGAAAGAAAGCAAGGGAAGCTTTTCTATCTAAACAGGAAGGAGCCATCTTGAGAAGCATAGACATAAATGTTCACAGTGAGTCGTCCGGCCTCAGTGAGAATGTGAGCGGTGAGTAGATGCCTGATTTTCCACTTAGTCAAAGTGCAGGTAACCTGGCAGCTATTGCAGCATGCATATCTCCATCTCGGGTGGATGTAATCATGCACATTCCTGAAGAAAAGTGTAGATCAGAGAAGAGTATGGTGGAGGCACAAAAAACAGCTACTGCTGAGTTTAGTTCCTTAAGTCTAGATAATCCAGGACTGTGGACCCACTTGAGCAGTAGCCTGAGGGATTTCCTTGTACTGCATGGGACACAGCAAGTGAAAAAATTTATCTTTCCCAAGACAATGAAAACAGAATGTTTCCAACCCACATATTACTGGCGTGAAATCTCCAATGGTGACAAAGTGGGGAGTCCATGGCTTATGTACTCAAATACCCAGAATGCTGCATCCCGTTTTTGTTGAAAACTCTTCCAGTCTAATGTTCCAGCCAGATTGGGTTCTATAGGAACAAAGGACTGGAAAAATGTGGCTAGAAATCTGGCATGCCACAAGAAGGCAGCAAATCACCAGAGATCATTCCATAGGTGGAAATATCTTGAGATGAGACTAATGTTAGAAGCCATCATAGATGATCAGAATCAAGAGAAGATTGCATCAGAGTCTCTTTACTGGCAAAATGTTCTGAAAAGGCTCATTGCCATTGTGAGAATGCTTGTTTCGCAAAAACGTGCACTGTGTGGCACTTCAGATCAGCTGTACATGCCAAACAATGGAAACTTCCTTAAAATTGTGGTGCTGATGGCTGAGTTTGATGATGTACTCCAGGAGCATCTAAGAGTCACCAACCAAGAAATGTACACACTCCACTACCTTTGTAAAACAATTCAAAATGAGATCATGCAGTTACTGGCAACAAAATTGAAACAGAAGATTGTGGCAGATCTGAAGTCAGCAAGATATTACTCTGTTATTCTGGACTGCACACCTGACATCAGCCATACAGAACAAATGACTTTAATGGTGCATTTTGTAACAACAGCAGAACCTAGTGAAAATGCCCCTGGAATGGTGACCGTTAGAGAACATTTTCTAGACTTTATTGATGTTGATGATACTACAGGAAGTGGTATGACAAATGTGCTTCTTAAAAACCTGGAAGATATGGAAATTGCGATAGCTAACATGAGAGGTCAGGGCTACAATAATGGTGCCAACATGAGAGGAAAGAACAGGGGAGTGCAGACACGGATCCGAGAGTTAAACCCACAAGCTTTTTTTGTCCCATGTAGTTCTCAATCCTTGAACTTGGTGGTCAGTGATGCAACATCAGCTTCTACTGAGGCTGTTGAATTTTTTAATGTAATTCAAAGCATCTGTATATTTTTCTCTGCATCAACTCATCTATGGCAAATTGTGAAGCAATGTCTGGGAACATCATCCTCTCTGACAGTGAAACCACTGAGTGCCACATGATGGGAAAGTCGAGTGAAGGCCATTAAGCCTATCAAACACCAAATTGGGAAGATAGATGACGTCATGGTTGCCATTACGGACGAGAATGCTATGACAGGAACTATTCATGGGAGAACAGTGGCAGAGGAAATGGAATCACCAGAGACATACATAACTTCAATTTTCTTTGTGGCTTAGTGTTGTGGCATGACATACTGTTCGAAATAAATGTTGTAAGCAAGACATTCCAAGGTGTTGACCTTGATATATTTGGAGCAATGGAACAACTGGACAAAGCAGGGTCATACCTACAGTCGTATGGGTCAGATGAGGGATTTCAAAATGTTCTGAAGAGTGCACAGACGTTGGTAGAGGAACTTCACACTGAAGCTATTTTCCCACCCATTCAAGAATACAAGAGTCATTTTAATTACGAGGCATGAGATAATCCTATAAGAGACCCAAATAACAATTCAAAATTAAATTCTTTAACCAGGTACTAGATTGTGCAATACAGTCAGTTGAAGAACATTTCATGCAGCTCAGGGAACACAGCAGTATATTTGGGATGTTGTGTGATATTCCACAACTCCCCACTGTACCTGAAGAAGATCTACGCCAGCAAGGCAGGCCACTAGAGACAGTGTTGACACATGATGACATGCGCGATTATTGATGCGAGTAATTTAGCTTATGAACTGAAAGCCCTTTCAAGATACATTTCAGCAGGAACAACTCCAAAGGCTGTTCTGGAATATATGTGCACAAATAAGATGACCACCCTCTTTCCAAATGCTTTTGTTGCTCTGCACATACTTCTAACACTTCCTGTAACAGTTGCCAGTGGAGAACACAGCTTTTCCAAGTTGAAGTTAATAAAAACACATCTACACTCCACAATGACATAGGAGAGGCTGGTCGGCTTTGCAGCCTTCTCAATAGGTTATGAGCTGGCCTGGCCCAGACTGTGGACCTTCAGGAAGCAGCTCAGATCTTTGCAACGAAGAAGACATGGAAAGCACTACCTTGACTATTCAAACAGATAAAAATGCCAGTGTTTACTATGCAGCTAAGAAAAGTTACGTTTGCTGTTCAGGCATTTGAAATTGAAGTGTTACTTAAAATTTTGAACAAGGCATTTTAAGTTATTTGCTCTCCTTTATTGGGGTAGGTAGCAGAGCAGTACCATGAGAGGAGTAAAACAGGAAGAAAGCAGAATTGAGACCTTTCTAAGTTTTGGCTAGAGCGAGGGGGCATCATTTGAGTTCCCTACCTCAGGTTCCAAAATGTTGTGGGCCGGCCCTGCCTGAAACAGGACCCAGCTAAGATGTTGCTGCAATATGGGACAATTTCACCAAACTGATGGCTGTGGTGAACTCCAGATGTAGTCAGACCATCATGTGAACTAGCCTTCTGGAGTCCCCTGACGTGGAGGGGATCCGCTGTTGACCTCCAGAATACTCCTGGGGAGTGCTGCCCTACAACATGACAAAAGTATAAGTGTAAGTAGAGGGCCACACTGATACTTGCAGAGTTGGCTTAATGACCACCCTGGTTTACCCAGTAATATTGGGACAAGACTGCAGATGGTTTGGAGAACTCCAGCAGCTGTGGAACAAAGACTCCCCTCCCCAAAGAAGCTGATCCAAAACCAAGAATGAAGGGTCTAATGTGACAGGACAAGGCATGGAGTCCGTGTTGGGGCCCCTCAGGCCAGCCAGGAATGTTTGACCCACTAGGCACCACACCCAGCTTTCACCCTGGTTTAGGACCTAAAAAGTAACTCCACTGGGACTACAGTCTTTTTCTGCATGAAGGATTATGGGATTCAGTGAGCTGTATCAAGGAACTGCAGGTAGTTATGATTTTCTGGTGGAAAAACATAAAGAACCAGTGCTCTACAGAAGGCTATTAGCAAAGGAAAATTATTATAGTTTTATAGTAGCACTTAGCTAGAGCTTCCAGTTAGCTTCATGTAATTCTTTTCAAACTCAGAGTGCTGGTGCCAAGAAAATAGTATTCTGGAGAATGATAGAATCATAGGACAGGAAGGGACCTCGAGAGGTCATTTAGACCAGTCCCCTGAACTCAAGGCAGGACTAAGTGATATCTAGAGCATTCCTGACAAGTGTGTGTCAATGCTGCCCTTGAAAATCTCCAATGATGGAGATTCCACAACCCTCTCTAGTTTAATCTGTGCTTAACCACCCTCACAGGAAGTCTTTCCTAATATCCAATGTAAACCTCCCTTGCTGCAATTTAAACCCATTGCTTCTTGTTCTATCACCAGAGGTTAAGAAGAAATAAATCTCCTTTTTCTTCTTTGTAACAACCTTTTCTGTACTTGAAAACTGTTATGTTCTTTCTCAGTCTTTCCTTCTCCAGACTAAACAAACCCATTTTTTTCAATCTTCCTTCATAGGTCATGTTTTCTAGACCTTCTGTCCTTTTTGTTATTGTTCTCTGGACTTTCTTCAGTTTGTCCACAACTCTCCTGAAATGTGACACTCAGAAATGAACATAATACTCCAGCTGAGTAGAAGAATTACTTCTCATATATTGCTTACAATACTCTTTCTAATACATTTCATAATAATTGCCTTTTGGCAACAGTATTACACTGTCCCCTCAGATTTAGCCTGTGATCTACTCTGACTCCCAGATCCCTTTCTGCAGTACTCCTTTCCAGGCAGTCATTTCCCATTTTGTATGTGTGCAATTGACTGTTCCTTCCTAACTGGAGTACTTTGCATTTTTCCTTATTTCCTTCAGACCATTTCTCCAGTTCATGCAGATCATTTTGAATTTTAATACTATCCTCCAAAACACTTACAACCCCTCCTAGCTTGGTATCATCCACAAACTTTGAGTGTACTCTTTTTATTTCTTTATCTAAATCATTGGTGAAGATACTGAACAGAACCAGACCCAGAATTGATCCCTGCGGTGTTACCTAGCCAAACATTTTCAGAACCAAAAGCAGTGGTAACTCCAGGCAGTGTCAGGAATAAATCAGTGTGAACACAGTGCTTCTGGCTGATGAAAATTGATACTAGTAAGGATGCTCTTATCTAAAACTACAATTTATTAGCTTGAATCACACACACACATATATGCAATAGGTTTAGATCATCCCAAATAACTGTAGAATTTGAGATGGGATTGAGTAATTGAAAGCAGGTCCACAATGGCTGGTTGCTTCCCTTCCAGAGAGTAAAGTGACTGGAAAAAATTCTCAGGATTGTTTCAGAAAATCACTCCAAAATACACTCTATTATCTACTATCAGGGGGTAACCATCTTAGTCTGTATCAACAAAAACAATAGGGAGTCCGGTGGCACCTTAAAGACTTACAGATTTATTTGGGCATAAGCTTTTGTGGGTAAAAACCCCACTTCTTCAGATGCATGGAGTGAAAATTACAGAAGCAGGCATCATTATACTGACACATGAAGAGAAGGGAATTACCTCACAAGTGAAGGAGGTGGGTGATGGTGGTCAGGGACTCCCTCCTTAGGGGGACTGAGTCATCTGTCTGCCACCCCGACCGAGAAAACCAAGAAGCGTGCTGCTTGCCAGTAGCTAGGATTCTTATGTGACGATGAGACTGCCAAGACTCATCAAGCCCTCAGATCGCTATCCCTTCCTACTTCTCCATGTGGGGACCAATGATACTGCCAAGAATGACCTTGAGCTTATTTGTGCAGACTAAGTGGCTCTGGAAAGAAGGGTAAAAGTGGTTGAGGCACACGTGGTGTTCTTGTCCATCATCCCTGTGGAAGGAAAAGGCCCAGGTAGAGACCATCGGATTGTGGAAGTCAACAGAAGGCTACGCAGGTGGTGTCGGAGAGAAGGCTTTGGATTCTTTGACCATGGGATGGTGTTCCAAGAAGAAGGAGTGCTAGGCAGAGATGGGCTCCACCTAATGAAGAGAGTGAAGAGCATCTTTGCAAGCAGTCTGGCTAACCTACTGAGGAGGGTTTTAAACTAGGTTCACCAGGGGAAGACCAAAATCCTGAGATAAGTGGGGAAATGGGATATTGGGAGGAAGCACATGCAGGAGAGTACAAGAGGGGAGGGCTCCTACATCACAGAAAGCAGAACAATCAGTGAGTTATCTTAAGTGCGTGTACACAAATGCAAGATGCCTAGGAAACAAGCAGGGAGAACTGGAAGTCCTGGCACAGTCAAGGAACTATGATGTGATTGGAATAACAGAGACTTGGTGAGATAACTCACATGACTGGAGTACTGTCATGGATGGATATAAACTGTTCAGGAAGGACAGGCAGTACAGAGAAGGTGGGGGAGTTGCATTGTAAGTAAGAGAACACTATGATTGCTCAGAGCTCCGGTGTGAATCTGCAGAAAAACCTGGGAATCTTTAGATTAAGTTTAGAAATGTGAGCAACAAGGGTGATGTCATGTTGGGAGTCTGCTACAGACCACCAGACCAGGGGGATGAGGTGGACGAGGCTTTCTTCAGTCAAGTAACAAGAGTTACTAGATCACAGGCCCTGGTTCTCATGGAGGACTTCAGTCACCCCAACATCTGATGGGAGAGCAATACAGTGGTGCACAGAATCCAGGAAGTTTTTGGGGCAATTTTCTGGTGCAAGTGCTGGAGGAACCAACGGGGCAGAGCTCTTCTTGACCTGCTGCTCACAAACAGGGAAGAAATAGTAGGGGAAGCAAAAGTGGATGGGAACCTGGGAGGCAGTGACCATAAGATGGTTGAGTTCAGGATCCAGATACAAGGAAGAAAGGAGAAGAGCAGAATACAGACCCTGGACTTCAGAAAAGCAGACTTTGACTCCCTCAGGAACCTGATGGGCAAGGTCCCCTGGGAGAATAACATGAGGGGGAAAGGAGACCAGGAGAGCTGGCTGTATTTTAAAGAATCCTTATTGAAGTTGCAGGAACAAACCATCCCAATATGTAGAAAGAATAGTAAATATGGCAGGTGACCAGCTTGGCTTAACAGTGAAATCCTTGCTGATCTTTAAAACAAAAAAGAAGCTTACAAGAAATGGAAGATTGTCCAGATGAACAGGGAGGAGTATAAAAATATTGCTCAGGCATGCAGGAGTGAAATCAGGAAGGCCAAATCACATTTCAAGTTGCAGCTGGCAAGAGATGTCAAGAGTAACAAGAAGGGTTTCTTTAGGTATGCTAGCAACAAGAAGAAAGTGAAGGGAAGTGTGGGCCCCTTACTGAATGAGGGAGGCAACCTAGTGACATGAGATGTGGAAAAAGCTAATGTACTTAATGCTTTTTTTGCCTCTTTCTTCACGAACAAGGTCAGCTCCCAGACTACTGCACTGGCAGCACAGCATGGGGAGGAGGTGACCAGCCCTCTGTGGAGAAAGAAGTGGTTCAGGACTATTTAGAAAAGCTGGACGAGCACAAGTCCATGGGCCCAGATGCACTGCATCCGACAGTGCTAAAGGAGTTGGCGGATGTGATCGCAGAGCCATGAGCGTTATCTTTGAAAACTCATGGCGTTCAGGGGAGGTCCCGGATGACTGGAAAAGGGCAAATGTAGTGCCCATCTTCAAAAAAGAGAAGCAGGAAGATCCAGGAAGCTACAGACCAGTCAGCCTCACCTCAGTCCCTGGAAAAATCAGGGAGCAGGTCCTCAAGTAATCAATTCTGAAGCACTTAGAGGAGAGGAAAGTGATCAGGAACAGTCAGCATGGATTTACCAAGGGCAAGTCATGCCTGACTAACCTAATTGCCTTCTATAATGAGATAACTGGCTGTGTGGATGAGGGGAAAGCAGTGGACATCTTATTCTTTGACTTTAGAAAAGCTTTTGATATGGTCTCCCACAGTATTCTTGCCAGCAAGTTAAAGAAGTATGGGCTGGATGCATGGACTATAAGGTGGATAGAAAGCTAGCTAGATCGTCAGGCTCAATGGATAGTGATCAATGGCTTCATGTCTAATTGGCAACTGGTATCAAGCAGAGTGATAGGATAGGATACAGAAGGACCTAGACAAATTAGAGGATGAGACAAAAGCAATCTGATGTAGTTCAACAAGAACAAGTGGGCAATTAGGATGGAAGAATCCCATGCACTGCTACAGACTAGGGACTGAGCAGCTAGGCAGCAGTTGTGCAGAAAAAAAGGACCTAGGGGTTATACTGGATGAGAAGCCGGATATGAGTCAACAGTGTGCCCTTGTTGTCAAGAAGGCTAACAGCATTTTGTGTTGTATAAGTAGGGGCACAGCCAGCAGATCAAGAGACGTGACCATTCCCCTCTATTCAGCATTGGTGAGGCGTCATCTGGAGTACTGTGTCCAGTTTTGGTCCCCGGACCCCTGCCAAGAAGGATGTGGAAAAATTGGAAAGAGTCCAGCAGAGGGCAACAAAAATGATTAGGGGGCTGGAGCTCATGACCTAGGAGGAGAGGCTGAAGGAACTGGGATTTTTTAGTCTGCAGAAGAGAAGAATGAGGGAGGAATTGATAGCTGCTTTCAACTACCTGAAAGGGGGTTCCAAAGAGGATGGATCTAGACTGTTCTCAGTGGTAGCAGGTGACAGGACAAGGAGTAATGGTCTCAAGTTGCAGTTGGGGAGGTTTAAGTTTGATATTAGAAAAACATTTTCAATAGTAGAGGGGTGAAGCACAAGAATGGGTTAGGTAGGAAGGTGGTAGAATCTCCTTCCTTAGAGGTTTTTAAGATCAGGCTTGACAAAGCCTTGGCTGGGATGATTTAGCTGGGGTTGGTCCTTCTTTGAGCAGGGGGTTGGACTAGATGACCTCCTGATATCTCCCTGATATTCTATGATTCTGTAAGTGGAGAACCAGTGTTGATAGGGCCAATTTGATCAGGGTGGATGTAGTCCATGCCCAATAATTGAGAAGGAGGTCTGAATTGCAGGAGAGGCAAAGCTACTTTTGTAGTGAGCCAGCCACTCCCAGTCCCTATTCAAGGCCAAATTAATGGTATTAAATTTGTGAATGAATTTTAGTTCTGCAGTTTCTCTTTCAAGTTAGTTTCTGAAGATTTTTGTTCAAATATGACTACTTTAAAATCTGTTATAGAATGGCCAGGAAATTGAATTGTTCTCCTACTGGCTTTTGTATGTTACCATTCCTGATGCCCGATTTGTGTCCATTTATTCTTTTACTTAGAGACTGTTCGGTTTGGCCAATGTACATGGCAGAGCAGCCTTGCTGGCATATGATGGCATATATCACATTAGTAGATGTTCAGGTGAATGAATACCTGAGAGTGTGGCTAATGTGGTTGGGTCTTCTGCTGGTGTCGCTACAGTAGATATGGGTACAGAGTAGGCAATGAGGTTTTAAACAGGGATTGGTTCCTGGGTTAGTGTTTCTGTGGTGTGGAGTGTAGTTGCTGGTGAGTATTTGCTTCAGGTTGGAGGGCTGTCAGTAAGTGAGGACTGGCCTGCCTTCAAAGTTCTGTGATAGTTAGGGATCGTTTTCTACTTTAGGTTGTAGATTGTTGATGATGTGCTGTGGAGTTTTTAGCTGGGAACTGTATGTGATGGCCAGTGATGTTCTGTTACTTTCCTTGTTGGATATGTCCTGTAGTAGCTGACTCCTAGGTACTTGTCTCGCTCTGTGAATCTGTTTCCTCTCTTTCCCTGGTGGGTATTGTAGTTTTAAGAACATTTGATAAAGATCTTATAGGTATTTGTCTCTGTATGAGGAATTAGAGCAAATTCAGTTGTATCTTAGGGCTTGGCTGTAGACAATGGATCATGTGATGTGTCCTTGCTGGAAGTTGGAGGCATGTAGGTAAGTAGAGCAGTCAGTAGGTTTCCGGTATAGGGTGGTGTTTGAGACCATCACTTATGTGCACTATAGTGTGCAGGAAGTGGATCTTTTGTGTGGGCTGGTCCAGGCTGAGGTTGATGGTGGGGTGGAAATTGTTGAAATGCAGGTGGAATTCTTCAAAGTCCTCCTTCCCCTGAGTCCATATGATGAAGATATCATCAACTGAGCATAGGTAGAGGAATGGTGCTAGGGGACAAGAGCTGAGGAAGCGTTGTTCTAAGTCATCCATAAAAATGTTGGCATCCCAGGGGACTAGGTGAATACCCATAGCAGTGCCACTGACTTTAAGGTATAAGTTGTCCCCAAATCTGAAATGGTTGTGGGTGAGGACAAAGTCACAAAGCTCAGCCACCAGGTGTACCATGGCCTCATCAGGGATAGTGTTTTTGACAGCCTGTAGTCCATCCTGATGTGGAATATTGGTGTGAAGAGCTACATCTGTGGTGGCCAAGGTGGTGTTTTCAGGAAGATCACTGTAGGATGCCGGAAGAAATTGTAACGGTGGGCAGCTAGGAGTGCTCTCGGGGGGGGGGGGGGGGGGGGGGGGGGGGGGGGAGGGTGTTATTGGTCACGCTGCTGTTATCAGGTGCTGCTTTGTTATTACATACTTTGCATACCAGTGCTTTCCGGTTCTCATTGCCTGCTCGCCGTGTGCAATACTAATGAGACACCTGCTTGCATTATGTAATACTAACAAGATAGGTATGCACGAAATGCAAATATTCCTGTTATTTCTCTGCCTGTGTTCCCACGCGCGGTCGTCTTCACCCCGAGCATTGCTCCGGTGCGTTGGGCTTTCCCTGTCTCAGTAGCAGCAACGAAGGGAGCCCCCGTTGCGTGTGTGCCACTTTTGCCTTCAACAAACTCACTACTTCTATTCAGCAGCTGTGTGTGTGCCTCGTTCCTATGGGACCCCGAGTACCCTGCAACAATCACCAATGCATTGTAGTTTCCCCAGGAAGTTGGTGGTGTCTCGAAAATAGCTAGGAGTGCTGGTAGCGTAGGGTCTGAGGAGAGAGTCCAAATAGATAGTCCTCCTATAAGAATGCCAATGCCTGAGATGATGGGGTGTCCAGGGTTTCCAGGTTTATGAATCTGGGGTAGTAAATAGAATACCCCTGGTCAGGGATCTGGAACTGTGTCCCCATGTAGATTTGTTTTTGTGCTATAGCAGGGAGTTTCTTGAGCAGAAGGTGTAATTTCTTTTGGTACTCCTCAGTGGGATCAGAGGATAGTGCCCTGCAGAATGTGGTGTTGAAGAGTTGCCTGGTAGCCTCCTCTTCATAATATTACCTGTTCATTATGACTGCAGCACTTCCTTTGTCAACCTCCTTTGTCAGCCTCCTGTGTCAGCAATGCCCCTCTGTCATGTACATTGACCAAGCTGGACCATCTCTACACAAAAGAATAAATGGACACAGGAATGATTCTCAGGAATCATAACATTCAAAAACCAGTAAGGGAACACCTCTCTGATCACTCAGTAACAAACTTAAAAGTGGCAATTCTTCAACAAAAAAACTTCAGAAACAGACTTCAGTGAGAAACTGCTGAACTGGAATTAATTTGCAAACTGGAAACCATTAAATTAGTCTTGAATAAAGACTGGGAGTGGCTGGGTCATTACACAAACTGCAATCTGTTGCCCCATGTTAAGTATCCCCCTACTATTAACTCACACCTTCTTGTCAACTGTTTGAAATGGGCCATCCTGATTATCACTACAAAAGGTTTTTTTTCTCCTGATGATAATAGCTCACCTTAATTGATTAGCCACTTAAGGTTGGTATATCAAGTTCTACCTTATGTTCTCTCTCTCTCTCCTCTCTCTCTTTATATCTATAGCTTCCTACTTTATGTTCCACTCTATACATCTGGTGAAGTAGGTTCTAGCCCATGAAAGCTTATGCCCAGATACATTTGTTAGCCTCTAAGGTGCCACATGTACTCTTCGTTCTTTTTACAGAGCTCATGGTAGATCACCTCTCCTAACTTCAATAAACTACTTATCAACAAACATTGCTAACAGTCTTAGTCATAATAAGCTTCTATATGAAAGGTGCCCAAATTCAAGGTCTCCATCCACCTGTTTTCTTTCAGTCTCAATTTATTAACTTTCTCTTCCCCTCCTTCCATTCTGATTAGGAGAAACTGAAGCCTACAGTAAATTTTGACCTTGCATCCTGAAGACCTGCTTATTCCAATTAACCCTTGGCTATGTAGTGCTCTCTTTATTAACTCATGGTGGCTGAATGCATACAATATGGATGTAATCAGTTTGATCAAAATCTGGGGGGCACGCACCCATTAAATCCAGAGCAACAGCAAGATCCCAGTCGATGTGTTCTTCCAGCTTGTCTGTGAACCACTAATAACTATTCTCTGGGAATGGTTTTCCAATCAGTTAGGCACTTACCTTATAGTAGCGCTATCTAGGTTGGATTTCCTTTGTTTACAAGAAGGTCATGTGAGACGGTATCAAAAGCTTTATTAAAGTCAAGGTAATGTATACCACATCTACTGCTTCCCCCCATCCACAAGGCTTGTTACCCTATCAAAGAATTATAATTCTGTAAGATTTTCCCGTGGTGTGAGTAACACAGTGCAGGAGGGTATTTCTGTCATTCTACATGCAGTTAAACACATCAATTTACTTGACATAACAGTGCCTTACATGCCTTTTCTTCCAGAAAGATGAACTAGACACTTTGTACACGTCTACCAGATATTTAGAGTGTTATTTTACTGCAGACAAAGCAAAGGTATGTCTTTTTTCTAATTATAATGTGGTACTTTCAATTATTTTAGTAGTGATCCTTCTGCATGTAAGTCATCTATTAAAATATATATGCCAGATTGACATTTGATTCACATCCTAATGCAAAAATCATTCTCCTTAGTCTTTGGTTAGAAATATAAGTATACCTTTCAGCTGATGGAAGTTGGATATTTTAAAATCAGCAGGTCCAGATAACTTGCGTCAAACAGTTTTAAGAGAGTTGGCTGAGTAACCCACTGAACCACTCATGTTGATTTTCAGTAAGTCTTAGAACACTGCTGAAGTTCCAGAAGATTGGAAGAAAGTTAATGTTGTGCCAATATTTAAAAAATTTGATGATCCAGTTAATTGTAGGCCTGTCAGACTCACATTGATCCCAGGCAAGATAATGGACTTGCTGATACAGGAATTGATTCATAAAGAATTAGAGGAAGGTAATATAATTAACAACAATTAACGTGGGCTTATAGAAAATAGATCCTGTCATACTAACTTGATACCTTTTTTATGAGATTACAAGTTGGGTTTTTAAAATAATAGGGTTGATGTAACAGACTACTTTAAGGCATTTGGCTTGATACTGCAGAACATTTTGATTAAAACCCTAGAGTGAAATAAACTTAAGATGGCACACATTACGTAGATTAAACCTGTCAAACCGGTTACTTCTTTGAGTAGTGTCCCTGGGTGTGCTTCACATCAGTGCATCCCTGCATTGTAAATTGGAGACTGTGCGTGCGTGCCCTCAGTCAGAGTGTGCATGCACAGTAGTCCTCACATGATGCCATTAGCATCTCATCTAGCGTTCGCGTGACCCAACCCTTTCAGTTCCTTCTCAACCATTCTTGGCTGCAGACGGAACTCAGTGGCAGTGTTGCCTCTTCATTTATTCTAGAAATAAATAAGTTAGCTGTAATTTAGTAAGTCTCTTTACTTAGTTTGATACTTTTTTCCAACCCCCCCAGAATCCCCTTTTTCATTATTATTACCCCCTTCCCCACTGGGGAACTTTTAACGGTCAGGATGTCAGATTCTCCCTGCTTTAAATGATGTAACTCTTGCCTTGAGGCTATGCCAGTCTCCAACAGCCACTCTGTGTGTGTCCAGTGTTTGGAGGAGACTCATATCCCTCAAAAATGTTCCTGCTGGAATAACCTAAAAGCCAGGGCACAGTGCGACAGAGTTCTTCACCTCAAAATGATCCTAATGGAACGTCCTTCAGCCTGCTGATATGGGAGAAAAACTAACATCAGCAGATAGCTCTCTGGGCAAAACCTCTGCTAAAGAAATGCTCAGGACTCCAAAGTTTCTAGTAAACAAGCCCGGACCTCCCCTCACAGGGGCGCTCAGAAAAAGAAGAGGTCCCCACTGAGGAAGCTGTCCACTATGCCAAGCTCAACTGGATTTAGCACCTTTGAAGCTATGGGCACTTCTAGCACCGTCCCTCTGCAGCCTTTTGCCGATGCCCATCACATTGACAAATTGTCAAGGCACAGATGTGCCTCCTCCTCCTCCTCGGCACTAAACACCCCAATGCGTGACATGGTACCAAGACCTGTACCATTTGCAATGCTGCTGCCACCGGCACCGACGGAGTCATCGGTACTGACCAACAGGCTGAGAATGGCACCGACTGTCCCAAACAAGACTACACACAAGACGGTCACACCACCAATCAACTTTACAACAATGGCACCATTGACACCAAAACAGGCGACTTCACAACAATTTCTGCAACACAAAGACAGTACAGTCTTTTCAGTGCCACAATCACCCCTGCTCAGGACTGATGGATACCCAGGCTGGATGTCGGAGCAGATATCCATTTCACCTGCTTCCCCACCCATCACCAGTGATCATGATGAGGATTTACATGGGAGCTGCTTCTCCTCCCCACACTCCTCTCCAATGGAACATAGACCTCCAGTGGAAGCAAGGAAAACTAATACCCATCAGAGTCAGGAGATGCAGCAATGGTATGGGCAACCCTGGATCAGTCCAAAAATGCCCTTTCCTATGCAATGGCCCCTCTGGGACCTTTAGGCGGTGAAGAGGGCTCACTATATCAGACTCCTGACTCTGACCAGGGGCAAAATCTCATCACTTCCTGCTCGGGGATGGTGGGAGACTTCAGAGGCAACTGAGAGCTTGGCAGAAGAAAGGGAAGAGGACAGAGACAAAAATGGCATTTCACCGGCCCACAACACATCCTCTTCCCCTGATGAAGCAATAGTGCTCCTGCCTCCAACCACAGTGGATGACCTGAAACAATTTCAGGTACACTTTAAAAAAGTATCCACCAGCCAAGACATCCCGTTATAGAAGGTACAAGAAAACCACCACAAGTTGCTGTAAATCCTACACATATCCACATCATCCAAAATAATGATATGATAATGGAACTGGTAGAGAACATTTGGCAGACCCCCATGACAATACCACCTACCAGTGAAAGAACAGACAGAAAATACTTTGTTCCAGCTAAAGGAGTGGACCTCCTCTTTTCTCATCCATAAGCTAATTCCCTAGTTGAGGAAGCCACCAGCCACTGCGGCAAACAACCCCAATACCAGTCCACTGTCCAGGACAAAGAAGACAAATGCTTAGACCTTTTCAGCCCAAAAGTGTGCTTGTCACCTACACTACAATTCTGGGTTGCCAGTTACTCAGCCTTACTAGCCAAATACAATGTTGATAGTTATGGTTCTGTGAACTAGAGCAAGCGGACTGGTTCTCAGCCTTTGACTTTGAAGACACATATTTCCCCGTTGCTATCCACCCATCCCACAAGCGATTCCTGCATTTCATTGCTGGCCAGGACACTTTCAATACAGAGGGCTCCCCTTATGCCTGTCATCTGCCCTGACAGGTTATCTTTCCAACATAGCAAACAGAATTCAGCTCAGCGCCCAGCCCACAGTTAGGAATGGTATTCAGTTACTGGGATATGTGGCAGCCACCAACTTCATTACAGAACATGCCAGTCTTCAAATGCTCTGCCTTCAAGGGTGGCTCAGAGGTGTGTATTAACCAGCCAGACACAGTTTAAATATGCTGCTTTCCATACCTACTTGTGTAAAACAATCCCTCATCTGGTGGAAAGACCCTCACAACATGTGCACAGGAGTCTCATTTACAAGTTGTCCTGCAACGGTCCACTGTTCTAGCACCCTACTGCAGTATATGACCTCAGTCTGGTCCTTAAATGCCTTTCAAGACTGCCCTTTGAACTTTTAGCTACCTGTTCTCTGCTTCATTTATCAATAAAGATTGCACTTGTGATAGTCATAACATGGGCATGATGTTTGGGAGAAATAGGGGCCTTGATGGCACATCCTCCCTCACCGTGTTTTAAGGCATAAGTCATGCTGTGGACCTACCCCAAATTCTTACCTAAAGTTTCTTCCCAGTTCTAGCCATCAGCCCATTCACCTCCCTGTCTATCACTCCAAACCACGTCTAAATTGCCAGGAGGCAGTGCTACACACCTTTGTCATCAGGAGAGCCCTAGCCTTCTATATAGATAGGACAAAGCCCTTCAGAAAGACTCATAGGTTATTCATCTTGCTAATCCATAGGTAAAAAGAGTCAGCAATCTCTAATCAGACTTTACAAATGGTTATCAAGTTTCATTAATTCTTGTTACCAGTCTTGCAATATTCAGCCACGTTTCAAAATATGCATTTATTCTACAAATTCCATTGCCACTTTTCAGCCTTCCTCAAAAATAGCATTGGGAGATGATTTCTGATAGTAGAGTAATCTCTAGTCTAATTGGCAAAGATATAACAAGACCTAATATCTGGAAATTGAAGCTCAGTAAATTCAAGCTGGTAAATTTTAACAGTCAGAACAATGAGGAATACTTGTGGCACCTTAGAGACTAACAAATTTAATTTAGCATAAGCTTTTGTGTGCTAAAATCCAGTTCATCAGACGCATGGAGTGGAAGATATGGTAGGAATATATATACACACGGTACATAAAGATGGCAGTTGCCTTACCAAGTGGGGTCAGTTCTAATGAGACAATTCAGTTAAAGTGGGCTATTATCAACAGGAGGCAAAATCACTTTTGTAGAGGTAATCAGGGTAGCCCATTTCAAACGATTGACAAGAAGTTGTGAGTAACAGTAGGTGAAAATTAGCGTGGGGAAATTAGTTAAGTTCTTGTAGTGACCCATCCACTCCCAGTCTTTATTCAGGCCTAGTTTGATGGTGTCCAGTTTGCAAATTAATCCCAGTTCTGCAGTTTCTCATTGGAGTCTGTTTTTGAATTTTTTTTTTTTGTTGAAGAGTGGCCACTTTTAAATCTGTTACTGAGGGACCAGAAAGATTGAAGTGTTCTCCTACTGGTTTTTGAATGTTATGATTTCTGATGTTAGATTTGTGTCCATTTATTCTTTAGCGTACAGACTGTCCACTTTGGCAGAGGGACTTTGCTGGCACATGATGGCATATATCACATGCCATGTAGATGTGCAGGTGAACGAGCCTCTGCTGGTGTGGCTGATGTAATTAGGTCCTGTGATGGTGTCCCTTGAATAGGTATGTGGACAGAGTTGGCAACGATTTTTTTTTTTTTTGCAGTTTCTGGGTTAGTGTTTTTGTTGTGTGATGTGTAGTTGCTGGTGAGTATTTGCTTCAGGTTTGGGGGCTGTCTGTAAGCAAGGACTGGTCTGTCCTCAAAGTCTGTGAGAGTGAGGGATTGTCCTTCAGGATAGGTTGTAGAATAGATCCTTGATAATACGCTGGAGAGGTTTTAGTTGGGGGCTGAAGGTGACTGCTAGTGGTGTTCTGTTACTTTCTTTGTTGGTCCTGTCCTATAATAGGTGACTTCAGAGTACCTGTCTCGTTCTGTGAATCTGTTTCCTCTCTTCCCCAGGTGGGTATCCTAGTTTTAAGAATGCTTGATAGAGATCCTGAAGGTGTTTGTCTCTGTCTGAAGGATTAGAGCAAATGTGGTTTTATCTTAGAGCTTGGCTGTAGATAATGGATCATGTGACGTGGTCTCGATGAAAGCTAGAGGCATGTAGATAAGTATAGCGGTCAGTAGGTTTCCGGTATAGGGTGGTGTTTGTGACCATCGCATATTTGCACTGTAGTGTCCAGGAACTGGCTCTCTTGTGTGGACTGGTCCCAGCTGATGTTGACGGTGGGATGGAAATTGTTGAAATCCTGGTGAAAGTTCTCAAGAGTCTCTTTCCCCTGGGTCCAGATGATGATGATGTCATCAGTTTAGCACAAGTAGAGTAGGGGCATTAGGGGACAAGAGCTGAAGAAGTGTTGTTCTAAGTCAGCCATAAAAATGTTGGTATACTGTGAAGCCATGTGGGTACCCATAGAATGCCGCTGACTTGAAAGTAATTAACAGTGAAGTTAATGAGCCTTGGAACAACTTATAAAGGGACATGGTGGATTTACTGTCACTGAAGTTTTTAATCAAGATTGGATGAATTCCTAAAAGATATGTTCACTCCAAGCTGAACATGAGCTTCTAATGTGATACTGTGGCCAAAAGGGTTAATATGATGCTTAAACAAGAATCCTGAGTAGGAGCACAGAGGTTATGTTGTCTCTGTATTGGATACATGTGCAACCACTATTGGAATACTGTGTCCAGTCTGGTTTCCACAGTTCAAGAAGGTTGTTTGATAAACTGGAGAGGGTTCAAAATGATTAGAGGATTAGGAAACATGCCTTATAGTGATAAACTCATGGAGCTCACTCTGTTTAGCCTCAACAAAGAGTAGATTCAGTGATGACTTCATCACAACCTATAATACCTACATGGAGAACAAATATTTGATAAATGATGGAATATTTTAAGCAGAACAAAATCACAGAAATATAATTGTCATGAACATGGAAAAAAGTTAATTAATAAAAATGAATGAGAGAAGTGAAATGATGTGTTGGCATATTTGTGTGATTCACTGCCTGGAAAGATTTTTCATGAAACATCTGCTGCTGTTTAAAGATCTCGCATAGAATTAATTCTTTGTTCAGATTACAGATTCTACGGTGTTTTGGTCTTTTTACTTCTAGTTTCGCCATGAAGATTCCAATGAAACTTTGTTGACATTGAAGATGGTTCAATACGTTCATTTAACAAGTGAGGTGAGTTATTTACTCTTATTTATTATGGGCACAATTATGACTAACGTGATACATCTGCACTGGGGAATCAGGGGACATAAATTGGCCCCTGAGCCCCTACACAAGTTACCTGTATAAAGGGTTGTAGCTCTGGTATGGATTAAGTCCAAATGATGTATCACCTTCTTTCCCATAATTTGAGGATGAAGTTGGTGTATTTGGCAAAAAATCAAGCCAGCTTTGTTTCCATGCTCCCATCATTTTCATAACCTCTTTAAAAGTTCTAACAGTTTTCTCTTGTAGCTCATTCAAAGCTGCATGGTATGAGGAAATGTAAATGTTTTATCCCATTTCTATGGGTTCTCTACTTTAGGTCACTGAATCTGTGATCAGAGATTCTTAGTAACAGTGCCCGTTTGGGCCACACAGGCACTCCCCTGTCTCATGCTGCCCTCTGGTGTTTATATAGTGCTGTGCAGCAGCCAACCCTCCTGTCCCTTCCCCGCCCCCTGGTCACTGTGCCTTAGTGAGTCAACTCAGAATACCAGAATTAGGACAAACTGCTGAGAAATGGAGCAGACTTACCCCAAACTGGTGGTTCTTCTTCGAGTGCTTGTTCATGTCCATTCCAATTAGGTGAGTACGTGCTGCGTGCATGGACATTGGAAACTTTTCTCCTTAGCAGCTCTTGTCAAGACGGCAGAGGACCCCTCTAGAGTGCGCGCCCTTATGGCTCTATATATAGTACCCTGGCAGCCCGACCCCCTTGAGTTCCTTCTTACATCTGGGGTGGCACTGGAATGTGCTCACTCGCTTGGAAGTGATCCCGTAGCATTCTAGTTTTACCAGTTAGACAGTTTGTTGTTAAATAGTATTAAGTTAGGTATGTTCAGTTTAGTTAGAGGTGACTGGGATTTTGTTCCAGCTACCAGCCTTGGGCTGTGGGACATGCTACAAGACCAGAGGTTTAAGGCTTGCGCTACCTGCCGCAAGTCTATGCCCAACAGCGGCCTCCACAACTCCTGCCTTAGGTGTCTGGGGGAGGCTCACCATGCCGAGTGCTGCAAATTTTGCAAGAACTTTAAGCCCTGAACTAAGAGAGACTTTCGACTTAAGCAACTGCTCATGGAGGTCGCGTTACAACCAGCAGCCTCAGACCACCCGTGGCTCAAGGCCCAAGCTCCGTGGTGAGAAATGCCCCAGCCTCAGTGCGCGATTTGACATCGGGCTCTAGAGATCCCCGGCACCATAAATCCCCGGCACGGAGACGAGCCAGCCAGTCCCAGCACCGCTCAACCTCCCAGGCACTAGCCAAGTGGCATAAGAAAGGGGAAAGAGGACAGTCCCCTCAAAGAGAAACCAAGATACTCAGACAGGCTCCTACAACTTAAAGGCAGGACTCTTTTTTTCCCATCAGGAGCCAGCACTGTTGAGTCCGGTGCCCAGTGACTTGAGGTGGACCAGTATCTAGAGGAGGTCTTGGAATCCCCCTCCATGCCTGACACAACTGAGGCTGCAAAGGACCTCATTGAACTGTTGACGCCCAATCCCCTCCTATACAGGGAGAAGCCTCCGGCACTGTCCAGACGGGCACCATCCAGAGGGAAACTGGCAATGGTGTGCTGCTTGAGGTCACCAATCTGGCACCGCTCACATTTGAGCTCACCATAGCGTCGCTCCCTGGCACCAACAACCCCACATGAGGTGACGGCACTGGAAGAAGAAGCGCCCTTAGTGTCCACACCAAGGACCCGGCACTGCTCCACATTGTCCTCAGCTACTCAGCATTGAAGCATGGTGCCGGCCATTTTCCCAGCACTGTATTCTCTGGCGCCGCTCACTATCCCGAATCTGTAGGCACCGATCCCCAGCCTGCACCTCTTGGCACCCAATGGGGATGCAAGGGTTATTGGCACCGCCTTGGACCTCCACTTCAGCCTCATCAGACTCTGAAGCCAACTCAGGCCGCTGAAGTTATAGCAGGCACCAAATCAAGAGCAGTTGAGAGTCCCACACAGCCTGGCAGCCACAGTGGCCGCTTCCGGGAAGAGGCTCTTTTGGACCATGTGACAGGGTTGGGACTCACCATTGTAGTGCCTCTGGCTCTTCTGTCTGGGAATTAGCTCTAACAGTCCTGGAGCACCCTCTCCTGGTGGTGTCCCGTCTGTCACTCACCCTCTGCTGGCATCTGGACCCTGCTCGCGGCGTCCAGATGCCAAATCCACACTCACCCCCCTTCTGGGGAGGGGGGAGGGTGTTACCAGCTGTGTCTAAAGTCCTGTCCCTGCTGCAGCAGCCAACCACATCCCAAAGTCTAACCCCTTTTGGCGGGGGTCTGGTGCAGTCAACAATGGCCACTTGCAACAGCCAGATACAATACAAGGAGGAAGGGGGGGACCCAGACCCACCCTCTACCCTGGGTCCCTACCCAGGGACCCTCTGGTGGCAGCCTCCCTGCCCTCCTTCTCCCCTTATTCACCTCTACTCCCTGGACTGCTTCCCCTTTGGCCCCTTTGCACCCTCCAGGCCCTTCCGTTCAGGGCCAGCAGTCTGACAGGTACTCAGGCCAAAGCTCTCCTCTGCTTCTCCAAGCCTGCCCAGCACTGTTCTGTCGCTGGTGCTGATGCTGGTGCTGGTGCTGGTGCTGGTGCTTAGCTCAGGAGCCAGACCTTCCCCCTCAAAGGTCCAGGAGAGACTGACTGCTCCCTTCCTTGGCAGTCTTTATATGGGTCAAGCCTAGCCCTGATTGGCTGGCTATAATACTGGCCCTGACTGGCTACCAGTAGGCCATTATCTGATTGGTTGCCCGCCTGCACAGCCGCTCTGACCTGCCCTGGCCCTATCTCTCATATAGGGTGACCAGACAGCAAGTGTAAAAAGTTGGGACAGAGGTGGGGAGTAATAGAAACCTATATAAGAAAAAGACCCAAAAATCGGGACAGTCCCTATAAAATCAGTACATCTGGTCACCCTACTCTCATAGGGGTGGGGCAGCAGCCCAACCACAGAGCCCCTTGGCCTATCACCAACAACAGGGCATATTTTCAAGAGCTTCCATATCAGTGCATTCAACACAACACCACTCAAGGTCTCCATATAAACGTACCTCAAGGGCAAGAGAGGCTACACTTTCTAGATCAACCTCGCACCCCCCAGAGCAGCCAACAGAGGCAGATCCATTGCCTGCACAACTACTGAAAGGGACACCCCTAGACCTCATGGGGCACAGTCTACCTCTCAAATGGTGATGGCCTTGAGAGGCCCTGTCAAGGCCCAGGACTATAGGAGATTACAGGAGGGTCAGAACAGTGGCAACCAGCTTCATCAGATGTCCTCATCCTCCCCAGATGAAGCAGTGGTGAGAACATCTGTATCAGGACCCCCTCCCATCAACCACAGGGCCCATCAAGAATTTCTGCATCGGATTGCCCTTAATATGGGCTTTCAGGTGGAAGAGGCCGTCGAGCCAGAGGATCTGTTGTTTGATATTCTGTCCTCGGAAGAACCCTCAAGGGTAGCATTGCCACAATCAAGACTATCCAGAGTAACCATAAGACGATCTGGTAAACCCCGGCTTCTATTAGCCCGACAGCCAGGGGAGTGGAGAGAAAATACTTCACTCCATCTAAGGGCTATGAATTCTTGTTCTCCCACCCTCCACCCTGGTCATGTCAGCCGTGAACAAAAAAGAAAGCCAGGGTCAGCAGGCCTCGGCACCAAAGTCCAAGGAGGCCAGACAATTGTGAGTGATCCTGTAACGTTCTAGTTTTACCAGTTAGACAGTTTGTTGTTAAATAGTAGTAAGTTAGTTACATACAAAAGCGACAAAGAGTCTTGTAGCACCTTGTAAACTAACGGATCTTAAGGATCATGAGCTTTCGTGGGCTAAGACCCACTTCATCAGATGAATGTTGTGGAAATCTCCAGAGGCAGGTATAAATATGCAGGCAAGAGAGCAAGGTAAATTCATTCAAGGAGGGTGAGGCCCATTTCCAGCAGCTGATCTGGAGGTGTGAACACCCAGAGAGGGGAAACTGCTTTTGTAATTGGCGAGCCATTCACAGTCTTTGTTAAGTCCAGACCTGATGGTATCAAATTTGGAGATGAACTGGAGCTCAACAGTTTCTCTTTGAAGTCTGGTCTTGAAGTTTTTTTGCTGCAGTATGGCTGTCTTTAGGTCTGCTGTTGTATGTCCAGGGAGGTTGAAGTGCTCTCCTACAGGCTTTTGTATATTGCCATTCCTAATATTTGATTTGTGTCCATTTATCCTTTTACATAGGGGTTGTCCAGTTTGTCCGATGTACGTAGCAGAGGGGCATTGCTGGCACATGATGGTGTATATTATATTGGTAGATGTGCAGGTAAATGAACCAGTGATGGTGTGACTGATCTAGTTAGGTCCTGTGATGGTGTTGCTGGTGTACATATGTGGGTGGAGTTGGCAGATAAACAGATAAACAGGGCCAGATGTATACCCAGAAGCCTCCTGCTGCAAGACAAACCCAAAAAAGCAAACAGCAGAACACCACTAGCAATTACCTACAATCCTCAATTAAAACCTCTCCAACACATCGTCAGGACTTGGGAGGCCTACTACTTCTGAGTTCAGACCTGCACTCTGCAGTGGAGAAGGAACTGGGGGCAGTTTGGCTGCACAGCACTATATAGCTCCCAAGGGGTGTTGTGAGTCAGGGAGAACATGTGGCCCAAATGGGCACTGCTACTAAAAATCTCCGATCTCAGTCACGGGGACACAGACTCACTTAGTGGTGCACCAACAGGAACACACATCTAGAAGAACCTCAATTACTGCACAAGGTGAGTAACCCTCTCATGTTGTAAGAACCTGTGACAGAGGGGTGGAGGGTAGGGTCTGGACTACTGACACTTCTGCGTCACCAATGGAAGCTTAGGCTGTGCTGCTGCTGAAAGGCTCTGCAGGAAGCACTACCAAGCATGGCCTGAGTGAAGGCCCCTCACAGCCTATTGATTGGCTGATGCTAATATTTAAATCGGGAAGCCATCATGAGGAGCTGTCTGAGCAGTAACGCAGACTGCCTGCCAACTTCGTTCTGCTCCAGACCTTGGTTGCTGTAGACCCTAGACTGTGGCTTCTGACTCTGGTTTCTCCTTGACCTTCCTATTTGCTTGCTGTCTATAACCTGGAACCTGATCCTGACTTCCTGATATCCTGACCTGTCTGCACCATGACTCTGCAATCTGTGTCCCCCTGCAATTTGTTGCTTGACCCTGTCTTACTGGCATTCTCATAGACTGTAAGGTCGGAAGGGACCATTATGATCATCTAGTCTGACCTCCTGCACAACGCAGGCCACAGAGTTTTACCCACCCATTCCTGCAATATACCTCTCACCTATATCTGAGCTATTGAACTCCTCAAATCTTGGTTTAAGGACTTCAAGGTACAGAGAATCCTCCAGCAAGTGACCCATGCCCCCTGCTGCAGAGGAAGGCAAAAAACCTCCAGGGCCTCTGCCAATCTGCCCTGGAGGAATATTCCTTTCTGACCCCAAATGTGGCGATCAGCTGAACCCTGAGCATGTGGGCAAGACTCACCAGCCAGACACCCAGGAAAGAATTTTCTGTACTAACTTAGATCCCATCCCCTTCACCTTTCCATCATATACCACCAGGCCCATCTATTACAATAGTCAAAGATCAGTTACCAAAATTATGTTATCTCATCACACCATCTCCTCCATAAACTTATCAAGCTTTGTCTTGAAGCCAGATAAGTCTTTTGCCCCTACTGCTTTCCTTGGAAGGCTGTTCCAGAATTTCACTCCTCTGATGGTTAGAAACCTTTGCCTAATTTCGAGTCTAAACTTCCTGTTGGCCAGTTTATATGCATTTGTTCTTGTGGCCTCTCCCTCCATGGTATTTATCCCTCTGATATATTTATAGAGAGTAATCATATCTCCCCTCAGCCTTCTTTTGGCTAGACTATAGAAGCCAAGCTCCCTGAGTCTCCCCTCATAAGACAGGTTTTCCATTCCTCGGATCATCCTAGTAGCCCTTCTCTGCACATGTTCTAGTTTGAATTCATCCTTCTTAAACATGGGAGACCAGAACGGCACACAGTATTCCAGATGAGGGCTCACCAGTGCCTTATACAATGGTACTAACACCTCCTTATTTCTTCTAGAAATACCTCACCTAATGCAACCCAAGACCACGTTAGCTTTTTTCACGGCCATATCGCGCTGGCGGTTCATAGTCATCTTGTGATCAACTAATACTCCAAGGTCCTTCTCCTCCTCTGTTACTTCCAGTTGATGTGTCCCCAGTTTATAACTAAAATTATTGTTATTAATCCCTAAGTGCATGACTTTACACTTCTCACTGTTAAATTTCATCCTATTCCTGTTACTCCAGTTTACAAGGTCATCCATGTCTTCCTGTATGATATCCCGGTCCTTCTCTGAATTGGCAATACCTCCCAGCTTTGTGTCATCTGCAAACTTTATTAACACATTCCCATTTTTTGTGACTAGGTCAGTAATAAAAAGATTAAATAATATTGGTCCCAAAACTGATCCCTGAGGAACTCCACTGGTAACCTCCCTCCAGCCTGACAGTTTGCCCTTCAGTATGACCCTCTGTTGCCTCCCCTTTAACCAGTTCCTTATCCACCTTTCAATTTTCATATCGATCCCCATCTTTTCCAATTTAACTAATAATTCCCCATGTGGCACTATATTAAATACCTTACTGAAGTCAAGGTAAATTAGATCAACTGCATTTCCTTTATCTAAAAAATCTGTTACTTTTTCAGAGAAAGAGATCAGGTTGGTTTGGCACAATCTACCTTTGTAAAACCATGTTGAATTTTGTCCCATTTGCCATTGATCTCAAAGCTCTTAACTACTTTCTCCATCAAAATTTTTTCCAAGACCTTGCATACTACAGATGTCAAACTAACAGGCTTGTAGTTACCCGGATCACTTTTTTTCCCTTTCTTAAAAATAGGAACTATATTAACAATTCTCCAGTCATATGGTACCACCCCCAAGTCTACAGACTCATACAAAATTCTTGCTAATGGGCTTGCAATTTCATGTGCCAGTTCCTTTAATATTCTTGGATGAAGATTATCTGGCCCCCCTGATTTAGTCTCATTAAGCTGTTCAAGTTTGGTTTCTACCTTGGATATGGTAATATCTACCTCCATATTCTCATTCCTGTTTGCCATGCTACCGTTATCCCTAAGATCCTCATTAACCTCATTAAAGACGGAGGGAAAGTATTTGTTTAGATATTGGGTCATGCCTAAATTATCCTTAACTTCCACTCCATCCTCAGTTTTCTAACCTGGCTCCCTCCTGGCCCCATGACTCATCTTGTGACTACAATTTAGCAGCTGAGTGGTGTACACAGGCCACCCGTTGCTCAGCCCTGATAGGTGTAAAGTATTGCTCCACCCCTTAATAATCTGAGTAACCCAATTAATCCCTTAATGACCACGTTACTCCAAAAAGTGCTTAAAGTGAAATACTTACAGGTCCATCATTGTCGCTGCTGAGGCAAGCAATCTTTCTGACTTCCATCAATCTGGAGGATACAGACCTCCGTACATCTATCACCTTACTTATTCAATATGATTCACCATAGGACCTAAGCATTTTCAATATCAGGGTAGCTTTCTCCTGTCTTTAGAAGATTTCCATGATTAGTCACTAACTTTCCCATTTTAGCACAGCTGGGCAATTGGCTCAGAAAATCTCCAAACACTAATTGGTCTTGGGCATATCAAGCACTAATAATCCTCTCTCTTGCCTGTGCTTTATTAACCACAGCAAGAACAAGAACATCCCAGGTCAATGAATGGTTTACTGGAGCGCTTTATTCAACCATGAGACCGGGGTAAACCTCCCAGGGCAGGACAGAGCCAAAAAGGCCACTTATCAAGTCATGACCCTCAGAGGAATTAAAACTGCATCACCAAACAATGTAGCTCTTTCTGGCTAAATTCTTCAACTCTGAGGTGGGTTGGCTGAGTGATCATGGGAAGTGGTCTTTCTTCCAATACTAGGAACACCCAAAGTGGAACTGTGCTCCTCCACAAGTTGCCAAACTTTTGCAGTGGTATAGATGAGTCCCGGAAAACTGAACTGAAGATTTAAATAGTTAAAACCATCTTTTCCTTGTAAACATGTAAAATAAACAAAACCCATGATACAGAGAGAGTGATATGAACTAAGAGGATCTCCTGGATTAAACTAGATAACTCCTTTCACTTATACTTTTCCTGAATAAAGGTGTGATGGGACAGCTGCCCCATCCTCAAGCAAGATTGGGCTAGAAGAGGCCAGAGCGACTGCGCGGGTGGGCAGCCAATCAGAAAGGACCTGTGGGGGATCCAATCAGAGCCGAGCAGGAGGCAGCCAATCAGAGCTAGGCTAGCTCTATATAAAGGCTTCCCAGGAGAGGAGCAGGCAATCCCTCCCTGATCTTCAAGGGAGAAGGACTGTCTCCTGAGCTAAGGATACCCACAGCTTGGACAGCACAGCATAGCACAGTGCTGGGCAGGCTCGGGGGAACAGAGGAGAGCTCCAGCCTGTTACCTGCCAGGCTGCAGGCCCTGACCAGATGGGCTGAGAAGGTGCAGGGGATCAGAGGGGAAGTGGCCCAAGGAGGACGGATGGACGAGGGGAGAGAAGGAGGGCAAGAAGGCTGCCACTAGAGTATCCCTGGGTTGGGATCCAGAGTAGTGGGCGGGCCTGGGTTTCCCCCTCTCCCTTTTGTTTCACCTGGCCATGGGGAAGTGACCGTATCAGACTGCAACTTACCCCTGATGAGAGGGGTTAGACTTTGGGTTGTGGTTGGCCACTGCGGCAGGAGAGAGCTGGAAGACTGCTGTTAACCCCCCACCCCCGCAAGGGGGTGAGTGTGGACTAGGGTGCACTGCCGGAGGGCAGTGTCCTGAAGCGGACGTTGCCGAGCAGGGAGCAATACGGGTCCAGAGACCAACACAACAGATGACGGACGGGACACCATTGGCAGAGGGCACTCCGGAGCTGACAGAGCTTATTCCCGGACTAGCCAGCAAGAGGCACCGCGGTGTCGAGTCCCAACCCCATTACAAAAGGACTGATACATTCTTGCAACTGGCTCATGTTAGCTCTCCTGTCCTCAGCACAGAAAATCTGGGAGGGGTAAGGCTCTAAGTGCCTTGAACAGGAAGCTGGTTCAAAAGAAAGGACAGATCGTGCAGTGGCCCAATCTGCTGCTGGCAGGTGGCAACAGAAAAAATGGGCTGCTATGCTATGCCTAGCCATAAGGGGACACTGTGACCTGTGCCTGGGTTGGAGTGCTCCAGCTTCCAGTCATCAGGTACCTGAAAGGGCTTCTCAATTTTAAACCTTCATTTATAAAATAAAGGGAATAAAGAAAAGCCATCACTGCACCTGCACTCTCCCTTGGGCTCTCATTGCTATCAAGCAGTGTGCTAAGTCTCTGGGAAGATGGGAGTTCTCCTGCCCTGTCCCTACATTTCCACTAATCCCCTGCCATGGTAAGGGATCTGTATGATGATGATAATCAACTGGTTTTGCATGTCTATCCCCTCTGCCCTTTAACTACATGTTGAGAGAAAGGAAATCTTGGATTAATTTAGGGGTGGGGAGGGATGAGTGGGAGACAAAGGCTTTAGCTGTTCTAGTGGTGGTGTTTTCAGATCTGTCCATTCTCGCTTGCTAAAAAGACCCTATAAATATCAATGGGGAGCAGAAGAGCCATCATAAATAGCTTTCTGAATGATGGGGCATACTTGTTTGAAAGATGCTCTACCAGAAACTTGAACTTTGGAAATCTGTATTTTTTTAAATAACAATTTGAGTGTCCCTTTAAAAAGCTTGACTTCGTATTAGTACAGTTAATACATAGGGGTTTTTTTTATCAAGACTCATTTAGTTCAGCATTCTGCTGACATACTCTTGTATTGTTCTCTTCAACATAATTTTTAGTAGTTAATAGTAACGCCCCCCTACTCCATTCCAGAAAGCAGCATACATGAGGACCCAAGAGCTGTGCATAAGAGTAGTGGTGTGATTTTAATGCATGAGACAGAAAGTAGAAGTGACTATCACCAGAACAGAGACACTGGCTGTACACAAAATACTGCCAATTGCACAAAATGAACAAATGAAAAATAAATATTTTTTCTGATAAATTATATCAGTTTTAATAGTCATGAGTCTTGTTTGTAACTATAATATGTAAACATTTTTCCAGCCAGAAGTAAGAATTTTCAGATCAATGTTATGGTTCTATTCTGAGCTGCAGTTCAGCTTCTGTGGCTGAAGAGGTAAACAGGAACACAAACGCGGGAGTGACACCAGCAATGTGGATTATGTGAAGGAAGATAGCTTCAAAGCGTTACATGTTGATGACTTTTTTAATATTTATATTTTTAGATGTACCGTCCATTTGGCCTTCATGTTGTTCTGACTGGATTAGAGCTTTGGACAGAAAGGGATCTCATTACAATTCCTCACAATTTGGCTCTGGTTCTTCGATTTTATGCACTATATGTTGGAAAGTTCCTTATGGGCCGTGTACATTTCGATCACACAGAATTAATTGTGTAAGGTTCTTTTATTTTAATCTTTTTAAAATATGGTAATACTATTGTTTATATTTATAACTGTCAATATTAAATTCAGACGTTAAAGATATTCTGCAAGATTTTATCTGGAAACTAGACAAAGTACTCCCCACAATGCTCCATTATTCTCCCACATAACCCATTGCAGCATTGAGTTTTCCTTTGGGTTCTGTAGCTTAAGAGGCATGAGCAGCTTGAACGTCTCCACCTGTCTAGGCGACAAAGAGTCTTGTAGCACCTTATAGACTAACAGATGTTTAGGAGCATAAGCTTCTGTGGGCAAAGACCCACTTCGTCAGATGACATTCATTTGACAAAATGGGTCTTCGTCCATGGAAGTTTATGCTCCTAAACATCTGTTAGTCTATAAGGACTAGAATCAGAGGGGTAGCCGTGTTAGTCTGGAATTCCAGAAGTGACAAAGAGTCCTGTGGCACCTTAAAGACTAACTGAAATTTTTTCAGAGCATGAGCTTTCGTGGGCTAATACCCACTTCGTCGGATGCATGCCACAGGACTCTTTGTCACTATAAGGACTAGGTGGGATGGATGGGAGGACAAGTGTACCATGAATTATTTGGTTAAATATTTGTACTTGGTACATAAGCAGTCATCATCACAGGCCTACTGTGTAACCTGCAATAGGAGACAAGTCTGTCAAAATGCAAGATGAGTACAGAAGTGCCTTCAGTGTTCAACTCTGTATCAAACCTATCAGGAAAAAAAAGTCTACTCTTTTTGCTAGAGAGCAGTAAGATCAGCTGCTTCAAAGACCATGAACAACATTTTCATTCATGTCAGCAACTCCAGAAGCAATGAAGAGCTCCAAGGGCCCATGTCAGAGCTGCTGTTTCAACAGCATCCCTGGTTTCAGCAAGGGAGTCATAATCTGCCTCCTCCTGAACAACAGCAAAAGAAGATCAAAGGTTCTCTCTCTAGTAGTACTTCTCAGGGCAGCCCATAAGAACTTTCCCTTTCAGCATCCATGGTTCCACCAACAGCCCTGGTGAAGTCTAATTCAGTGACCCAGCCATCACAAAGGTTAAGCTTTAGAGGTTATCACATATCTTATCATTAGACACCGTTTCAGCACTCAGCAATAGATGTTCAGTTCCTCAGACCCTCCCTTAGTTACTATATCTGACTGCTCCCAAGAAGCCCTTCTTGATGCTGGGACTTTGCTCCTGATGATGGTAAATCAGCCCTTTTCCCTTAAATTTCTGCCTTATCCCAGATATATATGAACTCTGATCTGGAAGAATATGAAGAAAAATCTCAGGAAAGACCCTTACTTTCTTGGTGATGAAATAATTTCATATTGTCCATTGCATCCGACGAAGTGGGTTTTAGCCCACAAAAGCTTATGCTCTAATACTTTAGTTAGTCTTTAAGGTGCCACAGGACTCTTTGTTACTTCTGCAATTCCAGACTAACACAGCTACCTCTCTGATTCATGACATATTGTCCATATTCAATATGTATATGGGGCCCTCTGCAGAGTCAAAGACAAAGAAAGAAAACAAAGGACACATGACTAGGTATATTTCCTTTGAACTTCAAAAAAGAGGGATATGTGTCGCACTCTCCTTCCTGGAAGAATGAAAGTGAAAACAGAAGTGCCATAATAAGCTTAAATGGCTCAGTAAGAAAGCTCAGAATTTGTATGCTGTGTTCAAATCTGACACTTCCCAAGGTGAATGCAGTCATTTGCTTTTGTGATAAAGGATTCAGTAATTTCACCTGAATGGGACTTCCTCTTTCCTCTTCCTTGTATGTATGACATCCATGCTCTATAGGTTTTCTGACAGCAGTTGTTATCTTAGATGTACTGTTGGTCCCTTGTGTTTTGTCTCCAAAGCACTGGCAACCAGTGCAGTAGCCAGAAGACAGCTCTTTGGTTTAAGTCTTGGAAGGCTGATGTTCAAGATAAACACCTTTATGGTCCCCACAAGCTAGTGGTTCTCAACCTATTTACCATTGTGGGCCGCCTTGAATACCACCTGTATGGCCCTGAGGATGTCACATGGACTGCGGCTCTATGCTAGTGGCCGATGGGTTGCGGGTCACACGTTGAGAACCATCGGGATCACTTAAAAACAAGCCGAAAATTAGCCCAATCTATTTCTTGAAATAAAGGGTCTGGACATGGCCAGCAGGGGATGTGCAGGCAGTCACTGTCTACTGCAGGCAACCCAGGGTGTGCTGCGGCCTGCAGCATGCCCATCTTCCCTGTCATGAACATAGAGCTAAGGGTAGCATAAAAGCCTTCCTTTACCTGTAAGGAGTTAATCAGTTCAATTAACCTAGTTGGCACTTAATCAGAAGGACCAATGGGGAAAGAAGATACTTTCAAATCTGGGGGCAGGGGAAGATTTTTGTTTTGTGCTGTTTGTGTGTTCTCTCTTGGACAAAGAGAAGGACCAAGGCAGGAAAATATATCTCCTAAAAAGATTCAGAAATGATGCTTACCATTTCTTTAATTTTATATGTAATAGCAAGGAAATGCGTTAGATTGTCTTTTGTTTTAGCTTGTGAATTTTCCCTATGCTAAGAGGGAATTTTATTCCTGTTTTCTAACTGGGAAGCAGAGTCAGTGGGGAATCCTCTGAGTTTTAAATCTTTCTATTTACTCTGTAAAGTTATCTTCCATCCTGATTTCGCAGGTGTGATTCTTTTACTTTTTTTAGTAAAATTCTTCTTTTAAGAACCTGCTTGATTTTTGGTGTCCTAAAAATCAGGGATTTGGTCTGTGCTAACTTTATTAGTCTATTGGTTGTTATATTATTCTCAAGCCTCCCCAGGAAAGTGAGTGAAGGGGTTTGCGGGGGATAGGGCTCCAAGTGGCCCATCCCTGAAGGTTGGTTTAAATCACTTGGTGGTGGCAGCAATACCGCCCAAGGACAAGGAAAGGAATTTGTGCCTTGGGGAAGTTTTAACCTAGTCTCGTGAAATATAACCTTAGGAGGTCTTTCATGTGTGTCCTCACCTAATATGGACCCCAGAGTTCTGAGTGGGGAGGGAACCCTGTCAGCCCCCCGCCCCCCTCAAAGCAACACGAAGCTGTGGCTAGTGGTGGGGCACATGTCCCACCATTTCTCCAGACGCCTTTGATGCAAACGCCCAGAAGCAAGGAGGCAGCATCCCCCATGGCAGCAGCACTCTCAGCCATTCCTTTCTTTTCTCCATCCCATCCCCTCCCCCTACTACTCCCCACCCCATCTCCTTTCTTCTCCACCCTGTCCCCTGCCCCATTCCCCTCCTCTCTGCCCCATTCATCTATCCCCTTCTCTTCCCCATGGCCTATACCATCCCTCTTCCTTCCACACTGCCTCTTCTCCTTCCCTTGCCCGGCCCCTCAACAGCCACTTACCTGTTGTACAGAAATAGGATCCAGCGCACATAGAAGATGACTACAGTGGGCACTAGGACCCAGGAGACAGTGTCCTGGAGCTCACTGCCAGCCTCAGGTGGGAAGAGGGAATTGAACGAGCCTCCTCCCTTCGGGACAGGCAGAGCAGAGCAAGCCCTGCGTGGTGCCCAGAGAAATCAGGGGTGGGGCAGCTGTGGGGGTCAGTTCCCTCCCCAAAAACACCCATGACTGATGCAGATTGATGATCCAGTGCCTCCCCCTGCCAGTGGTAGCTAGATTTTTAGTGTCTAGTCAGCACTGCTGACCAGATACCAGGCAGTGTGTTCCTACAGTCTGGGGTGAAGGGAGGAAGCAGCAGGCTGCTGGCTGACTGCTGGCTGAGCTCCTCCTCCTGCCACAGGGGGCTGCTTCACCTTCCTTGCTGGCAGGAGCACTTCAGCAGGGCTGCATGGCATCATCTCCACCTCAGCTGGCCCCAGCCCCGCCCCCTGTCACGACTGAAGTCACAGACTTTGAATTTTTTTACCCCTCATCTCGGCTGCAGCTGTATGCTAATTGGGCCACCTGCGAGTCACTGGTTGAGAACCACTGGTATATGGAGACATTTATGATACTGGAGGATATCTTACCCACAGTCTCCCATTCTCTCAGGCCCAGGCCACCTCAGGAACATTACTACACTGGAGGATGATAGTACTTCAGTATCCCAGGAGACATCTCCTCTCCAAACATCAGGCAGGAGTACCCTGGTACGAATGGCTCCACCATTAGAAGGGGAGCAGTTTTCGGATTCAAACTCATTAGATCTTCTGGCCACTCCTCCATCTTATTGACGAGAGATGAGTCCTGACGGGCAGTTGAGCAGATCAGATTGCTACCCCTACAGATAAGACTTCCCCAGGGATGGCTGGTATCCAATGCCTTTGGGTATCCCACAATTGGTGGCATCCTCTTTCTGGCCTTACTGGATCCAGTGGGATCTCCATAGCAGTTGCTAGGACCCATGAAGGAATCTTACCACACTTCTCCTTCTCAGTTCCCACTTGATCCATTGAAGTATGAGGAGGAGCATATTGCTCCATATCCACAGGTACTGTACAAATGGGAATCTCATTCTTGTCTCCAGTTGAAGCAGTCAATCCTTCCTCTTCATCTCTTCTGGACAATGATAGGCAATACCAGGCGCTACTGTAGAGCATTGCCAATGACCTGCAGGCACTGCTAGAGGAGGTCCAGGACCCACAAAACTGATTCCTTGATATTTTGCAATCTGCAGGCCGACATAAGGTGATGCTTCCAGGTAATGAAGCCATCATGGAGCTGGTTAGATTGGTCTAACACATGTGACCCCACATCTAAAAGAGTCAAGAGGTGCTCTTTCATCCCCACCGAGGGAGCTGAATTTCTTTTCTCTCACCCAACCCCCAAGTCTATGGTGGTAGAAGCATGTATGGAGAGGGCTATGTTCCAACATCAAAGGACCATCACCAAGACTAACAAGGGCTCAAAGAGGTTGGATCACATGGGGGAAAAGGTATTTTCCTCTATGGGCCTGGAATTCTGTATTGCTAACAATCAAGCCTTGTTACCAAAATATTTTTTAACAGCTGTTCCAGGCTGGTGGACTTTTAAGGACAACTCTGAGGACAGAGTCCACTCTTGGTCCCTTATAGAGGAAGGCAAGAAGATCCCTTCATGCTACAGTGGATGCAGAATACCATACAGGATCCCCCCTGTGATGAGTTGAATCTCTTCAGAGAGAAAATGGATGAGTTCCTATACTTGTTAAAGAACTCAAGATCATCCTTTTGTTCCCTGGGGATTTACACCCTGGCCTCAAGGAGAAAACACCAGAGACAAGCCTATGACCCAAGGCAACGCCCTCCTCAAGCATTCTGCCATCAGCATCCAGCCGAGCATCTGCGGAAGCATTAGAGGGGTTCAGAGGCCTTGCTTCACAGTCCCCTCTACCACCATAACCTCTACTCATTCCTAGCCACCTGCAAAGGGCTACTTTTGACATCTTGACTGAGACCCTCCTACCATCACTCACCTCTTCCCCTATTATTTTGGGGGGCTATGTTGCACTATTTACCCACAATTGGGAATTTATCAAAATAGACAGTTGAGTCTTGGAAATTATCCAACAAGGTTACTCTATTGAGTTCCTCTCCCTTTCCCCTCAGTAACCCCCTTTCTGGTCCCCCTTCAGGGACCATATTTACAGGATGATTCTTCATCAAGTTGCAGACTCTCTTCTGCAGTCTGTTTCATGTGAGTCTCAAGGTAGATGGTTCTGTTGACAATATTTCCTAATTCTCAAAAACCACAGAGGGTGGAAACCATTCTGGACCTTTGGCAACTCAACATCTTTTTCTGAAAGTTGAAATTCAGGATGGTTAAGTTAGCATCAGTGATCCCCTTCCTTCAGGAGAGGATGTGGTTCACGGCTCTCAACATGAATGACACAGGCTTTCATTTAGAAATTCATCCCTCCCACAGAAAATTCCTTTGGTTTATGGTGAGCTAAGAACATTTCCATTTCATAGTTTTTCCCTTTGAGCTAGTAGCATCATGCAGAGGACTTACATAAGATTTTCTCTGTAATGGCAGCCCAAATGAAATGCCAGAGTCATCTAGTTTTGCCATAGCTAGATTACTGGCTCTTGGTAGGTTGTTCCTGCCAAGAGGGCAGTTCAGTGATGCAGTTTCTGCTCCATGTTCTAGCAGCCCTTGGCATCTGCATAAACAGAGAAAAGTTCTTTTGTCATGTTTTATAAATGTTATTAGACTCTGTTTCCATGAGAGTGTTCCTTCCCACAGAAAGATTTTAGTTAATGAGCAGCCTGATAGCTTGGATTACTTGCAAATCAAGATCTACGGAACTATGGTGAGAATGTGCCTCTTGTTATTAGACTATATGGCATTGTGCAATTATTATTATACTTCCCTGGTCCTCTTCAGAGGACTTATGGGCTACGACTCCCAGGGCAACACTTTGTTTCTCCATGACAACAGGAATCTCAGGTATGCCTTTCCTTCCATTCCCCTGTTAAAACAGGTTCTGAGAAAGATCCATCATGACAGAGCTAGAGTCATTCTCCTAGAACCGAGCTGATAGGCCGTTTTGATTCCTAGATTTCCTGAAAATATCAGCCTGCCCCCGCCCTCCCAAATTAGAAACCATCGCTTTCCAGACCTCCTATCTCAAGAGGAGGATAGAATCAGACACCCCAGTTCAGATTAAGTCTGTCTCATAGCCTGGTGTTTGGATAGGCATTGGAAATAGAATGCTCCTCTTCTACAGCCGGTCAGACTACATACCCAAAGTAAGAAAAATTCAACTAGGACCAGCTACCTAACTAAATGGAGATATTTCTCTGCTTGAGTGTGGCATAATCATCCTTCTCCAGGTACTGCAGGTATTCTGCTCATTTTGGATTGTCTCTGGTCTCTTAAAAAACTTAGGCCTTTCTATTAGCTCACTGCAGGTCCATCTCACAGCAATTAGTGGCTTCTTTCCTCGAGTACACAGACATTCTGTTTTCACTCACCCAAGTACCTTTCCTGCAGTGGTCAAACCTACATCTAATTGGGACCTCAATCTCGTCCTGTGAACCCTCATCAGATCACCATTTGAACTCTTGGCGAAGCCTTCCAGGTCCTACCTGTCCTGAAATGTTGCATTTTTAGTTGTTATCTCTCTGGCCAAGAGAGTAAGTGAGTTGGGAGACCTCAGGGCAGACCCCCCACTTATTTGGGTTTTTACAGGGGAAAGGTATCCTATTGTCTCCATTCAAAGTTCTTCCCTAAGGTTATTTCTGAATTCCATATCAACCGTGTCCCTTTACCTATCTTCTTTTTTTTCTGAAACCCCATGCTGGTTAGTATGGAGTCAGGGCACCCTCCACAAGAGCACAAGCTGCCTCTATACAATATCCCTGCACAACGTTCCAAAACTAGACATACACAGGATGACCACCTGGAACTCCATCCATACACTTACTAGACCTAAAGAGCTGGGTGAGGCCTCATAAAATCATAGAAGATTAAGATTGGAAAAATCCCCAGGAAGTCATCTAGTCCAACTCCCTGCTCAAAGCATGATCAACTCCAACTAAATCTCTGCTGTAGATGGGGCAGTGTGAACTGAAGTACTGAAAGCATCTTTGCTGTTGGCTTCCTCGCACACCAGTCAGCATTGCTTATCAACCACTTGTGTGTGGAATACACTTAGGGACCAACACTTGAAGAAGAAATGGAAGTTACTCATCTGTAATTTGAGGTTCTTTGAGATCTGTGGTCCATGTCTGTATTCCACTTCCTGCCCTCCATACCCTCTGCTCTAAATTCTGTTGTGTTTGCAGTAAGAACAGGAACTGGAGAGGCATCAGGCCACACTAGTTCTTATGCCCTTGATCAGGAGCCCAAGGAGGTGTTTGGCTTATGTATGGGCCGAAGGATACTGCTTGGGAGAATTTCCAGACTCGGGTACATAATGTGCATGCAATATGCCATGTGTGGAATACTGATAAAGACTGTACTTCTTAAAGAACTTCCAGTTACAAGTTAGAAAATGGAGGTTACATATTTTTAAAAATTTTCTACTTGGTTTTGTTGTCTAGTTATTAACCAGACATCTTAAACGAATTTTACAGGTGCTATTAGTTATAGATTCATAATTGGAGCTGCAGCATGGGTGAGGACCTAGAAGAGAGTACCAAAAGTTTTCATGTTTTTGATTTGTCAAGGTGCTGTTTGTTAACATCAGGATCCAGGAATTATGAGTCTATGTTTGAAGATACAGAAGAATTAAGCTTTGTATGGGGGTTGGATTTCATTTCATCAATTGTTTTTGTGTATTGTTTCACAACCCCCTTCATTCTAGCTATCCAAGACCAACCTTTAAGCATGTGGCTAAATCCCACTGAAGTCATTGGGACTATACATGGGCTTCAGTACTGTGCTAAATTGGAACCTGAAAGTGCAGGCAGTCATAGTAGGCTTACTGAGAGCCTGCCAACAGCCCTATCATGTCAAGCTCAGGTATCAGAATTCTTGAAGGCAATTTCTAAAATTAAATCACCTGTCAGATATCCTATATCAAAGTGAAATCAGCAGCTGGAATCAGGTACATATTTTGTTTCTGTGTATAAAAGGTCACAAGCTGGGTGTATCTGTATACTTTTACCAAACACTGCAAAGTAGACTTCACCTAATGGGTGATGACGGGCCTGTCTAAACTGCCGTGTTTATGTAAATATTTTCATTACCCCTTTTGCTCTATTACTGTAAAACAGTTAACTAGTAGGGAAGATAATTTTGGCCACATAATCAGATGATATAGATTAGTACAGTTCCATTAAATAGTGATCAATGGTTCCATGTCTAGCTGGCAGCCAGTATCAAGCGGAGTGCCCCAAGAGTCAGTCCTGGGGCCGGTTTTGTTCAATATCTTCATTAATGATCTAGAGGATGGCGTGGACTGCATCCTCAGCAAGATTGCAGATGACACTAAACTGGGAGGAGTGGTAGATACACTAGAAGATAGGGATAGGATACAGAGGGACCTAGACAAATTAGAGGATTGGGCCAAAAGAAATCTGATAAGGGTCAACAACGACAAGTGCAGAGTTCTGCACTTAGGACGGAAGAATCCCATGCACTGCTACAGACCAGGACCCAATGGCTAGGCAGCAGTTCTGCAGAAAAGGACCTAGAGGTTATGCTGGATGAGAAGTTTGATATGAGTCAACAGTGTGCCCTTGTTTCCAAGGAGGCTAACCGCATTTTGGGTTGTATAAGTAGGGGCATTGCCAGCAGACCGAGGGATGTGATTGTTCCCCTCTATTCAACATTGGTAAGGTCGCATCTGGAGTACTGTGTCCAGTTTTGGAGCCCACACTACAAGAAGGATGTGGAAAAATTGGAAAGAGTCCAGAGAAAGGCAACAAAAATTATTAGGGGCCTGGAGCACATGACTTATGAGGAGAGGCTGAGAGAACTGGGATTGTTTAGTCTACAGAAGAGAAGACTGAGGGGAGATTTGATTGCTGCTTTCAACTACCTGAAAGGGGGTTACAAAGGGGATGGATCTAGACTATTCTCAGTGCTACCAGATGACAGAACAAGGAGTAATGGTCTCAAGTTGCAGTAGTGTAGGTTTAGGTTGGAATTAGGAAAATCTTTTTCACTAGGAGGGTGGTGAAGCACTGGAATGGATTACCTAGGGAGGTGGTGGACTCTCCTTCCTTAGAGGTTTTTAAGGTCAAGCTTGACAAAGCCCTGGCTGGGATGATTTAGTTGGGAATTGGTCCTGTTTTTTGCAGGGGGTTGGACTAGATGACCTCCTGAGGTCCCTTCCAACCCTGATATTCTATGATTCTATGAAAGCCAGCTAAGGATCTGGCCCTATTTATGTGAGAATGGGACAACTGAATTCTTATATGTGTATTTGTCTTCACATAACATAAGTAACTTATCTTTTTTATATGGTCACCGCTCTCAGCGGAAGACACTTCAGCAAAGATGTTTCCAGTTGGTTCTGATGGGGCAGACTTTCCTTAGTAAGTAATTTTGGATTGGTTTATATTTATGTTACGAGAAAACATATTTACAAGTAAGAATGAATTTTCTTATAGAACTAAATACATATCTGATATATCACTCTTTTTCACTTAGACTGATTGTATTTACAGGTATAGAGAACAGTTTAATATCAATTGAACATTTTGTATCGTTTACTGTGTTTTGTATAATAGGGGTGGAAAATATCCAGCGGTTGATGGATTTTCATATGGAGACCGTCTGTGCACTGAAAATCCCTCAGTAGCTGTTATCAAAGTATGTGAAATATAGTCCACAGTATGTACACATCAAAATTTGATATTTTAATTAAGATAAATATTTTCTCCAGTAACATTGTGCTAGTAATTGATTGTTTCATAGCATTTAAGCTTAGAACTATTAACAAGGCATTACATTTCAGTATTATCACTTGATAAATCCCAGTGACTTTAGTCAGATCAAAATCTTTCAGTCCTTACAGGACTAAACTGTTATGTGCCACAGGCAGAGAACAGGAAAGACTAAGGTGCCACCAGGACCATAGCAGGGAATTGACTAGGTGAGCTAAGCCTAGAGTATCCCAGCATGTGGTCCATGTCCCATGCTGCAGAAGAAGGGGAAAAAACCCAGGGTCCCTGCCAAGCATATATGGGGGAAAATTCCTTCCCTAAAACCTGGAGCTCTGTTGGACCCTGAGTATACAAACAAGGCATATCAGCCAATCATATTAAAATGAGGACTCCCTGCACCTTCTCAAAGTCCTGGTCAACCATCCACTGTCTCATCTCCAGCTGTAGGTAACTGAATACACTCTGATGCATCAGAGGAAAGTGGGGGTGGGAATAGAGTACATTTGATCAATTGTGCAATTTTGGGGCAGGGGAAATCTTTCCTGACCCCTGAAAACAACCAACTGAAACCCTGAAGCATTCAATTTGATGATATCTCTTGTCCTAATGCAAAGCTGCAAGTGTTATGAGCATGTTGAGGGCAATTTCTGTTCTCTCCATGGCTCAGGAAGAGAGGTAATGAACAGAGGATTCATATATTCACAGATTGCAGAGTCAGGAGAGACCACTATGCCCATCCAGCCAACAACCCCCATACAAAGGCTATAGAATTTCTCCCAGAATCTTGATTAAAGCATCTCTTTCTGAAAGATATTTAGCCTGATTTTAAAGACTCCAAGTGATAGTAAGCTATTCTGCTGTTGGCTTACCCTTTCTGCAAGGAAATTGCATCTTATTTCAAGGTTGAATTTGTCTAACTTCTACTTCCAGCCATTGGATCTTGTTATGGCTTTGTCAAAGTGATTTTTCCTCTCTTGGTATTTACCCCTTCTTGTCAACTGTTAAGAATAGCCCACTTCCATCTTAATTGAATTGGCTCATTAGCACTGACCTTGGCAGGGCATTGAAGTTAGTCCTATGATGTGGAAATCCAATGACTTCATGAAAAAACTCATGCAAATACAGACAGACACCCTCATCTTCCTTTCCAAGTGCAAAGAGACTGACATCATACCGAAAGGATGCTTATATCTTCTTGTCAACAGTTTGAAATGGATCACTTTGATTACATTGGCCTCATTAGCACTACAAAAGTGATTTTTCCTCCCTTGATATTCACCCTTCTCAGCTGTTGAAAATAGCCACTTCCACCTTAATTAACTTGGCTTGTTAACACTGACCCCCCACTTGGTAAGGCAACTCCAATCTTTTCAAGTGCTGTGTATTTATACCTGCCTACTGTATTTTCCACTCCATACATCTAATGAAGTGGGTTTTAGCCCATGAAAGCTTATGCACAAATAAATGTGTTAGTCTCTAAGGTGCCACAAAGACCCCTCGTTGTTTTTGCTGATACAGACTAACACAGCTACCACTCTGAAACCTGGTCCATGTATGTGACAGGACTCTCAGAGTGCAACCTGGAACTGGAGAAATAACTATTCTGAGCAAGTGCCCAGTCAAGAAACACTTAACTGACAATGGACATTGGGAGATGCAAAATCCACCTCTGAGCTTTCCTGGGAAAGTTCAAACTATCATGTAAACAATGGCATTGGCCTGCAAAAAGCTGAATCATTGATGGACATGTCACTTGCCAAAGTGTCTACAGGTTCCAGCTTGTTTTTGTTATTTTGCACAGAAAAACAAAGAGGTTTCTGCCCATAAGTGAGAGAATATAAAGGCTCTGGAAGCCTCTCCATTTTGTCCTCAGCTGGCTGCTCCCCAAAGAGAGGCCTTAGAGAAACTGGAACAAAGGACTGTCATTACAGGGGTGTGAATGATTACTAGATGCAGGCCATAAACCACAACATTGGTCTGAAAAGGATTGGGTCCAGACTATGAAGGAGTCTAGTCTGTGAAAGAAGCTTATTGGAACGTCACTGAGGGTGGGAGAGACCTTTTATTTTGCTTGGTAACTTATTTTGTTCTCTCTGTTATTACTTGAAACCACTTAAATCCTACTTTTTATATTGAATAAATCACTTTTGCTTATTAATTAACCCAGAGTAAGTAATTAATACCTGGAGGAGCAAGCAATTGTGCATATCTCTCTCTCAGTGTTACAGAGGGTGGACAATTTATGAGTTTATCCTGTATAAATGTTATACAGAGTAAATCTCATTCATTTGGGGTTTGGATCCCATTGGGAGCTGGGTGTCTGGGTGCTAGAGACAGGAGCACTTGCTCAGCCATTTTTAGTTAAGTCTGCAGCTTTGGGGGACCTTGTTCATACCTGGGTGTGTGCTGCAGAAGGCTAGCATGTGTAGCGCAACAAGGCAGGTTTCTGAAGTATCAAGCTGGCAGGAAAAATGGGCTCAGAGATAGTTTCAGCACATCAGTTGACAGTCCCAAGAGGATCTCCGTGACCGAACCTGTCACAGTGCCCGAGTATGTTATGCTAGTTCCTCTACTGGATTCTGCCCCCATTTTGTTTTCAAACTCTTTTCTGCCTCGGCATGACATGGTCACTCATGACCTTGAGTCACTAGGTTCTTAGTACAGTGAAGGAAAGTTATACACTCCAGTTTATCTCCATCCCTCCCTTCCATCGCCCATCACATTCCTCTTCGGGGACCCTTCTCACAAGCAGCTTTCAGCCCAGGAGGTGTAAGCCCACCTCTAGGTAGGGGCCATGTAGGAAGCATCTCAGAGCTTGAGAGGAAAATGATTTTACTCCCAGTATTTCCTAATCCCGAAAGCCAAAGGGGGTCTCAGACCCATTCTAGCCCTGCATTTTCTTGGTAGTTATCTCAAGAAACAAAAATCCTGCATGACCTCTCTGGCCTCCATTATTCCCCCCCTCAATGCAGGGGATTGGTATGCTGCTCTCGATTTAAAGGATGCCTATTTTCACATCTCCATATTTTGGGGCTGTTATGGGTTGGAACCCCGGGGATGTGGCCTGGTGTGCTGGGACGCCACTGAAACAGACTATTCTGGTATCCTGGGCCCCCTTTTATCTGGACTTGCCGGGCTAGGCGTCCCAGCCTTTTACAGCGAAGCACACAGGCACGGCCACACCCAGCTGCACAGAGAGACAGAGCTCTGATCTGGGAAGGCTCATTTTAAATGGTGTGCCAGCACCCAGATGTCCGCCACCCCCTTGGAGTACAAACCCAAAATTATATGAAATTTGCCTTCTCCATCGATATGGAGGAAGATATGAACAGCTTCCCGCCCCACCCCCCTCAGTTATAAATTACATACACTGGGTTATATTATAAACAAGAGATAATTTTATTAACTACAGAAAGGCGTATTTTAAGCAGATAAAGAGGTGGCAAGCAGAGCAAATCAGATTACTAAGTAAATTAGACAAAGCACACAAACTAAGCTAATTCTTCACCCTAGATGTTAGTTCAGGTAGAGTTCTTCACAGGCCAGGGTATCTTTTCTAGCCTGGGTCCATCAGTTCTGCCCCCAGTTCAATCTTAGTTGTTTCCACCAGTCATCTTGGATGGGGAAGCAGGGGAGAACTGAGGACCTGGATTATCTCACTCCCCACCATTAAATAGGATTGGTATGGCTGGAGTCCTTTGTTTCCTAGTTTGACCTCTCCCCCGCCCCACAGCTCCTTGTGGAAAAGTACAGAATTCAAGATGCGTTCCAGTATCAGGTGACATGGTTACATACCTCTGTAGAGCGCTTGTACCCATTCTTCACAGGCTCGCCCACCCATTCGCATGAAGACTGAGCTCTTTTATAGTCCATTGTCCATTTCGATCAGCCATCCACCCTCTCTGGCTTTTCCATTGTTGTGCCTGAAGTGTTAGCAGTAGGCGTCATCAAAAGTAGCATAGTTGAAATACAGATATGTAGTCAATATTCCTAATTTCAGATACAGAAATGATACATGCATACAAATAGGATAATCACATTCAGTAAATCATAACCTTTCCAACGATCTCACAAGAGCCATCTTGCATAAAGTATATCTCAGTTATGTCATATTTATATCATAAGCATATTTTCATAAATAACTGGTCTACAATTTTTTAGAAGTCGTCTGCTTCAGAGATAAAATGTGATATTTATTATGTATTTTGATGTGCTGAATTCAAATATGACAATTAAAACAACTGATTGGCTACTGTTTCTAAGATATTTAAGTTTTTACATTTTATGTCTATGTATATTGTGTAGATAGTAGAGTTTTAATCATAAATTGTAAACCTAGGTCTTTTCATGTGTTTATGGTTGCTTTACATGATAATATTTCACCTGTCCTGTTTATGTAATACTTTAAAAATCAGCAAAAGGGTTATATAAATAAAATGTATTATGAAACAAAAGGCAAAAAACTATTATGTACATAGTTTAGTCCTATTCGGTGTCTACTCGGCGCTTCTTGGCTTGTCTCTTGTATTCATTAAATGGAGCATCTCTTGTCACTGTCCAGCAATAGTCTGCAAGCATTGATGGGCTCCATTTGCCTTGATAGCGTTTCTCCATTGTTGCAATATCCTGGTGAAATGGCTCGCCGTGCTCGTCGCTCACTGCTCTGCAATTTGCTGGAAAAAAATCTAGATGAGAGTGCAAAAAATGTATCTTTAGTGACATGTTGCAACCAAGGCTTTTGTATGCCTTGAGGAGGTTTTCCACCAACAACCTGTAGTTGTCTGCCTTGTTGTTTCCGAGAAAATGTATTGCCACTGACTGGAAGGCTTTCCATGCCGTCTTTTCTTTGCCACGCAGTGCATGGTCAAATGCATCATCTCGAAGAAGTTCACGAATCTGAGGACCAACAAAGACACCTTCCTTTATCTTAGCTTCACTTAACCTTGGAAATTTTCCACGGAGGTACTTGAAAGCTGCTTGTGTTTTGTCAATGGCCTTGACAAAGTTCTTCATCAGACCCAGCTTGATGTGTAAGGGTGGTAACAAAATCTTCCTTGATTCAACAAGTGGCGGACGCTGAGCACTTCTCCTCCCAGGCTCCAATGACTGTCGGAGTGGCCAATCTTTCTTGATGTAGTGGAATCTCTTGCACGACTATCCCATTCGCAGAGAAAACAGCAGTACTTTGTGTATCCAGTCTGCAGACCAAGCAAGAGAGCAACAACCTTCAAATTGCCACAGAGCTGCCACTGATGTTGGTCAGGGTTTATGCACCTCAAAAATTGTTTCATGTTGTCATAAGTTTCCTTCATATGGACTGTATGACCAACTGGAATTGATGGCAAAACATTGCCATTATGCAGCAAAACAGCTTTAAGACTCGTCTTCGATGAATCAATGAAGAGTCTCCACTCATCTGGATCGTGAACGATGTTGAGGGCTGCCATCACACCATTGATGTTGTTGCAGGCTACAAGATCACCTTCCATGAAGAAGAATGGGACAAGATCCTTTTGACGGTCACGGAACATGGAAACCCTAACATCACCTGCCAGGAGATTCCACTGCTGTAGTCTGGAGCCCAACCGCTCTGCCTTACTCTTGGGTAGTTCCAAATCCCTGACAAGGTCATTCAGTTCAGCTTGTGTTATGAGGTGTGGTTCAGAGGAGGAGGATGGGAGAAAATGTGGGTCCTATGACATTGATGGTTCAGGACCAGAAGTTTCATCCTCTTCCTCTTCCTCGTCTGACTCAAGTGAGAATGATTCTGGTGCATCAGGAACCGGCAGTCCTTCTCCGTGGGGTATTGGGCGTATAGCTGATGGAATGTTTGGATAATGCGCAGTCCACTTTTTCTTCTTTGACACACCTTTCCCAACTGGAGGCACCATGCAGAAGTAACAATTGCTGGTATGATCTGTTGGCTCTCTCCAAATCATTGGCACTGCAAAAGGCATAGATTTCCTTTTCCTGTTCAACCACTGGTGAAGATTTGTTGCACAAGTGTTGCAGCATATGAGTGGGGCCCACCTCTTGTCCTGATCTCCAATTTTGCAGCCAAAATAAAGGTGATAGGCTTTCTTAACCATAGTGGTTATACTGCGCTTTTGTGATGCAAAAGTCACTTCACCACAAACATAGCAGAAGTTATCTGCACTGTTCACACAAGTACGAGGCATCTCTGCTCACTTTGGCTAAACAGAAATGTGTCCCTTTGCAAAATCAAACGCTGACAAATAAGAGAGCACGACACTGTATGATTTCTAGATCTGATATAGGGCAATTTGTTCAGCAGAGTGATGTAAGCTTCATTATGATTGCATCATCCATGACTTCTAGGAATAACATGATGCAATTCATATCATGTATGACGCAATACCAGCTTCAGATTGCATCATTCATAGTTTTGCCTAAAAAGCAAGTACTGTCCAAACCCAGTGTGACGGAGTCAGACCAGAAGGATATAGGAGAGTGCTGGAAGGCAGGTATATTAGTCTCAGGATGTACAGGTCCCTGTTCCCTGGATAGCCAAACAAAGGCTACTCCAGGCCAATCAAGACACCTGGGGCCAATTAAGAACCTTCTAGAAAGGAGTAGAAACAGCTAGCCTGATTGGGACACCTGAAGCCAATCAGGGACTGGCTGAAACCAGATAAAAACCTCCCAGTTAGTCAGGTGGGTGTGGGTGTCAGGAGCTGTGGAAGGAGGTTGTGCTGTTGGTGAGACTGAGTGGTGGACAACATATCATCCAGAAGGAAGGAGGCCCTGAGGTAAGGGTGAAGTGGAGTTTGAAGAAGCAGGGACTGCTGTGGGGAACTAGCCCAGGGAATTGTATTGTGTTTTGTGGATAAAAGGTCAGCCATCTTAGCTGATACTATTAGGGTCCCTGGGCTGGAGCCCGGAGTAGAGGGCGGGCCCGGGCTCCCCCCTTTTCCATCTTCCATACTGGCCTGTGATGAATGTAACTCACTAGGTGGTGACTCTTGCCAATTATACTGAGAAAGGGAGGTCACTCTGGGGCCTAGATGAGTTTCTGAGGCCCCTAAATCTGCCAGGAAGCGCAGGACCCACGAGTACAAACTTGGAGCTTTGTCACACCAGTCATACATTTATTCATAGATCCAGTCAAAGATGTATTTTAGTCATTTCTGGTTTAAATTGAGATCCCTTCCCTTTATAACTCACTTATCCTCCGCCATTCCCATGTCAAGAGTCGTATATACTGACCCAATAGCATATCTTGAAAACTAGAGCCAATCAACAATTTTAAGCATCATTTTCATTCTCAGTGATCCAGAATTAGTAAAGTTTGACTACATTTATTTCAGAAGCATTTTGGCTGTAGAGCAGTGTTATTATCTTTGAAAATTCATGGCACTCAGGCAAGGTCACAGATGATTGGAAAAAGGCTAATCTAGTCCCTATCTTTTAAAAAGGGAAGGAGGAGGATCTGGGGAACTAGAGGCCAGTCAGCCTCACCTCAGTCCCTGGAAAAACCATGCAGCAGGTCCTCAAGGAATCAATATTGAAGTCCTTAAAGGAGAGGAAAGTGACCAGGAACAGTCAGCATTGCTTCGCCAAGGGCAAGTCATGCCTGACTAACCTAACTGCCTTCTAAAATGAGAGAACTGGCTCTGTGGACATGTTATTCCTTGACTTTAGCAAAGTTTTGATATGGATTCCCACAGTATTTTTGCCAGCAAGTTAAAGTAGTATGGGCTGAATGAATGAACTATAAGGTGGATAGAAAGCTGTCTAGATCATCAAGCTCAATGGGTAGGGATTAACGGCTCCATGTCTAGTTGCCAGCCGGTCTCAAGCAGAGTTTCCCAAGGGTCAGTCCTGGGGCCAGTTTTGTTCAGTGTATTCATAAATGATCTGGAGGATGGCGTGGATTGCACCCTCAGCAAGTTTTCAGATGACAGTAAACTGGGAGGAGTGGTAGATCTGCTGGAGGGTAGGGTTAGGAAACAGAGGGACCTAGACAAATTAGAGGATTGGGCCAAAAGAAATCTGATGAGGTTCAATAAAGGCAAGTGAGAAATCCTGCACTTAGGGTGGAAGTTCTGCAGAAAAGGACCTAGGGGTTACAGTGGATGAGAAGCTGGATATGAGTCAACAGTATGCCCTTGTTGCCAAGAAGGCTAACAACATTTGGGGCTGTATAATTAGGAGCATTGCCAGCATATCGAGGGACATGATCATTCCCCTCTATTCATCATTGGTTAGGCCTCATCTGGAGTAATGTATCCAGTTTTGGGCCCCACACTACAACAAGGATGTGGAAAAATTAGAAAGAGTCCAGTGGAGGGCAACAAAAATGGTTGGGGGCTGGAGCACATGACTTATGAGGAGAGGCTGAGGGAACTGGGATTGTTTAGTCTTCAGAAAAGAAGAAGGGGAGAGGGGTTTGATAGCTGCTTTGAAGTACCTGAAGGGAGGTTCCGGAAAGGATGGATCTAGACTGTTCTCAGTGGTACCGGATGACAGAACAAGGAGTAGTGGTCTCAAGTTGCTGTGTAGGAGATTTATGTTGGATATTAGGAAAATCTTTTTCACAAGGAGTGGTGAAGCACTGGAATGGATTACCTAGGGAGATAGTGGAATGTCCTTCCTTAGAGGTTTTTAAGGTCAGGCTTGACAAAGCCCTATCTGGGATAATTTAGTTGGGGATTGGTCCTGCTTTGAGCAGGAGGTTGGACTAAATGACTTCCTGATGTCCCTTCCAACCTCATATTCAATGATTCTATGATTCATGGATAGATCAACTGCTGGCAGAGACTCAGGGAACAAGAAGGAGCTCCTGGCTGGCTGCTGGAACTTTTATCTAGGACTGAAGTCTTGGTTAAGTGAATAAAAGGTATTGGAGGACAATGGGGAGGTGCCCCAGGAAAATGCAGCAATTTGGAATGCAGTAGGCAGCTGCTATTTATAGGGTCCCTGGGTCAGGACTCAGAGTAGTGGGAGAGCCTGGGGTCCCCCACTGGTTACAGGGGAAGTGGTGTACTCCCCAAGGAGGGAGTCGAACCAGGCCCTAAGAGAAGACTGAAGACCCTGAAGAGGGTCAATAATTTTGGAGCTCTGATGCACCCTAAACTGAAAGTGACTTAGCTGGGGACTTGTTTCCCCAGCTGAATCACCCAGAGCTTAGTGTTTTTTGTCATAATAGCTTCCTATGGAACACTGTGCCGCTTGTTAATTTTTACAAGTAAATATCCAGGCAGTGTCCAAAGTGAGGAGAAATTCAACTGTATTTTTCTGTCTTAGTCCTTACTCTCACCACTATGAAGTCAAGAATCTCACAGGTCTTTGTCCTGTGCAATTATTTGAAAGTAGAAAAAAATGATTGTGGACTTCCTACAACCAACATATGGAAGCAATGGGTATAAATTATTTACCTACTCTTATCTTATCTGAAGTTGATATCAATGATTTATTATGACTAATTATGACTGCTTGCATCCGACAAAGTGGGTATTAGCCCACGAAAGCTCATGCTCTAATACTTTAGTTAGTCTTTAAGGTGCCACAGGACTCTGTCACTTCTGCAATTCCAGACTAACACGGCTACCTCTCTCATTATGACTAAGTTCTTCCTCCTAATCTTCCAAGCAAGGGGTCTCCACTTTCCCTCTTCCCCATTACCTACTCTTTACATTCACGTGGATGGTGAAAAAATTGGAAGTGGTTCAGATGAGGTATAAGAATGATTCAGTCTGAAAAACCTGATTTAAGGGGAGAAACTTAAATAGTCCAATCTATTTAACTTATCAAAGAGAGGTTTCTGAAGTTTGATGTATTTGGATGGGGAAAAAAGGCACAGTGAAGTTAATTAACCATTAGAACAGCTTGCTAAGTGTTATAGTGGATTCTTCACCACGTGGAGTCTTTAAATTAGAAATTGATGTCCTTATAAAAGAAATGCTTTAGCACCACCCAAAGTTATGGAGTTGATGTAGAAATTATTGGGTAAAATTCTATGGCTTGGGGAGCTTGGCAGAGCTAGACATATCACTTATGAATGGTTCATTTTTTCCCCTCTTAAAGTATCTCAGAGGATAGTGTGAAGAAATTATTATTCCTTCAATCTGAGAGGTCTGTTGTGGGCTTCTGCAGTGTTCAAGATTTATGTTTGCAAATGAAATTATCCAGCATGTTCATAAAATCACACAACTCTTTGGATTTTTATATTCTGTGATGGAGTCAGACCAGAAGGGTATAGGAGAGTGCTGGAAGGCAGGTATATCAGCCTCAGGATGTGTAGGTCCCTGTTCCCTGGATAGCCAAACAAAGGCCATTCCAGGCCAATCAAGACACCTGGGGCCAATTAAGAACCTTCTAGAAAGGAGTAGAAACAGCTAGCCTGATTGGGACACCTGAAGCCAATCAGGGACTGGCTGAAACCAGACAAAAACCTCCCAGTTAGTCAGGTGGGCTGTGGGTGTCAGGAGCTGTGGAAGGAGGTTGTGCTGTTGGTGAGACTGAGTGGTGGACAACATATCATCCAGAAGGAAGGAGGCCCTGAGGTAAGGGTGAAGCGGAGTTTGAAGAAGCAGGGACCACTGTGGGGAACTAGCCCAGGGAATTGAATTGTGCTTTGTGGATAAAAGGTCAGCCATCTTAGCTGATACTATTAGGGTCCCTGGGCTGGAGCCTGGAGCAGAGGGCGGGCCCGGGCTCCCCCCTTTTTCCCACCTTCCATACTGGCCTGTGATGAAGGTAACTCACTAGGTGGTGACTCTTGCCAATTATACTGAGAAAGGGAGGTCACTCTGGGGCCTAGATGAGTTTCTGAGGCCCCTAAATCTGCCAGGAAGCGCAGGACCTACAAGTACAAACTTGGAGCTTTGTCACAGTTCATATGTAATTCATAACTCCTTGTTTTTGTGTTTTGTTGAATTGTGTACAGGCAAAAGATAAATCAGTGCTCTATGATGCAACCACTGTTGCACATGAGATGGGCCATTCTCTTGGCTTCCCTCATGATGATGATAAGAGAAATAGAGCTAGAGGTTGTGCTTGCAAATGCCCCAAAGGAGGAACCTGTATCATGTGGTCACACGCAACGTGAGTAATGCTTGGTTTTAAAGTTTGTAATATAAATACAAACTTATTATTTCTTTTTCTTTTATAAAGGTCAGTGTAAAGGAATCCACTAAGGTTTTCCTCTCAGTTGATAGAAGAATCTGACTGCACCTACTTAATTACATTGGGTGGCTCCAGCACAGGCCTCTGTTCCTTAGGGCTTGCAAAGAGACCCTGCCTGTGCAGTGGGTTTTGAGAAATCTCTCTGGCTGGGCTGCTGAATCAGGCTTACTCTGACCAGTCTACCATGGGAGTTTACTGCCCACTGCATTGGGGAGAAGGTCTCTTGGATGAGAGTTCCCCCTGTGGCTCCAGGTGTCAGTCTAGCAGCTTCTCACTTAGAGCTATCTTGCTCCTCCCTCTTCCAGCTGATTGCAGTTTCCTCCCTTTAAAAGATCTCCCTTCTACCATGACCAGAAGGTTGGCGCTAGCTCTTTCTCCCACCACCTCTCTGGCACCTTCCTCATCATTGGGATCTATACACCATATCATAGTCATCTTGGAGAATACCTTTTTTATGGGCTAGTTGCCCTGGTGCACATGAGACGGGATGGTCCTTCATGTACATTGCACATTATATACGAGGCACAGAATGGCAGTTGACAATGTTCTTATGTTCAGTCACTAACTGCTCTACCCTTCCTTTTGATATGGCTATTATGTTTCCTTCCTTTGAAGAATTAATTACATTCAGACTTGCACATGTGATATTTCTCCTTCGTTTTTTCTCTCTAATTTTTGGCTCCTTAATTTGACCTTATTCTTGGCTCCTTAATTTGACCTTATATCCATTACTTTGTAGATTAGTTTTGGAGTTCAGGGTGGAAGCCAAGAATGGCAAGTGATTATGGGCTCTGCTCCCTTTATAGTGGCCCAAAGCAGCTTGAAGCAATGGTTCTCCATAAGTGATTACAGATGTATACAATCCATTGTAGGTGTATATGGTGTGACCAGTGCTCAAGAGTTGAAGATCTTTATTATCATTACCGGTGCGGTTGTACATGTGCACTTTGTCCTTGTGCTCACAGGAGAAGGGTATAAAAGACAGGTGTACGCCTACTTCTTCTCAGTTCCGTCTCACTGGCTGCGATGGAGTTGGAGCTCCCTGTGTTCCATCAAACTCTGGATCTTTCGGCTCTCTGTCTCATCTATTGCTGCTTACAAATAAATAGGCAGCCTCTAATTTAAGTAGATTGTTAAATATTTGGTAAATGCTACTTCTCCTTTGAGTGATTACATATGTGGATTCCACTTTTGCTTCCCATGCACAGTCACCAGAATATTTTTGCCTCATTGGTACCCATCAGGGTGGCGTTAGCACCCTCTGCTGTCGCACACTGCTGGTAAAGGACCCACCTAACCCTGAGCCATCTCAGTTCCTTCTTACCACCTGTGATGGTCGCTGGAAATGCTCTTTTTGCATTTGAATGTTCTCCAAGTGGACTATGTTCTCTTGTGTTTTCAATAATTGGGTGTTATTAAGGTTAAGGTTATTAGTGTTTAGCTAGTTAGATTTTTTTTTTTTTACTATCTCAGGATTTCACTCAACTCGCAGTACCAAAGGATGCCTTGGTCACCCAGCTTCAAGCCCTGTGTTTCCTGCAATAAGGCTATGCCCATGAGCGACCTGCGCTCAAGTTGCTTGAAGCGTCTTGAGGAAGCTCATATTGGACAGCATTGCCAAATTTGAAGAGACTTTAAGTCTCACATGAAGAAAGATGGTGAAGCCAGGCTAAAGTTTTTACTCATGGAGGCATCGTTGAGATATCCATCTGAGCCAGGTTAGTTAGTTTCAGCACTGTGTTCCTCAATGTCAATAAGGAGTGTGCCTCCTACTGTACCTGAATCCTGACACTGTTCATCATCCTCTGTGTCTAAGAAGAGGCATAAGAAGCAGACTTCCAAAATGGAGAGATCTCTAGCACTAAAGTCTGCTAGGCATGGGGACAATAATTAGACTGCTGTTGAAGCCCAAGCGCTCTTCATCTTTGGCACTGCAGAATAAGACATTGTTGATTCCAGTTCCTAGGCAGTATCCATTGAATCCAAAGCCAGAAGAAGCTCCTTCTGCATCTGCATAACCACAATGACACTATCTTGATACCGACCATGCTGGAGGTGTTTGTGGCTGACAGGAATATCCTGACCCTGTTGGTGCAGGTATCATCAGCCATACAAGAGTTGATATTGTTCGTGCTGACAGACACAGGAGAACAGACAGCATCGCTCCTATGTGTGGTATTGTGCCAGCCTCATGTACCCCTGACTACTCATCCTTTAATACTATGAAAGGGGAAACTTGCAATGCTCACTTTTCTATGGTCCTCTCCACTTCAGCACTAGTCTCCAGCATTGTCCAAAACTGCATCTCTGTGGTAAATGGAAGGAGAGCAGTTGTCTTCTGAATCAGAGATTTAGTTCTACATTTCTTATCCTTGGAGCCACTGTCACTGCTCCTCCTCCAGACATTTCCACTCTTCCATGGATCCACTTATAGGAGTACCATTGAGTAGCTGGCCAGGGAGCTCAGTAGGGGACTATGTCTGTCCAGAGGCCTCTTTGGAATCCATGGGGTTCCCCTTCCTCCATTTCCAGATTGTATTCCAAGCCCTCCAATTTGGTGATCTCAGAAAGGTCCAGGCAGCACTTGTTCTTCTTCCAGTAGTGGCCCTACAGGTGCTCCCCTCTTGGTTTTCTTGCATCCTTGTGCTGCTGATTGGAGAGCTTTGGTAGCAGTGTCCATTTGGCTCACACATGCACTGTCTCACCTCATGGTGTGTCATGAGGCTAGCCAATGGCACCTGGGTGATCCCTCCTCAGTTACTCCTCAACTTCCCCGACTATAAATGGAGTCATTAGCAGTCCGTTAATATTATCGCCTTAATCTACATACCTATAGGGAGACTATATGGCATACCCTGAGTGCCAGGAGAGCCCTGGACTTCTATCTTGACACAATAAAGGCCTTCAGGAAGTCCCCTAGGCTTTTCCTCACCATGGTGAAAAAATCCTAGGACTAAAACAATATCCGCCCAAAGTCTTTGCACATGGTTTTCGAACTGTATCAGACATTGCTACCAAGTTCATAATGTGACCCCTGAAGATGCCATTCATACACACTCCACAAAGTCAGTCTTCTCATCCATTGCCTTCCTCAAGGATATCCCCATCTGAGAGATTTATAGAGAGGTGACATGGGTGACAGTTCACACTTTCGCACAGCACTGTGCGATCACCGGGGACTGCATATCCAGGACCATCTTTGACTCCACAGTCTCATATGTATTTGGCCCGACTCCAAAGCCCGGGCCCTTCAGAAGGGGTACTGATTGGGAGTCAGCTATAGTAGAGCTCCCATTGGAACATTACTTGAAGAAAAAAATTCTCATCTTGTGCCGTAACCATGGTTCTTAGAGATGTGTTTCCTGTAGGTGTTCCACAACCCACCCTCCTTCCCTGTACTTCAGAGTTCTTGCCTTCACTCAACAGTAGAGAAGGAATAGCGGAGGCACATGCTGGGTAGCCTCGGGACCCAGCACAAGTAGAGACAGTGCGTGTGCAGGCCCAATGGAAATTGCTACTGAAGTTCTCTGATCAGTAGCACAGGGACGCAAACACACCTACAGTGGAGCACCCATAAGGACACACATCTCAAAGAACCATTATTACTGCACACGGTGAGTAACTACTTCTTCCTGACTCTGTTACCAAGCTTGGTACTGGACTCCAGGAGCCAGCTCAACAGGACCCTGCTGATCAAGAAAAGGAGGAAGAGCATCTGCAGCCAGTGCTGGCCTTCTCTTACTCTTCTGTTGATGAGGCAGTCTTGGGGATGAGGATGCATGTTGGTTCCTCCAGGGATTATAAGGCACATCTGGAACACCTAGATTAGTATATCAGCTGCAAATGTGCCTAGCCTAGATAGAGTAGAACCTCAAAGACAGGAACACCAGAGTTACGGATTGACCAATCAACCGGACACCATGTGAAACTGGAAGTAACCAATCAGGCAGAAGCAGAGACCAAAAAATGAAATAAAAATAAAAACACGATGCTGTGCCTGCATGGCTGACCTTACCATGAGGCAAACTGAGGCAGCTGCCTTAGGTGCCAGATTGTGCGGGGGGTGCACCACTAGGACCCAGTTGCAGAAAATTGTGTCTGCTGCTGATGCATATGTGTTCCCTGCTCTAGATGCACAGAGATGGTGGAGTTCTGTGCTGGAGGAAGAACGGCACAAGAGACATAACAGGCAGGCAGGAAAAAAGGTGAAAGGGAAAAACAGAAAGTAGCAGGAGCTGCAGGGAGAGAGAGGAGGAGGAGCCTCTTATGTACCTCTCTAGTACCTCCAGGAACCTGGACTGATTAACACCAGCTTCTCAGGGAGCACCCTGTTTCCTACTGCTTCCCTGAACCCACTTGAGGAGAACAGGCAGTCAAATGAAGTAGTAGGAGCTAGTTAGGCCCTTAAGACACTGATATCTTCCCTCATTCAGGCCCTGCTACCAGCCTGCTTATTTGTCCCCTTCATTTGAATGTTGAGAGCCACTATAGCTGGCACAAAACAGCAGTCATGAGTGAAAGAAGAAAATGCCCATCTGGGGTAGAATTCAGAAAAAGAAAGAAAGCAAAGGAAGCTTTTTTATCTAAGCAAAAAGAAGCTATCCTGAGATACATAGACAGAAATGTTCATGCGGAGCCTTCCAGGTCCAGTGAGGGTGGGAGTATGAGGAGATGCCTGATCTTCCAGCTAGTCAGAGTGCAGGTGACCTGACAGCTACTGCAGCATTCATATCTCGATCTCAAATGGATGTGACTGTACATTCCTGAAGAAAAGGGTATATCAGAGAAGAGTGTGGTGGAGGCACAAGAAACAGCTGCCGATGAGTTTAGTTCCGTAAATCTAGATGATACAGGACTGTTGACCCACTTGAGCAGTAGCCTGAGGGACTTCCTTGTATTGCATGGGCTACACCAAGTGAAAAACTTTGTGATCCCCAAAGACAATGAAAATAGAAGTTTCCATCCAACACATTACTGGCATAAAATCCCCAATGGTGACAAAGTGGAGAGGCTATGGCTTATGTTCTCAAAAACCTAGAATGCTGCGTGCTGTTTTTGTTGCAAACTTTTCCAGTCTAAAGTTCCAGCTACATTAGGTTCTACAGGAACAAAGGACTGGAAAAATATGGCTAGAAATCTGGCATGCCATGAGAAGGCAGAAAATCACCAGAGAGCCATTCCATCGGTGGAAAGAGCTTGAGATGAAACTAAGGTTAAAGACCATCATAGATGATCAGCATCAAGAGAAATTGCATCAGAGTCTCTTTACTGGCAAAATGTTCTGAACAGGCTCATTACCCCAAAACCTAGCACTGCACATCAGCTGTATGTGCCAAATGATGGAAACTTCTTTAGAATTGTGGAGCTGATGGCTGAGTTTGATGATGTACTCCAGGAGCATCTAAGAAGATTCACCACCCAAGAAATGTACACACACCACTACCTTGGAAAAACAATTCAAAATGAGGTGATACAATTACTGGCAACAAAAATCAAACAGAAAATTGTGACAGATCTGAAGTCAGCAAGGTATTACCGTTATTCTGGACTGCACACCTGATATCAGCCATACAGAACAAATGACTTTAATGGTACATTTTGTAACAACAATAGAATCTAATAAAAATGTCCCTGCAATGGTGACTGTCAGAGAGCATTTTCTAGAATTTATTGTTGTTGATGATACTACAGGAGCTAGTATGATAAATGTGCTTCTTAAAAAGTTGGACGATATGGGAATTGCGATAGCTGACTTGAGAAGTCAAGGCTACGATAATGGTGCCAACATGAGAGGAAAGAACAGAGGGGTGCAGACACAGATCCGAGTGTTAAACCCTCGAGGTTTTTTTGTCCCAGGCAATTCTCATTCATTGAACTTGGTGGTCAGTGATGCAGCATCAACTTCGAGTGAGACTGCTGAATTTTTTTATGTCATTCAAAGCATCTGTGTATTTTTCTCTGCATCAACTTATCGATGGCAAATTTTGAAGCAACATCCGGAAACATCCTCTCTGACACTGAAATCACTGAGTGCCTCACAATGGAAAAGTCAAGTGGAGGCACTAAAACCTTTCAAACACCAACTTGGGAAGATAGTTGCCATTATGGAGGATAATGCTATGACAGGAACTGTTTGTGGGAGAACAGTGGCAGAGGGAAATGGAATCACCAGAAACATACATAACTTCAAATTTCTGTGTGGCTTAGTGTTATGGCATGACATACTGTTTGAAATAAATGTTTAAGCAAGAGACTCCAAGGTGTTGACCTTGATATATTTGGAGCAATAGAATAACTGGACAAAGCAAAGTCATACCTGTAGTCTTACTGGTCAGATGAGGGATTTCAAAATGTTCTGAAGAGTGCACAGAAGGTGGCAACACACTGAAGCTATTTTGCCACCCATTCAAAAATACAAGAGTCACCAAAGAAGACGACATTTTGATTACGAGGCATGGGATAATCCCATAAAATAATCCTATAAAATAACCCCAAACAACAATTCAAAGTCGAATTCTTTAACTAGGTGCTAGGTTGTGAAATACAGTCAGTTGAAGAACATTTCATGCAGCTCAAGGAACACAGCAGTATATTTGGGATGTTGTATGATATTCCAATACTCCTCACCATACCCAAAAAGACCTACACCAGCAATGCAGGGCTCTAGAGAGAGTGTTGACACATGATGACATGCACGATATTGATGCAAGTGATTTAGGTGAGGAACTGAAAATCCTTTCAAGATACATTTCAGCAGGATCAACTCCAAAGGCTGTTCTATTGAAGAACTCTGGTTACAGGTAAGTAACTTTCATTTTTCTAACATATCCTTTGATAGACCCTTGCTAGGTCATGCCTCCCAGGTCTCTAATGTCGTCATGTTCTTTCTGACCGTTCTTTTCCTTCCAAGCTCCTGCTGGGGGAGAAGTTATTCCTATCAAAACAGCTCGGTCTCTCATCATGTTAGAAACAAGATGCAGAAGAAATAACTTCTCACCTTAGAATTTCTCACCTAAGGAATTTTTTCTGTGGACAAAATCCAAAACTACACATCCCCACACTTCACTTACTGGCTAACCTAAGCTGAAGTTATAGTTTTAGAAAATTTTGACTGACGTAAAAGGAAGAGAAGTCATAGAATCATAGAAAATTAGGGTTGGAAGAGACCTCAGGAGGTCATCAAGTCCAACATCCTGCTCAAAGCTAAACTAAATCATCCCAGCCAGGGCTTTGTCAAGCCAGGCTTTAAAAATCTCTTAAGGATGGAGATTCCACCCTAGGTAACCTATTCCAGTGCTTAACCACCCTCCTAGTAAAATAGTGTTTCCTAATATCTTGCCCGCTGCAACTTGAGACCATTGCTCCTTGTTCTGTATCTTCCACCACTGAAAACAGCCGAGCTCTAGCCTCTTTGGAACCTCCCCTCAGGTTGCTGAAGTCTGCTATCAACTCCCCGCTCACTCTTCTCTTCTGCAGACTAAATAATCCCAGTTCCTTCAGCATCTCCTCATAAGTCACGTGCTCCAGCACCCTAATCATTTTTGTTGCCCTCTGCTGGACTCCTCCGATATTTTCACATCCTTTTTGTAGTGTGGGGCCCAAAACTAGATACAGTACTCCAAATGAGACCTCACGAATGCCAAATATAAAGGAATGATCACGTCCCTTGATCTGATGGCACCGCTCCTACTAATGCAGTCCAGTATGCCGCTAGCCTTCTTGGCAACAAGGGCACACTGTTGACTCATATCCAGCTTCTCATCCACTTTAATCCCCAGGTCCTTTTCTGCAGTACTTATGCTTGGCCAGTTGGTCCCCAGCCTGTAGCTGTGCATGGAATTCTTCCATCGTAAGTGCAGGACTCAGCACTTGTCCTTGTTGAACCTCATTGGATTTCTTTTGGCCCAATCTTCCAATTTGTCTAGGTCACTCTGGACCCTATCCCTACCCTTCAGCATATCTATCTCGCCCCCCAACTTAGTGTCATGTGAGAACTTGCTAAGGGTACAATCCATCCCATCATCCAGATCATTAATAAAGATGTCTAACAAAACCGGCCCTAGAACCAACCCCTGGAGCACTTCGCTTCATACTGGCTGCCAACTAGATATCAAACTGTTGATCACTACCCATTGAGCCTGACAATCCAGCTAGCTTTCTATCCACCTTACAGTCGGTTCATCAAATCCATCCTTTTTTAACTTGCTGACAAGAATACTGTCGGAGACCGTATCAAAAGCTTTGCTAAAGTCAAGATCTATATCATGTTTACTCTTTCCCCATATCCACAGAGCCAGTTATCTCATCATAGAAGGATTTACCATGGGCAATTAGTCAGGCATGACTTGCCCACGGTAAATCCATGTTGACTGTTCCTGATCACCTTCCTTTCTTCCAGGTGCTTCAAAATGATTTGTTTGAGGAGCTGCTCCATGATTTTCCCAGGGACTGGGGTGAGGCTGTAGTTTTCCAGGTTCCCCTTTTTCCCATTGTTAAAGATGGGCACTATATTTGCCTTTTTTCAGTCATCTGGGATCTCCTCCAATTGCCACATATTTTCAAAGATAATGGCCAATGGTTCTGCAATTACATCAGCCAATTCTCTCAGCATGCTCGAATGCATTAGATCTGGACCCAGGGACTTGTGCATGTCCAGCTTTTCTAAATAATCCTTGACCTGTTCTTTCGCCACTGAGGGCTGCTCACCTCCTCCCCATACTGTTTTGCCCAGGACAGCAGTTTGGGAGCTGACCTTGTCTATGAAGACGGAGGCAAAAAAAGCATTGAGTACTTCAGCTTTTCCACATCATCTGTCACTAGGTTGTCTCCCCCATTCATTAAGGATCCCACACTTTCCCTGACCTTTTTCTTGTTGCTAGCGTATCTGTAGAAACCCTTCTTGTTACCTTTCACATCCCTTGCTAGCTGCAACTCCAGTTGCGTTTTGGCCTTCCTGTCAATGACAGAGGGAAAATTCTCAACTACTACTGGTGGGCTCTAAGTTGATTTGCATATACAGGAAAGACTACCAATCTGGTCTGTACTAATGGAATCATTCTGAAGGAAGGAATGACCCAGGTTTTTTCAAACCTCTGATTCATTATAAAATCAAAAGTATTTAATTCTTTTCAATTTTAATGTTGAGCAGAGGATATGCAATTGAAAATATAATACAGGGTTGATTTGATGCTACAGTATATACATTTTTAATTATCAGTTTTATTCCTGAGTCAAACATAGTCTGATTTTATACTGAAGTGCATGGTCCATTGGTCTCCATTCTGTGTTGTGTATTAGAGAAGTGACAGAGTCCTGTGGCACCTAAAAGACTAACTAAAGTTTTAGAGCATAAGCTTTCGTGGGCTAATACCCACTTCGTCGGATGCATGCCTCCACTCCGGACCCATGCATCCG
>ML677344.1:2789592-2994642 GCA_007922305.1 Dermatemys mawii | reverse complement strand
CGGATGCATGGGTCCGGAGTGGAGGCATGCATCCGACGAAGTGGGTATTAGCCCACGAAAGCTTATGCTCTAAAACTTTAGTTAGTCTTTTAGGTGCCACAGGACTCTGTCACTTCTGCAATTCCAGACTAACACGGCTATCCCTCTGATTCTTGTATTAGAGAAGTTCATTTAATTTTAAATGAGATCTCCAAATCTCATCTGGGTGAATGGCCTGAAGGTAATACACATTTCTATTTTAAGAATCTTGTTTGGGTTGCAAAGTCAAGCACTTAAAAATTAGGAAAATGCCACATTTAAGATTCCCACTGCACCGTTTTGCATCCATCATGTGTGCTGAATGGAACAATTAGTTCCATTCTTAATTGTTTGAATTAGCTTCAATTTCTAGACATTGCATTTTTATATACCTACAGATTGAAGTGCTCTCTAGTAGCTATTTTCTTTCTCTCCAGGATGACAATATGCACTGCATTCAGTAACTGCTCCAGAGCAGACTATTTTGACATGATAAGAAAACCAGGAAAAACTTGCCTTCTTAACATACCAGAAAAGAAAATATTTGGAACACAGATGTGTAGTAATGGTGTAATAGAAGATGAGGAGGAATGTGACTGTGGATTGGATGAGGTAAGTAATTAAAGATTTTAGTTTCATGCATAATTTACAGAAGCATTAGTAAGTTTGTTTTATCCACCTTCTCTGTGAGACGTATGGTTTTATGATGGTGCTATTCATGGTTCCATAGATAAGATTGAGTTGAGTTTTGCACTTAATGCAGGGATTCACCTATTTTGTTATTATATGTGAAGAATACATCTTATGCACATCAAAATTACAGCTTTCAGTACAAAGTGAATTACTCTTTGAGTACACAATTAATTTTATGAGGATGTTTGAAAAAACAGGAATATATCTTCCCCTTCTGTTTAATTAACCCATAAACTCAAGGATCATACCATATGACTGGAGAATTGATAATATAGAACCTATTTTTAAGAAAGGGGAAAAAAAGTGATCCAAGGAAGTACAGGCCTATTAGTATGACCTAAATTATATGCAAGATGTTGGACCAAATTTTGGAAGTAGTTAAGTGCATAGATGTAAATGGTAATTGGGGTAAAATAGAACATGGTTTTACAAAGGGTAGATCATGTCAGAGCATCCTGATCTCTTTCATTGCGAAGATTACTGATTTTTTAAACAAAGGAAGTGCAGTAGATCTAATCTACCTAGATTTCAGAAAGGCATTTGATAGATTTACACATGGGAAATTATTAGCTAAATTGGAGACAATGGGGATTAGTATGATAATTGAAGTATGGATAAGGATCTAGTTAAAGGCGAGACTGTAATGAATCATACTGAAAGGTGAACTTTCGGACTGGATGGAGGTTACTGGTGGAGTTACTCAGGCATCGGTCTTGGGACCAAGCTAATTTAACATTTAATGAATAACCTTGACACAAAAAGTGGGAGTGTGCTAACAAAATTTGCAGGTGACACAAAGTCATGAGGTATTGCAATATGGAGGAGCACCACAATATCATACCAAAAAATCTGGATGACCTTGAAAAAGGAGTAATAGAAATGAGATGGAATTTAATAGTGCAAAGAGCAAGGTCATGCACTTCAGGACTAACAACAAGAATTTTTGTTATGAGCTGCCAATGTGATGTGTCTGTGGAAAAGGCTACTGTGATCCTAGGATGTATCAAGCCAGGTGTTTTCAGCAAAGATAGCAAAGTGTTCATACCATTATATAAGGCAATGGTGAAACCTCATCTGGAATATTATGTGTAATTCTGGTGTCCCGTGTTTAAGAACCCATGAATGAAGAGGTGCAGAAAAGGGCTACTAGGATGATGAGAATAATGGAAAACCTACCTTATGAGAAAAGACTCAAAGAGCTTAGCTTGTTTAGTCAAACCAAGGAAAGCTGAGGGAAGATATGAATGCTCTCCATAAATACATCAGAGGGATAAATACCAGGGAGATGAATTATTTAATCTGAGAGTCGGTGTAGACACAAGAATAAATGGATATAACTGTCCATCAACAAGTTTAGGCTTGAAATGAGATAGTGGCTTCTAGCCATCAGTAAAGTTCTGAAATAGCTTTCCAGGCTAGCAATGGGGACAAAAAGGCTAACTAGCTTCCAGACTGAGCTTGATATGTGTATGGAGGACATGGTATGAGGAGTCTGCCTACAATGAAATGTAGCCAATCTACAACTGCCAGTAGCAAAGATCACTAACAGCCCATGATGGGACACTATATCGGGAGGGATCTGAGTTATTACAGAGAGTTCTTTCACAGGTGTCTGGCTGGTTGGTCTTGCTGAAATGTTGAAGGTCCAAATGACCACATATTTGTGGTCAGGAAGGAATTTTCTCCCAAGTCTGATTGGCAGAGCCCTTCGGGGGATTTCGCCTTCTACTGCAGCAGAGGCCACTTGCAGGTTGAAATTAGAGTAAATGGTGGAGTCTCTGTAACTTGAAGTCTTTAAAGCATGATTTGAGGACTTCAATAACTCAGCCAGATATAGGTCTATTACAAGAGTTGGTGGATGAGGTTTTATGGCCTGCAATGTATGTGCAGGTAATCAGACAAGATGATTGTGATGGTCCTTTTTGGCCTTAAACTCTATGAGTCTGAGCCTAATGCTTATCATAAGGCCTACAACTTCCATTCAAAGCTACAGAAGTCATGTATAATGAGGCATCACTTTGTGTACATTTCTTATGTGAATTTTACACGATGTATTACTTGTCTACAAGCAGGATCAAACCATTTGTATACAGAAGTAGTCCCCATCCTCGATGGCCATATAGGGCCCTTTTGCAAGAGCCCTTTGTGCTTCCAGCAATGAAGGGAGGGTGCAACAGGTGGGGGACTGTGCAAAGGGTGTGCCACACGCAACCCCCCTGCAACATTTATTTTAGTCACTGGGATATAGCTTCTGTGGAACAAAGAACTAGAAATCATTGAGTCCAGTGCCCTGCTATCGCAGGGAACCCTATCTCATAATCCAAACGAGCTTCTACTACTCCTATCAAGATCCATCTTAAAACTAATTTGCACCCCACCACTCCTGGAAATCTGTTCCAGAATCTCATGGTTTCTTCTAATTTCCAGCCTGACTTTATTCATGGCCAGTTCATTGCCCTGGATAGGCTGACTTTCTGCCTTTTTATGCATCTTCAGAATGCATGCCACATCTGCTTTGTCCTAGTGTTTAAAATTGGATTTCCTGAACTTGTGTTAATATCAATGCTCAAGTCTTTTACTGAATAGTCACGGCTGGAGAAAGACTGATGGGTTAACCATGCACACAGAGGGAACTGATAGCTGCTTCTTCTGTTTCTTCCTTTCTACCCCACTAATGGTATCTGACCTGAACTGCAGAAGGTTTGGTCAGAAGTACTGGCCCCTTACTTCTGCTGCAAACAGGACTATTATCCTGAACTTAGGGCACTGGCCCTCTCAATGAAAGTACATACTGAACTGAGGGAAAGCCCCTTATATCATGAGTGAAACTCTCCGCCCAAGAGTCTTCATCAGTGAATGTGATCAACCAGTATAGTTACATTGTCAGAGTGAAGTGGTTCCCAGAGGAGTAGTTGAAAAGAGTAAGGTCTGTAGAGCTTGATACTGGACTCAGCTGGAAGAGATACTTGTGAACCTGATGGGCTCTTGAATCTTGTTCCCCTGCCTGCTGATCTGGTTTCTCTGAACCCAGCTGTACTGCTCCCAACTTCAGAAAACCATGGTACTTCAGGAATGCCCCTTGCTCTGCTTGTCCATCCAGAGATCTTCCTGTTTCTGAGTTATTGTTCATACACTCTCATTACATTCCATGGCCAGCTCTTTATAAGTACTCTGGACACCATAGCAGAGATGTTGAATCCTGGCTTTAAGTGCAATCAATCACCACCCATCAACTGCAGCTAATTTGCATGCCACAATTATATTGGGTATAATGGCTCTGGTTCAGGGGGAGATTGAACAGTTTATTTATTTATAAGCAGTTCATTTGGCTAAACTCACTGATTTTTAAAGATTACACAGTTGCATATTAGTTTGGACATTAGTGCTTAAAAGGCTCCCCACCTTAAAAGGTTGTCTTGGCACCACTCCCATTTTGTCAACACAAACAGGAGAACTAAGGCAGGATTACAGGGGGTGCCCTTAAAGTATGGAGAGTTTGGGATTCAGGGACTGTACTCTCCCCACACCTAATAATATATTCTACCAGTCTCACTGACACAACCCTGTAAGCCATTAATCCAATTACAAAATCAGTGCCAGATTCACAAAGTACATTTTGGTTTCTTTGTGTTACTCTAGTGTATTGGTGTATCTGCCTTAAGAGTTTATATTAAAAGAAAACAATTAAATTTTGTTTGCACATATCTTAAAATCATTAGAAATATTACATATATTTATGGTACTTATGTAACTGTAATGTCTAGCACTTGACAATCTTTTCAATGTATTTATCCTCACAACACCCCTGTGAGATAGTACTTCCTTATTGCCCCCATTTAACCGATAGGGAACTGAAGAACAAAAAACTAAGTGAGTTGCTTAAGCTCACAGCAGAGCAGGCAATTGAACCCAGTGCCCTTAGTCACAAACAGCTGCCCAACCATTGGACCATCCTTCCTCTCTTGATGACAGCATTCTCTTTGGATTCTTTAAGTAAAGAAATGGAAAATAATAATAGTAATAATAATACCTTTTAAAAAATTCTGTATAAGTAAAAGTAGGTCAGAAATGGGAATTTGTCTCTCAAATTCACTAATCTCTGTTACTATTTGAAATCAAATAATAAATGGCAAGAGCAGTGTTATTACAGGAGAGTCCCACAGCAGATTTTTATGGTGAGGTGCTATCCATTTTGTACTTGAAGGTGTGCCAACAGAGTGGTTGTTGCCTATCCAATTGTACAATAAAGCCAGGTGCTGCTTGTGTTTCTGGACTTTGCTGCAAAAACTGTCAGGTAAGAGAAATGTAGAGTACGTTTTGCATTTTATGGTAAACTGAATGTTTAATTTTTTAAAAAGTTAGTAGCCAGTGGCAATGCTATATATTTTCACAATTTCCTTCTCAAGTACTGCATTGACTAATCCCATGTAGGTGGTTTGGGATTAGTGCTGGGCAATTTGTTTTTATCAAATGATTTTTTGCTGAAAAATGAACTTTTGGTCATCCCAAAACCATTCACAAATTCATGTAGAGTTCACTGAATGATTTTGACCAAACCACAATATCAAAATGTTTCAATAATGTTCAAATGAAATGTTTTGTTTCACCGCAGATGAAATGTTTGATGTGAAGAAGGGACTTAAACTTGAGTTTCCCCTCTTATAGGAGAGTGCCCAAGCCACTGGGCTACTAGTCTTTCTCAATGTCTCCTGTTTAAACTTTTCCGTTTTTTAAAATAATTAATTAGCCATTTGAGTTGGGACTTCGGTTTTACATCATAGGTAAATGCCCACACTACAAGCCTACAGAGTCATTTACAGTTGCCTTCCCATGCTCCGTAGCTATCCATTATCATTATGCATGACAAAATAATCATTGGGCCAGAAAAAGTGTTAGAACAATTCTATAACCTGATAGTTAGGTCAGTCACCTAGGATGGCAGCTAAAGCTCTCAGTGACAGATTGGTAATAGGTTGAAAGGACCTGTCCATCAACATCCTCTTCAGAATGTTCTGCCTTCATTGGCAGTGCACGGCTCCAAGCCCTAATGGAATGTCTACTCAGCATTTGGGAGCAAGCCTCACAGCCTAGGTCAACAGACAAGTGCTTGCAGTGTATGCTCCAGTGTGCTGTGTAGACAGTGCTTACGTGTTGTAGCTAGGGCTAGAGCACAGGCTCTGAAGCCTTGGAGCAGGTGGAATGGGCCTGAGAACGCAAGCTCTAGCCTGAGTCAAAATGTCAAAGCACAGTCTACACAGCTAAAAATAGTGCACAAGCCCTGCTAGCATAAATCTATGGACCTTGGCTGGGAGGCTTGCTTCCCAAATGCTCTTGAGATATACTCTATGTGACTTCAAAATATCCCCAATCCGACGACTTTGGGCGCGAGACTCCCTTGGGACTGTCACCTGATGTGCTGAAATTACCTTTGAGTCCATTTTTTCTGATGGCTTGAGACTTCAGAACTCTGCCTTGTTGAGCCACATACGCCAGGCTGTTGTAACACAGACCCAGGTCTGTACCACCACCCCAAAACCTGCAGGTTTTAATTGAAAACCGCTTAGCAGGTTACCTATCTCCAGACACCCAGTTTCCATTGGGATCCGTACCCCAAATAAATCCATTTTACCCTGTAGAAAACTTATACATGATAAACTCATGAATTGTCTGCCCTCTATAACACTGAGAAAGATGCACAGCTCTTCCCCCTCCCCCCTGGTATTAATCACTTACTCAGTTAATGCCGGCAGCTTTTGTTAATAATGAAATCACTTTTGTTTAAGTATAAAAAGTAGGATTTAAGTGATTTTAAGTAATAACAAACAGAACAAGCTAAGTTACCAATCAAAAGAAACTAAAACACACAAGTCTAAGCGTAATACATTTAAGAAATTGAATACAGGTAAATCTCACCCTCAGCGATGTTTCAGTAAGGTTTTCTCACAGACTAGACTCCATCTTAGTCTGAGTCCAATCCTTTACCCTGGTACAGTTCTTGTTAGTTCCAACTCAGGTGGTAACTAGGGGAGTTCTCATGACTGCCAGCCCCATTTTTTTCTGTTCCACCCCTTAGTATAGCTTTGGCACAAGGCAGGAATCTTTTCTCTCTCTTTGGTCCCCACCCCTCCTTCTAAATGGAAAAGCACCAGGTTTAAGATGGGATTCTAGAACCAGGTGACATGGTCACATGTCCTGTGAGACCTCCAAGCCTCCATTCTTCTCAGCCTGACTCACAGGAATGCAGAAAGGCTTGCAAATAAAGAGAGACATTTACAAGCAATTGTCTTAGTCAGTGGTAGCCATCAAGATTCACAGCCCCCACTAATAGTCCACATTTTGCATAATTACAATAGGACTACAGCGTAATACTTCAGATTTCTAGCTTCAGATACATTCATACAAGAATGATACATTCATACAAATAGGCTGAACACACTCAGTAGATCATAATCTTTGTAATATCTTACAAGATACCTTTTGCATAAAGTATATTCCAGTTACATTATATTTACACTCATAGGCCTATTTTCATAAAACATATGAAGTGCAAGGTCAAATTGATATTTTCCCCAATATTATCTTCCTACATGGACTTATAATATCACTCTATTGTCCTTCACTTCCTTCATCGTCATTCTTGGCTTCTGGACACCTTTATATACAGAATGATATGAGCCTGGGCACTGTCAAGATGACTCACATGAGGAAGAAAAGAAGTGCCTATATCCAGCTCCTAGTGGAAGGTATCCTTACTTAGATGGAAAGAAGTTCCTCTTCTGCATCTTCTGGAAATCTCTCTTCAGATCATCTGGAGGAGACCTTGGTGACAGCCAGGCTCCCAAATAAGGGTTCCTCAATAAAGGGTAAAGTCACCTCATCTAGACCCCAGAAAAGCCTGTGTCAATAGCAGAAAGTTCTTGTGCTATCACTAATTCTGTAAGTGTGGCACCCACTGCTGCAGGAACCAATACAGTGGTAGAAAATGTTTCCATTTGGCCCACCCTACAGATCAGTATTTCAACTGGTCAGGCCATACAGGGCTCAGCAGAGAAGCTTCTGGGATTGAAGAAGCTCTATATTCACTTCCTCTACCTGGCATCCTTGCAGCCCTTTACTTCCGTCCTCATAAGTAGGAGCCTTTGAGAGCAATCCAACATCATCATATCACCCAATCCTTCCACACCAGTTGCTCGTGAAAATTTGGTAGAAGATCCAAAGGATGTTTTCTTGCAGACATGTAGTGCTTGGCACACAGATAGGCCTTCTTTATTCCCAGTGCCCAGTTATTCAAAAATATTTGCCACAAGACTGCACTTACCCAATGATTCATGGAATACATGGAATCATGCCTCCAGACTCTACTTTCAGGCTAGAGATAAAATAGAACACATTCTTACAGACCTACTTCACTACTCCACACTTGTCTTTCTCTCTCCAAACAAAAATCTAAGGCTATCTCTCTGATGTCTCCTTGTGTATGTCCAAGCATCAGCTCAAGCTCAAAATGGTTAAAACAGAACTCTTCATCTGTTTCTCTCCATCCCCACTAACTCCTTTCTTGATCACTGTGAACAACACCATCCTGTCTGTCTCACAGGCCTGTAACCTGGGTGCCATCATTGACCTGCACTGCTCTAATATATGGCCTTTCTTATCTAATCAGACACCGAAGACTCTCATCCCAGCTCTCATCATCTCACAACTCAATTATTGCAACATCCTTCTCTCTGGTCTTGACAAATGCAGTCTTTCCCGACTCATATCCTTTCATAATTCTGCTGCACAGATAATTTTCTTAGTCTGTAGCTTTGACCATGTCACCTGTCTCTTTGCTTCCCTCCTCTGGCTCCCTCTTCTCTACCATATTGAATATAAGCTACTTCTCTTCATTTTCAAGGCCCTTCTTGACCAATCCCCACCATTTCATCTCTCATTTATTATTAATGCTAAACTCCAATCCACCTAATATGTCAGCCTCCATTACCCACTTGTTAAATTTTCAGACAAGGACTTTCATGCTTTTTCCCATGCTGCCCCTTATGATTGGGAGGAACTTTTGATAAACATTGATTAAAACTAAGTAATTATCTTCCAAAACCCATCTCAAAACTCTCCTTTTCCTTAATGCTACCAAAAAATTAACAACAGTTAGGCTATTGGGAGCTGAGACATCTGCCTATCTATCTGTCCAATACTGTCAGATTGTTTGCTTGCATGCTCCCCCATCTATCTGGAGCCATCATATGTCTCTTGTCTTACACTTGGGTTCTGGCTCTTTGGGGCAGGGACTGTCTTCTTGTTCTGTGTTTGCACAGTGCCAAGCACAATAGGATCTGGATACTTGACTGCGGCTACTAGATGTTACAGTAATACTTCTACTAAGTACTCATTCTGGAGAGGATATAGATAGGTGGTTCCCAATCCCCCTATCAGAAGATTGAGCTTCTAAACACTGCAGGTGAAGTGACCCCAGCTCTGGTCTCAGCAGACTCAATATGGAAAAAAATAGTATGTTTCCAGTTGTTTATTAGTATTGATTAAAGCATGAACAGTTTATCATTATTTGGGAGTGGAAAAGAATCACAAATATAGTAAATACTGGAATTTGAGTGCACTCCTTAATTAACAGCAGGAGTATTTATGTTACATCTTCTGCTTACCTGCTCCGAGTTAAAATAAATGGCAAAGCAACTGCAGGTGGCTTTTTCCTTTCCTGTTAGATGTTTGGGGACTCCTGAAACACACATATTTTAAGAAGGTAAATGGTGGCTTGTGGAATAGGCCTCTAGAGAGAAATCACCTCCAGATCCTTGTATTCTTATTTTAACAGTTTCATAGACAAGGGAAAATATGCCGAGAAAGTATTGGTGAGTGTGACCTTCCCGAGTACTGCAATGGGACTTCGAGCTGGTGCCCAGAGAATGTATTTAAGCAGGATGGAACTCCATGCGGTGACAAAGACTGTTGTTTCCAAGGGAGATGCCATAACCACGAGAGACAGTGCAAAGCTGTATTTGGCAAAGGCAAGAACTGCATTATTATTTACAAAAACACATAGGAGCGTCAATTAACTCTTACAAAATTGGCCAGTTCTTGTATGATTGTCATCCGGGGCTAGGTAACAGACTTTTTTGGTGCAGGGGGCTCTGCCAAAAAGGAGGGAGAGTTTGTGTGGCTGCTGGGAGTGATTGCAGTCTTGATTGATTCTGCCTCATCTCTACTGGGAAGCTTCTTTTCTCCCTGCACTTGCCCTGTCTAACCAGTGGATTTTGTATATCACACCTATGTATTAGGATGGTTATTCTGTAAAACCAATCACTGCAATTTCTAAACAATCTCACTGTATCCTACTTCTCCTGCTGCTGGATCCTACATGCTTCCTGAGCTTAGAAACCAATAGAAGAGGTTTGGAGTAGCTCCAAACAGCTGGTTTGGAAGGTTGGGTTAGATACCTGCTTAAGTAGTATGGGAATCCTCTTTGGCTACAGAAGATGCTAAGTGAGAGTAAATAAGATGGGAAGCATTTTAAAGAGGAAAGAGTGCTGAGACCCCAGGAAGAATGTAATCATTCTCAATATCTACTTTGGTGTTACAGAGTGGACTAGATCCGGAGGCCCCCTGCTGGAGGCCTTGTGTCCCTGCCTCTTCCCTCCCCAGAAAAGAGCACAGGAGAAGTCCTTTAGGCAGCCTAGAGAGGTTTCAGGGGTGCAGCCAATCTGAGGGTCTGCTGGAGTGACCAATCAGAGGCCAGAAGGCCCATATAAAGAGAAGCATTTTATTAAAGGAAGCAGGATTATTCCCCTCTGTTCAGCACTCATGAGGCCACACATGGAGTATTGCATCTCGTCTTGGTCCCCCCACTACAGTAGGGATGTGAACAAATTGGAAAGAATCCCACAGAGGGCAATAAAAATGATTAGGGGGCTCACATGAGGGGGCACATGACTTACAAAGAGAGGCTGAGGGAACTGGGATTATTTAGTCTGCAGAAGAGAAGAGTGAAGGGGAATTTGATTGTGGCCTTGAATACCTGAAGCGGGAGGTTCTAAAGAGGATGGAGCTTAGCTGTTCTCAGTGGTGGCAGGTGACGGAAAAAGGAGCACTTGTGTCAAGTTGCAGTGGGGGCAGTGTAGGTTGGAAATTAAGAACCACTATTTCACTAGAAGGTTAGTGAAGGACTGGAATGGGTTACCTAAGGAGATGGTGAAATCTCCATCCTTAGAGATTTTTAAGGCCCAGGATGACAAAGACTTTGCTGGGATGGTTTAGTTGGTATTCCTGATTTGAGGAGAGAATTAGACTAGATGACCTCCTGAGGTCTCTTCCATCCCTAATATTCTATGATTCTAAGCAGCAGGGGCAGAGCAGCCAGTGGCTTCTTAGACCTCAGAGAGGGAGATCTGGGTGCCTGGCTAGCTGGAAGAGCAATAGGACCATGGACAGGTCAATGGGTAGGCTGAGCACAGTGGACTGAGCTGAGAATCTAGCCAGACCAGGTGAGGGTACCACGAGGGGCCCTGCTGATCCAGTTGAAGACTGATCCCTGGGAGGGCTGCTGAAAGGACACCAACTGAGGATACCAAGATGTCCCCCATTAGGCTGTTAAAGAAGATAGTACCTTCGGGAAGGAAGCATTGGTACTATAGCCCCGTAGCAAGGCCATGAGAAAGAACTAGAGACTATTTATCCCGCAACGGGGGAACAGTGTGCGTGCCTCAGCTAAAGGGCTGAGTCACCGAAGACATGCCAAAAAAACCATTGCACAAGGTGGGGGGCACACTCTCAAGAGGCTTACTGTTCAAAACTGAGTGATTTCAGGCATGTATTGGACCAGAGAGGGGTTGCTTGTAAGAGGCAGGTGCCAATGCTGTTACATTTGGTCTGAAAGGTTAATATCCTAAACAGATGAAAAATTCCCAGTTTCCATGTGTTTGGGTGGTTTGCAGTGCTCATTCGCTCTTTTTACTGTGCAGCACGCATATTTTCAGAAATGTCAAAGTTCTTATGCTTTGAATAATTTTTTTCCCCTTTCAGTCAAATCAGTTTTTAATTTTAGTTAAATTTTTATGGTGTGTTACTGTTTAAAACCAAATGCAATCTCTAGTTTTATGGTACTGGGACACACTGTGTTTGATTTTTTTTAAAATAGATACTTTACTCAACAGATATTGGCTATAGTAGGCTGATGAAAAGGTGACAATCCTTGTTCTCAAGGATTAAATGACTCAAACCCACAGTGTCTGTTACTAGTTAGGAATATTTCCTTGCCTATTGCACACATCAGATAAGTGATGAATGCTCTTAATTCTGAAATTTGGAAGATTTTTTTTCTTACTAGGCTTATGGTTGTTTCCTGTGCTGGAAACTATATTCCTAAAATGAGAAGAAATGCTCTTTTCTCTTTACATGTCTTTCCCAAGCATCAGAGACCTACAGATAACTTTTGAGAATAATCTCATAATTGTGAGAATCTGGGGAATCAGACAGGAGACTCAACTACTTCATTTCTAATTCGTTGTCAGGGAGGCAGAAAAGGAACATGATCTTTCTAATGCTCTCTTTTGAGAAGGCTTATTACAGGGAATTAGCTGCAAGCTCTTGCTAGATCAAGCATTTCCTTTGGAAACATAATTAAATTCAAGGTTTTCTACTTTAGCATTTTTCTTCTCAAGGTCAGACTAAAAGCAAAACCAGAACTTTCAGTGAGGGTAGGACTTGATCCCCTTACCTATAGCTGCCTGAAAATTCATTTCTGCTTCCAGGCAAGCTAGCAGATAGTCACCAGAACTCTTCTTTCACTTTTTGAAAATCCCATGAGTGCCAAGAGGCACCAAACTAAAGCCTTTAAGCTGTTCAGATTGCCAAATTTTAAAGTGACAGTTTTTTAGACCATAATAACCAAGAGCTAGAGTATAGAAAGCAACTTGCAATTCTATTGTCAAAAAGAGGAGCCAAAAGTTAGTCTTAATGGCCTTCCTTTCCTTCTGATTCCCAACTATTCCATTGCCTGCAGACATTTCATCTAGTTTATCTGCCATTCCATCATGAATGCTAAGCTCCATAACTGTCTTTGCATAATAGTTTTAAATGGCTTTGGATCTGTGTATTTAGATGTGACCTCTGTCCCTATGACATAGCACCACTATTTGAGAGAATGCTGACCAGTGTAATCATCCCCTCTGCAATAGCTGAGATTTCTGACCTTGTTTATGACTTTATTCTCCTTATTATTATCCTTTATTCTCCTCTTTACTAGCATATAGAATATCCCCCTTAGTAAATTCTCTCTTAAGTGATGTCTCTTGCTGAATGATGTAATCCTCCAAACCTGTCATATTTCCCCAGTCCTTAGTTTAAAAACTCCACTCTGACTTTTTTTAATTGTACATGTTAGGAATTATTGCATGAAGGTTTGTTGGTTTTCACATACAACCAGTTCCAAACATACTTGTGGGAGAGGCTGCAGCCCAAAAGTCTCAAGACTGTCAGATTTACTCCACATTCTGATAACAAAGAAAAAATTGTGAATATTCTGGGCAGAACAGTATTTACTTCTGCTACATTTGGAATAATAGTGACTAATTATTAGGCTGTGATGGAACTCTACTGCTACCCTCTGCAGGGAAAAGATGATGGTATTTGCAAAATGTTGGCAAAGATTCAATCAGCTATCGCTTTGCTGCACCAATTTGCATATCAGAAAGTCGTCATCTTGCTTAGATTAATGGGCCTTGTAAACTCAGCTATGTATGTGAAACATTATACCCAGCTGGATATATGGTCTATCCAGCACTGAGTGACAAAAGTATAGACATATTTTATATGCGTCTCTAAAATTGACCATATCAAGGAATGAGACCCTGCTTCCGTCAGGATGGACTGTTTCAAGATGAAGAGAGTAGCTTTCAAGTGTCCAACAGTATCAACAAACAAAGTATCATATCCAACCTGGGCAATTTTTCAATGACTCTTTTTTGATTTTTAAGTCATTGTAGATCTTCTGGTTAAGCCTTGGTGCTTTTCCCCACATTTCTCATCCACAAGGTGGTAAACATGATAAAACTGGTCAGAGACAAAGTAATTCTAGTGGCTCCACCATGGTCAAGATATTTATAGTGGTTGAGAGTCCTCCATCTAACAAAAGGAGTTTACCAATCTCTCCTTCTTCCTCCCACATTTGTTGGAGAGTTGATCATCCAGACCTGACAACTTGGACTTTGGGTCTTTCATAGACGTAGAAAAATCTTGCTCTCTACTGGTTCATGTCCTACTTTTCTATAGGAAAGAATCAACTCATAAGTGTTATAGCTTTAAATGGAAGAAATTCAGTCTCTGGATAAACAATAGTAATATATCTGCAACAATGGCTTCAGTTCATCATATTTTAGAATATCTGCTACAGCTGAAACTTTCATATCTTTTTTTTAATCAACAGTTAATACCCATCTAGCATCTATGTTGATATTTCACTCTCTCATAGATAACAAGTCTGTTTTCACACATAAGATAGTTAAGACCTTTAACTGGTTGGAAGATTTGTTGAACACTTTCATGAAGATCCTTATACAGCATGGAATGTCCAGTAGCTAATGAAGCTTCCATTTAAGCCAAAGCAAAATGTGGTTTATTTCAACTCTCAATTAAAACAGCTTTTGTCATAGAATCTAAGGGCTGGAAGGGTCCCCTAGAGGTCATCAAGTCCACCCCCCTGCACTGAGTCAAGACCAAGTAAACCCAGACCATCCCTGACAAGTGTTTTTGTCCAACTTGTTCTAAAAGCCTTCAATGATGAGGATTCCATAGCCTCTCTTGGAAGCCTGTTCAGATGCTTAACTAAATGTACAGTTGGAAAGTTTTTCCTAATATCTAATCTAAATCTCCCATGCTGCAGAGTAAACCCTTTACTGCAGCAAGTGAGATATCCATAACATCTGTATTATTACGAGAGGTTGCTCTGTGCTGCGGTACATTAAATCTTTAAGGAACTAGGAGCATGCTTAGTGCTCAGCAATTTAGAAGCATGTGTTCTAGGTGCTTCAGCAGCTAAGTCTTGTAGATGTTAGTCCTGACAGGTCCCAATGGTTAAAGTAAAGGGCTGGCAGGGAAGGGAAAGTTTACAAATACTCTAGGTATAGAGGCTTAACAGTTACACTTCAAAGTCCACAATAGGGGGTTCTTGTTTTGGGCCTTGGGAAAGTCCTATTGAAAATCAGGGCTCTTCAGGACCAGTGACTGGGGTGCCCTCTCCAGTCTAGTCCCTATTGAAGTAAATACGCTCTGTGGGTTTCTAGACCAGACTCAGTTAGTTTCTCTCATTGAGGCCCTCTGTATTGGCTTCCTTCCACTGCCCCACAAGTCCCACACAGACCTGCACCCAGCTGTAACATACAGCAGTCACAGCCTGTTCCTCACACGGCTCTGCGTACAGTTCCTGGGGTTTCTTCTCTGCAGTTCCTGGTTTGTCATGAGGCTGCTGCTTTTTAAATAGAGCCCAGTCTCTTCCTGGTTCAGGATCTTTCCCTTCCTAGCCAGAAGAAAGGGAAGTGCAGTGTGAAGGGCTGCTGAGGGCTGAAGTCTCTTGCTTAGCTGATCCATCATATCTGCAAGAAGAGTGTGTGAATTACAGGCCCTCATGGCTGACCCACTATTCACTGTTTTTCATAAGGATAGAAGAGGTCTACATCCCCATCCCTAATGTGGTGACTGAATTTTACAGTTATTGTCAATTAACTCACTAGTATTTTTTACCGGTATCCACACCGGTGCAGGAGAAAATATGCTTCTTACGTTAGGTGCCCAAAGGTCTTCAGCTTATTATTTCAGTAGGGCTCAATGATTCAGAGTCCAGCTCTACACTAGCCGGGGGGCGGGAGGAGGGTGTCTACCTAAGATACACAACTTCAGCTACGTGAATAGCGTAGCTGAAGTTGGTGCATCTTAGGTCGACTTACCTGGTGTCCTCATGGCAGCAGCGGGCTCCCCCGTCGACTCCGCTTACTCTTCTGGGTGAGCTGGAGTACCGGAGTCAATGGGGAGCACCTTTGGGGATTGATTTATTGCATCTAGATGAGACATGATAAATCGATCCCTGATAGTATCCGCCGATCTGGACCAGGTAGTGAAGACAAGTCCAGATACTGCCATAATTATTTCTATCCTGATAACAAAAAGAAACAAGTGTTTTAGTCTCATGCACTATCAAAATTGGTTAGTCTATGCTTTCATGAAACTTACATTTTAGCATCAGACCCTATTTCGGAGAGAATTTGGACATATTCCTCTAGGACCAAGGGCAGCTTCAATGGTATGAATTGGGCATATTCCTTTTATATTGCTCTATAGGGCTGCAACATCAAACTCTTTGCAAACACTTTACAAACCCCGATTCTTTGCATTTAGCATCCAGATTGGATGCACAGTTTGGCAGGGCAGTACTTCAGTTTCCATTTAATTATAGGACCCACCTTCATTTAAAGGAAATACTCTTGTCACATTGTCCCATGTGTAGGAATATGAAAAGGACACTTCCAGAAGTAATGGAGGTTAGTAAACCTTTAACCAGAATTCTTTGAGATGTACTCTGCATATTCACGGTCTGAACCCGCCCTCCCTCCTTGGAGTCCTAAGTACAACCTGGGACTTAGAGGAGGCATTGCAAATAACCGAGCTGGGTGAAGTGCCATGCCCCCTTTAAAGCCTTGCACTCAGAATATTCAGGAACAGTGAGGGCAGGTTTAGGACAGGGTTTGAGATCTCCAACTGGCACTGCTACTTAAAGGTTCCACCATCACCTCTGTATCAGGAGTGCCCTCCCGTAAGTGTGAATATGCAGATTTCTTTCCAAAGAACACTGGTTACAAGTGAATAATTTCAGTATTCCCTTAACCCCTTGAAATGATTGGAGGAATTGCTACAATGCATTGTGTGCTTTATTTCTGTCTTGTCATTTACCTTGTGCTTTCCCCCCATCCCTACAGCAGCACATCTGGCCCCACTGAGTTGTTTTAAAGCAGTGAACACTAAAGGTGACCGGTGTGGCAACTGCGGTGGGGATGGACTTACTTACAACAAGTGTCAAGACAAGTAAGTTATATATATTAATGTCTCTAATCCACTAGAAAAGGTACTAAGAAGAAACCACTGTAAATAAAAAAAAACTTATTTTAAGAAGTGGTGTAGGAAAATAAATTATACAACTAGTGAGAAGAGATGCAGAGCAACCTTTTACCAGCAGTACAGTCTGAACCTTTCATTTTCACCCTCAATGTGTTTGAGGCTTGATTTCAGGCCATGGAAAACATTGCCCCATCTCTTGTGGTTTCATTCAACCTCGGAAAGCTGGTACTCAGATGAAAAGATTATCTGGTGCTCTACACAGCTTGGCTGTTTTGCATTCAGTGACTTGTTGGCAACTAGTCACTAGATTACTTGCTTATAGATGTTGGATCTTAGATGTTGCTTGTTGGATCTTAGATGTTGCTTGTTGCTGGACTCTTACATCTTGGTGGTCAATCAAGAGAGTGGAGGAAGCACAGGATTCTTTGTCAGACATGGTAACAGTACAATACCAGAGGCTTTCAGTCAAGGGCCACAGCAGCAGCTATGGCAGCAGTCATTACAGGCAAGCAATCCATGGTTTGTGGCCAGTAAGACAGCAGGAAGACTTTTTCTTTTCCTTCAGTTTTTGAAGATGGTGGCTGGGATTCCCCCTCCCCACATTGGAATTCCTTCTTGGGACTCCCCTGGCAAATCAGAATGGGACCCCTCCTTCTGAGCTCATTGGCACCACCCAGTGGGGACTGATTGGGTCAGATTTATTTAAACCAAGAACCTCCCCATTCTGGTACTTTCAGGTTCAGAAAATCCACTGATCAAGAAACTTATCCAGCCAGTGGGTCCAAAGGTATTTTGAGAAATTTAAAGTAATGGGTTAGTCCACAGATAATGTGATACAAAGCTAACAAAATGCTGAAATTGAAATCCTAGAAAAACACGCTTTTACATGAACTCAGGAATGCATACAGAGCACAGATCCTTATTCCACACACAGATGTTTACAACTTTCCCATTATGTTTTGGTACTCAATAGGTCAACTTTAAGCAGCATTTTTTAAATTCAAAATCTGACTGACAGGTTAGATTTTAATTCACTGAGTACCAGATCTTTTCTTCCTAAAACATAATGTGGGGGGTTCAGTTTCTATTGGCTGGTCTATCTGCCTCACACTTCTCATCCTCTGTTAATGGAGGCTGAATAGTTGATCCTGCCAATTTTCCCAAGAAATTGTAGCCTTTTAGCTTATTTACAGTGCAAGTTGTAATGTGGCCAGGGGCTGCTAACAGAGTTTCGAGAGGGAGTTCTCCAGGTGAAGGAGGAGCAAATACAGGACCCTTGGGGTAAGTAGTTATCTATAGCGTGTGTGTGTTTGGGGGTACTTGCTGTGTGTTGAGCTTGTGTTTGGTTGTCTGTCTGTTTGTTTGTGTGTTTGTTTGAAGGACCGTGTGCTGTGGCTGGCAGCTGGAAGCTGTGACATCTAGAAGCCTCTGTTCATTGGCTGAATCCTTAAGCCTCTGATCAGTGGCTGAGCCCTAGTCAGGGCAGGGCTAATCAGGAAGGCCAGGGCTATATAAAGCAGTGAGCAAGCGACCAGGGAGCTTGTGACCAGGGGCTGCTAACAGAGAATTTCGAGAGGGAGCTGTGAAGGGGGTGAGGTATAATTGTCGGTCTGTAAATCCTTTAACTTGAACTATAATCCAAACTTCTTGATTTAAACAAAACCTTGTTGTTAGCCTAGGTAGCTGTAAAAGATAATGCAGGCGGAAGCCCAGCAGCAGAGTGGGGGCTATCCAGTTTATTGCACTCAATGTAGCATGTGTCATTACCTGCCCTCTGGGCGGGTGGCGTATGTGTGCATTCGGTGCAAGGAGCTCCTGACAATGGCAAATGAAATTTAATGTGGCTAAATGTAAAGTAATGCACACTGGAAAAAATAACCCCAACTATACATACAATATGATGGGGGCTAGTTTAGCTACAACTAATCAGGAAAAAGATCTTGGAGTCATTGTGGATAATTCTCTGGAGACGTCCACGCAGTGTGCAGCAGCAGTCAAAAAAGCAAACAGGATGTTAGGAATCATTAAAAAAGGGATAGAGAATAAGACGGAGAGTGTCTTATTGCCCTTATATAAATCCATGGTGCGCCCACATCTTGAATACTGTGTACAAATGTGGTCTCCTTATCTCAAAAAGGATATAGTGGCATTAGAAAAGGTTCAGAGAAGGGCAACTAAAATGATTAGGGGATTGGAAAGGGTCCCATATGACGAGAGATTAAAGAGGCTAGGACTTTTTAGCATGGAAAAGAGGAGACTAAGGGGGGATATGATAGAGGTATATAAAATTATGAGTGGCATGGAGAAAGTGAATAAGGAAAAGTTACTTGTTCCCATAATAGAAGAACTAGGAGCCACCCAATGAAATTAGTGGGCAGCAGGTTTAAAACAAATAAAAGGAAGTTCTTCTTCACACAGCGCACAGTCAACCTGTGGAACTCCTTGTCTGAGAAGGCTGTGAAGGCTAGTACTATAACAGGGTTTAAAAGAGAACTGGATAAATTCATGGAGGTTAAGTCCATTAATGGCTATTAGCCAGGCTGGGTAAGGAATGGTGTCCCTAGCCTCTGTTTGTCAGAGGGGGGTGATGGATGGCAGGAGAGAGATCACTTGATCTTTACCTGTTATGTTCACTCACTCAGGGGCACCTGGCATTGGCCATGGTCAGTAGACAAGGATACTGGGCTAAATGGACCTTTGGTCTGATCCAGCACGGCCTTTCTTATGTTTTTATGGTGTTACACTACCATGGGTTCAGCTCTGGTGGCTACAGTCTCAAGCTTAACAGAGTGAACATGACCTATGCTACTTGCTTCAGATTTAGAGTCTATAGGAACACAAAAAGACCAAGGGTAGTGACCACACAGACATTCACAAGTACAAGGTCTAATTTGTCTTACTAGTTTTATTACAGTTACAGTTAAAGTTATGATTACCCAAGCATATACAAATTCTATGCACAAGTTACAATATAGTTATACTGACATTTTTAACAATAGTATTACACTCTAATGGGTCTCTCGGTTTTCCCGTACTGGGGATCCACTTTTTATAATATGATTCTGTCTATACCTACATTCTGCACATGTCCATAAAGTGTCAACCCTCTTTTCTTTTATTGGTCTATATCCCCTGGAAACTTAAGGGACCCCAGTTTTCTATAGGCTGTATAAGTTCCCTTTATTCTCATTAATAGGATAAGTGAACAACCTGTAACCAGTGATTAAGACATGTCAGATACAGATGTGCTTTTATAGTATTTTTATGATCTAATATTAATCTTCTAGGTAATTTTATGCAATATTACCAGTTGGTACCCATAATCTGAGGACATTGAGTTATTTTCCAGTCACTTATGTCATCATTTCTTGTCTCCAAGATCTAAAATAGCTAAGCTAAAATCTTGCAGGCTTCAGCCTACAGGCTTGCATTTCAGTTTGTCTTACTCATCTTTAATACATGATTCTTTTAAATAGTGATCTTACATTTTTATACTCCTAAAAATTCATTCTAATTAATATGTATATTCATTATATGATATCACATATTGATTAATCATAAGACCACACATTAATAACTAAAATCATTGGCTACAAAATGTTAATAATTAGTTTGTATACATTCAGTTTGGTGACTATTTCCCCTTACTTTATTGCTTTCTATAGGATGATTTTCATGCAGGCAGGGTGCTGCTTAGTGAAGCATCATGTTTACTTTGTCTCACTCATTCAGAGGAGCACTAAGTGGAGATGTGGCCCTCAAGTTGAAGTGTGTCCTGTCTACTTAATTTTTACGTGACACTTTGGCCTATTTCACCTGCACATTGAGTAGAATGTGCCTGCTGAATATGTACCCTCTGATTTCAGTTTCTTCAAAACTGCCAGGAAGTTAGTGTTATGGTTACAGGGCTAGCTTCTCCTTTTATCTGTGGGATGGAAAGATGGTTGTGTGCCAGTTAATTTTATCCCTAAAACTACTCAAATTATTTGGAGACCAGGTGGGTGAGGAAGATATATTTTATTGAACCAACTTCTGTTTGTGAAAGAGACAAACTTTCAAAAAGAAAAGCTCTGCGTAGCTCAAAAGCTAGTCTCTTTCGCAAACAGAAATTGGTCCAATAAAAGATATTATGTCACCCAACTTATCTCTCTCATATTCAGAGACCAACATGGCTACAACAACACTGCCAACAAAATAAAATTATTTTAGTCTACAGAAACAAGAAATGGTAGTCCGGATCTTACTAATTTCTTCTCTTACTGCCAAATCAGAGAAGTGATATTTACTACTTTAGTCATGGGGGTTCTTTTATGTACCATAGAACACAGCATGATTTTAAAACAAGCAAAATAATCAAAATAGTTAACTATGGCTATTTTATTGAACACAAAATAAATAAAACAAGTGAGAGACACAAGTGAAAGCCAAAGTGTTGTGTGTTTGGATTTAATAAGTCATAATGTCAAATAACTCAGTTGAAGTTTTATTTAAGTAATACAATCAAGCAGTACTCAATGCAGCACTATACAGAATACAGAAAAGGAAACATATATATATATATATAGTACCATATCGCAGCCTACTTGAGTTCATGTCTGACTAACTCCCTAAATCTCACCTCCTATATGCTGTTCAGAACAAAGAAAACTTCTCTCTCAAGATTTATATTTAGAGTGAATCAATAAGCCAATGATATTTGTAATTAATTTATCACCGCTGGGCACCATCTGTGACTCTTAATGCTTAGACATTAATCCATACGTTACTGTTTTGCTGAAATATTGATTATAGAACACACCTTACATGTTCCTTCTCTATTTTGTCAGTTACTAATTTTATTAATTACAGAACATTTATGAGCATCCATTTGCAATTAATACATTTTGGCCGTTACTGCACACATCTATAACAACAGGTATCTCTTTATATACTGTGTGTTTACAGAAAAGAGAAAAAGAAAGTGAACTATTGACCATGGTATTTAGTTTACATAACTGATATGCTTCAGACATTTATTCAACCATTCGTTATTTTATCAGTTACAAAAGAGATCTATCACCAAGTTATTATAACAGAAATTTATGAGTAATTCTTGTGGAGTTAAAAGCATACTTCAATAGATTATCTTCTCAATTACAGAAAACACTTGCCCCACATAAGTTACAAGTAATTAGTTTCTGGACATTTCCACAAGGGTCAAGAGGTTTGAGAACAAAGACGACAATCCATTATTTAATAACATGCTACGATCCAGCTAAAATTCACATTACTGATAACACCTAGATAAGGGTTAGCTAAAGTTCAGAGTAAAGAGTGGATAATAAAGTACAGGACTACCTGGACAAAGACATTCATTTGTCAAAAAAAATCTAATTTAACAGTAGCGTTTAGCCAGAACCTTTGACTAACATACAAAAGATTCTGGGATGCTTGGTCAAGAAATAATAAGAATTTGACATAGTAAATATTAATCTTATTCTTTTAAACAAATGGTTACTTCTGTTTCAATTTCTTCTGTATGTCTTTCTGTGGAAAACTTCTAACAAAGGTTACATTCTTGAAAATTATAGGACTGGAAGGGACCTCAAGAGGTCATCTAGTCCAGTCCCCTGCACTCATGGCAGGACTAAATATTATTTAGACAAGCGGTTCCCAACCTTTTTTCTTTCTGAGCCCCTCCCCAACATGCTATAAAAACTCTGTGGCCCACCTGTCACAAAAAAATGGTTTGTCTGCATATCCAGTAGATTAAAAGCCCGGGCCAGCACTATGGAATAACAAGCAACTCTAATGCCAGCCCTGCTCTTGGGTTTATTTTTGCAGACCCCTGAAACCTGCTTGCAGCATGCAAGTGACCTCAGACCCCTGGCTGAGAACCACTGATCTAGATCATCGCTCTTAAAAATCTCCAGTGATGGAGATTCCACAACCTCCCGAGGCATTTTTTTCCAGTATCTAACCACGCTGACAGGAAGATTTTCCTAACATCCAACCTAAAACTGCCTTTGCTGCAATTTAAGCCCATTGCTTATTGCCCTATCCTTAGAGGTTAAGAAGAACATTTTTTCTCTCTCCTCCTTGTAACAACCTTTAGAAGTCTTTCTTCCCAGAAAAGCATCCTGTGATCAAGAAAACCAAAGCCCTCCTGGCAACACCGTAATCTCACAGCCAGGCATTCACCTCCAGAATCTATTGGTCTCTGTCTAGGCCCCTACACTTGACTGGAAGAATAAAAAAGAATACGATGTGTGCTGCCAACTCTTTCACCCTTATTCCCAGACTACCCTGTAGTCACTGATGATCTGCTCAGGGTCATACCTCACATTATCATTAGTGCTCACATGGGCAAACAGTACGCGGTAGTAGTTAGTGGCCCAGATGACGCTCAACAATCCCTCCATACTCCACAGGAAAGAATTCCCAAGTGCACTTTCCTCAGTTCTTAAAGGGATTCTGCGCTTGGGTAGTGTCAGCGTCTACCAATCCAAGGTCAGAAAAAGCTCTAATCTGGGAGTTTAATACAAGCCTGGAGTGGCCAGTATTTAATTTTTAGAATCCTTGTGGGCCCCCACCTTCTGCACTCAAAATGACAGAATGGGGAATCAGCCTTGACAGCAGGTCTGAGTTGGGCTTCTGCAGGTCTTTCCTTTTGGAGTTGTGACCAATGTGTAATACAATGACCAGGCAGATGGTGCTGCTTCCACCACCTCATCCTCCACTTTCTGCCAGCAGTAAAGATGAGTGGCCTACTCCACTGCACCTTCTTTGAGCTATGAGGAGCAGAAAAGGCTGAAGTGCTGGTTTGTAGCAAGCAGGGTCAGGGTTGCAGAAGATGCTGGCTGCTGTCCAAGACTGTAAGCTCTGTTTCTTAAAAGACTTTTTAAACCCCTTCCATTCTTCCCTGAAAACTTGCTTTCACCCCTTCTGCTTCCCCTTACCAAACCCTTAACCTCTGATTCCCCAGCTAGCCACATAGTCCAAAAAGATCACATAGAATCATAGAAAGGTAGGGCTGGAACAGACCTTGAGGGTCACCTAGTCCACCCACCCATGTTGACACAGGGCCAGAACTGGAAACATATTCTAGATGAGGATTCACCAATACCAATTTGAGCAGAAGAATGACCTCCCATGTCTTAAATGTAACACCCCAGAAGATTAGCCTTTTTTTCATGCTGTATTATATTGTTTCCTACCATAGTGATTTGATCCCTCAGATTTGAAACAGGACAACCATGATAGAGCCAGTAAGAGCTCTGATAGAAATGAGAAAACTGCTACTTATTTTCATCCATACATACCAGAGCACTTTACAGAGGAGGGAAGTAGGGCTGGTGGTAGAACAGTAGACTTACAGTATAGGATTCAAATTTAGGACACAAACTTAATTCTCTATTCCTAGGCTGGGAGTACCACAGAAGCAGCATGTCACATTGCTCTGCTGTCATCTGTCTACCTTGCTGCAGCAACACTGATGAGCTCCTGATTGTATTTCATGCCACCCTTCATGGCAGAAAGATCAGTAATTGTGCTGGAACATTAGGGGAGTTAGCAAGGCAGTCAGAGAATGGGTGTAGGAAATGATTTATTATGAGACTTTGCATCTTCATTAATAAGACTCACCCCAACTCTAACACAAGTTCTTCAAATCTCATATAAACCTCAAAGCAACTGTTCTTGTATTTTTTCTTTCTTTCAGAGATGTCTTGTGTGGAAGACTGCAGTGTGTTAATGTTAAAAAAATCCCTGAGATGACAAGTCTTGGGTCCGTAGTTCAAACTCCAGTTGATGATATCTTGTGTTGGGGTACAGAATTTCATGCTGGGAAGGACACGGTGGATGTTGGCTCCGTGGGAGATGGCACCACATGTGGTGAGAACAAGGTACTATCGTAATTATAGTTAGATTTGTGAATGGGGTGGAACAGATTAAATCGAGAGAGGGACGCCTTGAACTCCTCTTCCCCACTCCAGGTTTCCTTCTGTCCTCTTACCAGAAAAGCCTCAGAGATCACTATAAGGATAGCCTGTTCTCACCCACAAGCAGCTGCAGAAGCCCATCTTAATCCTTTAAAAGGAGCAACAGATGTTCTATTCCCTGCTATGCAGTGGATGGAGAAATGAAAGTAGGGGTCAGTGTCACAGTTCTGGGGTTCACTGTACTTTGGAAAATTCCCCAAAGGGCCTAAATACCTTTAAAAATCTGTCCGTAGATGTCTTCCCTCCTGAAGTTTCTAAACCATCTCTCCGAATCCATCTTTATTTGCTCATTATATGCCAGAGCATGACTACAAAGACAATACTCTCCAGGAAAAATGGTTTTACAGAACAGTTGATCTTGCAACATACTCTGAATATAGTTATACTTGTTTAGGCTTGACAGAGCCCTGACTGGGATGAGTTAGTTGGGGATTGGTCCTGCTTTGAGCAGGGGGTTGGACTAGATGACCTCCTGAGGTTCCTTCCAACCCTGATATTCTATGATTCTATTACTTGAATTAAACCTTCTCTGCTTAGATGTCTGTCTGGGTTCAAATTATAAATCTATATGCAAAATTCTTAAGTGTTAAAATTGTGGTTGAGACATCTGGTATCTATTTATTCCATCACATGTAAAGATACAACGAATGTGATGACTGGGTCCTGTGTTATTCTTCCAGTGGGTAGATATACAGGAGTTTATCTATCTAATTAGCTGCTTATATGTCTACTGTCACAATATTTTTTTTAAACCAGAGATTGTCTGTCTGCACAACCCAATCTCCTGGGTGCATAATACACACTGTCTCAGGTTAAGTAAGTAAATGCATTTATTCATGTCTGAATATTGGTGACTGACATCATAGCAGACTTTACTGAAGCCTTCAATATCTACTGTAGCTGCGTATATAAAAATGCTTTTTAAAGTCTGCTTAAAAATGGAAAAAGATCAAGGAAATTTAAAAGTAATGCCATTTCTTGTTCAGGTACTGGTCTGGTGGGTGCTCCACTTTAGGTGCACATGTGCCCTATGTTCCTTTGATCTGAAATTTTCAGTATCAGTACTTCTTCAGCCCTCACATATGCTGCAGACTTTCCAAGGCCCCATACTGAAGCTATATAGAGTTATGTGAGCAAACCACTCTCCATTCCTTCTCAGACGCCTCTGCCTGAGATGAAGCGTCTGGCATGCCTACTTCTAGTGTTGCTCAAAGCTTAGTTTTAGCATCCTCTAGTGTTTAGTTTACTGCTGTAGTTATTTATTTCTACTTTAAATATTGTATTCTAATTTCTCTACTTCACTTGAGGGTTATTTTTCCAACCCTTATCCCTCCTCTTTCCCTCCTCTCTACAGGCGAGTTTCCCTTTGACAATTGTAACCAGGGTATGCTGGGATCTCCAAGATTAAAGCACTGCCTCAACTGCTGGGAATCTATCCCGATCAGTGGTGGACATTTCTAGTGCATTTGTTGTCTTGGGGACATGCATATCCAACAAGAATGCAATATTTCTTCAACTTCTGAGAGCACAGCTAGGGGGAAAAAATAGGGAAATTAGGCTCAGGCTCCTTATGATGGAACACTTAATTTGCCCTGCCTTAGAACCAGCCCAAGATATCCACCCTGTACATTGTTTTCTGAGCAAGTATAGTGCCCCATTAACCTCCACACCTAATTCCTTCAGAGCTTCATGACGAAACACATCAGAGGGTACTGGGAAGGCCACTAAGATAAGGAGTTCTAAGTCTCCTCATAAAGAGTCTATTTCAAAAAAGTGTCTGGCTCCTCAGAAATCAAATCAGAGATCTCTTGTCCCAGACTGGATAGTGCTGAGGTTCCAGGATCCTAAGGTACTGAAAGCTCTTTGAAGAGCTATGGTACTAAGCATACCTCAGTACCACCTAAGCAAAATCGCATAAGTGCATCAACAGAGACTCTAAACAGTTGGCTTCTGGAAAGGCTGTATTGACAGATGTTCCTGGGCTACTTTCGGTACCTAGACAAGTGACCCAGACTCATTCAGTACTGACCAGACATTGCGCTGCTTCCCGCAGCCCCCATTGGACCGGGACGATGAGCCGGGACCAGTGGGAGCCACGGTTGGCGAAATGCCAGGTAAATAAAGCAGCGGGGCCCGCTAAGGATGCTTACTCTGCAGTCCCGCGTGCCAACGTTGCCGATCCCTGAGCTAGGATGATGATTTTCAGTGGATGGGGAGCAATGTGGAGATGCTAGAAAAAAGGATATTGCAATAGTAAAGATACTATGGATGACTTTTAGCTCTTATCACATATAGCTGCTCCTTAAAATTTAATTCCTACATTCATCCAGCAGTACTCTCTTAACTGGCAGCTGATACCTGTTCCAATAAAGCAATACTGCCAGGCTTTACACTAAAAATACGTACAGGAGAAATGCTATTTGCCAGAAACTGACTCTTTGAGTAGATTGTCCAAATAAATCCACCTTCCCCACTTCTGCAGTCTCTGATATGGATTCTAAAAAAATGCAAATAACTCTGTTCTGCAAATGAGCACGTGAATGACCTTAATGCTTCCTGCTTTCAGGAGGTCTTTGATTGTGGTGCCAAGATCACACGAACCCTCAAGAATGTGACTCTCTACTAATAAACTCTGAAAAACACATTTACCATTAACCTTTCTTTTTGACTTGTAGCATGATTTCCACATTTAATAATCAGTCAGAATACAGGCTTTCCTAATGTGACCCTATTATCATATATATTTTTATTTGTGAACTTTTACAGATATGTATAAACAGGACATGTGTTAATATACAAATTCTGGATTATGATTGTAATGACACAAAATGCAATAATAGAGGGGTAAGTAGTAAAGATTTTAACATCCTTAGAATTTCAGAATATAGCATGTAGAACACTGAACTTAGTCTCTTAGCAGTAATGCTTCACATTACATTAAATAAGATTTGAGTCAAACAAAATCTTGAAAAGCAGTAATTAAAGTATTTTGAAGGCGAAATCTTATCAGTTGTACATTATTTGATGAAAAGCCACATGATGATAAAATTGCACACTAATAAACCAAAGTTAGCACTTTAACTCCTCCTGCCAAAGATGGAGACTCTGGATAACTAGTTATCTTGGTTCTCATATCAAGAGACTTGGAGAAAACTAAAGTAGCAGATAAGAAACTACCATTCTGTATTTTATTTAGTATGTGATACCATACAGTACAGGGTAATTAAAATGTACCAAGAGCTCAGGAAGGCTGCATTTTCATCAAATTGCTCATTTGGTTCATGTTATGTATATACTTATTCTATTTCAGATATGCAACAGTAAGAAAAACTGCCATTGTAATTTTGGGTGGGCCCCTCCAGACTGTAAATTAAAAGGCTTTGGAGGAAGTGTTGACAGTGGGCCCCCTCCAACTACCAGTAGTAAGTGCTGTGACAAACTAAGCGCTCTATATTTTATCCTGTTTTTTAGTCTAAAGCCAGGAACTTGTCACCTGTATTCAAATGTGGTCCTTGCAACTGTCACCCATGCCTTTGTCACATCCTGGCTATCCTACAGAGCTGGAAGTCATTACTTACATTACACTTAAAAGGCCTGATTCTGATATCCTTACTCATAACAAGTGTAGCCCGATCCATAGATTATATATTAATTATACTGATTACTTAAGAGTTCCCAGTTATCATTCTGAGATTTGGCAGGATCTTGTCTCAAGATCAGGCCTAGTATTATTAAAATTACTGTATAGTCGGGAGCCCCAATGTGCCCAGTTGCAACACTCACATTATTTTACAATAATTTATTAATACATTTAGCAAAGTCACTAACACTCAAACCCAGTAAAGTGAATAGAGATAATACAGAATGTACATCTGATCATCCATATACTCCCACCATCCCTTGTAGAACAACCTGAAATATTAACCATCATCTTCCTCATCACCATCATCTTCCTCATCACTTCCAGTGGCCATCATCCTGGCACTTCGCAAAGGCTACACCTCTCTCTCCTCCCACACATAGGCTTGGATGCAACTTTTACAATACATTACACTGAAGCCACTATGCCTAATGCATATTCAATAGGGGTTTCCCCTCTCTTCCTTACCTGTATTTCTTCACCCTACTAATATTAAGGTGTCATTCTCCTATTGGTTAGTATACTAATGATCTCAACTTAATATCATATACAACAGTTTGTTGCTATGGCACTCATGTGGTCAGGTATTTGCAGATGGTCTATCCAAAAGCCAGTATTGGATTATGTTCCTGTGGTTGGCTGGTGGTGTTATGGACAAAATTCCCCCTTACACACTTTATTTCCAGTTCTCCAAAACTTGGGTGTGACCATTAGGCCATTTATCTGTGCCACAGTTCATAAGTCGTAAATCTTATGCTAGCTGCTGAAGCCAATGTCTTACAGCTTACAAGTGTCTAGGTTCCTTATATTACTGCCAAATAAAATAAATGCTAAAGCTAGCCCCTTGGGGCAACAGATCTGTGGGATCTTATGAAGTTAAGGTACTATTCATCATGAATAAGTGCATCAGAATCTGGCCCTTAAGAGACACCAAGGGTAAAAAAGTATTGGAAAGAAGGTCACATCTTTTTAAACTATTTTAGTGTCCTCTATTATGTTCCTACCCACCCCTCTTGAATTTTTCTCCTTCCTTAAGTAATATTTCTCCATCTTACCATAAGCCTAAGTCGCCCAGTCCCAGTAATCACCCATTCCTTTTAACATTTTATATTCAATTTTTTATTCATTCACTGAATTCCCATATCTCCCCAATTCTTCAAGTGATTGTCCACATATAGTCCACTTCTGGGGTGCATCTGGGGTAGAAAGGATTGTTTCAAGTTGCTGAGCACCAAGTAATTTCATCTTAAAAATTATTACAATTTTATAGTGCATCCGATGAAGTGGGTATTAGCCCACGAAAGCTTATGCTCTAAAATTTTAGTTAGTCTTTAAGGTGCCACAGGACTCTTTGTCACTTCTGCAATTCCAGACTAACACGGCTACTCCTCTGATTCTCTACAATTTTATAGTCTTGAGTATTACAAAATAAGCCAGCAGTGCCTCTCTGCCATGTACATTTGCCAAACTGGACAGTCTCTACACAAAAGAATAAATGGACACAAATCTGAACATCAGGACTCATAACATTCAAAAACCAGTAGGAGAACACTTCAGCCTCCATGGTCATTCAATTATAGATCTGAAAGTATCAATTTTAAATCAGAAAAACTTCAAAAACAGACTCCAACGAGAAGATGCCAAACTGAAAATAATTTGCAAATTGGATACCATCAACCTAGGATTAAACAAGGCTGGGAATGGCTTGGTCATTACACTAATTGAATCTATTTCCCTATTTTAAGTATCCTTCACACCTTCTTGTCAAACTGTCTGATATAGACCATCCTGCTTATCCTGCTTGTCACTACAAAGGCTTTTTTCTTCTGCTGATAATAGCTCATCTACGTTAAATAGCCACTTAGAATTGGTATGGTAATTTCCACCTTTTTATGTTTTTGTTTGTTTGTTTTTGTTTTCTGTGTTCATCTTACTTCTGTAGGTTCTATTCTATGCATCCGATGAAGCGGGCTATAGCCCACGAAAGCTTATGCTGAAGTAAATTGGTTAGTCTCTAAGGTGCCACAAGTACTCCTCATTTTCTTTATGGATACAGACTAACACAGCTGTTACTCTTAAACAAAATAAGCCAAATCTTGATAAACCTTAATGCCAATTCAGGGACACAACGACTCAGCTTCAGAGCATATCAGTGAAGCATCCCACACACACTTACCAGTAACCTGTTCTGATGACTTTCCTGGCTGGAAATGCCCCTTTATTACATTCACAGACCTAGAGGATCTAGGGATGAGAATTCTCCCTGGTACCCATCCCCATGATCTCTGCACCTTGCCCTTATTAGACTCAATCTTGGCCCTATAGCAGTGGTTCTCAAACTGTGGGTCAGGACCCCAAAATGGGTCCCAACCCCATTTTAATGGGGTCATCAGGGCTAGCATTAGTTTTACCGGGGCTAGGGCCAAAGTCTGAGCCTCACCTCCCAGGGCCAAAGCCAAAGCCTGAGCCCCACCACCCGGGGCCAAAGCTGAAGCCCAAGCCCCACTGCCTGTAGCTGAGGGCTTCAGCCCACGGTGGCAGGGCTCAGGTTACAGGCCCCCAGCCTGGGACTGAAGCTCTTGGGCTTTGGGTTTGGCCCTCTTGCCTGGAGCGATGTGTCACGGACATGGTCTTGGCTCCCTGTCCCCCAGCTGGGGTAGCAGAGTTCAGGTGGGCTCAAGCTGTGGTCCCCCCTCCTGGGGTGTGTATTTTTTGTTGTCAGAAGGGGGTTGCGGTGAAATGAAGTTTGAGAACCCCTGCCCGATAGGGTCCTTTGGGGCTTTCAAACAGCAAGAAAACCAACTGAAAGTGGTCCTTCCAAGGCTAGATATCCCTCCTTTCTGAGATCCCTCAGGATTACACAGGAGGCACTGGTAGCCATCAGTCACACCGTGCAGCAGCAGGATTGTGAAAGCGAGGATGAGCACCTGCAATCTGAGGAGCAGCTGTCTCCTTCTCCTGAGACAAAGCAGTAATGCCCCTCTCTTCTGACTATGATGTTCCAGGAATTTTGGCGGTGAATGGCAGACACTGTTGAGATGCTGTAGAAGCAGTGCAGGAAAACCCCACAAGTTACTTGATATCCTGAACACATCAGTATCTGGAGAATAGCCCATGCCAATTAATGAGGGATTATCAGTATCAGCAAAACATCTCTGCCAGACACCAGCATCTGTATTACTTACCTTCAAAACAGCACACAGCTGCGAGGTACCTGCATCTGGCTTACAATATTTTTGTACACATCCAGTCTCAGAGTCCTTGACTGAAGCTGCTGTGCATGAGAGTCCCAGACAACAAGGACCACCAATAATAACACCAAGAGACAAGGCTGGATTTATTTCACAGAAGTTACTCATGAGCAACTTTGCCAATTCGTGTCACCGATTATCAGGCTCTATTAGCTAAACACTATTATTTAAATTGCGACAAAGTATAGAATTTTACAGACAAAGTTCCTCAGCACATAAACAGAGAACTGAGGTTCATCATCTCCAACTGTTAACTTCAAGCAACATTAAATGCCTTGGATACAGAGTGAGATCTATAGCCACATCCATCATCATGTGCAGTGCTTTATGGTTGTTGTCTTCGGGATACCTAAAGAAGTACAAACAACTGTTGGGGCCCTTCCCTTTGAAGTCTGTGACCTATTTAACATCAAGACAGACAAAACCCTGTACTCACTGTAAGAGCCACTTTGGGAATCTACCTGCTGGCGCCTTGGAGAAAACAGGCCAGACCTCAGAATTACAAGCAGAACCATCTGTCTACTATTACAGTCAGCACAGACCCTTGGAACCACTGAAGATAAGGCAGAGGTTCCAGCAAAGAAAGCCCCTCTGCCTCTTTTTCATCTACTCAACCTGAGTCCAGTTCTAAACAGAAAGAAAAAATTGTGCCTTGGGTGAGAGCCATTTGGAGTGTCTAAAGCAGCAGAGTCCAATAGAAATTCGATGCTAGCCACACGTGTGGTTTTGAATTTTTCTTATTCGCCACATTATAAAAAAGGATTAAAAAACAAACTACAAGTGACATTTAAAATTATTTTTATTAATATAAAAAATAAGTAGATATTACAAAAAAAGCAATAGGTACTACTAACACAAATTTACTTCAGTGTGACACTTTGCATTCTTTTTCTTGTACCATAACCCTGAAATCTGGTACATAACTCATACTGATCACGCATCTTCTCACCTTCCAGGACCGCACTAGTGCATGTCTCTCTAGCACTGTTCTCACCTTCCAGGACTGCAGCACATCCACATCCACTGTCATCTATGCTGTTGTCTCTCTTGCACTATATCCTAGCCACGTTAGCAAGCTGTATATCAAAGCACACAACCTGTCTTCCAGTAATGCTGTCTTCAGTACACTAATGCACTGCGCATGCATTAGCCACAGTTCAATAGCCTATTCGCCACATGTGGCTAGTGGCGAATGTATTGGACACCACTGGTCTAAGGATCTGTGCCCTTCTACTCCCAGCCCCGCACTGTCCCTTCCATCCCCATTGCAAAGTGACTGTTCTGTTTTTAGGAGGACTGAACTACATCACCTCAGATCACTGGCTCTTACAGATCATGTAAGTGGAGTATCCCACACTGTTTCAGAGCCTTGCTACCTTCCATTTCCTTCCCTGGCCTTCTTCAGGGACCCCTCTGATCAGAGCCTGATACAACAAGAAGTGGGCTTCCTTTTCAGATCTCTGAACACCAGTCTCCTTATGGGTTTTGATGGATAGGCCTGGGTTCTTCTGGATCCAGACTCCAGCGCAACAGGGTGCAACTTTTTTATTTTCTTCCCATATTTATTTGCCGTTGCCTCCACATGCTTCACTCCTCCCTGGAAGGGTTACCACGGCAGCTTGAAAGGAAATCTTTAAGCACAGGGTAACGTGTACTTCCTTGACAGACAGTTGGAGACTCCCAAAAAATAACATAAACACACACAATATGTTCAACACAGTAATTATTTTAAACAGGAGTTCAATATAATGTATCAGGGTAAAACACTACTCTCAGGGTCACAGGTGCCCAGGCTGATAATATTTGTGAATTTCCTAAGTCATGTGACTTGATATAGTAAATGTAAAAATTAGTGTCCCAAATGTAAGAGTTGTCAGGTAATAAAAACTCCAAACCCTTACTCCTGGCTTGGGACACAGTTCAGGGAGCAGGGGGTCTCTTGAACAGTTTCTCTGACCATCCAAAAGATGGTACACTCACAACTCCATGAACAATTTTCAGCTAAAAGATGAGTCTGGACTCCTTAGTTAGTTCAGAGGGGCTGTTGATCACTGCTGGCAGGCATCCTCTTCATGCAGAAGTCAGGCAACTTCTATTCCCAGGATTTGCCCTCATTAAAAAGGAATGTAGGGTTAAAAGTTCAGATTACAATAACTGTAAAAAATCCTAACTTTAGCCTCCTTCCCTAGTCATGAGATACGCTCACAGCAGGTCGGCATTCCTGGACTAGCAGTCAGAACAAAGCTTACCATGTGGTGATTGATTTTACCTAGGAGCTGAAGCACTAACTGAGCCTACCTTGGTGGGGAGTTTTCCCCAACAAAATTCTTTAAACTGTGAATCACCTTGAACAGGGAAAGGACCAAGGTGAGGGATGTTGGTCCCAGGTCCCAGGAGACCAATTCTCAGGGGAAATCCTGCATGCAGGCCTGCCACGCACTAGCTCACAAAACAGAAATTCCTTCACTTTCTGTGGCTAGCTCCAAACTACTCCAGAATGGTTTCGCGGAGTGCTTCCAGGGTGGGCATCTCACTTCCTATTGGTCAGACTTGCTCTTCCCAGGTTTTCACTTGTCAGTCATTTGACTTTGCCTCACCCCTGCCCCATTCTCTCAGGCAGTGCTCCTCCTCTGAGCTAGCTCAACTCTTATCCTTCCCTGAACCAACAGGGGCCCCTGTTGCTGAAAATAGTGTCTCTCCTCTCTCCCTCTTGGTTGCCTAGCAGACTCTGATTCTGCCCTGGGTTTCCTCTTCCTCCTAAGTATAGCATGACTCTCCCTGAGTTACAAGCACACAGAGCATCAGGAACCTAGTTAAATTTCTTGGGGGCTACATTTACATTATTTTCCAGTCCTGGAGAAGAAGCGGGGTTGACATCAACTCCTGTACTTAGATGGCTCAGTGCCTTCACCCACCATTTCAAGTTCAGGATGGTATCCCTAGCCTCTTCTCATGACTGGTTTTCAACTCTTAACCTGAAGAGCATGTATTTTCACACCGTTCACAGCATGCAAGGATCATTAAATTGAGAAATTGTTACATCTACTCAAAAGCCATCACATTGACATGAGGGTGCAGGTCTGCCTCTCTCATCATTAACTTAGTGGAAGGATCTTCTCTGGGCATGCAAAGGAGTATCTTTTTCTCCACTTCTGCCTACCAAGAAGCTGGTGATGGATGTTCCCACACTTGAGTGGGGAACTCACCTGGAGCACATTTAGACCCAAACCCACTAGACTCTTTAAGAAACTCACTTTCACATAAATGTGCTAGAGCTCAGAACTATTCATCTAGCCTTCACAGCATTTCTCCCCATGCAGTGAGAACTGACAATCTAATCCCTCTCTATTCCCTATTTGAGGCCTCAAGATCTGATGCTCACTTTGGGTATGAAATTTAAAGCTCTGTCTAGCCTGGGATCCAGGGTTTGAGAGACTGCCTGTCTTACAGCGGCAGCTAACATTTGTTGGGGTGCTTTGTTTGAATTACCAGAGTTGGTAGAAGTGGAGCATTCTCATTTGAGACCACTTACATATTTGTAGACAGTTGCCATGTTGCCCCTTAGTCACCGCTCAACCAAGCCTGTATCTCTGTTACTTATTCCTTGTGAATCAAACCCTCAAGATCACTGATAGTTTCATGTGGTTTTTTCACTCCCTCTAATTTGTAAATATTTTTCTGTTACTGTAGTACTGAAAAATGAACTCAATTCTAGGTGTGGTCACTCTAGGTCCATATAGAAAAGAAGTACTCCTTCCTTACTCCATGATCTGATGCTTGTGTTTACACAACCTGAAACTGCATTAGCTTTTTTTGTGTCAGATATATTGCCAACCACACTGCCTGCCCATGTGCTGCCAGCACATGGCATCCATGATTGGGGGAATGCACAGCAGAAACAAGCAGCAATGCTGGAACCTTGTGTGCAGACAAAACAAATTTGGAGGCCATCTTTGCTGATAGTGTTAGATAATGTACATATGAGACAGCTGTATGTGTGTGAGATGCATGCACACTTCATACAGGGACGAGCCTCAGTTTCTACAGAAATGTTTTTTACAGTTGTATGAGTAAGTCCTAAGTGCAAACAAACGGTACTGTTCTATGTCTGTTTCTTTCCAAGTGTCCAGTAGTGACATTGTCATTATGGGAATAGCAATTGGAAGCATACTACTACTTCTTCTGGTTATCAGCTTTGCCATGCATAAAAGAGCTCAAATTGCTCAGCTCTTCAGCAGGTAAGCAAAATTCCATTCATAGTTACACTATATGATAAAATTCTGATACTTTTACTTTTTCTAATCCCAACTTCACCAGTGTTACACGTGGCTTTAAACTTGCTATGCATTGCAGGCCACCTGCAAAAGCACCTCTCTTGCTTATACTAACTGGTCCATTATTGCCTAGGATACTGCCACAGATGTGGTTGGGCTCCTGGCTGCTGGGTGCTCTGCTGTGAGGAAACCCAGACTAGAGCTAGCTGGAAATTTTCTGCCAAAATTGAGTTTGGTCAGAAAATGCCAAAACTGAGTTTAGTCGGAAAATGCCAGTTAGGCAGAATGAAATATTTCATCAAATCTAGTACAGATTTAACTAAACCTTCATTAAACACCATCTCCCCTTAGTGCCAGGGGATGGGGAAGGACAGCACTGGTGTGCTTTACCTTCCTACCTTTCTGTTAGCTCCAGGGGGACAAACAGGCAGAAGCTCTGCCTCCCCACTTTCCCAGCTGGCTCTAGGGGACGGACAGGCAGAGCAGCAGGACAGCACTTTACTTGCTCTGGGAACTTGAGAGGATTGACAGGAAACAGGGTGAAGGGACTCTTTGCCTCTCCAGCAACAGGCCTGGAGGCCTCTTCTCAATTTATTGTGAAATTGACTAGAGCCTTCACTGAGGATAGCTGGGAAGCTAAAAAGTCATGTTTTGGTTCTCTCAAAGTCAAATTTTTCTACAAAGTCCTGTCTTCAATTTTTTTGGTGGTTTTGATATTCTGTCCAGCTTTGGGATTAAATTTTCTCGAAACCATGACAACGTTAACAGAAAGAGAACCTCACATGCACATACACACATGCGCAAACACATACACACTTCCTCTTTTTGCCCAGTTCTAATCCATATATTGAATCCCACATTCCTGGCTTTGTGCCTCTAGCCCAGGGATCTCAAACGCAAATGACCACGAGGCCCATATGAGGATTAGTACATTGGCCTGAGGGCCGCATCACTGATACATGCCCTCCTCGCTGTCCCCACCACCACCCCACCCCTTCCATGAGGCCCTACCCTTGCCCTGCCTTTTCCCACCCCTTCCTTGCCCCTATTCCAACCCCTTCCCCAAAGTCCCCACCTCAACTCTGCCCCCTCAAGATGCACTGTGAGATCATATTCAATGAGAGCTCAAACATCATTTTCCTAAGAGGTGTTCCTGTTTTTCCCATACGCAGAGGAAGGACATGTAGCCCTTTACACACATTCGTTAGACACTATGTTCTGGTGCAAACAAGCACCTTGGCTGTGCATCTGGGCAGGGCAGTTCTGCATTCTGTTGTGGCATAGGATTCCAGACACTAGTTACAAGCACTTGAAGGACAATGGGATACTCACTTTGTAATTACTTGAGTTCTTTGAGATGTTTTGTTCCTATCAGTAATACACTACCTGCCCGCCTTCCCCACTTCCTAGGTTCCTGGGGGCCTACCAACCAAGAAGGAACAAAAGTGGTAACAATTTGGCAGCTCCCTCTGTTCCCTCAGTATAGACCATGAGAAGAGCAGGGGCGCATGTGTGAGTAGGCCAGCACTACTAGTGAAAAATCTGTGGTCCTGGTTGCGTGGAGCACATGCGCAACCCTGAAGTGCCCTGTACATAGGGACAACATACCTCAAAGAACTCAAGTTCCTTCAAGGTGAGTAACCCTTTAACTTAAACCTCACCATTCCAGGGAAGAAGCTGTTCTTCACACCTTAGAAAATTAAAGCTCTCCTGATGTCTATCTAGAGATAGGAAAATGCTTTAGGGGGTATCCCCCAGATGGTTGCTTTCAGAGGCACAGTTAAAGAATCCCTTGTCTCAGTCCAAAGACTCTCCAATGGATTTGTGGCTCCATTTTATTTTATGAGATTGCTAATTCCAACCTGCCTCCTACAGCTACAGCCCATTCTACCAGATCAGTCTACAGCCTTCGTTCTGTCAAAAAATATTTCACTTGCAGGAATCAATAAAGCCTTGCATAGGAACCAACTTCCCCTGGCGCCAGTGGGGGCTCATGCCCCCCCGCCCCTGCCCAAACTCCACCCCTTCCCTGCCCCCATTCCAACTTCTTCCCCAAAGTCCCCGCCCCAACTCCACCCCCTCCCTGCCCCTATTGGACACCTTCTCCAAATCCCCACCCCGACCCCATCTCCTCCCCTGAGAGCACCGCGTTCCCCCTCCCTCCCAGCCGCGTGAAACAGCTGTTTTGCGCCGCAAGCGCTGAAAGGGAGGGGGAGAAGCAGGACCCGGCAGTGTGCTCAGGAGAGGAGGCGGAGGCAGAGTGGAGGTGAGCTGGGGGGGGCGGGGTGGGGAGCTGCTGGTGGGTGCTCTGCACCCACCAATTTTTCCCCATGGGTGCTCCAGCCCTGGAGCACCCATGGAGTCGGCACCTATGAAGCCTTGTATATACACTTTATGAATTCTGATTGATATTTTTTTCCATCAGAATTGAGGTCTCCTTGCAAAAAATTCAGTGAGAACAAAACCTCATTTTTTCTGCTAGTAAACTTTCCATATGAAAACATTTGACTGGCTTTAGTAGCAGCTTAGGTGGGAGCTGGCCTTCCTCCCCAGTTTTCCTCATAGATGTTAGCACTGTAGTGCCTAACTGGGACCATTTAAAAGCTATTACTAAGCAGGGAGAAATTCCCTTGATTTTTAAGAAAGGAACTTCAATATAGAAAAAGTTAATGCTGAGTTAAGGTTACACAATGTAGGGATGCATTCTCTCAGAGGGAGGCCATGCCCTCTTGCTACACACAGCTGAAAAAGTTAAAATGACAAAGGGATGTTCGGCTCAGAATCTGATGGGACCTCCACACCATCTAATATCCTGTTTCTTTAAATAAAAAAAATGTAATTATTCTGTACCTAAAATTCACCTGGTACAGTCCAGAGATTAGCTTCCCTGGTCACCAGAGTATTTTAATTTGTTTAGGATCTATTATAGTAGCATGCTGCCTGCAGATTTAATCAGACACTTGTGTGTGGCTGTAGGAGCATCTTATCTTATCTAGGATTTGGGTACCTCAGCTCCTTCCGTTTCCCTTCTGCCTGCAGTCTTCCACAGTTGATAGGCTGCTCTGGTGTCTTAAGTGGCTTTGTTGGCATCTTTCCCCCTGGCCAAACCTCAGTTTAGCATCTGTCCCCCTTCAGGGATCAAAGTTTATATGAAGTGCTATGGATAACCAGGAGCAAGGAATTCCAGAGAAAGAGGTTGGAAGGAGCCAGCATTTGCACATTGATGCCAGTTACTGAAGGTGAAAGAGCAACTCATTCACCCAAACTGGTTTAATCTGAAATGCAGAAACCTGATTACATAGATCATTCATATTCTGTGATGTAACAAAGCTGGTTTGATAGATTTTAATAAGCATCTTCCCAAAACTATGTATAATAATTACAATTTCGGCTTGTTTACAAAGTGTATTGTCTAAATAGTATGTGGTTTGTATCATAGGTCCTCCAGAAAAAGACAACAAAAGGTCATTCTGGTGCTACTGACAAAGTAAGTGTTTTTCAGAGAGCTCAATTCAGTTACTCTGAGCATATGAGCATTTCCTAGTCTGGGAGATCATCAAAACTTCTCATCATTTTTCAAAATGAAAAAAAGCAACATGCATATCTGAAAATAATAAAGTCAGAATATGACAGGAAGAGCACAAATATTGCAATTACTACAGTTACGGTTCTCAAACCAATTCTATCTTAATGTATTATTTTTAGTTCCTTGTAGTTTTCCAAAACATTCACTTTTGGGGATAAAATTTTTGAAGTCCACAGTTTGCTTTTATTTTATTTGATTGTTTTTTGTGTTCTTTTGTGTAATTGTAAGCAAAAACGTTATTGTGCTAAGGAGAATTTTCTCAGCACAACAAAATTCCTACAAGTTTTTTCTGAACAGTTATAGCACAGAAACATTTTGGGGTAGCAAGTTGATATTTGGCAGGAAAATATCCTTAGGGAGAAAAAGTACTTTTCACTGAAAATCAGCTTTGATTTGGGTATAGCATAACTAACTCTGGATTCATAACAGTGGAATGCAGTTCAGAATCAGACCTCTTGCCTCACTGAGTTTGCACTCTGGGGCAGGCGACTGGAAATGTCTTAAAATAAATCCAGATTATAGGATTTCTTTTTTATTTTAAAAATTAATAACTAGGAAATACTATCAAAGCTACTCTGAGTGAATAATAAGATTCATAAATTCCAGGGTCAGAAGGGAGCATTGCGGTCATCTAGCCTGACTTCCTGTATAACGCAGAATTTCCCCAAAATAATTCCAGCTCCTATAGAAAAATATCCAGTCTTGATTTTAAAATTGTCAGTGATGAAGAATCGACCATAGACTCATAGACTTTAAGGTCAGAAGGGACCATTATGATCATCTAGTCTGACCTTCTGCACAATACAGGCCCCAGAATCTCACCCACCCACTCCTGCAGTAAACCTCTCACCTATGTCTGAGCTATTGAAGTCCTCAAATCATGGTTTAAAGACTTCAAGGTGCAGAGCATCCTCCAGCAAGTGACCCATGTCCCGTACTGCAGAGGAAGGCGAAACCCCCCAGGGCTTCTGCCAACCTGCCCTGGAGGAAAGTTCCTTCCTGGCCCCAAATATGGCGATCAGCTGAACCCTGAGCATGTGGGCAAGACCCATCAGCCAGACACCCAGGAAAGAATTCTCTGTAGTAACTCAAATCCCATCCCATCCAAAAGCCCATCACAGGCCACCCGGCCCATCTACAATGAATAGTCAAAGATCTAGTAATTATGTTATCCCATCACACCATCTCCTCCATAAAATTATCAAGCTTAATCTTGAAACCAGATAGGTCTTTTGCCCCCACTGCTTCCCTTGGAAGATTGTTCCAGAACTTCACTCCTCTGATGGTTAGAAATCTTCATCTAATTTCAAGTCTAAACTTCCCAATGAACAGTTTATATCCATTTGTTCTTGTGTCCACATTGGTACTAAGCTTCAATTATTCCTCTCCCTCCATGGTATTTATCCCTCTGATATATCTATAGAGAGCAATCATATCTCCCCTCAGCCTTCTTTTGGTTAGGCTAAACAAGCCAAGACCATGATCCTTGGTAAATTGTTCCAATGGTTAACACTGAGAGTAATTAAAACTTTACACTATATTTCCCATCTCAATTTGTGTCATTTCAGCTTTCATCCATTTGATCATGTTATACCTTTCTGTGATCAGCTGAAGAGCCTAGTATTAAATATTTATTTCCTGTGTAGGTACTTACAGTCACCCCTAAATATTCTCTTTTTTAAACTAAATAAATTGAGCTCTTTGAGTCTATCACTATAAGACATGTTTTCTGTCCTTCAGTGATTCTTGTGACTCTTCTCTGAAACCTCTCATGTTTATCAACATTCTTCTCGACTACTGGATACCATACTGCATCAGTAGTTGCCCCAGTGCCAAATACAGACATAACGTTACCACTCTCTACTCCTACTAAAGACTCTCCTATTTATCCATCTCAGGATCACATTCACGTTTTTGGCCACAGCATCACACTGGAAGCTCAGGTTTAGCTCATTATCCACCATGACCACCAAATTTTCTTGAGTCACTGCTCCTCAGGATAGAGTTCCCTATCCGATAATATATATAACTTCTCAGCCAGCTCTTTTAAAGCTCTTGGATTAAAATTATCCAGGCCCGATGGTTTGAAAATATCTAACTTGAGTAGCCACTATTTAACATATTCCTAAGAAACTAGTGGAGCACAAAGAGTATTTCCTATGATATGACTCTGTGGCCATTCATAGCCCAGCAGAGATAAGATCACTAAGAGAAAGTATGCATCAGCAGAACTGTGAACTAAGTTCTAATAACAGGTTGCTGGTACTTTCTCAACTTGGTATTTAGATGCCATGGGAGTTTATGGTACTGGCAGTCTGAGTAAGCATGTTCAATCTGGAGTCACCAAGACTGATACAAAGAATTAATTTGGCTTCTCTGTAATGATCTTGTCTTCCTTGAGTGCCTCTTTAGCACCTAAATCATCCAGTGGCCCCACTGATTTTTTGGCAGGCTTCCTGCTTCTGATGTATTTAGAATGTTTTTGTACTCTTAACTTCTGGGTCTTTTGCTAGTTGCTCTTCGAATTCTTTTTTGACCTGCCTAATTAAGAACATAAGAATAGCCATACTTCTAAGAATAGCCAGTGGTCCATTTGGATCCAGTATCCTGTGGCCAGTGTCAGATATTTCAGAGGGAGTGCACAGAACAGGCAATCATCGATTGATGTCCTTTGTTATCCACTCCCAGCTTCTGGACATCAGAGGCTAGGGACACTCAGAGAATGGGGTTGCATCCCTCACCATCTTGTCTAATAGCCATTGATGGACCTATCCTCCATGAACTTACTTAGTTCTTCTTTGAACCTGATTATACTTTTAGCCTTCACAACATCTACTGGCTATGAGTTTCACCGGGCATAGGGTGGGATCCTCCCTAATGGAGCTACTTGCTGGATTGGGACCTAAGTGAATAAAGTTATACTGGAAATTTTACAACTAAATCAGTGTAAGAACTCGAGTGCACTGCAAGATGCTACACACACACACACACACATACACACACACACAGTTTTAGAAAAAATGTGTGATGATCTATGACCTCTGAAAACCAGTATGTGAGCATGTAATGCAGTATCCCAAAGCGCTCACACAAGGGACAGAATTAAGGTTATTTATGCAATTGGCTGAGGCTTGGAGGCATCAGTATTTTATAGTATCATATTTATTTATTTATGATAAATAATCTCAAGTAATAAGAATTTAATAATAATTCAAGTAATAAGAATTTAATAATAATAATTTATCAAGTAATGATAAATAAATCTCAAGTAATCCTGGACTCTGTGATTATTTATATTTTAATTTTGTAATAGTTCTCTAAGGGATAAAATGGATGAATAGTGAGATTTTTATTATAAATCTAAAGAAAGAAAGGACCTGACTTGAGGGTTTAGCTGTACAACTTTAATATCTCTTAAGAGCTTTTTTTAAAATGTTTTTGCATAGTAATACTTATCACATGGAAACTGCTAGGCTTAGCAGATAATGTTTCCATCTTGTCAAACTTCTGCTTCTTCAGAAATGATTCCAAAGGAGCATAGAACTCTGAATGCCAGATCCTGAATGACTATGGGCAGGATAAATGTAGTTACATAAAGTTTGCCAGTTAGCTAGACTATGTTTTAATCATTGTATTGTTTTGGTGGCTTTTTTTTAGAAGAGCGTGACGAAGAAAAGCAGTATTCAGTCTAAAAATTAGAAGGGAAGTCATTTGTTTAACAGAACACAGGATACTGGAAGATTGAAAACGCAATGTTTTTCTTATCAGTTCAGCCATTGAAAGAACATGTGGAACCCTGCTGAGATAGTGGTGTGTCAAAACTCCCAGTTACTTGGGATTCATGGAGAATTGCCTTTTTTGGAACTATCAGCTTATTTTGTTCTTCTGTTCCACTTTATTTAAATAAATAGATTTTGTCCTTTTCCTTCTGTGCTGTCCTCGTGTCTCCTCAGGACTTCATAGAATCTCATCCTGCTTCTAAGCTGGCCCTGTCCTCTGTATCCCTAGGATGTATCCCTAGAACTCTCTATCTCTAGGAAGCAGAAACTTAGCTGTTCTTTCAGCGCATGCACATGTCCATTGCACTGTATATGTGTACACGCCTCATGCACATTTGTCAGAGAACTCTTTCCCTCACTGGTACCCACTGAGGGACTTGAGCATCCTCTGTTGCCACATGCCACTGCAGGCTGGTATAAGAGGGTGGAGCAGCCCCCAAACCTCCCTTGATCCTTTCTTACCACCAGTGATGGTTGTGGAAGTAATCTCAAATTTGCTTCCCTAACACCTTCGTGTGTGTGTGTGTGTGTGTGTGTGTGTGTGTGTGTGTGTCCGTGTCCCTGCCAAATTCACGCTCATGAAAAACATTTCCTGGACCATGAAATCTCCCCAGTAAAATATGCTGAGAAAGGGCATAGCTAGAGGCACCCCAGCTGGGGCTTCTACCATGCACTGGGCTCCAGCTGCTAGTCTTAGCAGGGCTGGGGAGGGCCTGGACTTCCTCTTCTCCTGCAAGGGCCACTCCCAGAGTCAGGTCAGACCCACCTCCAGGAACCTCCCCTGGTTACAGGAAACTCATCACTCCCATCCTCCTTCCTTTCCCCATTGCTCCGGAGCTGTAGGGGGAGGGGTCACTACATAGGGAGCAATCAAGGAGCTGATCCTCCCTGGCTCTGGACCCAGTGACTGGGGCTTAAATGGGACTTGGATTGGCTGTGCAGGGGGAGGGAGGACTACAAGCCCCTCCCCCAACCACAGGGCAGTTGTCCACTTGTAAGGCCATTCCTTCACCCTCAAAAAAGTGATGATCCTCCCATGCCATGCAGCCCTCCTGTCTGTGCTATTTGCTGTTCTCTGGTTGTCCAGCTCTACAGCAGTGCCTGTCAGAGGCAGCACAGTAATATTGTAGAGGGTATAAGCCTCTACAATAGCCTTGCAACCCCACCACACAGCCCTCTTTTGGATCAGCACCCCATAATTATAACACCATGAAATTTCAGATGTAAATATCTGAAACTGTGAAACTGGTGATTTTTAAAATCCTCTGACTGTGAAATTGACCAAAATGGACCTTAAATTTGGTAATGCCATATATATAGTTTTAAGTGCTAGATTTTAGTTTAGACAACTTTTTATCTTTCATTACCAGGCTTCACACCTGAGTTGCTTAAAATGTTTTGAAGAATCCCACATCAGTGACAAATGTCACATTTGTAAAAAATTTTAGCTCCATTCAATGAAATAAAGAGTGATGAGGCTCAAGTGTTTACCCATGGAAGCATCATTTGAGCCTCCATTGGACTCATCTCATAGGGAGAGCGCTTCAAGTACATCAGCTTCGGTATGGAGCGACCCACCAGAGATGTCTGCAGCTCCTTGGTCCCTTTCGCTGGTGCTGAAGAAAAGGCATGGACCCTCCTCAGGTTAGGTACCTTGCTTGGGTATGTCAGTACCGAAGCCAAGTAGGGGCAGAGACTCTACAAGACATTCAGGGGAGCGTCTCTTGCTAGGGCTCTCTTCAGCTAAGAAGAAGGGATCCCCATTTCTGGAACTTGTCAGGTCTATTAAGGGCATCCCCTGGAAAAATCACTGTGATATAGGCATCAGTCATTGCCACTCTCAACCACCACAGAGGTATATGCAGCCACAAGGGATCTGCTTATCCGCTTGGTACCAGTAGCTTAGCTGATGTAGAAAGGCTTACAGTCAGTTCTGAAACCTGCAGCTCTTACCTCACCGCAGCAGGAACCCTTGGTACCATTGCCTCACAAGCTTAAGCAAAGGTCAGTGCAGTTGAAAGGCAAGCCTCTGAAGATATCCTGGGCACCACCATCCCTAGCTTCAGGCTACTTGTCCACAGTTCCAACTGGTTCTGCCCCCCAGCTGTCATTTGATTCTTCTTCAGTCTTAGAAATTCATTTGTCTGTTTCCCATCCAAGATCAAGGGCACATGCTTCATCAGAGACATGGGGAAGATGGGTTTTTGCAGGAATCTCAGCACTGTCAAGGATAAGTCCCAGGCCCAAAGCAGTGGTCATTCTAGAATCCCTTCTCCCACTAGAGTCTCCCAGCAACCTGGCTAAGTGGAAGTGATTCTCCATTTAGTCCTATCAGAAAGGAGCATCTCCGGAGCAGGTACCCCTGAACATCATACTGCACTGCCTTCTATATCTAAAACTCAGAGTTTGACTATTAGCACTGTACAAATACGTATTGCAGCTATTTGGGCCTTGCACACCTTGGTGGATAATAGATCCCGTTTTTCTAATCCCATCACCACCAGATTCCAAAAGGGCTTAGTCAGAGTATACCAACACATGCAATATCCTATCTCTCCTTGGGATCTGAACTTGTTCTTACCAGAGTTGATGGAACTGCCATTACAATTTTGCTCTCTGCTCAAACTCTCTATAAAGGTAGCGTTTTTGGTTGCCATTACCCTGATCAAAAGGTCAGGTGAGTTAAGAGTCCTACTGTGTCAGCTGAAATTTCTCACCAATGTAGTCTCTAATTTTCATTTTAACCAGGCAATCTGTGAATGTCTTTTTGTAATCTCATGGGCAGACTACCCTGTCACAGGGGCCAACTGCCTCTCAAGTTCCTTTCTATCACTGATGGCAGAGGGATCAAAATGGCTAGCAATGTTCTTACCCTAGTGCACTTGCATTGTTAGCATTTCCATCAATTTGTATATAGTTATCTTTAGAATAGTTGTTAGTGTATGTTAGTTGGTGTGGGGTTGGGCAGGGATTGATACATTTGTAGTTTTGATAGTACAGTGGGACCCCACAATACCGCGACAATCGGGATCCAAAAAACCCGATCGCGATAATCGCGGGGTCGTGGTATTGCGGGGTTCCGCTGCATCAAAGCAGCGGCCGCCAACGACATCGGTAGCCAGCCGGGCCCTGCGCTATAAATGGATTCGTGCTATCGCGGGGTGCGGTATTCCGGGGTCCCACTGTATTAGGTTTAATTTTGGGTAATCCTTCAGTCCTTTTTTGTTGTCCTGGTTTTAGTCTTCAGAATCAAACAAAAGTCTCCCAGTTCTTGAAGTGATAGTCCACAGAGATGTCACACTGGGTGTGCATGCCTCTCATGCTCACAAGATTGGATTCTTTTTAATAGAAGTATTTGTTGAGGCCTCATCTGCACCCTGGAATTCCTCACAACCACTATAGCTGGGAGTATAATGGGCAGGATGGTCTTAACTGCCATTCAGTTTCTGCTGTTCAGTACATTCCGATCACCCTTGGCACTGACAGGGATCCCTTTGGTGTCTACATCTCTTGCATCTATAGAGAGATTTGTTTAGAGTTAATTTTCAGCTATTTCCTTAGGTAAGCTTATTTACAACATTGTTTTTTTAAAATACTTAGTTACTCCATGGTATTAATAGGTTTTCTTGCCCAATCCCCACCCCTTGTAAAAGGGCTAGACTCCCCTATACACAAAATGGCCAAAGTTAAATCACTAGGATTCAAGATCTGCCTGTACTGTGATGCAGAAATGCCAATAAATGAGGGATACTGTTCTATTAATATAGATGGAATATATTGGCTAAAAGTGTTAACATAACCCAGTCACTATCCAACATTAAATGCTGTTAAAAACGGTTTGGGGGTTGGTATACAGAGACCTCAGCCTGCTTAGTAATATAGCAACCCCCCAAATAAAATCCCCATTTTTTTAAAGATAAAGAAAAGAAGGAAAACTACTTAAAGCATTTGAAATGTTAAGCATTAAATAAATTGTTAATTTTGACCATGTCCCTTATTCCCTTTCCAGTTAGCCAGAGAGAGTTTTTAAGGGGGAAATAACCTTCTTATTTGGTAGTCTCTTTGATGATGATAACTTGTTGAGGTACCATTAAAATTAGCTAGCAACCAAGACCCCAAAACCAAAGCACCTAAAATTTGCAACAAGAAAATTTTTGAAAAGACTTGCCCATACGAAAGTACAAAGTTTTTGGACTCATAGTAAAATAAAAATCCCCTGACAAATTTGCGGTTGCAGAGGATAAGAAATGTTGACTCTAAAGAATCATAGTATGCTCTCCAAAATCCTGCTTCGAATAGATTAAGGGAGAGGATAATATACACATACTGAACTGTAACACTAAAATGAAAGATTATTAAAAATATAACAAAGTTTATCATTAACAAATTATAATTATGGATAATGACTAAGTAGAGATAAGATGACATGCCACCAAGACTTTGCTGGTATTAATGTACTTCGTTAGTTTCTTTCGATATAATTTGCCAACTTAGTTAAAATGACAATGCTGGTAAGATGTGTGTTGTGTTGGAAGATGGAAACAAGAGGTACAAACATGCAATGATAAATTTAAAACAACCTTTTTCTTGGAAACTTAGAAACAAGGTGATTGAGATCAGTGTTATGAAGAAACTACAAATTCAGCAGAAAAAATATGGACACTAGATAACTAAAGCTCGGAGAAAAGTTGGGCAATGGAGAAAGTGAAAATATATAAGAATCCAAGTGAAAATTGGCCCAGAACTGGAGAAACATTGGACAAGAAAGTGAAAAACAAAGCTGGATATAGCAGAGGATCATTACCTAGCAGGTCAAGGAGACCTTGTTATTGGCCTTACTCTTCTGATAGAAATTGAGATTTCATTCTTGGAAGACTTAAAGACACTCACGAGAGAGCTCCTTGGAGCTCATTTCACTGGTCATCCATGTCATCTCCATGCTGGCCTTATAAGAGAGCCTGGGAAGTCCCTCAATTGACAAAGATGGATTTGATTATCCATTCCAGACATAGACCTTCACCTCTGTCTCTTTTGGAGGATCCATTGCTTCCATGAGTGTCACAATAATTGGACAATCCTGAGCGGGCTTCTGTGCAGCCTGTAGACCTAAGCCCACCTCAAGATCTATCTCACCAAGAGGAATTACAGAATTGCCTCCTCTCAGTCTGTAGTAATCATGATGTGGCCCTTGTTCCAGAATTCTCAATCCCACTACCAGATGATTTTTAACACTGACTTCAGGACCAGGCAGAGTAGCACTGCCTATTAACGAAGCTGCGTTAGATCCTGCCACACTGTGGCAGACTCCAGCCAATCTCATAATGCCAACAAGAAGAACTGATAAATGCTATAGGGTCCCCTCTGAGCGTTATTAGCATTTCAATTTGAATCCCACGCAGACTCCCCGGTAGTAACGGCCATGAACAAATGATAGTGCCAGGAATTCTTCTGCACCACACCAAAACAAAGACAGAGAAGCTAGATTTATTTGGCAGAAAAGTGTACTCTACTTGAGTCTACAAAAGTGCATATCTACTCACCAGGCACTTCTAAATATAATCTCAGTCAACAGAAACAACCCCATCACCTGCATCGCTTCCATTGAGACCAAGCCCAGTCCACAATCCAGCGAGGAACTAATGTCTCCAGCATCAAGGGAGCAGTTCCAGGCAGAGCAGGAAGTGGATGAGAGACTCCAGGGAGCTTGAACAGTGACACAGAGCGACCCACCACTTCTCAGCTCTTGTATTAGGTCCAGGTTCTCAAGTTTACAGCCCAGGAGAGAGATGATGCTGAGTGGCCTGAAGGAGTATACTATGAAGGAAAAAGCAATGGTGGTGTTAAGGTTTAAAAATATTCAGCTAGGCAAAAGCTTTTTTGCTCATGTAGGGTTAATGTATTTTGCTAGTATCTCTTTGACCTTGCTTTTAAATTCTGTGTTCTATTCTCACACGGATTGCTGATTTTTGGCCTGTGCCTTTATCCTAAGATTATGCATTTGTTACTTCTGTATTTGCTTAAAGAATGTGCTGTATTCACACTCTGTTAGAATATTGTAGTTGTTAAGAATTGCTACCCGTTGAATGGTGAATTGTCTTGAGACAGATGTTGACCCAGAGGTCATGGACCCTTGGTTTATGTAACTGCTTGCCATTACGCATGCCCCTGGCACATACTTTGCTCAAACCCCTCCTCTGTACCCTATAAATCTCTAATGCTTTCTTCAATAAACTGAACATCACACCACCCCCGCTAGCCATGAGGAGGCTCGTAATGTTCTGCTTTGATCAAAGCTGTGTGGTTTAACTCTTCGTTTGTCTCTGACTGTTGTGAGCTTTACCTTCAACTCCGCTCTTTCTCGGGGTTTTAGGTAAGGGTGAGACGTGCTTTTTGATTTTCCCCTAACAGTGGCGTGGAATAGGTGAGTCTTTCCATGTTTCTCAGCAAAAAAACTTTCTGAGAGGGAAAAAACAGTGAGGAGTACTGTGGCCCCTTAGAGACTAACCAATTACTCACTAAGGTTAGTCTCTAAGGTGTCACAAGTACTCCTCATTATTTTTGTTGATACAGACTAACAGGGCTACCACTCTGAAACCTGAGAGATAAAGACACTACTCAGTCTCAGAAAAAGAATGTTATGCCATTGTGTGTGCTCTGGAGAAGATATGCACATACATTTGGAGACAGCAATTCCACCTGCAGACTGACCATACTACACTGAAGTGGCTTCCCACAGTCAAGGAGACTAATAAAAATCATCTTTGATGGAGTTTAGCTCTTCAAAACTTTGATTTTGAAATACAAGACATTCCAGGAGCCTCTAATAAAGTGGCTGATGCACTCTCCTGGGATAGTTTCCCATAATCAGCTGGGTAAAAATGTCCCTGCATTCTAAGTCATTGTAGTCCTTGAAATGTAAAAAGTACTGTTTAGTTCTTCATGTAATTATTAGTGAAATTAGAGGTCCGTGTATCTTATCAACTCTGTTTCCTAAACCTCCGGGAAGAAATCCCAGCCAGTGTGGATAATGAAGTTAGGTTTGGGGGTGAAACAGGAAGGAGGAGCACACAGCCTGGTGATGAAGGGGAGGGTGATGCATTGGGGGTGGTCCAGGAAGTGGAGCCTGGCCTCTCGTGATGTGGGGAGGAGTTAGGGATGGTGAACAGAGCTGGCTGAGGGGATATGGTTGGGGATGAACAGAATGGGAGGGAATGCAGGGGAAAAGTTCAGGGGGCAGAGCAAGAGGGTGAATCATGTCCTGGCATGGAGAGCTGGGTGTAGGGGACTGGAGTCAGATAGGGGAGTGATTTGCACTAAGGGGAGAGTTGGGGAATGAAGCCAGGAGGAAGCCGGCAGCCGCTGGGGAAATGTTTCTCAGGGCTGCTGTTGGTGAGGACTCAGAGGGGACGGGATGTGAGGGCTCTGTGCTGCTGCTGAGGGCTCAAGGCCCATGAGGGGTGCATGGGGGCACTGAATAGGGAGGAAGGAGCAAGGCTTGTTGAGTGGGGCCTGTCATGAAGGGCACTTCAGGAGCTGCAGGAGCAGTGGTGGAGTTAATTGCAGGGGGACAGAGTAGAGAGGAAAGGAAATGAGACTTGTTGTGGTAGTCATTGAACAAGGAGAGAAGGGGACACGGCTGGCTGAGGGGGATTCACATGGCAGCAAATCAGGGAGGAGTAACAGGGGCCACCAAGGTATGTTCTGGGGGAGCTAGACCTGCGAGCAGGGATTTGTTGAGGGAGCGAGGCAAATGGGACATGGCAAATGGTAGATTCAGATGTGGGGTGGGAGCTGGTTGTTGGAGCTAGGAAAGGGTGGGGATAGGATTGGGTGACAGTTGGGGCTGGGCCTGAGGCTGTTGGAGGGAGTGGAGGGGGCAGGGCAGGCACTGAGGCAATAGGGTCAGGGGGGCGGAGGCTGGGCCTGAGGCAGTTGGAGCGGGGGCAGGGCAGGCACTGAGGCAATAGGAGCAGAGGGGGGGGGGCTGGGCCTGAGGCCGTGGGCGCGGGGGGGGGCTGGCACTAGGGCAGTTGAGCAGCGGGGGCGGGAGACGCTGTCTCTGCTCTGGCTGCACGTGGTTGGCCGGTGTCTGTGAGGAGCGGCAGGGATGGGGCTGCAGGTCTGGGCCCTGCTCCTGCTCCTCAGCCCAGGTGAGTCTGGTGGAAATGCCAGAGGGGGTAGATATTTGGGGTCATATTTGTAAGGCAGAGCCCGTGCAGGGAAGGGGGGAGCCAGGAGCCAGAGGGGGCTGTGAGGGAAAGGAGCCAGAACAGGAGGAGGAGCAGGACTGGGGCACAGTGTGGGGAGAAGGGGCTTGAGGGGAGGGGGAATGTTGGGTGTCGGGGGCAGAGGGGACACTCGGAGGGTAAATCAAGGGGGTGGGAGATTTGTGAAGCCAGGGCAGGGCCCGTGGAGGGGAGGTGCCAGAGCAAGGCAGGATCTGCTGAGAGCAGGTCAGGGCCTGGAACCAGGCAGGAGGCAGAAAGGGGCTGTGGGTCTGAGGGCTTATGGAGGCGATCTGGGAAGGGGGGCAAAGGGACTCCTTCGGGGGAAGGGGGAAAGGGAGCCTGGATGACTAAGGGGGAAGTTCAAGGAAGGGGGGAGGGAGGGTTTAGAGCCAGGGGTGATGGGCTGCAAGGTGTTTGGATCCTGGAGTACAGTGGCCCTGAGCTCCAGCTGGAAAGGGGGAAGTTGGATCAGGGAGGAGGGGGCTGGGTGGGATGTGGCTGAGGTGATGTCTCTTAAGGACAGTACTTGACTGTGTGTGAGGAGCCTCTGGGGTGGGGCTGCCCCCCGGGGGTTGCAGGACCGGGCTGGTGCTGGGACTTTGCTCAGCTCAGTTTAAGTGGGGAGAGGGAAATGGTGCCTCTCACAGCGGGTGGTAGGGTGGCATTGCAGGGGGAATGGAAGAGGGGCCTATTCAGTGAGGTTGGAGGAGGGAAGTGAGAGGAGCCAACCGGATGGGATTGAGTGGAAGACAGAGCAGAGAATGAGCCAGGCCCATTGAGTTTTTGGGAGGTTGAGCAGGGGAGAGGGGTGGAATAGAGAATTCGGGGGTCATGGCTGCAGTCAAAGGTAGTGGGGAGTAAGACCCACAGAAGACTTGAAGGTTGGTTTAACAGAGAAGGTGGTGTGGGCCCCACACAGGGTGAGTGTGCTGTGGTGGGGGGAAGGTCAAGGTGTGGTGGTTGTGAGGGAAATAGGCATGCTGAGGACAGTTGGGAGCAGTGCAAGGGGGACTCGGGGAACTGAACACAGAGCTGGGGCTCCGATAGGATGTTTCCAGGAGCTGTTCCGAGTGAGGAGCAGTGCCAGCTGAGAAGGAGTTTGTGGGTGACTGAATCAAGGGCACAGAGTGAGATGTGGCAAAGTGAATTTGGGAGGAAAGAATAGGGAAGGAGTGTGGGGTTTGCTGAAGGCTTTATTTGGGGTATGGAGCAGGGAGGGCAGAGTGAGTTCCTCTGAGGGGTGGTTTAGGGTAGACAGGAAGGAAAGGAGTACAACTTGCTGAATGGAGAAGTAAGGGGGATTGCAGGGAGATATGGAGCAGGACCCGCTAATGGGACTTTGAGAGGCTCTTAGGAGGGTGGAGCAGATCCTACTCAAGAGGCTCAGGTGTATTGGCACAGGGGGAGAGGGAATGGGGCCTGCCAAGGTGAAAAGAGTTCATGGATGGAGTCTGAATAGGGTAGGCAGGTGGAGTGAGAGTCCCTGGGGGTAGAGGAGGTGAATTTATAGAGCAGGGCCTGGAGAGAGGGTAGAACCTGGGGGAGGAATTTGAGAGAGAGATAGACTTGCTTAACTGGGGAAAGAATAGGTAGTTGGGCCTATTAAGGAGGGCTTTGATGTGGGAGCAATTTGGGCAGTGGAGAAGGGACCTGGGCCAGCTGATGAAAGCTTGGATACATGGAAAAGGGAGGAGAGGAGTGCAGCCTGCTAAAGATGATGATGTGAGCGTAGTGTAGCAAGAAGAGATTTGTGACTATTAAGTAGGGACAGGACCTAGAATTAGTATTTTTGAGGGATGGAACAGGAAGAAGGAAATGGATCTATCCCAGTGGAATTTTGGAGGCCCTGAGCAAAGAGAAAGATCTCCTAAATGGGGGAATACAGAACACAGATGAGGGGAATATAGCTCAATAAAGGGGGATTTTGACTCTGAGTAAGGGGAGGCAAATGTTCTTTTGAGGAGAGGTTTACAGTGGATGGGAACAAGGAGTGGGTAGTGTGGCTTATTGAGTGTGGTTGGAATAGTAGATGATGAAGTAGGGTCTACAGGGGTTGCCGGGGCAGAGTTGTTGACACTGAGGGAAATGGTTGTGGCGTGCGAGGAGGACAGATCAAGGACAGTGAAAGGAGGTATCTGGAGCATAGGGCTCATTGAAGAGTACAGTGCCGAAATGGGAATATGGGGCTTGCCATGATTGAGGGTTGTGTGATGCAGAGCAGAGACAGAGGAGCAGGGCTTAATGTGGGGTGTATTAGATAGAGAGGAGAGGGGTTTGCTTGGAAGAGAGCCTTTTGGTGGGGAATACAGTGGCGGTGGCTGGAAAATCAGGGTGATGGAAGGGGCCTGATAGAGAAATTGTCTTGTGTTGGAGTTGGAAAAGAGAAGCAAAGAAGTAGTAATGCTATTGTGTTCTCTCTGTGTTTAAGCTTATCAAATGGTTTACAATTATTGAATTAAGATGCAGACTTCACCCATGTCCCTGGAATTGTTCCTTCTTGCATATTGTACAGAATGACTTCTGTATAAAATGATTTGCAGTGTCAGAATCTAGAAGCACATATCCCAATAACTGTAAAAGCATATTCTATTTAATTTATTTGAAACTATTTCTCTTTCTAGTCTGTTCTGAAACTTTGAAATTCTCTTACTCTGAAGTAATAGTGCCAAGAAAGCTGGAACCAAGGCATGGCATAGATACCAAGGTATTACTGCTTTCTAAGAAAATTGAAATTGCTATGATGAATCAGACTAATAATCCATGATTCCAGTCTTTGGGTAATCGCCAATACCAGATGCTTCAGCGGAAAGTATAACCAGCTATATAATAAAGTATGTAGGGCTGAAAGTTTCTTCCTAATGCTGAGCAATTGCTGGCTTGGTTTTCCTCTGAAGCGCAAGGTTTGATAATCTTTAATCTAGTCTGTTCTTGCCTATGTAACTGCACTTGACATTTTTTATAAGTGGAACTCAGTGTGTGTTAATAACATTTATCATTTGACTGTAGTTAAAACATATAGTGTGTTCATTGCAAGAATCTAAGGAATTCAGAAGGTATTGACATAGTCCCAATTAACAAGGGATAGAAGCATTAAGGAATGTTTAAAATGTTTATGCTCACAACATTCCTGTAAAGTAGGGATCCCCTGAGAAATAGTTCTGACATTCTGACTGTACTGATAGTCTTCTTGAACTCCTCCTGGAGTACTAGGATTGGATGTTCATGTTGTATATATTTTAAAAAAGTAATAATACTTTTATATGTGACGTATAAAATTTGACCTAAGTTGTCAGAGTTTACAATTTCACCTAGTTTCATGATTCTAAATATATCTTTTCCTATTGGAAATATTCTACAAGAGTTTTATGAGCACCAAGTGGTATAAGAGTCTAGAAGAATGCAAGTTTTATGACACAAATTTTAATCAAGTGAGACAAGTACCAGATGAAACATTCTACCTGTGAAGTAAAACAGACAAAAAGCCAAAAATGAACTGAGCACTTTAAACTGAATTTCAGCATTCTGCATTCATGTTTGACTCCTGGGGAACAACTCCTGCCTGAAGGCTGGTGTACACTACTTCAAGTTGATGTAAATCATGTCACTCAGGAGTATGAAAATAACACCCACCTCAGCGATGTAAGTTTCATCAATTTAAAGCAGTGTCGACACCGAGAGATGCTTTTCTGCTGACACAGTTTCCGCCTCTCACAGAGATGGAGTATTTATGCTGACAGGAGAGCACTCTTCCATCAGCATAGCACATCTTCATTTCAGCCCTGAGTTTCCACCTGGAATTGTATGGCTCTTGCAGTTTTGTGTTCTGGCTAAATGTCACAATATAGCAGCCTTTATGATAAAACTGCACCCCAGTAGTCTGTGCTTAAAACAGTGACTTAGGACCAGAGTTTTGAAGGTAGTTAGGTGCCTTAATGTTCAGATAGGCATCTAAATCCCTTTCAAAAGACTTTGGGCTAATGGCCTGACTCTCTTAAACACAACTCATCTAAAGAATGTCTGTATCATAGAACACTATAAAGAAGTATGGTGTTTTCTTTCTAAAAATCAGGTTTCCCTGCCAGTCCTGACAATGGACTGGCACGTGTGGCAAACTATGAGTTTGAGACACTTTTTTGTGCTATGCAAGTATGTGCACATGTGCTATGCAAATATAAATCACAATAACCACTGAAAAGATATTATCCTATAGGGCAATGCACAGTTCTGAACAGCTGTACAGAAGAGGCTGCTGCCAAGTTAAGACAATAAGAGCATCACACTCGGTTGGATTTGACTCTACCCATTATTCCAAAATTACTGTTTAGCCTCAATTTGAGACTACATAGTTGTGCTGTGGCAATGGTGTTTAGTGTCAGCTGTTAGGTTCTGGCTACAGGGAGATTAGAGAGGCTATCAAAATAAAGAGCTCAATAATAGTGGGGAATTTCAATTATCCCCATATTGACTGGGTACTTGTCACCTCAGGATGAAATGCAGAGACAAAATTTCTCGATACTTTAAATGACTGCTTCTTGGAGCAACTGATAAAGGAACCCACAAGGGAAGAGGTCACTCTCCATTTAGCCCTGAGTGGAGCACAGGATCTGGTCCAATAGGCAACTATAAAAGGACCGCTTGGAAATCGTAACCATAACATAACAACATTTAACATTCCTATGGTGGCAAGAACATATCAACAGCCCAACACTGGCACTTAATTTCAGAAAGGGGAACTATGCAAAAATGAGGGGGTTAGTTAAACAGAAATTAAAAGGTACAGTGACTAAAGTAAAATCCCTACAAACTGCATGGACACTCTTCAAAGACACCATTAGAGGCTCAACTTACATTACTTACTATTAGGGGCTCAACTTACATGTATACCCCAAAATAAAAAACACAGTCAAAGAACTAAAAAAGAGCCACCATGGCTTAACAACCACGTAAAAGAAGCAGTGAGAGATAAACAGGTACAGTCGGATCCTGGAATACCGCACGCGATAGCGCGAATCTGTTTATAGTGGGGGGCACAACTGGCTCCCAATGGCGGCGGACGCTGTTTTTATGCAGTGGAACCCTGAAGTACTGCGACCCTGCGTTTATCATGATCGATTTTTTTTTGGATCCCGACTGTCGCAGTGTTGCGGGGTCCGACTGTAGCTTTTAAAAAGTGGAAGTCAGATCCTAATGAGGTATTTAGAAAGAAGGATAAGCACTGCCAAATTAAGTGTATAAATGTAAAAAGAAAAGCCAAAAAGGAGTACATCAAATCAGGAAGCCTGCTAAACAGCCAGTGGGGCCCTGGACGATAGAGATACAAAAGGAACACTTAAAGATGACAAAGTCATTGCGGAGAAACTAAAAGAAGTCTTTGCTTCAATCTTCACAGCTGAGGATGTTAGGAGGATTCCCAAACCTGAGCCGTCTTTTGTAGGTGACAAATCTGAGGAATTGTCACAGATTGAAGTGTCACTAGAGGAGGTTTTGGAACTAATTGATAAACTTAACTGTAACAAGTCACCAGGACCAGATGGCATTCACCCAAGAGTTCTGAAAGAACTCAAATGTGAAAGTGCAGAACTATTAACTATGATTTGTAACCTGTCCTTTAAATCAGCTTCTGTACACAATGATTAGAAGATAGCTAAAGTAACTCCAATATTTAAAAAGGGCTGTAGAGGTGATCCCGGCAATTACAGACTGGTAAGTCTAACGTTAGTGCCGGGCAAATTAGTTGAAACAATAGTAAAGAATAAAATTGTCAGGTATATAGAAGAACATAAATTGTTGGTCAAATATGGTTTCTGTAAAGGGAAATCCTGTCTTACTAATCAATTAGAGTTCTTTGGAGGGGTCAACAAACCTGTGGACAGGGGGGATCCAGTGGACAGAGTGTACTTAGATTTCCAGAAAGCCTTTGACAAGGTCCCTCACCAAAGGCTCTTGCGTAAATTAAGTCATAGAATAAGAGGGAAGATCCTTTCCTGGATTGATAATTGGCTAAGACAGGGAACAAAGGGTAGGAATAAATGGTAAATTTTCAGAATGGAGAGGGATAACTAGTGGTGTTCCCCAAGGGTCAGTCCTAGGACCAATCCTATTCAACTTATTCATAAATGATTTGGAGAAAGGGGTAAATAGTCAGGGATAAGCCGGTGGCAAAGTTTGCAGATGGTACTAAACTGCTCAAGGTAGTTAAGACCCAAGCAGACTGTGAAGAACTTCAAAAAGATCTCACAACACTAAGTGATTGGGCAACCAAATGGCAAATGAAATGTAATGTGGGTAAAGTAAAGCACATTGGAAAAAATAACCCCAACTATACATACAATATGATGGGGGTTAATTTAGCTACAACTAATCAGGAAAAAGATTTTGCAGTCATTGTGGATAGTTCTCTAAAGACATCCACAGAGTGTGCAGCAACAGTCAAAAAAGCCAACAGGATATTAGGTGTCATTAAAAAGGGGATAGAGAATAAGATGGACAATATCGTATTTCCCTTATATAAATCCATGGTGTGCCCACATGTTGAATACTACGTACAGATGTGGTCTCCTCATCTCAGAAGGATATACTGGCATTAGAAAAGGTTCAGAGAAGGGCAACTAAAATGATTAGGGATTTGGAACAGTTCCATATGAGGAGAGATTAAAGAAGCTAGGACTTTTCATCTTGGAAAAGAGGAGTCTAAGGGGGGATATGATAGAGGTCTATGAAATCATGAGTGGTGTGGAGAAAGTGAATAAGGAAAAGTTATTTACCTGTTCTCATAATATAAGAATTAGGGGGCACCAAATGAAATTAATGGGCAGCAGGTTTAAAACAAATAAAAGGAAGTTCTTCACACAGCGCAGAGTTAATCTGTGGAACTCCTTGCCTGAGGAGGTTGTGAAGGCTAGGACTATAACAGGGTTTAAAAGAGAACTGTATAAATTCATGAAGATTAAGTCCATTATTGGCTATTAGCCAGGCTGGGTAAGGAATGGTGTCCCTAGCCTCTGTTTATCAGAGGATGGTGATGGATGGCAGGAGAGAGATCACTTGATCATTACCTGTTAGGTTCACTCACTCCGGGGTACCTGGCATTCGCCACTATCGGTAGACAAGATACTGGGCTGAATGGACCTTTGGTCTGGCCCAGAACAGCCATTCTTATGTACATTATGGGAATTCTCTACATTTCCCATTGTTGCTGACACGGATTTGAGCAATGCCAGTTTTAGCAATACTGGGAAGTCTAATGCAAACAACACTCCCACAGCTGTGGACTAGACTTATTCTGAGCACATTTAATTGATATTGTGTTAACTACTGTTGGGACTACGGGAGGCTGGTTTATATTGTGTATCCTAATGTTGCTGATGGTGATCCAGCTGGACCAGAATTGGCAACTCTGGAAAATATTTAGAAAATCTCATTACTATAGAGATGAAAGGAGAAAAAAAATCTTCTCTGAACACAATCTAAGGAAATGTATGAATACAATTTTTATAAAATGGAATACAGTATAGGTATTGACTAGTCAAGAGTTTTACAGTGCTATTAAATGATACTTTCTATTTGAATGCTCTAGGAGAAGGTGTCTTATCTAATTAAAGTAGAAGGAAAGTTCTATATGGTTCACCTACTACAGAAGAAGTAAGTGACTATTTTCTTCCAAACCTTTCATCTGCTCTTTTTATACAGAAATAGGTGTAAATGGGATTTTACAATCAAGTCTGAAGACAAAAGCTCCTACCCCCAGAAGCTGTCAGTCTAGATATGGGAAAATAACAGAAGTGGTAAATAAGTAGAATATGGAATGCAAGGAAAACTGCTTTTATAGGGGGCATTAGTTAGAGCAGTAATAATTAGTGAGGAACAAGTTTCTCCATACTTAAAGCTACCTTTTCATTATAAACTTGATTTTTACATACTTTTTAACTTTGCCAAGAGATACATTGGATGTATATGTTGGGAGAGAACTCAGATCAGGAGGCTCTTCTTGGAGGTGATCTCTGCACATCGGTACAAATAAGATTTGTGCCTCCCAGTGCTGCTGAGCTTTGGCAATTTTCTCTTAAAGAGGTGTCCATGGAGACCACACGAACAGTCCTTCCCAGAGCCAATGTTAGGAAATGTCATACAATCCCTTATTGTATTGGCTTCTTCTTTTCGGCATGTAGCTGCAGGTATTGGAGACCATCTTTCTGTGCCTGGTGAGAAGTTCTACATTTTGTACCTGAATTCTCATTTTAACTGATTCTAGCTATTGCAGTTTTAATATGTTCATGGCTTTAGACAGTTCCTTCACTTTGCTCCATTTAAATGCCTAGATCAACTGTGACTTCAGTTCACGGCTTATTTCTGATGAGACCCTAAAGATCCAACAGGACAGACCTAGTTTAAGTAACATATATCACTTCATTCACCTCTGTCTTGCCAGAGATGAACGTATGTACTTGTTGTCTGATACATTGCAGGGATGCTCATTCTATGGATTGTTGTTCTTTTTGCTGGGCATTTACACCCTGGGCATGAAAGAACAGACACACTCAGCTCCAGCCTTTCCTAATTACAGGCATTAGGATATAGGTTATCAGATTCCTCCTCTTATAAGGCTCCTTTCCTGTGCAGAGTAGGGTGTCATCTGCTTTGAAACCCTCTGTTGTGTTGTTTCTGTATACCAAACCCAAAACCTTGTTTAACACTGCACAGTGAGTGGATCACAGTGATACTTTTGACTTTGTGGCCCATATATTCCATGGCACAAAGGCCATTAAAAAGCTGTTTAACATTTTTAATAAAGATACAGCAAATGAAGAAAAAATATTGTACATTTCAAATGCTTTAACTGTTAAGTAAGGCTTTAATTTTAACAACATATCTTTGTAGCCTTATCTATAATTATGGGCTACTTTAACCAATTACCTTCCCTAAGGTGAGGGTTTACATCTACTTTGATCTGTGAGCTCAGCCCCCAAGATCGACTACAACAGAGAGGTTATCAATAGAAGGGGGATGCCATGATGCACAATACAGACTACATATAGTGCTCTTTATGTAATACAGTGCATTCCATTTATAAGAATCACATTCGTCCTGGATTATTTGATTTCTATAAATGCTTGATTCTTACAAGTGGAGTATAGGTTATGTAGCAGGGTCGAGACTCAACAGTGCAGTGCCTCCTGCTGGCTGCCTGGGAATTAGCTTGTTTCCAGCTCCGGAGCGCCCTCTGCAGGCTGGTGCCTCATCTGTTGCTGGCCCCATGTCTCCTGTCAGTGCCCCCATTCTCAGTCTCCCCTTCGCTGGAAACCCCCAACCCTCTATCCCTGTCACACCTCACCGGTTACTGCCAGCCATCATCTAGCCCCTGTTCACTGGGGCAGACTGCAGTATAAAGCCACTCATCATTGGCACGGAGGGTTTGGACCTGCTGCCTTTGCCTAACTTCCCGACTGCCCTTCTGCAGTCCCAGTGCCTTCTCATAGGCCTTGCACCAGGCCTGCAGCTTGGGGAGTTGCCTACTCAGCCCTACTTGGTTGCCAGGCAGCTAGGTCCTTCTCCCTCTAGAGCTGGAGGGAGAGTGTTCTGCCCAGCTCCAATCTGAGCCCTTATAACAGGACCAGATGTGGCCTGATTGGGGTGTGGCCCCAGCTATGGCTACTTCCCCCAAACAGCCCAGCTTATGAGCTCCCTCTGGGCAGCCCTCTACTCAGGCTGTTTTAACCCCTTCAGGGCTGGAGCAGGGTGACTGCCCCACTACCTGCTACAGTTAGTATAGGAACATTTATTTCCCAGTGATCACTATATGCGGTTGATTCTTATGTCTGTGATTCTTATAAATGAAATGCATTGTAATTACTTTTATTGACCAACAAAACAACAATCTACACATTGCAGTCTAGTAAAGATGAGACACAGGAATATGGAATGTCTAGCATTTCTATTACTCATACCACCCGTTGTGGAGAAATGCAAAATGTCAGCCAATATCATAGTTATCCTCACCATCATAATCACCTGTTGCTGTTATTCTGGCATCTCCCCCAAGTGCACAGGCTGGGATACAGGTTTTATGATGTATTATGCTGATGCCCAGTGCAGTTCATTTATGAAGGTTTTAATTCTTTTTTCTTATTTGAACTTCCACACTACACTACTTTTGGGCTACCCTGTTTTTCTTAGGTTAACTCATTAGTTCTTCGAGAGAGAGTCCCTGTAGATGCTCCACATTAGGTTTTGCACCCTTCACAGCAGTTCTCGTACCGGCTATGCATGTGCAGAGCCTGCCCCATCCCCCTCCCACTCTGAGTATACCTAACAGAATGCATGCATGGCCGGTTCCCTCAGTTCTTTCTCTACCATCCCTGGCTTGAGACAGAACTCAGTAGGCTCATTAGGAAACTTTTCCTCTCTTGTTAGTTTTTACTAATTAGACAGTTCTTTGTTACCAGTAGTGTTAGTTTTTAGTGTGTGTTAGTTTTTCTTCTTTCTCTCTCAAAAAAATTCCTCAGTTTTTCTGTCAGCGCTGTCACTGCCACCATACCCGGCTCCCCAGGCTTCAAGCGCTGTTCTACCTATAAAGATGCTATCCCTCTCTTGGATGACCATTCTGAATGGATTAAGTGCTTGAGAGAGTCTCACATCCCTTGAAAATGTGCCCACTGCAGCAAGTTAAAATCTCGGGCATGAAAAGACAGAGAGGTAAAGCTCAAGCTTCTTCTTCTTCAGAAGTCTCTTGGGTCCCTCCTGCTTCAAAAAAATCTAAGAAGACTACAAACAGACACCACCTTCTGTCACCTGCAAAGCTAACTCCACGGCAGAAGGTCTCTCCCAGCAAGTCTACTGCCTCCCTCTCCCTGCTCCTCCAGCTGAGCAGTTTTGATGCCCTGGGCTCCTCCGGCACTGCGCGAATCTCACCTGCGGCTGCAGCAATAGCATTTCACGTTGGTGCTGAGGCTACAGTCTTGCAGTTGCCTGCCTCACAAATGGCACCCTGCGGCACCACAGAACGCTGACATGCCTTGCTCCCTGCAGGCTACAAACATGCTCTCAGCCTCAGAGCTGAGACTCGCTGAGCTGGCCCGCAGCCAATTAACCCTTCAAGCACCGGTGCAGGGAAGCTATTTTCAGCCACAGCGTCCAATACAAACAGAAGCTTCTCCTTTTCAATTTATACAACCAAGTGACCTGCTTCTATCACCGATTCTGCAGTCACCTTTACTTCAAGATTTTCTTTCACCAACAGCTCAGCCAGGGTCAGAACCACTCTCCAGTGAGGAGGAGGAGGATCCTCAGGAGGCTTTATCCCCCTATGAAGCTCATCCTCAGACCCCAGTTACTAAAGGTCAGAGGAATTTCTCCTCATCCTACCCTCAGGATCCTGCGGCTTGGCGCGCAAACCCATGGCTGCCGCCACCCATGCCCTTTCCATCACAGTGGCCATGTTGGACCCCGTGGACATATTATTCTCGGGACCATGCTCGCTGTGCCACTTCAACCAGGCTTGAGACCGGTCTGGGACAACAAGCTCACAAATCTGTCAATGATGCCAATCACCACACAGCATCCTTGCAAGCGCAGGCTCAGCCACCATCTGTTGATAACTCAATAGACCCAGCTATCTCGCATGATGAAGCACTGCTCCCTCCTCTCCAACCAGCTTCAGATAATTTTTCATCTTTTCAAGACCTTTTCAAAAGAGTGGCAAGTGACTTGAGAATTAATCTGGAGGAGGTTCCAGAGCAGCAGCATGAATTAACAGACATTCTGCAGCCCTTCTCTTCTGCCAGACTTGCTTTACCTATTAACCCAGCTCTGCTGGAACCTGCAAAAGGCATCTGGCAGGCTCCCGCTACCAGCCAACCTACCTGCAAGAGAGCGGACTGCAAGTACTTCATCCTTCCCAAAGGCTCTGAGTTCCTCTTCACCCATCCATCCCCTAACTCTCTAGTAGTTGACGCAGTCACCCAAAAGAACAAACACCAATCTTCCCGCTGAACCCCAGTTGATAGGGACAACAAACATTCAGATCTGCTTAGATGAAAAGTATACGCATCTTCCACCTTACCATTTCGTATTGCTAACTACGCAGCCATTCTGGCAAAATACGATCACAAAAATTACAGAAAATTTACAGATTTTATTGATGACATTCCTGAAGCAAAAAAACAACAATTCACTGCTTTAATCTCTGAGGGTCAAATCATATCATGCACAGCTCTCCAAGTGGCACTAGACGTGGCCAATGTTGCAGCAAGATCCACCGCTACAGCAGCCGTCATGCGCAGAGGGTCATCACTTTCTTCTTCTTCTTTCCCTCGAGAGGTCCAGGCTACTGTTGAAGACCTTCCTTTCGATGGTGATAAACTCTTTGCCTCCACAACAAATGCCATCCTTTACTCGATGAAAGATTCCAGGGCAACCCTCCGGTCCTTAGGTATACAAACCCTACGAACAGATGAAGACTGTACAGGTATCAACCTTATCAGCGTCCACGCTACCCCACTTATACTCAGCATTTCCAGAGAACTAACGAACAGCAACAGCGTCAAAGACCTAGATACCAACATCGCCACTCCAATTCCACAACAGCACCTCAGTCCTCTCTGACTAGCAAGCAGATTTGAAGCTTTGGTTGAGGGTTTCAAAAACAATGTTCCTACTCTAACACTTACCTCATATGTCCCAACTTTTGGGCACCGCCTACAACCATTTTTCAACCAATGGCGCAACATTATCACCAACAAATGGGTTTTAGAAGTCGTCACTCTTGGTTTACACCATTCCCTTCCTATCCATGCCACCCACCCTCCCTCCCCGTCCCTCTTCAAGGACCCATCTCACGAGCACCTGCTCCTGGAAGAGGTACATCTCCTCCTGCTATTGGGAGCAGTGGAGCTTGTGCCCAAAAGACACAGAGGGAAGGGGCTTTACTTCCATCATTTCTTAATGGAAAAGAAAACCGGGGGATGGAGACCAATACTCGACCTCAGGCGGCTCAACACTTTCATCAAGAAACAAAAGTTCAAAATGGTTACCCTTACCACCATAATCCCAGAGCTGGAACAGGGTGATTGGTTTTCAGCCCTCGACCTACAGGATGCCTATTTTCACGTGACTATACATCCCTTCCACAGACGTTTCCTTCGTTTCACCCTAGGCTCAACCCACTTCCAGTAAAGGGTACTACCTTTCGACCTATCCACTGCTCTCCACGTGTTTTCCAAGCTCCTGGCGGTAGTTACTGCCCACCTCCGAAAGCAAGGAGTCATAATTTTTCCTTACCTGGATTACTGTCTTCTCGAATCCTCAACGCTCGACAAAGCATGTCGATTCATGCAACTCACTGTCGAGTGCTTCCGGTCATTCGGCCTACAAATAAACAGAAAAATCCACATTAACTCCTACTCAGCACCTAGTTTTTATCGGCGCTCATTTCAATTCTCGGAGAGGTATAGCAACTCTCCCACCCGATTGCTTCAACAACATAAAGCAGCTTGCAATGAAACTTTGCAACAGTCAACAAGTCACTGCTCAAGACTGCTTACAATTACTAGGCCACATGGCCTCCTGCACTTCCATGGTCCAAAATGCACTTCTCTACATGATATGCTTCCAAGCATGGTTGGCCACAGTATACAAACTCAATGTGCACGCCCTACCAAACCCCTCTCAATACCATTCCGAATCAAGGACTCTCTCCTATGGTGGACAGTCCACGCAAACCTCTGCTCTGGAGTCCCATTCTCCAGGAGCCTCCATCCGTTATAATCACTACAGATGCATCCCTCACAGGCTGGGGCGCTCATATGTTACATCACAAGACCTAGGGACTCTGGTCCCCTACAGAAACCTCACCACACGTAAATATTCTGGAACTTCAAGCCATATGCAATGCTTGCCATCACTTCCTTACGCTGATCCAGAACAAACGTGTATGGATCATGACGGACAACATCGCTTGTATGTTCTACGTCAACAGGCAGGGAGGAGCTTGCTCTCATTCCCTTTGCACAGAGGCCATGAAACTCTGGAACTGGTGCCTGGCTCACAATTTACATATAACTGCTGCCTACCTTCCTGGTGCTCTGAATACCACAGCGGATAAACTAAGCAGATGCTTTCCATGGGACCACGAATGGGAGATGAACGAAACCATTCTATCAACGTATTCTGCATTTTGGGTTACTCAGCAATAGACCTCTTCGCCGCTGTGGAGAATATGAAGTGCCCCGAATTTTGCTCCAGAGTGGGATTGGGCAAAGGCTCTCTGAGCGATGCACTTATGATTCCATGGCAAGAGAACTTACTCTATGCTTTTCCCCCAATTCCGCTCCTACACAAAGTTCTCACGAAAATATGAACGGACCAGGCCAGGGTGATATTGATTGCCCCAGCATGGCCCAGACAACCATGGTTCCCATTCCTTATCAGGATGTCCATTCGACCACCAATCTCACTGCCTCTTATACAAAATCTACTATCGCAACACCACGGTCGCTTCCTCCATCCCAACATCTCCATGCTTCACCTCAAAGCTTGGCTCCTCCATGGTTCTCCCAACATGAACTAACATGTTTGGACAAAGTTAAAAGAGTGCTTCTACACAGAAGGACCAATTCTACTTGCATCACCTATCTCCACAAATGGAAGTGGTTTTCTCAGTGGTGTACGATCAAACAACCGCCCCCCTATGTCTGCACCTCTTTCTTCTGTACTCAGCTACCTGCTCATCTTCAAACAATCTGGACTCTCTTATAGCTCCATCAAAGTCCACTTAGCCACTATCTCAACTTTCCAGTATAAAATTGGTAATACCACTCTATTTGCTCATCCGATCACTAAACGTTTTCTCAAAGGTCTCCAAGTAGACCTCCTACCCCTCCATGGGATCTGCACTTGGTATTATCTTGCCTAACCCACGGACCATTTGAACCCCTAGCCACTTGTTCCCTCTTACATCTCTCCATGAAAATGGCCTTCTTAGTGGCTATTACTTCTGCCAGAAGGGCAGGAGAAATAGCGGCTCTCATGGCAGACCCACCATACACCCTGTTTTTTAAGGCCAAAGTTACCCTCCGACTACATCTCAAATTCCTTCTGAAAGTGCACTTGTCATTCCACCTCAACGAACCAATACACCTGCCAACCTTTTTCCCTAAACCACATGCTAATTCTTTTGAATCCACAATGCATACCCTAGACGTCTGCAGGGCTTTATCTTTCTATTTAGATAGGACCAAGTCGTTTTGGAAGTCTCCCAGACTTTTCGTCTCCATTGCTGAACGATCTTGCGGTACACCTATCTCAACCCAAAGACTTTCAAATTGGATTTCTGACTGTATCCGCCTCTGTTATGAGATACGAAAAATCCCTCCTCCAGTGGATATTAGAACCCACTCCACTAGATCAATGGCTACCTCTGTGGCTTTTCTCTGCAAGCTTCCTTTGACTGATATCTGCAAAGCAGCCACCTGGTCTTCTGAACACACTTTTGTGAAACATTATGCCCTTACTCAGGGCCCTCTCATAGACACACAATTAGGGAGAGCTGTTTTATCTACTGCTTTCCTTCCCAATCTGAAGTCCCTACCTCCTTAAGATACACTGCTTTGAAGTGACCTAATGTGGAGCACCCACAGGGACTCTCTCTTGAAGAAGAGAAGGTTACTCACCTTATACAGTAACTGGCGTTCTTCAAGATGAGGTCCCTGTGGGTGCTCCACTACCCACCCTCCTCCCCTCTACTTTGGAGTTGGGGTAGCCTCCGTTGTAGAGAAGGAATTGAGGGAACCGGCCACGCTTGCGTTCTATTAGGTATACTCAGAGCGGGGCGGGGGCAGGCTCTGCACATGCGTGGCCGGTACGGGTACTGCTGTGAAGATCTCCGATTGATGGCGCAGGGTGACCAGCACCTAATATGGAGCACCCACAGGGACCTCATCTTGAACAATGTCAGTTACTGCACAAGGTGAGTAACCTTCTCTTCTCTTGTACTCATAAACATTTACATTATCTTATGACAACAGTAACATGTAGTTACCCTAAAGAAGTCTCTAACATTTCTTCCTGACTACCAGCTGTCACCCTATAACATCTATTCAGCTATTATTTTTAAAACATCAGCATATCACAAACATAGACACAAGTGTAGCAGATTTATTATTAAGTTACTTGTGCTAACTTATTCTAAGGCCTAATTATAGACTTCTATATCCTAAATGTATCTGATATCTTTTAATTCTGGGTACACCTCACTCCATTTAGCTGTAAAAAGCCTTTAGAAGGGGAAACTCCCCTTTTACACAGTTTTTTAAATAGAAATGACTTTTTTTTTTTGGAAGAAAAGAAGGTAATTGAAATGTGCTGGAGCTGTTATTGCTTTTGTTGTTGAAGTTTGATCCCATTGCCAAGAAAATAGGACAAAAGCACTGTAACAGGTTGGGACTCACCACCTGGCGCCTCCTGCCAGATAGTCCGGGAATTAGCTCAGTTCCACGGCGGAGCACCCTCCTCTGGTGGTGTCCCGTCCATCTCCCGCTCTCAGTTGTTGCCTGGACCCTCGTGGCTCATTGTGTGCAGTGTCCCCCAAGTCCAGACTCACCCCCTTCCGGGGGGGTTGTTTCAGCAGTCCTTCCGGCCTCTGGCTGCCGTGGCTGACCACACCCTGTGTCGAACCCCTTCTGGCAGGGGTCAGGTGCAGTCTGCTAAGGCCACCTCAGCAGCCGGGTGCTCTATGAGGGGGAAGGGAGGGACCCAGGCCCACCCTCTTCTCTGGGTCCCAGCCCAGGGATCCCTTGGCGGCAGCTGTCCTGCCCTTCTCTCCCCTAGCACTTTCTGCTCTCCCTGGCTGTGATGGGGCGGAGTGGCCCCGCACTGGCACTGCAGGGGTTAACCCCTCCCTCTGGGCTGAGGAAGCCATGCCCTGGAAGCCCTGCTGCGCATGCTCCAATTGGAGGAGCAGTATAAAGGCCTGCAGAGCTACTCAGCTGGGGCTGACCGCTGGAGGGGAAGGACGCATACTGCCAGCTCCCACAGAGGTACAGCCAGGATCCTGGGATCCAGAGGCCAGCCCAGCCGGACATTGACCCGGAGGGAGGACGCTGCAGGAGACCCCTGGACACTGCAAGCCCAGAAGTAAAGGAGTAGGAAGTGACCCAGGGAACTTTTAAAGGGACACGCACGCTCGGCGTGTTGCGGGTGGATCCCCGCCGAGCTAGGGGCAGGGAAGCCCCACAAATGGGTGAGTCCTGGGTCGGGACCCAGTGGAGTGGGCGGGCCCGGGTCCCCCTATCCCCGCAGCCAGTGGGCTGCGCTACCCCTGAGGCAGGGGAACCTCATTGGCTCTGGCCATTGGGCCGCGCTACCCCTGAGACAGGGGAACCTCAGTGACTCTGGCCATTGGGCCGCTCTACCCCTGAGGCAGGGGAACCTCATTGACTCTGGCCATTGGGCCGCGCTACCCCTGAGAGAGGGGAACCCTATTGACTCTGGCCATTGGGCCGCGCTACCCCTGAGAGGGGGGAACCTTATTGACTCTGGCCATTGGGCCGCGCTACCCCTGAGAGGGGGGAACCTTATTGACTCTGGCCATTGGGCCGTGCTACCCGTGAGAGAGGGGAACCTTATTGACTCTGGCCATTGTGCCGCGCTACCCCTGAGGGAGAGGGGGACCTTATTGACTCTGGCCATAGGGCCACGCTGCCCCATAATCGGGGGGTTATAGAGTGGCGGAGGTCCACCGCCCCGACTCGCCCCTGCCCCACAGGGGTGCTGTGGGGCTGGATCCGCCACACTGGGCCACTTCCCCAGTGGTCCCTCTGCACCTTATGGCCCTTTCCTCAGGGCCCGCAGCCCGGCAGGTGCCCAGGCTAGAGCTCCCTTCTGCTCCCCTGGGCCTGCCCAGCACTGTGCTGTCCTTTGTGCTGTGGCTCCTCTCCCAGGAGCTGGACCTTCCCCCCTGAAGGTCCAGAAGATACTGACTCCCTCCCTCCAGGGCAGCTTTCTTATACTGCCTAGCCTATCTTTCATTGGCTGGCTATAAGCTTGGTCCTGATTGGCCCGCAGTAGGCCCTTTTCTCATTGGTTGGCTGCCCATGCAGCCACTCTGGCCTACTCCTGCCTACTCCAGCATGGGAGTGGGGCAACCGCCCCACTACAAGCACACAAAAGGGGAAAGAAATAAATCAGCAAAGATGAAAAATGCAGCTTCTTTCTCTGATCTAGATTCTCATTTGCGGGGGTGGCCCATCCTCATAGGCAAACTTTGCAGTCGTCAAGGGTGCCAAGTTAAACGGGATGCCAAATTCGAAGAAAAAAATCAAACTGGAAGAAGATGGAAAGAAATAGAAATAAAATAATGAAGATGTTATTATTTCAATTCCTGTGCATGTACAGAGGGAATGTGAATTATAATTCATTTCTCTACGTTTCTGAGAATTTATTAATATGTCAAATATTTTATTTACTGCAAAAATAAAGATTTTAGTGATTTTTTTTCAATTTCCGACATACGGTCAAGACGACCTACTCCTCAGTTTTGATAAGCAATAACTCAGCCACAATGAAACACATCCACCAGAGGCAAGAGCTGCAGTGCTAGTGACACCTAACTCAAATACACATCAAGGTTCCATCACCAGAAATTCATGTAGAGCAGAGATATCGCAAGTTGATACATGTCAAATGGTCATTTTAACACACATCACAGGTAGATGGTTAAGAATCGAACTAATACTTTGGAAAATTATGTTTCTTGATGCCAAAGAATAAAGAATAACATCTTTCAGCATTATAAATCCAAAATGTGAGTATCTTTAAGTGTTATTAAATCTTATTATTATTGGGCTGTATAATTATGAACTTTTCTTTGTTATAACTGGTTCACATGTAATAAATATGGTCCATAAAAGAAAAGTAACGGCGTTAACTATGAAAGCGATGTCACACTCCAAGTGGGTAAACGTGAGGAAGGGGATTACTTTCCAAACAACCGGTGTTGGATTATAAAGTCGATAAAGATCATTTTGTTTCTGTGTAAAGCACTGTAACTAACTGTTTTAATAGGTAAGTTAGTGTATATTACTAATCACTGAACCTTTAAGCAGTGAAAAGACATGCTGGAATGGCTGCAGTGTGGTTTAAATCGCCAACCATGTGGTGTGTCAGCCATCCTTAATGCTATAATGGATATGTCATTTCATCATCTTCTGCGTTAGTATAATGGTGTCTCTGCATTAGGTACACCCAATTCAAGTTTTTTGTTACAGCCATGAGAATATTTTTGTAATTAATGCATAGATTCTGGAGCATAGCTTTATGGCAAAAAGAGAATTCTGCAGCAAATACACATATGCAGAATGTACTCGGTCTTGACTGTAGATTCACATAAGACCATTTAGATGACTAAACAAAGGTATTTAGCCACCTAAATTCCACTGACTTTAGTGAGAGACAGACACCTAAATAGCTTTGAGGAGCTGGGCCTTGTTCCTTATGTAACTAAGGGTTTACATGCCTCAAGACTGCAGGCAGCAATTGTTGGGTTTTTTGGATCTGGTTTTAAGACTAATGGTATAAGTAGACAATTCACAAAAGTACCTTTATTTCCCAAAGGCTGATCAGCTTCTTACCAAAGGAAGCACATCCTATATGCTATACTCAATGTCACTATAACCCCCTACTATGATAATGTTTCCATAAGACTAAACAATGGCTTGTTATGTACAGTAGTGCTAGGAGGAGGACCCATCCCATCATCGAGGTGTCCTGTGGTCTTGGATGTTCAATAGGCCTGCTGAGCTAAAGCTTGATGCTCAGATCCCCCTTTTTGAGTTCTGTGCCTAAGTGCCAGCTGCACATTTGTGTCAGTTGGTGTTCTGCTTGTCTCAGATATATCCTCATGCAGCAGTTGCTAGTTGCTTCTCAAAGCAGTTTTAACTAGCTTGAACTAGTTTTGTAGTTTTAGCTGACAGAAAAACAACACCCTTTCTTCTTAGAAAAACAACTTTAATTTGCACAACAACAGCAAAACTAATTATAACCAATTTTACCTAATGACTGACTGACCTAAATTTATGTCAAGCACCATCTTGCATGATCTATATTTCTTCAGCTGGGTCCCTTGCTTTTAGATTTCTAAATTTTTAAAATCTTTTATTTTCAGAATGTTCATAGCCCCAAATTTACCAGTTTTTACTTACAATGAGAAGGGATACTTGATAACAGATTATCCATATATACAGGTAAGCATGAAATATGTACTCTCTAAGGTACAATTCTGAGTAAAAATAAACTGCCATACTCTAAAAACTAGATGGATGAAGTTAGTCAGTTTTGGTAACAAATTTCTGGGTTTTCAAATTGGGTTCTAATTTGAGGGACTTTTCTGTGAAGTAAGAAAAAACATGTCCTGGGCTGAAAGATGATGAATTTAACCCTAGGTATGGTTAATAAACCCCTGGTTAATTACCTTACCTTAGACTTTAGTTCACAGACAAAAGGTGCAATGTGTCAGAACTCCCCTGGAACGAGTGAGGCTAAGAGTGGTAAAAAGTGCTGCCAAATTCATGATACTCATAAAGGGTGAGAAAAGCTCCAAAGGGGTGTGAAACAATCACTGGGGGAGTGTAAACTGAAAGGAGATGGAAAAGTTTCCTTTAATCTCTGGCCTCTGGTTATTTGTTCATGATGTAATTAAATTTGAGAGAGATGGAGGGGGAAACACACCTCGCCTCTCCCCAGGAGATGTGAAGATGGGGATTGGGCTTGGGAGAAAGTGAGTAGATTTCACCTCGCCCCAGCACCAGATCACTCTTCTCACAGAAGAAGATCCAAGGATCTTGGGATCACCCCAACCAATCAGAAATACTGGGATGTCTAGCATATGGGGGCCTGCTAACTCTGCAGCTATTTCCCCTTTCCCTGGGATAATGAGGGAAGAGATTTATATAATGTAGCTAGGAGCCTAACTATGATGTTTTCATGATCATTGGAACTGTATAATGATTGAATACATGTATTAAGTTTGAATTAATAAGTAATCACACAAGATGCACTGTCTGAAGGTGGGGTGCCAAAACATCCCTGGAATACTGGTCAAGTAATCAAGCAAGAGTGCTTTCAATAAAGGAGAAATGTGATGTATTGGGAGTATGTTTGTACAATTTACGAATTCTGGTTCATCTTGGAAAGTTGTACTATGAAAGCCTGCTGTGTCTATATGCATGAAGATCTATTATTCCTGACAGATCCTGTAGGAGGTACACATCAGGCAGAAATGCAATAGGATGGTGCTTAGGATTCCATGACTCTATTCAGGAAGAAACGGTCTGTACAATGGGAGAGCTGCATTCTTAACAGATTGGTTTAGCTGACTCCCCTGAAGGGAAGGGGAAAGGAAAGAGCAATGGAAAGATACCCAAAAGACAGACTAAAGCAGCAGTGTCCAATACATTCGCCACTAGCCACATGCGGCTAATAAGCTATTGAATTGTGGGTAATGCATGTGACTTTTTTATAATGTGTCTTAATGTGACTTTTTTATAATGTGGCTAATAAGAAAAATTCAAAACCACAAGTGTGGCTAGCAGTGTGCCTAGCATCAAATTTCTATTGGATACCGCTGGAATAAAGGAAGCCAGGGTGGGTTTCAAATAGTGAGCTGCACAGAAACAGGGAGAGCCAGACAAGGAGAAGGCTTTGAGAGCAAGAGGGAGCAAAATCACCCAACATGTAGGAAGCCTATGATGCTAGGGGGTCCTGCATGTTTTTCTGAGCCCAGATGGCCCTAAGAACTCTGGGAAACCCAAGGGACTCTGACTTGATCCCAAACAGGGTGACCAGATAGCAAGTGTAAAAAATCGGGACAGGCAGTGAGGGGTAATAGGAGCCTATATAAGAAAAAGCCCCCCAAATCAGGACTGTCCCTACAAAATCGGAACATCTGGTCACCCTAATCCCAAAGAATACCCTTGTGTGGTAAAGAAACTGAGACAGGTACACTGCATATAATGTTTGCTGTTTTGTATGATCCGTGCTCTCCTGTGCTTCACATACTGAAGTAGGTCTGTTGTGTCCAAGTATTACAATGGTGTCTGCACAATGGGGCTCTGATTATGCTCTTGGTATTTAGGCCCTCCTATAGTATAAACAAACAATTAATAGGAAACCTCATTCAGGCTTGTGAGTATCCTTTCTAGTCAGGGCTGGCTCCAGGCACCAGCACTCCAAGTGCGTGCCTCAGGTGGCAAGTTACAGGGGCGGCCTGACTTTTGCCGTCAGGGCGGCAGTCAGGCTGTCTTCGGCAGCATTTCGGTGGGAGGTCCACGGCTGCCGCAGATTCTGCGGCATTTTGGCAGTGGGGACGACAAGACTGCGGGACCCTTGGACCTCCTGCAGAAATGCCACCCAATCTGCAGCAGCCGTGGACCTCCTGCAGGCCTGCTGCGGAACTTTCGTGCTTGGGGTGGCAAAAACCTTAGAGCCGCCCCATTTCTAGTATCCTCCACATTTGACAGACTGACTCACCCTTTGAGGATCCACTCATTTATTAAGTAATTTGAAGGAGAAAATTGGCTTATTTTCTGAAGAAGTATCCCTTAATCTCTTATTAAAGGTCTGTTGGAAATGATGGAATCAAATAGTATTTAACTTTTATGTAGTTATCTTCTAGCATGGAAAAATAATATTGTTCTGGAACTAGTCTGCCTCCAGTTGGTGGGCAGAAGGGGAACAGTCCCTTGTCTGGACATGGTGGTTCCTAGGAGGGAAATACACAAATAAGACTGCATTTTCACTTCAATTTCTTGAGAACACTCCTATCTATATATCAGAAGTTTCTTACAGATGGTGTCAGATTTTCATACAAACCAGTACTCTTTCCTAAACCTTTTGACGGAGCAGGTGAACAAGGTAGCATAGTTTGAGAGTTAAATTGAATCTGGTTTATCCCTCTTCCTTCATCTTCCCTGGACATGATTGCATTAGAAAAATTCATGTCATTTCCTATAGGCCTCCTTTTCTGTTAATAAGTCTTCGACTAGCTGTTGATAGTAAGGTAGCAGAAGCGAGAATAGTAATGTATTAGGAATTAATTGTGTGAAAGGTTTAATATTTAAGAACCTCTCTTTGAAGTTCACTCTGTTTCAGCTGCATTATCTCTGCACTGTTAACATGAGTGTAAAGCAACAAAACTTGGTTTTGACACCAAAGTTATCAGATCTGAGTACACAGGAGAACAGATCTGCTGAGTGAATGTATACAGACATTTTTCATATTAAAACCATATTTTGAAATCAGATGCAAAAAAAAGGTATCATTTATATAGACATTTTTCATATTAAAACCATATTTTGAAATCAGATGCAAAAAAAATTAGCCATTGCGTTGTGTATATTTAATTTAGTGTAACCAATATCTGTTATTCTATTTGATTAAAATTAATGATAGACAAGAAAAACATTTTTTGGATCTTGCAGGATGATTGCTACTACTCTGGATATGTGGAGGATGTCCCAGAATCTATTGCAGTCCTCAGCACCTGCTCTGGACTCTGGTAATGTAAACTCTGCAGTCTAGCATACTGAGAACATTATGAATTTTCTTCTTCTGAAATGCAAAGGTAGATTTAACATAACAGAATAACTAGGTTAGTGCCCTTTTACTTTTTCCTAATGCAGATTTCATGCTAATGACCATGTTAAGGGTAATTTGCTGCCACTGCATAGGGCTAGAATCACAAATTTATAATCTTAATTTTTCTGTTTTATAGATTGTAAAATGGTATGTAGTGCGGTGATGACTGATCTCTGGCATAATGGCCATTTGGGAGCCTTCTGGCTTCTAATTGTGCCTCCCAAAGGTGGCAGTGTTACCAAGAACGCTGATATTCTATCGGAAAGGTTTTTCCCTCAATAGCACTTTCCTTTCAGAAGAGAAGGGAGGAATTTTCTGTTAAAGTTCTATAAAAACTGCATTATATATTAAAAATAATTCAGATGGAAAATTCTGGACCAGGTCTAATATTTTTGTAGAATTTTTCAATTTTCCCGAATCTCTAAATCACATTTCAATTTTGCAATTCTCAGGGGACATTTGAAGATTTACGATTTAAACTATGAAATTGAACCTGTTAAATCTTCCTCTACATTTCAACACATTATTTATCGAATAGCAGCTGATGAAGACTCGCCTGGTCAATGTGGAGTAACTGATGAAGATATCGAAGATCAAACTGCTAAAGGCAGAGAACATGAAATATCTAAGGCTCAGCTGGAGAAACAGCTTGTAGCAGATGTAAGTGTATTATATGTTTTTTCATAAAGTAAATGGATATTATGTGCAGGAGTAGTCAATTGTCAGACTGTGGGTCAAATCTGGACCGCCAGGTGCTTTTGAATGGATGCCAAAATCTTTTTATTTATTATTACTGGATTTTTTATTATTTTCTCTGGAGTCTAGACCTTGACTATACCTTGATCAAGAAATTTGAACTTTGACAAAAAATAATTGACTATGCCAGGAAAGGGGGTGAAGGGACTTGTGGGGGATATTTTGGGGGAGATAGGGCTCCAAGTGGCCCCCCTCTGTAGCTTTGGATAAGGCATATAAGTCTAAATCACTTGGTGGGAGCAGCAATCCCGTCCAAGGACAAGGAAGGATTTGTGCCCTGAGGAAGTTTTAACCTAAGCTGGTAGAAATAAGCTTAGAGGGATCTTTCATGGAGGTTTCCCCATGTGTACTCCAGAGTTCAGAATGGGGAGGTAACCCTGACAGGCCGCACTAGGAGAGTTGCTCAACCTTGCCTGGAGACTCAGCAATGACCACCCAGTTATGCCTGGATTTCTGTTTTCCAAGCACATGGTCTGAGGTTATAAAACTGAACACAGTGAGACCATGCTTGGCCTTTCTCCTGCACCTACATATGCTGCAAGCAACAAGGACACTCTGGAAACTCCAACTGAGGGGACTGGCCCAGATTTCAAGGGTGAAATCTGTATACTATGGACTGAAATATCCAGTTGGGTGAGGAAAACTGCTTAATCTAGATGTTGCCCTAAGAGGATTGAAAGTTTAGACTGCATACTTATATTTTCTTTTCTTTTGGTAACTAACTCTGACTTTTTGCCTATCACTTAAAATATATCTTTTGTAGTCAATAAATTTGTTTTTCTGTTTATCTTTACCAGTGACTTTGTATGAGGTATGTGGCAAATCTGCTCAGGTTTTGCAAAGGCTGGTGTATATCCACTTTCCATTGATGAAGTGGTGAACCAATTAATAAATCTGCATTGCTCACTTTGAGCAGTGCAAGATGGTATATTCCTGAGATACAGTGCTGGGAGCTTTGGGGGCAGCATTGGTCTGTTGCCTTTCTCTGTGTGATTCATGAGTGGCTCTGCAAGTATTCATGCAATCTATCTGAATGTTGGGCTCGACATGCTGTTGTGCTAAGTGATAACAGCACCTGGAGGGGTTTGCTGCTGATCACCAGTGAGACATTGTGAGAGACAGCCCAGGCTAGAGAGAGTTCAGGGAGCACAGTGGTCCCATGGTCCCAGGCTGTACCATGGGGATCCCATCACAACCCTAAGATCCCTTTCTGTAGTACTCCTTTCTAGGCACTCATTTCGTATGTATACAACTGATGGTTCTTTCCTAAATGGAGTACTTTGCATTTGTCTTTACTGAATTTCATCCTGTTTCCTTCAAACCATTTCTCCAGTTTGTCCAGATCATTCTGAATTTTAATCCTATCCTCCAAAGAACTTGCAACCCGTCCCAGCTTGGTATTGTCCACAAATATTATAAGTATACTCTCTAAACCATTGTCGAAACCGAATCACTAATAACTACTGTCTGGGAATGGTTTTCTCACCAGTTATGCAGTCACCTTATAGTAGCTCCATTTATGTTATTTTTCCCTAGTTTCTTTATGAGAAGGTCATGCGAAGCTGTATCAAAAACCTTACTAAAGTCAAGATACACTACACCTACCACTTCCCCCTATCCTCAAGGCTTGTTATCCTGTCAAAGAATTATAATTCTGTAAGATTTTCCCTTTGGGTGAGTGACATTATACAGGAGGATATGGTTCAGGATTATATTTCTGTGATTCTACATGTATTTAAACACCTCAATTTACTGTACATAACCCTGTTTTACATATCTTTACTTCCAGGAAGGTGAACTAAACATTTTGTACACAACTACCAGATATTTAGAATGTTATTTTGTTGCAGACAAAGCAAAGGTAAGTAATAAAATGATAGTGTTTTGTTCTAATTACAATGTCAGACTTACAAACTATTTTAGTAGTGATCCTTCTGCACTTAAATCTCCCAGTAATATATATATGAAACATTGAAGTTTGATGTATAGATTAGGATGTGAATTATTCTCCTTAGTTATTGGTTAAATATATAGATGTGCCCTTCAATTGATGACATTTTAAAATCAGCAGGTCCTAATAACTTGCCTCAAACCATTTTAAGAGAGCTGGCTGACAAATCTGCTGAAACACTGATGCTGATTTTCAATAAATCTGAGAACACTGGGGAAGTTCCATAAGACTGGAAGAAAGTTTATGTTGTACCAGTACTTAAAAAGAGTAGATGGGATGACCCAGTTAGTTATAGGTAAGGCTATGATTTAGTCATGGAGGTCACAGAAGTCACAGAATTTGTGACTTCTAGTGACATCTATGACTTCAGCCTACAGTGCTCAGGAGCTGCAGGCTCCCCTGCTGCCTGCAGAGGCCAGGAGCTGCAGGGTCCCGTGCTGCTTGCAGAGGCCAGGAGCTGCAGGGTCCCCTGCTGCTTGCAGAGGCCGAGAGCTACAGGGTCCCCTGCCACCTGCAGAGGCTGGGAGCTGCAGGCTCCCCTGCTGCTTGGAGGGGCAGAGACCTGCAGGGTACCCCTGCCGCCTCTGGTGGCCCCTGGAACTCCAAGTCACCAGGGGAACCCCCAGAGCTCCCAGTCATTGAGGACGGTGAGAGAATCCCAAGTTCCCTGCCACTGTCAGGGCCAGATGGAGGGGCTCCCCCTCAGATCCCAGCTGCCCCACTTCAGGCAGTGTGGGGACCTACAGATCTCCATTTTGTCGTGGATATTTTTTGTAAATGTCATGGACAGGTCATGTCTTCTGTTAATTTTTCTTTTTGCTCATGAGCTGTCTGTGGCTTTTACTAAAAATATCTGTGACAAAATCTTAGCCTTAATTATAGGCCTGTCAGACTGACATCGATCCGGGGGAAAATAGTGGACTGACTGATACAGGACTAGATTAATAAAGAGTTAGAGGAGGATAATATAATTAATGCCAATTAACATGGGTTTATGGAAAATAGATTCTATCAAACTCAGCTACATGTATTATCTTTTTTCATGAGATAAGTTGGGTTGATAAAGTAATAGTGTTAATGTAATAGATTTCTTTAATACATTTGGCTTGATACTGCACAACATTTCAGTTAAAAAACTAGAATGATATAAACTTAACATGGCACACATTAAAAAAAGATTAAAAGTTGTCTAAATGGTTAGTTCTTAAAATGTAATTGTAACAGGAAATCATCGATTGGGTGTGCTTATAGTGGGGTCCTTCAGGGATTAGTGGAGATATTGGAGTCATCGTGGATAGTTGTCTGAAGACGTCTATGCAGTGTGCAGCTGCAGTCAAAAAAGCAAACAGGATGATAGAGAATAAGACAGAGAATATCTTATTGCCCTTATACAAATCCATGGTGCGCCCACATCTTGAATACTGAGTACAAATGTGGTCTCCCCATCTCAAAGAGGATATACTGGTATTAGAAAAGGTTCAGAGAAGGGCAACTCAAATGATTAGGGGTTTGGAACGGGTCCTATATGAGGAGAAATTAAAAAGGCTAGGACTTCTTAGCTTGGAAAAGAGGAGACTAAGGGGGGATATGATAGAGGTATATAAAATTATGAGTGGTGTGGAGAAAGTGAATAAGGAAGTTATTTACTTGTTTCCATAATAGAAGAACTAGGGGCCACCCAATGAAATTAGTGGGCAGCAGGTTTAAAACAAATAAAAGGAAGTTCTTCTTCACACAGCGCACAGTCAACCTGTGGAACCCCCTGCCTGAGGAGGCTGTGAAGGCTAGGACTATAACAGGGTTTAAAAGAGAACTGCATAAATTCATGGAGGTTAAGTCCATTAATGGCTATTAACCAGGCTGGGTAAGAAATGGTGTCCCTAGCCTCTGTTTGTCAGAGGGGGATGATGGATGGCAGGAGAGAGATCACTTGATCTTTACCTGTTAGGTTCACTCCCTCCGGGGCACCTGGCATTGCCACTGTTGGTAAACAGGATACTGGGCTAGATGGACCTTTGATCTGACCCAGTACGGCCTTTCTTATGTTCTTAGTTCTTGTACCTATGCTATTTAATATTCTTCTTCAAAAGCTTGCTCATGTATATTCCATTGTAGGTGTGTAGTGCTCGCCACATGCACCAGTGCCGAGTGGTATCTATAGGGGACTGGCTCTGATGGCCTCTGAAATGGCGTGTGTATGCCATGGCATAAGAGACACTGCCAGCTCTCCCACCCTGCACCCACTCTCAGTTCCTTCTTACTACCATTGTCAGTGCTGGAACATCTACTTGCCTCAGCAAGCTAACTCCCCTCAATTGCTCATTGTGAAATTTGCTATATATAGTTGTTGAAAAGTTGTGAGTTTTTAGTTCCCTTAGTGTAGTTTATTGTTAGTTTTTAGTCCCTGATGGGACTTAGTCTAGGGATGGGGCATGCCCAGGTCCTTGGGCTTCAATCCTGGTGAGTGAGATGACTAAAGGGGGTTATGATAGAGGTCTAAAAAAATCATGACTGCTATGGAGATTGTAAATAAGGAAGTATTATTTATTCCTTCTCTTAACACAAGAACTAGGGGTCTCCAAATTAACAGTCAGCAAGTTTAAAACAAAAGGAACTTGTGCATTCTGTGAAGAAATATCAATATGTGGAACTCTTTGCCAAAGGATGTTATGAAGGCCAAGACTATAACCGGATTTAGAAAGGAACTAGATAAGTTCATGGAGGATAGGTTCATTGATGGCTGTTAACTAGAATGGGTAGGGATGGTTTTCCTAATCTCTCTTTGCCAAAAAATGGGAATGGATGACAGGGGATTGATCACTTAATGATTACCTCTTCTGTTCATTCCCTCTTGAGCACCTGGCATTGGCCACTGTCGGAAGACAGGATAGTGGCTAGATGGACTATTGGTCTGACCTAGTATGGATGTTCTTATGTTCTAATACGTATTTTGCTCAAATTTATAATTTATTATTAGATAATAAATAAGACTTAGATCTAGTCATGGACATTTTTAGTAAAAGTTATAGATAGGTCATGGGCAATAAACAAAAATTCACGGCCCCGTGACCTGTCTATGACTTGTACCCTAAATACCCCTAAATCTTTGGTGTTCTGGGGGCTCCGAGGGTGCAGCTGCTGCTCTGGAGGGGGTTTTCTGGGGCTCCCACTGGTGCTGAGGGGTTTTCTAGGGCATCCAGTGGTGCAGAGGGGGTGTCTCCGGGGCACCCACTAATGCTGGGGGGAAGGCTCTGGGGTGCCCACTGCAGCTCAGGGGAGGGGCTCTGGGGCATCTGGTGCTCAGGGTGGGGGATCAATAGTGTCTGCTGGTGCTTGGGAGGAGAGGTGTGGCCTGGGACAGCAGCAGCTGCTGCTGGTGGGAAGAAGCCCCGCCGTCCTGGGACTGCGGCAGCTGCTGCTGGCACAAGAAGGCCCAGGAGTACTGCTGTTGCTGCTGGGGACACGGTGCTGCTTGGGTGGCCATTGGGTCAATTGCACTTGCTGGCTGCAGAAGTCATGGACGTCCCAGAAAGTCACGAATCTGTGACTTCCATGACCTCTGTGACAGACTCGCAGCCTTAATAATAAATAATAGATCATAAAAGGCTTGAAGCTAAAATAGGGAATTAAAGTAGCTAAACTGTGAATTTTTAATTTTCTATAAAATATTAGCTATTTTTAAAATAGCCTATGGAATTTCTTTGTTGTGACCAGTTCAAAAATATTTCTGTGCAGCTGCAATTACTATACCCATTCCTTGCTTAGAACTCATTAGCCATGTCACTGTCCAGTATCATTTAGGTGATTTGAAAACTACTGGAAATGTTATTATAGGGGCACATATTGAGCTGTAAGAGAGAAATAATAAGCTCATCTGCCTTTCATATTATATTTACTTAACTACTTCTATCTCTAAATAATTAGTGAGATATGAATATCTAAAAAGAAGAAACTAGCCAAGCCTATATTCTGATATTACTATAAGTTTAAGTGATGTATGTATATACATGCAGGGGAATCACACCTGTAGATCATTGTGACGGTGCACCCCATAAGGCTTTAGGGAATTATACTTATGAATGTATACATGATATAACTGAAATATGTTTTATGATACATGTGCCATGTAACATATCTCTGTAAAGGTTATGATCTACTGAATCTATTCCTCCTATTCGTATGCATGTATCATTTTTGTGTTCAAAGTTATGAATATTGGCTGTGTACTTGCTTGATTTCTAAGTAGCCTTAGCTAAAGTATTTGGTCAGCCTTCTGAGAAAAATCTATTCTCAGTAAATGCCCAATCAAGAGCCAATTAAGCCAACAATGAACATGGAGACACCAATCCACATCTGAGCTTTCCCAGGAATATGGCTTGGCTGGTAGGAACTCAGTCTTGCAGGGACATGTGACGTGCCCATGTGACTCCAAAACTCCATTTTGTAACTGAATTCTACACAGAGGGAGGGAAGGGTGTCCACCTAGAGGAGATCCCTGGGAGACCCCTCCATTTTATCTTCAGCTGGCTTAAGAGAGAGCCTGCCCACCCCCAACAATACCTGAAAGAAACCAGAACAAAGATAGTAACTACAGGGGAGTGTGAGTGATTGCTGGAACGAGACCAGCGAGAGTCTAGTCTGTAAAAAGATTACTCTATTAGATCTGCGTGTTTTATTTTATTTTACTTGATAATTCACTTTGTTCTGTCTGTTACCACTTGGATCCACTTAAATCCTACTTTCTGTACTTAATAAAATCACTTTTTACTTATTAATTAATGTGGAGTATATATTAGTACCTGCTTTGGCAAAGAGGTGTGCATATCTCTCTATCAGTGTTACAGAAGGCGAACAATCTATGAGTTTACCTTGTATAAGCTTTATACAGGGTAAAATGGTTTTATTTGGGGTTTGGACCCCATTGGGAGTTGGGCATCTGAGTTTTAAAGACAAGAACATTCTTAAAGTCTCCTCATCTTATTCTTAACCTGTTTTCAATTGGGCCAATAGCTGTCAGGGGACATGGTTCAGACCAGGGTCTGGGTTTGCAGCAGGCTAGCGAGTCTGACTCAAACCAGGCAGGACTCGGGAGTCCTAATCTGGCAAGGGGAAGGAAGCAGGGGCAGAAGTAGTCCTGGCACATCAGTTGGCAGCCCCAACAGGGTTTCTGTCATCCAAATTGTCACACTGATATTGTGGACATAACCATAAACACAGAGCTGGAAATACTTCAGCTAAATGCTCTGACAGGGTAAAAATGCTCCTGCACAGGGGTTCGAAGAACAGACGTATTCAGCTACTCAGTGTAAAACAAATCCTAGAATGACTCTAGCCTAAGTGGTGCTAAAAATCCCCTAATACACCTCCAGAAATCCTTGTGCCAAATGTCACTGCAAAGTCAGTATGATTATAGCTACATCGCTGCAGGACATATATGACTCTGCAGTGTGGATACTCAAAGGAGGGTTTGGTAAGCACATATTTGCATGTATGGGAGTTCAAACACCTGTAAACTCTGTAGTGTAGATAGACCCTTAATATGTGCCCTTGCATTTGCCTGTATTAAAATGAGCCTTAGAATGGAGATTCTAAGATGTTTTGGTCTTCTTACTCCTAGTTTCGCCATGAAGATTCCAGTGAAACTTTTCTTCTCTAAAAATAATATCAACCATTATTCCCACTCTTGCAGAGCAAGATGCTCAAATAAGGCTGCAATGAGTAGCAATCTGCTTAAGTGGTGATTTGATCAACCTATAACACTGAGAGATGATTTCTGGTAGTAGAAGATTCTCTAGTCTACCAGATAAAAACATAACAAGACCTAATGTCTGGAAATTGAAGCTAAATACATTCAGATTGATAAATTTTAACAGGGAAGTTAATTAACTATTGGAACAACTTATGAGGGGGACATGATGAAGTTTTTAAATCAAGTTTGGATGAGTTCCTAAAATATATGGTCACTCCATATACATGGGTACTGGTGCAACCACTACTGGAATACTGTGTGCAGTTCTGGTGTCCACAATTCAAGAAGGACGTTTAATAAACTGGAGAGGGTTCAAAGTGCCACTATGAGAATGATTAAAGGATTAGAAAATATGCCTTATAGCAATAAACTCATGGAACTCAATCTATTTAGCCTCAACAAAGAGAAAGTTAAGGAGTGACTTCATCACAAACTATAAGTACCTACATGGAGAACAAATATTTGATAATGGACACTTCAGTCTAAATCAAAGATGAAAATCCTGACAGAATATATTCAGAGGAGCAAAAACACAGAAATATAATTGTCATGAAAATAGAGAAAGGAAATGAATAACAAAAAACGAGAAGTGAAATTATATGTAGGCATATTTGTGTGAGTCACAGTTAATTTGGAAAGATTTTTCATGAAACATTTGCTGCTGTTTAAGATCTAACTAACAATTAATTTTCGCTTCAGAATGGAGATTTTAAGATGTTTTGGTCTTCTTACTCCTAGTTTCGCCATGAAGATTCCAATGAAACTTTGTTGACTTTGAAGATGCTCCAGTATGTCCACTTAACAAATGAGGTGAGTTATTTACTCTTATTTGTTATGGGCACAATTGTGACTGACATTATACATTTGCACTGGGGAATCAGAGGACATGAGACCCTTTAAGTCCCTGCACAAGTTACCTGTATAGAGCGTTGCAGCTTTGGTGTAGATTAAGTCGAAATGATATCACCATCTTTCCCACTGATAACAGAGCCTGTCATAATTGGAGGAATTCTGTATTTTGGAAGAAATCAAGCCAGCTTTGTTTCCATGCTCCCACTAATTATCATCTTCATACTCTGTTTAAAAGTTCTAACAGTTTTATTTACTAGGTCATTGGAAACTGGATGGTAAGGGGAAATTTAAATATGTTTTATCACATTCCTGAAGTTGATGCACTTTAGGTGAGTCTGCGTCCTTGCACCTGTGATTGCAGATTCTTAGTAGCAGTGCCTGTTTGAGCTGTACATGCCCTCCACCCCTCCAGTTTCATGTTGCCTCCTGGTGGCTATATGGCACTGTGCAGCTAAACCACCCTCAGTTCCTTCTCCATCTCCCTTGGCCTGAGGTGGAGCCTGTGGCAGCACCTCCTTAGTTTCTTCATGTTTACCTTTTAGAGTTAGGGCTTGGCTACTCTAGTGCTTTATAGCGCTCTAACTTGCTGGCTCAGGGGTGAGAAAAATCACCCCCCTGAGTGCAGCAAGTCTGAGCTCTTTAAAGCGCTAGTGTGGACAGGCTCGGAGCTAATCCCCTCGTGGAGGTGGATTACTAGGAGCACTGGGAGAGCTCTCTTCTAGCACTCACGTGTAGCCACAGTCCCACTTCAAAGTGCTGTCGCGGGAGCGTTCCTGTGGCAGCGCTTTGAAATTTCAAGTGTAGCCAAGCCCTTAGAGTTAGCTATAGCTAGCCTCCTCTCCCCCATATCTTTCTTTTAAAAAATCAATTACTATTAGTTACCGATACAATTCTGTTTGCCCTTAGTGTAGTCTAGTTTTCACTTCCTTCAGCTGGGAGAATGGTACTGATAGGATCATACCCAGATCTCTGGGGTTTAAAAGCTGTCTTTCAGGCCGAGAGTCAGTCCCGGTCAGTGATGGGTACCCTCAATGTGTTCATTGTCTGGGTGAGACACGTGTATCTCAGAAGTGCTCCCATTGCCTCAATCTCAAGACTTGCATCAGAAAAGAGAGGGAGCTCAAGCTAAGGCTCATCCTGGTGGAAATTTCACTGCATCCAGCTTCCAACCACAGACTCCACTCAGACACCAGTCCTTATGGACCCCAGCAGTGGCTTCCAGTAGATATTCTCCAGCACCGTCAGAAAGGAAATCACATTCCTCAAAAAAGGTGGTCAGAAAGTGGGCAATAATCTTCCCTTCCTGGGCACTGGCTAAAAAGAAACAATCCCTAGCTCATCTGACATTCTCTGTATTGACTGTGGTGTGGTTGAGCACCTACAAGTTGGCAGGACCTTCCGGTACAATCTGTACCATGAAAGCCAAAGACCCTAAATGGGTGAGCTCTGAGAGGAGTGGCAGAGAGAAGCTTACCTCCTCCTTCATGGTACTGGTGGAGCCATTTAAATTTGCCGCATCAAGGGTAGCTCAGCATCAGTGCTGTCTCTGGTGTCATCTACCAGGACCTTGGCACAAAGCAGAGCCACATTGGTATCAATAACCACTACAACTACAACTGCAGTGGCACTGCCAACAATATCCTACTTGGTACCAATGCTTGGAGTACCACAAGATTCCTTTCCCACAAAGACTTGTCAGTCTTTGCAACCTCTAAATCTTCCCTTTTTGGTATCGATGTTACTCTGGCATGCTCGGTACCATGGCAATATACACCACCATCCAGATTGGCCGCACCCTTTTCCAGTTGTGGAATTGAGAAGAAGTATTTGAGTGCAGCCATCTTAGTTCTATTAAAGACAGAGCAAAAGTCAGGCTAACTGTAATCCTAATAACGCAAGATTTGTAGAGGCAGGACTGGTGAAGCATATTGGAAACTGAAAAAAAGCCTGTTTTTGACCTTGCCTTGAAATAACGGTAGAATGTAATCGTAGCAGGAAATGTTAAAAAAACAAGTAAGATCTCAGAAAGGAAAATGTATAAACAAAATGCTAATACAAGACCTAAATCCTGATATACATTGTTTGTACTTTGAAGATTTACTGAGGGCAGAGGTACTCTCTGTCCAAATTTTATTCTTCCTTTTTGCAATTGCCAGAAAATAAAATGGTCTCTGACATGTTGCATCCAACTGAGTGAAGAAGAAGAAGATGAGGAAGATGACATTCATTCCTCCCACTATTTCTCACCCATTCAGACAACTGCCAGAGGAGATGCAGCTGAACAACCTAGATATCACCCCAGAGGTGATACACATGGGAGATATGCCACCACCAATGCCATTCCCGCTGCAATGACCTTATTGGGATCCGTGGGCTGTATACAGGCCTCCTAGCATCCACAGACACAGACCAAGACTCTCCCCATCAGCTTTGGTGGACCCTCCGAGCCTCAGAAAGAGATTTTTGAAGAGCAGGAGACTCTGGATCAGGAAGACACTCCCGCAACTAATCTTTCTTCATCCTCTCCAGATGAAACCATCATGTCTCCACCACTCACAAGAGCCGAGGGCTTAAAACAATTCCAGTAGCTATTTAAGAGGATTACTGGCTCACTCGAGATACCCCTGGAAGAAGTTGCAGAGTCCCAACACAAACTGCTGGACAAAATCTGGCAGACTCCTGCATTCTCATCGCTATACAGCCATCACAGGAGATTTATCTGATTTGTTCTGGAACAAGATCACTACCAGTACAAGTTACTGCCTTTTGCAGTAGCTACTCTATAGCTCCAAGGGTGTTCTTCAAGATTCTTGCAGTGTTGGCAGCACACCTCCATGAGCAAAGGGTTATGATATTCCCTGACTTCGATGACTGTCTCCTCAAAGCCCTCTCCTGGGAAGGTGCCCTAGCAGCTACTCAAAACATGACTCACTTCTCTCAAATAAGACTGCAAATAAATATGTAAAAATCAACTTTGACACCAATACAAAAAGTAGAATTCATCATGGCCCACCTTGATGCACTGGAAGCCAAAGCCTTGTTACCACTACACAGATTTGTCATTTTAGGTAATCTGATCACCACAACACAAACCACCCCACAAACACATCAGCCAGGAATTGCCTAGAAATATTAGATCATATGGCAGCAACTCCATTTGTCATAAGACATGACAGGATATATATGTGTTGTCCTGAGACAGCCCTGAAGACAGTATACATCCTTTACAGACAGTCTGAACAAGTAGAATGGTGGACTCAACCCCACAGTGTTTGTGTTAGAGTTCACTTCACACAATCCGCTCCGTCACTCCATGATTACAATGGACGTATCTCTGTTAGGTTGGGAGCACGCTTGAACAGCCATACAATCCAAGGTAGTTGGTCCTCAGAGTCAACATTACACATCAACTTACTGGAACTACGAGCAATCCACAACACATTCTTACACTTATTACTTCTGATCAGGAACAAGACTGTAAAGGTACTGATGGACAATATCACTTGCATATTATATATAAGCCATCAAGGGGGAGCAAGGTCACACTCCTTTTGCACTGAAGCACCTAGATTATGAAACTGGTGAATCCATCACAGCATCAACATATCAGCTTCCTGTCTACCTGAATGTCAGAACACTACTATAGATGCACTAAGCAGAAAATTCTCTCAGGACCACAAGTGGGAAATAAATACTATAGTCGTACAGACACTGGGGTTTCCTGATTTTAGAGTTTTGCTACAGTCCAGAAACCAGGTGTCCACATTTCTGCTCAAGAACAGGATTGGGCCCCCAGTTTCTGGGAGATCCTGTCCTCATCAAATGGGAAGCACATCTGATGTATGCTTTCTCCCCCTTGATTTCCAGGGTGATACAATAGATACAGGCTGAACAATCCAGAGTAATCTTGATGGCTCCCACATGGTGACACAGATTTCTGTTACCAACCTGCCCAGCACCTCAGGTGATCACGCTAAGGCAGCAGGGTTATTAGGGGCAGAGATGAAGGAGCACACCAAGTGACTACATTTTAAAGCAGTATTAACCAAACAACAGTGGTGAATGACTGGGTATGCTCCGCATCACTTAGAGGAAGGAAGAAAGCCCTAACCCACTTTCGTACTCACACATACACAACCCAAGGCTGGCCAAGCCTGGGTGTAACATAAGAAGAAGAGGGGGAAGGATGGACAGGAGTTCTGCCCTGTGCACAGGTCATCCGGGGTCTGCTGTAGATCTCCAACTTCTTCCGCTCTCCGGAGGGTTTTTAAGCCCTGGGTGTTCCAGGGGGCATCTCGGAGCCTTCCTCATCCACCATGCTCTCTGCTTTTTGCCCCAGTCTGAACTGACTTTCCACAGCTTCTTCAGCTTTCCCAAAACACACCAGCTTCATTTCTGATTTCCCATTCACTGACCTTTGCCGTCTCAATCATTTTCACAGCCCCTGCGGTTCTGTTCCGCGACTCTCCTTTCTCACAGCTGGTCAGGGCTGGAATCTTGGCCATCGTCTTTCTTGACAGGTAGCAGAGAATCTGTTGTGTGCAGTGGCATTGGGCTGGAGTCAGCCTCTTATCTTTGGGCCTAGCTGGAATGTCGAGTTAAGCCATCCCCCTCTCTCCCTCCTCCCCCTTCGGCCTCTTGTACCCTGCAAAGAAATCTTTCATTCCACTCTCATACCTTTAACCCTTCCCGAGATCTTTTCCACTACATATAAAAACATTAGCAATGTACGCTGCTGGTGCTTACCCAGTGGACCCCAACGGGGGGGAGGGGGAGCGCGGAACAGACAAACTTGGTTCCACATCTTCTATATCAGGATGCAGGCCAGGTTTGCCACCCGAACCTAGACATCTTCCACCAGAAATGGCTCCTCCATGGTTCCAGAACAACTAAATGACTTGTTCAGAAGATATAAGGGACATACTATTGAACAGCATAAGATCACTCACATATTATACTTACCTGCACAAACTGAAGAGATTCTACATATGGTGCTAGAGCAGGCAAGCTCTGGCTATTACCTCTCCCTTGCCACTGATATTAGATTACATACTGGAGCTAAAGAAATCGGTATGATCATTGAGCTCACTGAGAATACACATTGCCACCATCACGGATTTCCATCAGTTTTGAAAATGTTTTCAATTTTTTTTTTCTCAGCAAGCAATTTGTTCGAACCAATTCTTTCTCACAGACAGTTTTGATTTTGACATATCAACATTTTTAGACAGGAAAATGCTTCACAGAATCTTTTTGACCAGCCGTGTATTAAAGTAGTGTAAAATTCTGCCGCACCTGAGTTGTCTTTATCTGTGATCCCATGTATGATGAAATGAAATTGACCTTTTATTTAATGAGCTCAAAATTCATGCTTTGTAACAGCAGGAGAGGTAATCTCTAAAGGGAAAGTGGCATAACGGGAATCTTCCCTTGAATTGGAAGGCTATTAAACACAGTTTGTACAATTGGTCTGCCTACTAGTGTGTTTAGTAGCCTTCCAATTCGAGGGAAAACTCCTGCTTTGCCAGTTTCCCTTTAAAGAGTCTTTCCTGTTTTCTGCAGGCATGGAGTAGAACCATTGTTCAACAAAATGTAGTCTATCTGTGATGGTATAGACACCACACTGTAGTAGCCATGAAAGAGTTGATAAGTGGATCAGTTATGTCTCCAGCCACAACTATGTCCAATTAGCATCAGCTCGGATAAAAATCTGCAGACTGCGAAGTGTTGTTTGTAACTATAGTATGTAAACATTTTTCCAGACAGAAACTTGAACTTTAGAAATCTGTTAGTTTTTTTTAAATATCAAGTTGAGTGTCCCTTTAGAAAGTTTGACTTAGTATTAGTGCAGTTAATATATAGGTCTTCTATCAAGCCTCATTTAGTTCAGCATTCTGCCAACATACTGTTGGATCATTCTCTGCATATAATTTTAAGTCATTAAGGTAATCCCCTGACTCAGTTACAGGAAATAGCATATGTGAGGCCCCCAGAGCTCTGCATGAGAGTGGTGATGTCATGTTAATGTACATGAGAAAGTACAAGTGACCATCACCAAAACAGAACAGAAGAGCTAGCTGTATATAAAGTACTGCCAAATGCACAGAGTAAACAAATGAAATAGATAGATATTTTTCTGATAAATAGTTTCAGCTTTGGTAATCATGAGTGTTGTTTGGAACTATAATATGTAAGCATTTTTCGAGACAGAAATAAGATTTCAGATCAACAGTGGCTCTTTAATATTATGATTTTATTCTGAGCTCCAGTGCAGCTTCTGTGGGTGAAGAGGTACACTGGAACACAGACTGGGGAGTGACACCAGCAGTTTGCATTATATGAATGATCATAGCTTCAAAGCATTACATGTAAATGATCTTTTTTAATATTTATGTTTCTAGATGTACCGTCCATTTGGCCTTCATGTTGTTCTGATTGCATTAGAGCTTTGGACAGAAAGGGATCTCATTACAATTACTCACCTTTTGGATCAGGTTATTGTATTTTATTCAACCTATGTTGAAAAATTCCTTATGGGCCGTGTACAGTTCGACCACACACAGTTAATTGTGTAAGATTCTTTTATTTTAATCTTTAAAAATATGGTAATACGTTTCTTTATATTTATAACTGTCAATATTAAATTCAGACCTTGAAGATATTCTGAAAGTGTTTGTTTGGAAATAGACAAAGTACCCGTCCCCCCAAATGTATCCATTATTCTCCTGCATGGCCCAGCTGGCCATTGCAACTTTAGGTTTTCCCTTGGGTTCTGTAGCCTAAGAGGCATGCACAGCTTGATAGTCTCCAGCTACTTGGGAAAATCCTCAGTTCACTCTACCTCCTACCAACAGACTAAATGGCTTACAGACCTCCTGACCCTCATTGTACAAAGCACATGTGAAAACCTCCTCAAATTCTAAATCTTTGGCCAGCCCTACTGTTTCTTATTCAGTTTGTTTCTTGTAACTGATTTTTGGGGAAGATTTGGTCAGACTTCAGCTCTGCAGCTCTCTGCTTTATTTACTATTCATTCATGAACTAGGGTCCCAGTGTGCAAACATTCATAGATTATAAATCCAGATGCAACTATTTGATCGTCTTGTCTAACCTGCATAATACAGGTCATAGGAATTGCCTGAATTAATTCCTGTTTGAACTAGAGCATTGTAGTAGGAAGAGATCCTGAGACATAAGCCCTTGTATCAGAGGCCTGGTATGAGGCAGGACTGCTCACAGAATCTGGCAAGAACAAGAATGACATTGCAAAAATACACATTCCTAAGAAGTGCTAGTCACAGAGTACTCACACAAACACATCCCCATATCAAGGGTGGTATAAAAACATTCCCCAAGGATAACAGGAATGCACTGACCCGTCCTAAAAGATAAAGTCAGTATGACAATACATAAGAAAGATGTTTTGATCAAACCAACATGCACAAGATAATGGGTAATAACTAGTCATGTCAGGGGTCACTAACTAACTATGTCAGAGGGGCAGTACTAACTTGTTTGTATCGAAGTATAAAGATGCATCTCAGAGGGATTATGTTCGTCTAACTTAAGGAGGAACGGAAAGTCCCACCATTCCCTGAGGTCATCTGTTGTTATAGGCTTGCGTGTATTAGTGGTCCAGTAGAGTCTGAGGGATAGTAGTACTGTGCATTGTTGACAATAAGCCTGGCTGGGTGCCTTCATCCCTTAACAGATCTTGTGGTGATTGGGTGGTTTGACTGAGGTATGCCATGCCTGCTGTCTGTGCATGGCTGGAGCAGCACACAGAGGGAACCCATACATGCAGCTAAACAGCTATCAACATTTAATAACAAGCATATCTTTCAGAAAAAAATCCAATCTAGATTTTAAAATTGCCAATGATGGAGAATCTACCATAATCTTTGGTAAAATTTTCCAATGGTTAACTACCCTAAGTTTTAAAATATGTGCCTTATTTCTGTCTGCATTTGTCTAGCCTCAACTTCCAGCCATTGGATCTTGTTATAGCTTAGCTTGTAGACAATTATCAGTTCTTCAAGTGATGTCCCTGTGGGTGCTGCACTTTAGGCTGTTCATGCACCCCTGCGCTCGTAATCGGAGATTTTTAGTAGTAGGGCCTGGTTGGGTTGCACATGTGTGGTCCCCATCTTGTGCCACTTCAGGCAATTATCTAGCACTGTGCGACAACCCCCACCCCCAGTTCCTTCTTTACTGCCTTTTGCTTGAGTCGGATCATCCAGCAGTGCCTCAATACCTTTTATTAGTAGAATTGTTTTAACTAATTAGACTTAATTCTTTTTATAGTTATCTTCTTTGTTAATTTACTTTAAAAAAATCCCTTTTTCTACATCAGAGAGGTTTCAATTCTTAACAGAGTAGAATATTTTTTTCCCCTTATGGGAGAAAGCATTCCTCCAGATTCCCTGGGTTTTAAATGCTGCCTTATTTGCAGGTTTCAATATTTGTCTCAGATGGGCACTCAGTGTGTCTGCTGCCTCGGCAAGAAACACATACCTCAGAAGTGCTTCTTCTGCCACAGTCTCAAAGGCCAGACCAGAAAGGTGAGAGACGTATAACTTAAACTCCTCCTCCTAAATTGAAACACCATGTGTTGGCATTGGCAGAGCTGACTAAACAATCAGCACTGAGTATCAGAGGGGTAGCCCTGTTAGTCTGGATCTGTAAAAGGAACAAAGAGTCCTGTGGCACCTTACAGACTAACAGATGTATTAGAGCATAAGCTTTCATGGGTGAATACCCACTTCGTCGGATACAACTGGGCGGCTCAGACAGACTGTGGCACCACCTTCTGCAAGCACCACGCATTCAGTCTGCACACCAGCACCCACAATCATGCTGCAAAAATCGGTACTGATAGCTATGTCTTCTATGGTACCAATGCCACCATCTACATAACAATTCCTGCACCGCAAAGACCTCATGATCAATTTGACACCTGAATCCCCTATTCTTGGCACTGACATCACCTGCACATGGTCAGTACCAAGCCACCTCACAATTTCATCATGATCTGCTCCACCATTTTCAAGCAATGAGAATGAGGAGGACAAAGGGGGAATATATTCTCCTCAATGTTCCTCAGTGTTATTCTCTGGGCCACAATCTACTGCACAGAGGATATTACATTGACCCTAAAGACAAACACTGGTATGGTTACCCGTGGATGCCACCAATGCCATTTCCCTCACAGTGGACATATTGGAACCCATGGGCAACATACCCCCCACAACACAAACCTTCCAGCCCACCCAGGGTGAGCCTACATCATTCACCCACATCTTTGGTACCAGGACCATTGGAACCTATAGAAGAGGGGACCAAAAAGGAGGAAGAACCCTCAGACCAGGAGATGGCACCAGCAACCCACTTTTCTTCGTCTTCCCCCAAGGACATCATAATGACACCAATTCCCAATATAGGAGATGATTTCAAACAATTTCAAGATCTCTACACAAAAGTTGCAAGCTCACTAGACATCTCACTGGAAGAAATCAAGGAGGCACAGCACAAACTCCTGGAGATTTTACATACATTGGCCTCTTCCAAAATCACACTTCCTATGAATGATGCAATTATGGAGCCAATTATGTCAATATGACAGACTCCAGGAACGATTCCACCTACATGCAAGAGGTTGGATAAAAATAATACTATGTACCGGTGAAGGAAACAGAGTTCCTCTTCTTGCACCCTATACCCAATTCGTTGGTGGTGGATGCAGTTCATGAATGAGGCAGACAATAACACTCCAAAAACATGCCTTATGACAAGGACTGGAAGAAGCTCAACCTCTTTAGCCATAAGGCATACTCATCTGCAATTCTATACCTGAGGATAGCCAGCTATGAAGCATTACTGGTCAAGTACGATCATAATAATTACGCCAAACTCTCAGAATTTATTGAATTTATTCCAGAATAGAAAAAAAGAGCAATTCATGTCCATAATATTGGCAGGACAACTTATAACCAGGACAGTACTGCAGTCTGATCTGGACTCAGCAGACACAGCAGCGAGGTCTGTGGACATTGAAGTGGTGATGAAAAGGGCATCTTGGCTCCATCAGTTTGACCATGTGCTTGATTGTTTGAAAAGTGTGAACTGGGAGTGCCTTTTTCCAGGTGGGCCTTGAGTGTACCTGATTGTTAAAAAAGGGCAGCCAGTTGCGAACCAGCTGAGCGGCGAACAGCGGAGAGGCTAACAGAGGGAGTTTGACTGGGAGTTTTCCTGGGGAGAGCCCACTGAGGCTTTCATCTTGCAGGTGTCTCTGAGTAGTTACTGCAACAGCTGAGGAAGCTCTTAGAAGGTAATATGGATGGTGAGCGATCAGCTGTTGTGACCTGCACAGGATGTGCCATCTTTGTTTTTCTTCCACAGGACAGAAGTGATTTTGTCTGTACAAAGTGGAAGCTGGTCTCCATACTGGAGGAGAGAAGGTTTGTGGTCTGAAGGAATAGGTATCAACCCTGTGTTGCATAAGAGAAAACAAAGATTTCCTGGACACACGTCAGGATATGCCTCTTCGGGCACAACATTCTGAAGAATCAGAGCAGGCTGCGCAGCGGGGACAGAAGGACGGTGAAGAAACTTCGCATCATGTGACCTCCAGAAGAAGAAAGAGGAGCATCCATGTACCAGCAATGCAGATTCAAGTGAGCAACCATTTTCATGTTCTCTCCACAGATACTAATGCAGAGAGTGGACTAGATGGTACATCTGAGGGAAGGGAGCAAAAGGAGACTCCACCGATTCAAAGGCATGAGATGCACTGTCCTAGGGATGGGAGTTCCACGATCATCTCTCCCAAGAGAAGGAGGTGGGTGCTGGTGGTTGGGGACTCCTTCCAAAGGGGGACTGAGTCATCTATCTGCCATCCTGACTGGGAAAACCAAGAAGTGTGCTGCTTGCCAGGAGCTAGGATTCACAATGTGACGGAGAGACTGTCGAGACTCATCAAGCCCTCAGATTGCTACCCGTTGCTGCTTCTTCACATGGGCACGAATGATACTGCCAAGATTGACCTTGAGCAGGTCACTGCACACTATGTGGCTCTGGGAAAGAGGATAAAGGAGTTTGAGGCGCATGTGGCATTCTCGTCCATCCTCCCTGTGGAAGGAAAAGGCCCAAGTAGAGACTGTTGAAATGTGGAAGTCAATGAATGGCTATGCAGGTGGTATTGGAGAGAAGGCTTTGTATTTCTTTGACCATGGGATGGGGTTCCAAGAAGGAGGAGTGCTAGGCAGAGACGGGCTCCACCTAATGAAGAGCGTGAAGAGCATCTTTGCAAGCAGGCTGGCTAACCTAGTGAGGAGGGCTTTAAACTAGGTTCACCGGGGGAAGGAGACCAAAGCCCTGAAATAAGTGGGGAAGTGGGATATCAAGAGGAAGCATGAGTAGGAGAGTGCAAGAGGGGAGGAGTCCTGCCTCATACTGAGAAAGCAGAACACTCAGCGAGTTATCTTAAGTGCATGTACACAAATGCAAGAAGTCTGGGAAACAAGCAGGGAGAAGTAGAAGTCCTGGCACAGTCAAGTAATTATGATGTAATTGGAATAACAGAGACTTAGTGGCATAACTCACGTGACTGGAGTACTGTCATGAATGGATATAAACTGTTCAGGAAGGACAGGCAGTGCAGAGAAGGTGCAGGAGTTGCATTGTATGTAAGAGAACAGTATGACTGCTCAGAGCTCCGCTATGAAACTGCAGAAAAACCTGAGAATCTCTGGATTAAGTTTAGAAGTGTGAGCAACAAGGGTGATGTCATGTTGGGAGTCTACTATAGACCACCAGACCAGGGGAATGAGCTGGACCAGGCCTTCTTCCGGCAACTAACATAAGTTAGTCGATCACAGGCCCTGGTTGTCATGGGGGACTTCAATCACGCTGATTTCTGCTGGGAGAGCAATACAGCAGGGCACAGACAATCCAGGAAGTTTTCGGAAAGTGTAGGGGACAATTTCCTGGTGTAAGTGCTGGAGGAACCAACTAGGCACAGAGCTCTTCTTGACCTGCTGCTCACAAACAGAGAAGAAATAGTAGGGGAAGCAAAAGTGGATGGGAAGCTGGGAGGCAGTGACCATAAGATGGTTGAGTTCAGAATCCTGACACAAAGGAAGAAAGGAGAGTAGCAGAATACAGACCCTGGACTTCAGAAAAGCAGACTTTGACTACCTCAGGGAACTGATGGGCAGGATGACCTGGATGAATAACATGAGGGGGAAAGAAGTCCGGGAGAGCTGTCTGTATTTTAAAGAATCCTTATTAGGGTTCCAGGAACAAACCATCCCAATGTGTAGAAAGAATAGTAAATACGCCAGGCAACCAGCTTGGCTTAACAGTGAGATCCTTACTGATCTTAAACACAAAAAAGAAGCTTACAAGAAGTGGAAATCACACTTGGAGTTGCAGTTAGTAAGGGATGTTAAGAGTAGCAAGAAGAGTTTCTATAGGTATGTTAGAAACAAGAAGAAAGTCAGGGAAAGTGTGGGCCTCTTACTGAATTGAGAAGGCATCCTAGTGACAGAGGATGTGGAAAAAGCTGATATACTCAGTGCTTTTTTTGCTTCTGTCTTCACGAACAAGGTCAGCCCCCAGATTACTGCCCTAGGCAGCACAGTACAGGGAGGAGGAGACCAGCCCTCTGTGGAGAAAGAAGTGGTTCAGGACTATTTAGAAAAGCTGGATGAGCACAAGTCCATGAGGCCAGACACACTGCATCCAAGGGTGCTAAAGGAGTTGGCAGATGTGATTGCAGAGCCATTGGCCATTATCTTTGAAAATTCATGGCGATTGGGGGAGATCCCAGATCACTGGAAAAAGGCTAATGTAGTGCCCATCTTTAAAAAAAGGAAGGAGGAGGATCTGGGAAACTACAGGCCAGTCAGCCTCATCTTAGTCCCTGGAAAAATCATGCAGCAGTTCCTCAAGGAATCAATTCTGAAGCACTTAGAGGAGAGGAAAGTGATCAAGAACAGTCAGCATGGATTCACCAAGGGCAAGTCATGCCTCTCTAATCTAATTTCCTTCTATGATGAGATAACTGTCTCTGTGGCTGAGGGGAAAGCAGTGGATGTGCTATTCCTTGACTTTAGCAAAGCTTTTGATGCGGTCTCCCACAGTATTCTTGCCAGCAAGTTAAAGAAGTATGGGCTGGATGCGTGGACCAAAAGGTGGATAGAAAGCTGGCTGTATTGTCGGGCTCAATGGGTAGTGATCATTGGCTCCATGTCCAGTTGGCAGCTGGTATCAAGCTGGGTGCCCCAAGGGTTGGTCCTGGGGCCTGTTTTGTTCAATATCTTCATTAATAATCTGGAGAATGGCATGGACTGCACCCTCAGTAAATTTGCAGATGACACTAAGTGGGGAGGAGTGGTAGGATACGCTGGAGGGTAGGGATAGGATAGAGAGAGACCTAGACAAATTAGAGGATTGGGCCAAAAGAAATCTGATGAGGTTCAACAAGGACAAGTATACAATCCCACATTTAGGACAGAAGAACTCCATGCACTGCTACAGATTAGGAACGGAGTCGCTAGACAGCAGTTCTGCAGAAAAAGACCTAGGGGTTACAGTGGATAGGAAGCTGGATATGTGTCAACAGTGAGCCCTTGTTGCCAAGAAGATAACGACATTTTGTGCTGTGTAAGTAGGAGCATTGCAAGCAGATTGAGAGATATGATCATTCCCCTCTATTCGGCATTGGTGAGGCCTCATCTGGAGTAGTGTGCCCAGTTTTGGGCCCCACATTACAAGAAGGATGTGGAAAAATTGGAAAGAGTCCAGTGGAAGGCACCCAAAATATATAGAGGGTCAGATGACCAGATGTCCCGATTTTATAGGGCCACTCCTGATTTTGGGGTCTTTTTCTTATATAGGCTCCTATTATCCCCTACCCCCATCCCAGTTTTTCACATTTGCTGTCTGGTCACCCTATTAGGGGGCTGGAGCATGTGACTTATGAGGAGAGGCTGAGGGAACAGGGATTATTTAGTCTTCAGAAGAGAAACATGAGAGGGGATTAGATAGCTGCTTTCAGCTACTGAAAGGAGGTTCCAAAGAGGATGGATCTAGACTGTTCTCAGTGGTACCAGATGACAGAACAAGGAGTAATGGTCTCAAGTTGCAGTGGAGGCGGTTTAGGTTGGATATTAGGAACAACTTTTTCACTAGGAGGGTGGTGGAGTCTCCTTCCTTAGAGTTTTTTAAGGTCAGGCCTGACAAAGCCCTGGCTTTGATGATTTAGTTGGGGATTGGTCCTGCTTTGAGGCGGAAGTTGGACTAGAGGACCTCCTGAGGTCCCTTCTAACCCTGATAGTCTATGATTCTATGATCTTTCTGAGTTTCCCAGAGAGGTGCAGTCTGTGGTCAAAGATCTACCATTTGTAGGGCCCAAACTCCTCCCAGCCAAAATAGATGAGTCCCTCCATATTCTCAAGGACTCAAGGGTAACACTGAGGTCCCTGGGCATTTATACACCTAGGACCAAGAAAAGACAGAGAAATTATTATGTCCCACAGAAGTTCTGACCCACTCCCTATGCACAACAGCACAGACAATATGAGCAACTGGGATGGAAACAGAAACCCACAAGGAGATAACAGCCTACTCCTCTTACTACTACATTCTAACCATTGACATCAAGGCAACAAATTTGAAACCTTTTCAAGGACCAGAGATTCCCACACCTTTCAGTGCTGGAACCGTATCCCAACCATTCAGAGACCTCTACTGAAATGAGGTGGTGATCATTTCGGCAGTAGAACCAGCACCAACAAAACACAGGGAAGGGTTTCTATTCATATTATTTCCTCACACATTAAAAATGGGAGGGTGGAATCCTATTCTTGATCTATGATGAATCAACAAGTTTGTGAAAACCCAACACTTCAAGAAAGTCATGTTAGTCACCATAATTCCAGTGCTAAAAAAGGAAGATTGGTTCTGGACCCTCGACCTCCCGGATGCATACTTTTATATAACAATTCACCTGTCACATCAGAGGTTCCTTCAATTTGCTCTAGGACCAGATCACTTTCAATACAGAGTCCTGCCTTTCAGCCTATGCACTGCCCCTCAATCAAGTATTCTCTAAGGTCCTTGCTGTTGTGGCTGCCTTCCTAAGCATTAATAGAATCATGATGTGGTGTTTGGATGGACATTGGAAATAGAATACTCCTCTTCTTCACCTGTTCAGGTTGTCCATATCTAAAATAGGAATGATTCAAGTAGAACTGCTTCCTAGCTAAATGCAGATGTTTCTCTGCATGGGTGTAGCATAATCATCCTTCTCCAGGCATTGCAGGTATTCTGGTCATTTTGGATTATCTCTAGTCTCTAAGAGCTCAGGCCTTTCCATTAGCTATATGGGTCCATCTCACAGCAATTAGTGCCTTTCTTCCTCCAGTAGACAGGCATTTTGTTTTCACTCACCCAAGTACCATTCCTCCAGTGGTCAAACCTTCACCACAATTGGACCTCAGTCTTGTCCTGTGAACCCTCAGCAAACCACCATTTGAAGCCTTGGTGATGTATTCCATGTCCTAACTGTCCATAAATGTTGCATTTTCAGTAGTTATCACTGCAGCCAGGAGAGTGAGTTGGGAGCCCTCATGGCAGACCCCCCCACACACCTTTTGTGGATTTACACAGGGAAAACATCTCCCATCACCTTTACTCTAAGTTCCTCCCCAAGATTATTGGTGTATTCCATGTCAACCAAAGTATCCTTTGACCTGTTTTTATTCTGAAACCCCTTGCTTCTGTCAAAGAGAAAAAGACTTCTTTCTCTCAATGTCAGATGTGTCTTGTTTAGTATGGAGTCAGGGCATACTCCACAAGAGCACAAAGCTGCCTCTACAGCATCTCTGCAGGAAGTTCCAATACTAGACATATGCAGGGCAGCCACCTGGAGCTCCAGCCACATGTTTGCTAGATATGAGATGCTGAGTGAGACTGCTGCTGCAGGTGGGGCTGTTGGAACTGAAGGACTGCAAGCATCTTGGCTGCTGGCTTCCTTGCACTCCCCTCCAGTCTGAGCATTGCTTGTCCATCATCCGCATGTGAAATACACTTAGAGATCAGCACTCAAAGAACAAACTGAGGTTACTCATCTGTAACTGGAGGTTCTTCAAGATGTGAGGTCCCTATATGAATTCTACTACCTGCCCTCCGTACCCTTTGTTTTGGATTCTGTTGAGTTCACAGTAAGAAGAGGAACTGGAGAGGCATCAGCTTGTGCTCCTTCTTATGTCATTGTTTAGGAGCACAAGGCAGTCTTCTATGCATGTGTAGGCCAACGGACACTGCTTGTTAGAATTTCCAGACTCGGGCACATGGTGTGCATGCATACCTTGTGTGTGGCATACTGATAAAGACCACACATCTTGAAGAACTTTCAGTTTACAAGTAAGTTATAGATTCAGATTTGGAGCTGCTGCATGGGCAAGAAACTAGGAGAAGGTCCAAAAGTTTTCATATTTCTGATTGGATAAGTTGCTGTTTATTAACAGGGATGCTTGGGCATCATGGTCCAGGAGTTAGGAGTCTGTGTTTGAAGACACAGAAAATAAATTACTTTGGATTTAGTTTCCTCGGTTGTTTTTACACACTTTTCCATAACCCCTTCATTCCAGTTCTCTGAGGCCCATATTCAACAAAGCATTTCACCACAGGTCTAACCTTGTAGCATGTGGTTAAATTCCATTGAAATCTTTGGGACTTTGCTAAATTGGAAGCTGAAAGTGCAGGCATCAATAGTAGGAGTACGCAAACCCATCAACAGCCCTATTATCTCAAGATCAGGTACCAGAATTCTTGAAGGCAATTTCTAGAATTAAATAAGCTGTCAGATATCCTGCAGCAAAGTGAAATCAGCAGCTGGAAACAAATAGATATGTTATAACTTCATATAATAGTTCACAACTTGGGTGTATCTGTATACATTTACCAAATACTGTAAAATAAACTTCAACTCATTGGGTGATGATGGGCTTTTCTAAGCTGCCATATTTATATAAATACTTTCATTGCACCTTTTTCTGTACTACAGTAAACAAATTAACCAGTAGTGAAGATAATTTGGGCCAGAGCATCAGATGATATAGATTGATATAGCTCCATTAAAGCCAATTTACACCAGGTGAGGGTCTGGTCCTATGTATGAGAGGATGGGACAACTGCATTCTTACATGCATATTTGTCCTCACGTAACATAAGTGACTTATCGGGAGCAAGATGACAACCTTCATGTGGTGCTTCTGTTAAGCGTTTTGTGCAAATTCACTATCATACGAATGTCGTGAACTGACCACTGGAGTTTGCATTACCAACCTCCTACTGAAAGTAGCAATGATTAGATTTCCTTAAACTGTCCTTTTCAGAACTAAAAAAGAAAAATTGGGCCAGTCCTCCAAATATACTAACTTAATGTAGAAGGGATATCCAGGAAAAAAGTGGATTACCTCTCAAGGACTCTCAAAGACCATCATATTGACATGGTGACTCTCCAAGAAACACATGAAAGAAGATGACAAAGCTGCCAGACATAAAAATCTATGGCTACACCAAAATCACTGCTCTCAACCATCCAAAATATGGGCTAGCAGTGTACACGTGGAATGGATTAGAGGATATAGAAGTTTTGGAAAAATCATCAGCTAGTGAAAGAGAGATCAGCATGTATAGAATCAGGGACATCATTATAGTAAACATATACAAGCCACGTAATATAATGTGGCCTGATCTCATCTTCTTTTCCTTTCCTCATCCGGCAATCTACATATGTGATTTTAACAGCCATCACAAAGACTGAGGATACTGCTCAAATAACATAGGGAAAGCACAGAATGGGCCTCCCTCAAAGATGTCCAACTGCTCTATGATCTGAAGCAATCCATATCTTTTAAGTCTGCAAGTTAGACAATGGATCACAACTCTGACCTGTGTTTGTGACCCATAACAGCACAGGCATCCCCCTGGCCACAAGAACCATCTTGAGTCACTTCCTACATAGCCAACATCACCCAGCTGTCCTCCAGATAAGCCTAGAAGTGCCTCTTGTGCAGTTGGTGCCAAAGCTGTGTTGGAATTTCCATAAGGCTAACTGGCCCACCTATCCTTCGGAAACAGAACATTGGATCCCATGGCTTGAACTGATAACTGGAAACTTTGGCCATTTTACAAATGTAACCCTTCTGCCCATCAGAGTTGGCAGCAACAAGGGCCGGGTTCAGTATCCAGGGGTTTCATTCGAATAGCACAATACGAAACCGGCTCAAGCCCCCACCCAGTGACCTGGGACAACCATATACCACCCCTCTGGGCATCTGTAAGAGACAATACTTCCCCTCTCGCAAGCACAGAGTCTGAGTGAACCAAAAGCCTTTTAATAACAGAGAGAAACAATGTGGCATTAGATTGGGGAAACACCACAAACAGAATTAATAAAACAAACCATGAACCAGAAGCCCCCCTTCCAGAAAATAGGCTATGTCCTTCCCTTTGGCCCTTGAGTCCCACAACCCCAAAAATCACCCAATAGTCCCAAAAGTCCAACAGCCCAAGAGTCTCTGTTCCTGGTCAGTGCAGAGTTCAAAAGTCAACCTGCAGAGTCTTACCTCCCAGCCTGAGTGGAAATGGAGGCTAGGGCAAGGGGCATCTTACGTGGTCCGAGGCCGACTGCTCCGCCTCTCCATGGGGTTCCGCTGCAGCCTTCACCGTAAGCCGCTCTGCTCTGCTGGCCATCCCACGAACTGTTCTGCTCTGCCAGTCAATCCGCTAGCCATCCTGCCAGCCGACACCCAAACTGTTCCGCTGTGCCAGTCACTCCGCCAGCAGCACAAACTGCTCTGCTGGCCGTCCTGCCAGCTGACACCCAAGCTGCTCCGCTGCACCAGCCACTCTACCAGTCGCATGAACTGCACCCAGGAACCGCTCGGCTGAGTCTGCTGCTTTGCTCTGCTAGACACAAACTGCTTGGTGCCTTTAGCCCCTCCCCCCCTTAACACAGTACTCAGTGGTTGCAGCTCTCAAGTGATATCAGCTTTTAGTAGAGGGAGGTGGGCCTTAGCCCAGATACACCAGCAGACCCGAAGTGAATTCAACACAGCAGACTGAATCTAGACTCTAAATAGAATCAAAAATTAGCTCTGACATTCTACAGTGGAGAGATAAGGTACAATAGACCTGTAGAGCCCTTAAACAAGATCTTCACCAAAACAAATAGAGACCAGCCAATGGTCTTTTTCAATCTCAGAGTGTTCTGAAACACTTGGCCCTTGCACAGTGAGTGCTACCTAGATGATGGCGAGTCCCTCCATCATAACAAGGGCCAAGTACATGTCCATAGTCCTTCATTCACATAATCAGGTTAACATCACTTTATCATTCCTGCCCCAATAACATAGAAACTGGGGCTCCCACATCAGCTGAAGTGGCCATGTGGGCTGCTGTGAGCTCAGGCTAGGCGTGGTGGGTGTGCCTATGCAAATTGATCAGCCCCGAAGTTATTTTCCACAACTCGCTGCAGTTCCCATAATTCACCACCAGATGTCAGAATAGATCTCATTCCTGACACTGCTTACACAAACATCCTACAATTGACCGCAAAGAAGTACATCCCATGCATTCACCACAAGACCTTTACCCCCTGCTGGACAAAAGATTCTGAGTCCTGCCTGAGTAAATATGAAAGGAGCATGTGATAGGGAAGCTGCCCTTTGCTGGATGGCAAAGGATTACTAACAGCCCTTGGGGTGCTGTGCAGAACCCAGTCAATCAGAGGAAGGCTTAGAAGCAGCCAGACAGGGCTAGGCTGGGCCCTATAACAAGGGTTGCAGGGCAAAGAAGAGTTCAATCTCTCCCTGAAGCTTGAGGGAGAAGGGCTGGCTACCTGTAGAGAGAAGTACCTGGGAAAGAGCAGTGCTGGGCAGGGTCAGGAGAGCAAGTGGAGCTCCAGCCTGGCTAGCTCCCAGGCTGTGACCTTGATACAGAGGCTGAGTAAGTGCTGGGGCTACGGGGAAGTGGCCCAGGGAAAGCAGGTAGCAATAGAGGAGAAGGAGAGTCAGTGAGTGGCTGCCAGATATAGGGTCCCTGGGTTGGGATGCAGAGTAGTGGGCGGGCCTGCCTTCCCCTTTGCTCCACTGGTCGCTGAGAGAAGTGGCCAGCCAAAGGACTGCAGTTTGCCCCTGAGTGAGGGGCTGAAGTAGGGGCTGCAGTTCACCACTGCAGCGAGAGGCCAGGCGTAGAACTGCTAGTTCCCCCAAAGCGGGGGAGACAGTGGAGTTGGGGCATAGCCAGAGGGCCATGTCCTGAAGAGGATGCCACTGTCAAGGAGTGACATGAGTCCCCGCAGACAGTAGAGATGGTGGAGAAGCAGAGTAGAGAGTAAGACACCACAAGAGGAGGGCGCCCTGCTGATGGACAAAGCTAATTCCCAGAGCAATCCACAGAAGTTGCCACAGTGGTGAGCATAACCCATTACAGCAGCGACCCAGATAAAGCCACTGTGATGCTTCTGTCCTTGAATTTGGTGCACCTGGAAATGGTGGAGATTGTTGAGTTTTGATTTCACCTATTTGAACTGCAAGGCATGGGCTCGTTTGTGGCAACTTGGAGGATCCCATCCAGTAATGCTACACCTGGCAAAGGTAACTGCAAATGCTCTCACCTCTCATCTTCTTTCTAACAACAGGATTCCGAAAGACAAGACTGCATGCCAGGAGGTCCAGCAGCAATTCCACAGAAACCTTCACCAATGCCTGTAGGAATCTCCACTCTCCTTTCCATAGTCTGTTTCAGAGATCAAAGTTGTGCTGTCGGAAACCAAAAACTGGAAAGCTAATGGGATTAATGGCATTCTTCCAGAATTTCTGAAGAACCTGGGGAGACATTGATGTGAATGGTTGGTGACGCTTTTTATTGCTATGCGTAGAATAAGAGAAGTGCCAGCAAGCTGGCAAAGGCAACACTGTTTGCCCTACTGAAGCCTGGTAAACTCCCAGAGGACACAGCCAGCTACCGCCACATCTCTCTCCTTTCAACCATCAACAAGCTCATAGCATGGGTGCTGCTCTGCCATCTTATTGAAGACATTATTGAAGACATCCTCCCATTGGAGCAGGCAGGATTTCGCCTGAAGAGGAACTGATGTGACCAAGTGGCTTCACTTACCAGCCACACTGACAGAATTCCAACATAAATTGAAGGTGGGGATTGCCCTTATTGATTTGTACTTGGCATACGGCACTATCTTGAGACAGGGCCCCCTCCTCAAGATCCCCCATGTAATTCACTGCTAGCAAACAATCTGTCTCTTGGTGGCAATAATCAGGGCTGCTGCTTTGAAGTACACCTTAATAGCCAGATCAGCAGATGAAGAACTCTTAGCTCAGGCATCCTTCAGGGTTCCATCAGGGTCCCAATACTTTTAATCTATATGCCATGGATATACCAACAACAGAGTTGAGGAAATTTGTGTATGTGGATGACATTGTCCTAGCTGCTCAGCACACAAGCTTCCATGCCATCAGCTGCACCCTAATCCAAGATTTTAGCATAATGGGCTGAAGAGGAACTGCTGTTTCCAATGCTGGAAACTTAGGCCTAACCTAAAAAACATGATGATTACTTTTCATTTGAACAATGAAATGGCTAATACCGAACTTGATGTGCAGTTCTGCGCTGAGAATGTTTGCCATGAGGCTACCCCAAAGTATCTCAGCGTTACACTAGACCAGAGTGTGATCTTCTGACAAGATTTCGAGAACACCCGCGATAAGCTCAGGTCTCATGTCGCACTTATCAGGAAAATGGCCAGAACATCCTGGGACTCCAAATCACAGATCCTGTGAACCACAGCAATTGCCTTTGTATATTCTGCCGCTAAATAGTCTGTGCCAGTATGGTCTCATAGCATTCACACTAAACTCCTTGATACCCAATTCAGTAATTCAATACGCATAGTGTCAGGGATGCTCAGATCGACTCCAGTTGATTGGCTCCCGGTCATATCACATAACTCGCCTCCACAGATTAGAAGAGCTGCACAGACATCTCGCTTACTCAACCATGTCAATGCAAACGTGAGGATCCCTTTGCACGATAATCTGCAGAAGCCACCAAAGACAAGATTAACATCTCACAACCCTCTATGGAACCGCATCAAGACCCCTACACTTAACTTTGACACTGAGGCTCAGTGGAGAGCTATGTGAAGTGTTTCGAGAGCTCAGAACAAACAGCTCATTGACTTGGCCAAGGAACCAATAGGTTTTGACTTATGTTGGAAAGACTGGTGCAGATTGAATCACATCAGGACATCTTATGGGAGATGTGGACAACCCCTCTTTAAATGGAAAATGAGGCAAACACCTGTATGCAACAGCATGTTGGCTATCAAACCTAGATACAGATTTGTAATTGTTGCTACCAAGGCATATAGAAGAAGAAGAAGTGATTTACCTTTTAATATGATCACTGGTCTCAGCAGAAGACACTTCAGCAAAGATGTTTCCATTTGGTTCTGATGGGCCAGACTTTAGCTTGTAAGTAATTCTTGATAGGTGGACATTTATGTTATGAGAAGACGTATTTACAAGTAAGAACATAATGTTTTCTCAGCTCTAAATACAGATCTTATATTTCACTCTTTTATTTATACTGAATTTATTTACAGCTATAGAGAATAGTTTAATATCAAATGAACATTCTATATTTAATGTATTTATATTTACTTTATTTTGTATTTTAGGGGTGGAAAATATCCAGGGATTGATGGATATTCATATGGAGATCATCTGTGCACTAGTACTCCCTCAGTTTCTACTGTCAAAGTATGTGAAATATAGTCTACAGTATGTATACTTCAAAAATTGATATTTAATTAATGTAAATATTTTCTCCAGTAACATTATTTTCTCCAGTAACATTCTCCAGTAACTAAGTAATAATAATTGATTGTTTCGTAGCATTTAAGTCTAGAACTATTAGGCCTTGTCTACACTACCAGCTGGATCAACACATAGAGATCGATCTATTGGGGATCAATTTATCGCATCTCGTCAGGACGCGGTAAATCGATCCCCAGAGGCACTCCCGTCGACTCCAGCTCGCCAAAAAGCACAAGGCAGAGTCGACGGGGGAGCCTGCTATCAACCGCTGCCGCCGTGAGGTCGGCAGGTAAGTCGACCTAAGATGGTCGACTTCAGCTACGGTATTCACATAGCTGAAGTTGCATATCTTAAGTCGACCCTCCCTGCCAGTGTAGACCAGACCTAAGATCATCTAGACTGACACCCTGTATATCACAGGGCATTAAATTTTACCCAGTTATCCCTAGATAAAGTCCAATGACTTTAATCCTTAGATGACTAAACTGTTGTATGCCACAGCAAAGAACAGTATTGCCAGTAGCTACCGGTGTAGTGCTCTGCTCTCATTCAATGATGATATCAGTTGGCTGCGTGTGTGTTCCCTCTGTGTGCTGCCCCAGCTCTGCGCAGATAGCTGACACAGCAGACCCAAGAGAACCCCCAAAGACCACAGACTCTAGTAAGGTACGAAGGCACCCGGGCCATGTTTATTGTCAAATGAAACACAGTCTCTAGCTTTGCCGGACTAACGATCAACAGGTCTGCTAGTCCCTATGTGCTCCCCAGACAATGGACTCAGCTCAGTCAGAAGCAGGGTCGCTAATGCCCCCTAGGCTGGACAAAGACACTGCCCCAGGGCTGTTATTCTTATACACAGGTACAAACAAGTTACACATCACTCCTGACGTACTGAGGTGCATCCCCTCTACGTAGGAAGGTACATCCCCTCTACGTAGTAAGGTGCCGCCTCCCACCTTGTACAAGTTGGTTTGATCAAAACAACTCTATCCATCATATTACCCTTTTGCCCCGTCTTTAGGATGGGTCAGCCTGTTCCTTGTTATCTGTATGGAATGTACTAGTGTCTTGGTACCTCTTAGATCTGTGTATTTTTGCAGCATCAGCCCTTTCCTTGCCAACTTCTGTGAGCAGGGCCTGCCTCTAGCTCACAGCTTAACTTTGCTTTATGTTAGCAAAGTCTTGACCCTTACTTTAGCTCAGGCCTTAGGCCTCATACTGGGCCTCTGATACAAGGGTTTATGTTTCAGGGCCTCATCCTACTATAAACAGAAGACTCCAAGATGCCACTAGGGCTCTTCCAATGGCAGGGAATTGACTAGGTGAGCTATGCCTAGATGATTCCAGAACGTGATCCTTGTCCCCTGCTGCAGAAGGAGGAGGAAAAACCCCAACGTCCCAGCCAAGCAGATCGGGGAGAAATTCCTTCCTTAAAATATGGTGCTCAGTTGGACCCTGAGCATATGAACAGGGCATACCAGCCAGTCATCTAAGAAAAAGGACTCCTTGCACCTCCTCAAAGTCTTGGTTCACCCATCATCCAGTGTCTCATCTCCAGCTGTGGGTAACTGAATACACTCTGATGCGTTAGAGGAAGGTGGGGAGAAAAACAGAGTACATTCGATCAATTGTGCATTTTAGGGGCAGGGGAAATCCTTCCTGACTCCTGCAAACAACTAGCTGAAACTCTGAAGCATTCAATTTTATTATATTCCTTATCCTAATGCAGAGCTGCAAGTGTTATGTGTATGTTGAGGGCAATGAAAAGCTTTCTGTTCTCCATGGCTCATCAAGAGAGGTAATGAACAGGGGATTCATAGATTCACAGATGTCAGAGTCAGACAGGACCACTATGACTATCCAACCAACCACCCACACACAAAGGCCATAGAATTACTCCCAGAATCTTGGTTAAATCATATCTTTTAGAAAGATATCTATTTGCTATGAATTTGCATCTTATTTCAAGGTTGAATTTGTCTAACTTAGTCTCTAAGGTGCCACAAGCACTCCTCATTCTTTTTGCTGATACAGACTATGAAGCTACCACTCTGAAAGCATTGGATCTTGTTATGGCTTTGTCAGCAAGACTGAAACTCCCTCATCCCTTGGCTCGTATCAAATATCTGGTCCATGTGTAAAAAGATATACACAGCAATCAAGTCACCTCTCAGCCATCTCTGTAATAAGCTGAAGAAATTGAACTCCTTAAACCTTGCGTCATAAAACTTGCTTTTCTTTGAATGCTTGCTCATATTCATTCCTCCACATTAAGTGTATGCGTACCATCTGCACAATCGCTGGAAATTTTTCCCTCAGTGGTATCCGTCAGGCTGGCTCTAGTGCCCTTTGGCGCTGAACACTCATGCACTGATAGGAGGGGCCAGCTGGTTCAGCATCCTCTCAGTTCCTTCTTACCTCCTATGACAGTCGCTGGAACAGCTCCTCTTGTATACTCAGTGGTCTGAGTTTAGTCCTTTTCCCTGGTTTTGCTATCCCAGTTCTTTATTTTCTCAGTTTGGACAATTGTAGATTCAATTTTATATATAGTTACTTAACATTTCTTGCCCTGTTAGCAGATTTTCTTCTGCTTCCAGCACTGGGGCATGCCTCGGTCCCCAGGTTTCAAGCTCTGTGCCTCCTGTAGCAGGCCCATGCCAGTGAGTGACCCACACTCCACTTGTCTGAAGTGCCTGGGAGAGACTCGGTCTGCCAGATCTATATGGACTTCAAGCTCTGTACAAAGAAGGACGTGGAAGCCAGGTTGAAGTTCCTCCTAATGAAGGTAGTGCTCCATCCCTAATCAGAGCTGAGCCAGTCTGACTTTGCACGCAATATCTCAGCGTTGATGCGGAGTGCTACTTCTGATGTGAGAGATTCTCTGCACTGTTCTCCGCTGGTACCAAAGAAAAAAAACATAAGAAGCAGCTGGCAGAGAGGGGACATTCTGAGACTCTGAAGAAAGTCAAGCACGTACAGTGCAATGGAATATGACCTAAGTCTGGCGAGTCCTCTGCCCCCACTCTGAACGCGACACCATCAACTCCACCTCATAGGCAAGTTCCATTGAATCTGGTCCTGGACCATCCCTTGGCACTGGAGGAACAATGCAACACCAGCAAGATTGTGGTACCATTTACTCTGGAGGCATTTGTTGCAGCCAGGAACCTGCTGGCGCTTTCGGTACCACCATTGCCAGCGGTACAAGAGTTGGTGGTGTTGGTACCGGGGAGCAGAGCGGAGCCTGCGGCCCTGAGCTCCCATTCAGTACCAGCCCCCTTGGTACCATCTAGAGGGAAACCATCCTTGCCTGCCTCAATTCAGATATTCCCATCTCAGCACCATTCCCTGGCACTGATGGATACCTCCTCTCCATGGTCTCCAGAGGAAGGCTCATCATTGTACTTGGAGGTAGAATTGTATTCCCACTTGAGGAACTGTTGTCAGTTCCCCACTGGGCAGCCTGACCAGTTGATGGACCTGGGCACAGGGGTGTTGCTGAGTATTTGGCACAATGAGCACTGGCTTATGCAGATACAACAGCCATTTTGGAACCCATGGGGCATTCCCCCTATACAAAGGCCCTCTTCCAGACACTTACTCTGTAGTCTCGGAAGGAAGACTTCCCCCATCCTGTGACCAGTACATCACCCAAACTCCAGGACCAAGCCTTAGGACCTAGATCTCTGGGACCCAGTCAGTGCAGAAGGAGAGGAACAGGACCCCCTTCCAACGTAGGCCTCTTCTTTCTCCTGCCTGGATGAGGCAGTGTCTGGGATGCCTGTATCCTCCCCTCATGATGACTTTGCAACTGATCAGGAGCTGAAAGTGAAGGTAGTTAAAGAATCCTCTCATAACCTGATTGATGTTTTGTCCACTGCGGGCCTGTCAAAAGTGGCCCTCCATCTCAGTGAGGCCATTATGGTACCAGTTAAAGCCTTGTGGAAAACCATGTCTTCCCTTTCTCCCACTGCAAAGTGTTGAAAAGAAGTATTTTCTTCCCACCCAAGTCTTTGAGTACTTGTACTCCCACCCCGCTCCAGGGTTCCAGGTGGTATTCATGGCCAATGAGAGGGACAGACAAGGACAGCAAGGAGTGACTCCCAGAGCAAAGGATATGAAGGGACTAGACCTGTTTGGAAGAAAGGTTTATTCTTCAGGATATCTACAGCTCCACAGCTCCAACCAGCAGGCGATGTTGGGGAGATAGAGTTTTAATGTCTGGAAGTTAATGATGAAATTGAAAGACTGCCTCAGATAAGAGTTCTCTGCTTCGGTGGAGGAAGGGAAGTCTGTGGCCCGGGTCTCCACATAGACCACCATTTTTGGAGGCTGGATCCCTGGCTTCTGCAGTGCTCATGCATATATATTCTGGGCTCCAGTCCTCGAGTCTACCAATGGAGGTTCAGCAATCCATCCAGAACCTTCCATTTGAACGTACTTTGCTCTTCTCCAAACAAATGGATGTGCAGTTTTATAGCTTGAAGGTTTCTAGAGGCACCCTCAAGTCCCTGGGTCTAAATGCCCCAGTGCCTTTGAGGAAACACTTCAGGCCTCAACAAGCAGTCCACTTTTCAGCTCTGCCACCATGCCAGGACCTGTTTAAGAAGCGAAACAGGGGTTATAAATGAAGACATTTGCCCATACCCACTTCAGCCTCACTACTGGGCCATCACCGATACTTGGGGAGGCCCTAAGAAGAACTTTTGATGTGGTGCCTGAGGACATTATACCAGTTCCTGTACCATATCCTGCCCACCTTTTGTTTCCAAATCGTCTCTCCTTCTTCACCTAGTGTAATCCCCTCATCACCTCTGACCACTGGGTACTGAGTACAGTGGAAGAAGGTTGCACTCTCTAGTTCAGGGGTCATCAACCTTTCAGAAGTGGTGTGCTGAGTCTTCATTTATTCACTCTAATTTAAGGTTTGGCGTGCCAGTAATACATTTTAACGTTTTTAGAAGGTCTCTTTCTATAAGTCTATAATATATAAATAAACTATTGTTGTATGTAAAGTTAATAAGGTTTTTTAAAATGTTTAAGAAGTTTCATTTAAAATTAAATTAAAATGCAGAGCCACCCACACTGGTGGCCAGGACCAAGGCAGTGTGGGTGCCACTGAAAATCAGCTGGCATGCTGCCTTCGGCACGTGTGCCCTAGGTTGCCTATCCCTGCTCTAGTTTATTTCCACTCCTCCCTCCCACCACCTCCTTTCCTGTCCTTCTTCAGGACTCCTTCTCAGAAGCAGCTTTTAGCCTAGAAGGTGCAACCCCTTTTCCGGGTAGGGACCGTGGAGGAGGTCCCTAAGAGCTTGAGAGGGAAAGGATTATACTCCCATTATTTCCTAATCCCAAAGGCCAAAGGGGGTTTCAGAGCTACCCAGGACCTGCAGTTATCTCAAGAAATGGAAGTTCTGCATGGTTTCCCTGGCCTCCATTATTTCCTCCCTGGATCCAGAGAACTGGTACATCTCCCTCGTTTAAAAGGCACCTATTTTCACATCTCCGTATTTCAGGACCACAGAAGATTTCTCAGGATCATTGTGAATGAAAACCGCTACCAGTTCACTATCATCATCTTTGACCTGTTGGCAGCCCTTCAGGTATTTACAAAATGCATGGCAATAGTGATGGCCTTCCTCAGAAGGCAAGGGGTATGAGTCTACCCTTACCTCGACAGCTGGGTGATCATGGGCTCATCTGATCCCCTGATGAGAGCCAGCATCCATCTAGTCCAATCTATGTTCCAAGCACTGGGCCTGCTGACAAATGAGCAGAAGATAGAGTTTATAGGTGTGGTGCTTGATTGCACCTGGGTCAGAGCCTTCCTCCCAGAGGCTTACTTCCAGGCAATGTCATCCCTAATATAGTAGGTCAAGGCCTGCCCTGTCATGACAACTCATTTCTGCCTCAACAATTGGGTCTTAGGGCTGTGGTGCACATACATGGTACAACACATGAAACTGCACCTTAGACCTCTTTAAGCATGGCTGGCCTCAGCATACTCACGAAGCCATCATGTTTTGGACTCAGTGCTTACAATTCCCACCAAGGTTCTCACCTCTCTAGGCTGATGGAGAGACCCCCGGAGAATGGCTTTGACATTCCCTTCATTAGTCCCCAACCCTCAGTATCCCTAATCTTGGATACATCTGAGCTAGTTTGGGGAACTCACCTTGAGCACCTCAGGACTCAACATCTGTGGTCTTAGGAGGTGTTCTCCTTGCATATAACTGTCAGAAAGTTCAGAGTGGTCTGCCTAGCATGTCAGGTGCTTTTACCCCAGATTGCAGGCATGATTGTGCCTTAGAACAACACAGAAGCCATGTTTTACATCGGCAGGCATGGAGGGGCATGCTCTTCCTCCCTGTGACAAGAAGCGGTGCATTTGTGGGAATTCTGAGGGAAGGACATGATCTACCTTGTAACTTCTGACCTTCTGGGAGCTCGGATCAATGTGGCAGATCCCCTCAGCAGATCTTTCTCCTCTCACCATGAGTGGTTCCTTTGTCCCAATATAGCCATAACCAACTTCTAGTCATGGGGGACTCCCCTCATAGACCTATTCTCAACCAAGCAGAACAGGAAGTGTCAGCTGTTTTGCTCTTTATGCAGGCACAGCCTTGGCTTGCTGTCAAATGCCTTCCTGCTCCCTTGGAAAAGCACCTGTCTATGCATTTCCTCCCATTTCTCTCACGAACAAAGTCTTACTTAAAGTCAAGCATGTTAGAGTTAAGGTTATTTTTATATGTTGTTTTTATTTTCATGCCAACACTAGTTCACCACATTATTGTACCTGTCAGTAGCAACCCTGATGATGCTTCCTCCCATCCCAGACCTTATCTCATAATATCACAACTAATTGCTCCACCCAAACCTCAAGGCCTTCCACCTGACTGCGTGGAAATTCCATGGTTAAACCCAGTGGAGGTGGTCTGTTCGGTGCAAGTCCACCAGGTATTTCAAGACTGTAGAAAACCATCTACTAGAGCAAATTACCTTGCCAAGTGGGAGCGTTTCTCCATATTTTAATTCCAGCGAGGCCTCTCACCTGCTAGGTCACTTTTCCAGTCTGTCCTAGAGTATCTGCTTAATCTGAAACAGCAGGGCCTAGCCAATTCGTCCATTTAGGTACACCTAGCAGCCCTTTCTATTATCCACTCTCCAGTCAATGGTATGTAAGATTTTTCTTCACAAAATGTCCATTTGCTTCCTCAAAGATTTAAAGAGACTATACCGCAGATTCACGAATCTGTTCCACCATGGAACCTAAACCTTGTCCTGTCAAGACTCACAGGCCCTTCCTTTGAGTCACTGGCATCATGCCTTTTGTCATACCTCTCCTAGAAGGTTGCCTTCCTGATAGCAATTACTTTGGCAAGGAGGGTCTGGTTGATCCAGAGCTCTAATGTCAGAACCCCCTATGCAGTGTTCTTCAAGGTGCAACTTCATCCTTTCCTCGCATTCCCCCTTAAGATGGTTTCACAGTTCCATAGTAATCAGGCTATCTTCATGTCAGTATTCTTACTGAAATTGCACAGGAATAGAGAGGAGCAACATCTGCACACGCAGGATGTTAGACATACCCTGGCCTTCTATATCAAAAGGACCAAATGGTTCTGTAAGTCCACACAGCTCTTTGTGGCAATAGCAAACAGGATAAGAGGCCTGCCAATTTCGGCCCAAAGAATTTAATCCTGGATCATGTCCTGCATTCACACGTAATATGAGCAGGCGAGTACCCCAACTCCTGCCATCATGACCTCTCACTCAACCAGAGCTCAAGCTTCCTCAGTGGCATTTTTGGATATTTCTAGAGCAGCAGCTTGGTCCTTGGTGCATGCCATCACCCAGCAGTCTAGAGATGATGCTGGGTTTAGTAGAGCAGTATTGCAATCTTCATATCTATCCACTCTGAGCCCACATCTTAAGGTACCACTTGTGAGTCACCTAATATGTCACAGAAATGAGCAAGCACTTGAGGAAGAAAAAAACGCTTATTAATCTTTCTGTAACTGTTGTTCTTCAAGATGTTTCACTCATGTCCATTCCACAACCCACTCTCCTGTCCTCGTTCAGAGTTAGCTGGCAAGAAGCAACTGAGAAGGTGCAGAGCCAGTCAGGCCTCTCACATGCAGGCATAAGCGCATGGCACCAGAGAGTAGTAGAGCTGGCCCAATAGATATCACTGAGGGAAAAATCTCTGTCGACTGTGCATATGGTGCGCGCACACCTAACATGGAATGGACATGAGCATCACATCTCAAAGAACAACAATTTCAGAAAGATTAGTATCTGGTTTTCTTCCAGCCCGTGGATCATTTTTGTGTCCCTCTTCAAAACTCTCTCCAGTGTTTCCACAACTTTCTTGAAGAGTGGAACCAGAACTGGACACAGTATTCTAATAATAGTCTTACCAATGCTGTGTACAGAGGCAAAACCACTTTCCTAGTAGTATTTGATGTTCCTCTTTTCATACATTCAAGAATTGCGTTAGCCCTTTTTGCCATAGCATGCACAGACCGTTCACACTGAGGCAATTAACTTTGGTGATCCCCAAATCCTTCTCTTAATCACTGCTTTCCAAGATGGTGTCTTCCATCCTGTACATATAGCATGCTTTTTATTCATCTTTCTCAGATGTGCTATCTTACATTTGCCTGTATTAAAACACATTTTGTTGGACTGTGATCATTTAATCAAGTGGTTCAGATCTATTTATAACAGTAATCTGTCTCCCTCATTATTTATTTTCTCACCAATATGTCATCTGCAAACTTTATTAGCCAGGGTATTATATCATCATTCTGATGGGGTGTATAAGCTCTGAGGTCCCCTGCTGGAGACCTTGTGGTCCTGCCACTCTCCATCCCAGCAGGAGAGTTAAAACCTCCAAGTGGCCTAGAGAGGCTGCAGGAAAGCAGCCAACCTGGACGTAGCCAGCCCATGTAAAAAGAGCTGCAGTGATGGAGATAGTCAGTTGCTGCCAGCGAGGTCAGTGCTCCTGGTTGGCTGAAGGAACTGCAGTACCAGGGACAGAGCAGTTAGTGGCAGGAATTGGGGAAGCAAGAAGGAGCTCCTGGCTGGCTGCTGGGACTTGAGAGACTTCAGCCTGAGCTAAGTGTGGCCTCTCTTAAGGGTGAAGGAAAGGTACTGGGAGGCCATGGATCAGTGGCCCAGGGAAATGAAGCAATTAGTACAGGGATGCAGCAGGTGGCTGCTACTTCTGGGAACCCTGGTTGGGACTCAGAGTAGTGGGCAGGCCCAGGTTTCCCCCATAAAGGAGGTCAGTAATTATGGAACTGTGATACATGCTGGAAGGGGATCAAATGAACTGAACTGAAAGTGACTCAACTAGAGACCTATTTCCCCAGTTGATACACTCACAGCTTGGTGGTTTTTGTTATAATAGCGTTGTACAGAACACTGTGCCACTTGATCATTTTTTACAAGTAAATATCCAGTCACTCTCCAAAGTGAGGGGAAATTAAACAATATTTTTTGCCTTAGTCCTTACTCTCACCTGTACGAAGTCAAGAACCCCATTGGTCTGTATCCTGTGCAATTATTTAGAGATATTAACTGTGTGGACTCCCTACAACCAAGATATGGAAGCAATAGGTGAAAGTTATTTACCTACTCTTATCTGAAATTGATATCAGTGATTCATTATGACTAAGTCCTTTCTGCTAATCTTCCAGACATAGGGTCTCTATTTTCCCTCTCGCCTATTCCTTACTCTTTACTTTCCCATGAATGATAAAAAATTTGAAGTGGTTTAGATGAGGTATAAGAATGATTCAGTCTGAAAAATCTGGTTTAAGGTAAGAGACTTAAAAAGTTCAACCTATTTAGCTTATCAAAGAGAAGAATATGAAGATGAATGAATTTGGATGGGAGATAAGGCACCGTGATGTTAATTAACCACTACAATAGCTTGCTAAGCATTATGGTGGATTCTTCATCATATGGAGTCTTTAAATCAATCATGGATGTCGTCATAAAAGAAATGCTTTAGTACAACCAGAAGTTATGGAACAGATGTAGGAATTATTGGGTAAAATTCTATGGATTGGGGACCTTGGCAGAGCTAGACATACCACTTGTGAGTGGTTCATTTTTTCCCACCTCTTAAAATGATCTCAGAGGGCAGTGTGAAGAAATTACTCCTTTACACTGAAAGTTCTCTTGTGGGATTCTGCAGTGTTCTAGATATATGTTTGCAAATGATATTATCCAATGTGATCATGCAGTCACACAACTCTTAAAATTTGGCTTTTTTATGTTCATCATTTTATGTAATTCATCACTCCTTGTCTTGGTGTTTTGTCTAATTGTGTACAGGCAAGATCTACATCAGTGCTTTATGATGCAATCAGTGTTGCACATGAGATGGGCCATTCTCTTGGCATCCCTCACGATAATTCTAAGAGAAATACAGCTAGAGGCTGTGTTTGCAAATGCCCCGGAGGAGGAAAATGCATCATGTGGTCATTTGCCTCGTGAGTAATGCTTGGTTTTAAAGTTTATAATATAATATTTATGTCTTTTGATAAGCTAGTTGTAAAGGAGTCTCTTAAGTTTTTTCTCCCAGATGTTGGGATGGTTATGTACATTGGGTGACTCCAGCACAGGCCCTAGTTCCTTAGGTTTTGCAAGGAGGCCCTGCCCTTTACGGGGCTCCTTGCATCTTTCTGGATGGTGGAATCAAAAGGAAAGTTAAGTACCCAAATGGACTTGAGCGTTTCCCCTTCTCAGGGCCCCTCATAGGGGGGAAAGAAGGTCCATAGTGCTGCCAACAATACAGGACCTGTGTAGTGGGTTTTAAGAAATCTCTTGGGCTGGGCTGCTGAGTCAGACTTATTCTGTCCAGCTTACCATGGGTGTGTGGCGTACTGCCCACAGGTCAGGAAGAAGGTCTCCTAAATCGGAGTGCCCCCTGTGGCTCCAGGAGTCACTCCAGCCGCCTCCTGCTTAGGATAATCTTGCTCCTCCCCATCCAGATGACTGCAGTTTTCAAAGACCTCCTCCATACCATATATGATTGACAAGGCCAGCGCTGTGCTGCTAGCCCTTCCCTCATGGCCTCTCTGGCACCTTCCTCATCAGTGGGGTCTGTACACCCTATCGCAGTCATTGGAGAATTAAGGGGTTGTGGTTTTATTTGTATGAACTGGTTGCCCCTGGTGCACATGAGATAGGATGGTCCTTCATCTACATTGCATATTATATGGGAGGCACAGAATACCAGTTGAAAATGTTTTCATGTTCATTCACTAACACCTCTGCCCTTCTTTTTGACATGGGTATTAGACTTCCTGCCTTTGAAGAATCAATTAAATTCAGAAATCTTTTCTGACTTGTACATGTGATATTTTTCCTTTGGGTTTTTTTTTTTTTGTCTCTCTCTCTTTTTTGCGGGGCGGGGGATCCGTATTCCACATTTGACCTGATATCATTTGCTTTGCGGATTAGTTTTGAAGTTGAGGTTCAAACCCAAGGACTCTCCTCTCCCAGGACAAGAGCCGGCTCCTCCATCCCAATCTGGCTGCTCCCCATCTGACAGCGTGGCTGCTCAGTGGCTAGACGAGGAGGAGAAGAGGTGTTCGGAGGAAGTCAGACAGGTCCTCCTAGAAAGCAGAAAACCATCCACATGCCAGACCTACCTGGCCAACTGGTTTAGGTTCTCCAGATGGGCAGGAGAGTGGGGGGTCCGTCCGAACTCTGCCCCACACCAGTTTATCCTCGATTACCTCCTCTACCTCAGGACCTGGCCTGAGCACCGGCTTTGATCAGGGTGCATCTAGCGGCTATATCAGCCTTCCACCCACCGGTGCAGGGGCACTTGGTCTTCTCACACGCAATGACAGGTTGCTTCCTAAAAGGTCTAGATCGTTTATTCCCCTATGCTGGAGCTCCTGTTCCACAATGGGACCTGAACCTGGTGTTGTTTCGCCTTACAGAGCCTCCCTTTGAATCCTTGGCCACATGCTCTTGTTCTCACCTGTCCTGGAAGGTGGCCTTCCTTGTAGCTTCACGTCGGCCCGGCGGGTCTCAGAGCTCAGGGCCTTGACCTCTGAGCCCCCATATACAGTCTTCCATAAGGATAAGGTTCAGCTCTGCCAACACCCTATGTTCCTCCCAAAGGTGGTCTCTACGTTTCATATGGAACAGGACATATTCCTCCTGGTACTCTGTTCCAAGCCCCATTCCTCTAATGAGGAACGCTGCCTCCATATATTTGATGTGCGTAGGGCACTGACTTTCTATCTGGATCGGATGAACCCGTTCCGGAAATCCTCACAACTCTTTGTTGCCTCGCCCGAGGGTATGAAAGGGCAGCCTGTTTCCACCCAGCGTCTGTCCTGCTGAATTACCTCATGCATATGCACGTGTTATGATCTGTCAGGGGTTCCCCCACCACCGATCGTGAAGGCACATTCTATGAGGGCTCAGGCCTTGTCCGTGGCATATGTAGCTCATGTTCCCATCCAGGACATCTGTAGAGCTGCTACCTGGTCCTCAGTTCACATGTTCACTTTGCATTATGCAATTGTCTACCAAATCAGGGTTGATGCCGGGTTCGGCATGGTGATATTCCATCCCAGAACTTGTGAACTCCTATCCACCTCCAACAGATATAGCTTGGAATCACCTACTGTGGAATAGACATGAGCAATCAGTTGAAGAAGAAAGGACAGTTACCTGTTTCTGTAACTGGCATTCTTCAAGATGTGTTGCTCATGTCTCTTTCACATCCCGCCCTCCTTCCCCTCTGTCGGAGTTCTCTGGCAAGAAGGAACTGAGGGTGAGGGGAGTACACAGCTCCCCTTATAGCGCACGGTGCTCCCCCTACAGGTACTGCTAAAGGAAAAACTTCTGGCACCGGTGCCCGTGGCGAGCACGCACACCTCCTGCGGAATAGACATGAGCAGCACTTCTAGAAGAACGCCAGTTATGGAAACGGGTAACTGTCCTTTCTTCTATGAGTGATTGCACATGTGCATTCCACTCTTGGTGCGTGCATATCCCGTGCAGTCACCAGAAAATTTTTCCCTCAGTAGTATCCATCAGGGTGGCTTGAGTGCCCTCTGCTGCTGTGCAACAGTGGCACGGGTACAAAAGACCCACCCAACCCTCCTTACTCCCATCTCACCCCCTGTGACAGTCACTGGAACTGCTCTTTTTGCATTTGAAAGTTCTCGCAGTGTACTGTGTTCTCTTGTTTTGTAAATAATTAGTGTTGAGGTTATTAGTGTTTAGTTAGATTTTTTTTACCAAGATTTCAGTCAACTTGCAGTACTGAGAGATGCCTTGATCACCCAGCTTGATCACCCAGCTTCAAGCCCTGTGTTTGCCCATGAGTGATCTGCACTCAACTTGTTTGAAGTGCTTTGGGGAAGCTGATAGCAGAGAGTGTTGCCAAATGTGAGATTTTAAGCCTCACATGAAAAAAGATCTTGAAACCAGGCTAAAGTTTGTACTCATAGAAAAGTTCTTGAGATCTCTATGTGAGCCAGGTTAGTCAGACTTGGCACCGAGTATCTCAGTGTCAATAAGGAGTATGTCTCCTGCCGTACCTGAGTCCTGACACTGCTTGCCATCCCCCGTGCCTAAGAAGAGGCATAAGAAGCAGACGGCCAAAAGAGAGAGCTCTCTGGTACTGAAGTCTGCTAGGCATGGGGATAAGAGTAGACTGCAGTCCAAGAATAAGCACTCTTCTAAGCCTGCAGAATAATACACTGTTGACTTCAGTACCTAGGCAGTTTCATCTAGTCCAGAGACTGAAGGAGCTCCTTCCACATCTGCAGCACCACAATGACGCTATCTTCAATATTGACCCGCCAGAGGCATTTGTGGTTGCCCGGTACATCCGGAGCCTGTTGGTGCTGGTATTGCCAGTAGTGCAAGAGTCAACACTATCAGTGCTGGCATACATGGGACAATGGGCACGATTGCTACTACACTCAGTATTGTACCAGCCTCATGTACCCCTGACGGCTTGCCTTTCAGTATACTTTCGAAGAGGAAACCTGCAGTGCTCACTTCTCTGTGTGCCTGTCCACCTCAAGCACAAGTCATTGGTATCATCTGAAGCTGCACCTCCATGGTGAACAGGAGAGGAGTCGTCTTCTGAATCAGAGGTTCAGTCTTATGTTTTCCATCCTCTGAGCCACTGTCACTGCTCCTCCTCCAGACATTTCCACTCTTCCATGAATCCACTCATAGTACCATTGAGTGGTTGGTGAGGAATTGACTGGGAGCCTACACCTGTCCAGTGGGCAATTTGGAATCCATGGGGCTTTCCTCCCATTTACAGATTGTATTCCAGGCACTCCAATTCAGTTACCTCCGAAAGGGAAGCAGCACCTGCCCACTGGCAGCACCCGTTCTTCTTCACAAATGCCTTCCTGCTATCCTGGACAGGAAAGCTTTATTATGCTTTTCCTCCACTCCACTTCCACACACAGTGCTACTAAAGATCAAGGGAGCCTATACCTGGCTTACATTAATAGCCCCAGCATGGCCAAACCCAAAACTAATTCTCATTCATTGAACTTAGTGGTCAGTGATGCAGCATCAGCTTCTAGTGAGGCTGTTGAATTTTTTAATGTAATTCAAAGCATCTGTATTTTTCTCTGCATCAACTCATCAATGGCAAATTTAGAAGCAACATCTGGGAACATCCTCTCTGACACAGAAATCACTGAGTACCACATGATGGGAAAATTGAGTGGAGGTGATAAAGCCTATCAAACACCAAATTGGGAAGATAGATGATGCCATGGTTGCCATTATGGAGGATAATGCTGTGACAGGAACTGTTCGTGGGAGAACAGTGGCAGAGGGAAATGGAATCACCAGAAACATACATAACTTCAAATTTCTGTGTGGCTTAGCGTTGTGGCATGACAGAATATTTGAAATAAATGTTGTAAGCAAGAGACTCCAAGGTGTTGACCTTGATATATCTGGAGCAATGGAACAACTGGAGAAAGCAAAGTCATACCTACTTACAAGTCAGATGAGGGATTTCAGAACATTCTGAAGAGTGTGCAGACATTGGCAGAGGAACTTCACACTGAAGCTATTTTGCCCCCATTCAAGAATACAAGAGTCACTGAAGAAGAAGACATCTTGATTACGAGGCATGGGATAATTCCTTAAGAGACCCCAAACAACAATTCAAAGATGAATTCTTCAACAAGGTGCTAGATTGTGCAATACAGTCAGTTGAAGAACATTTCATGCAGCTCAAGGAACGTGGCAGTATATTTGAGATATTGTATGATATTCCAAAACTCCTCACTATACCTGAAGAGGACCCACATTGTCAATGCACGGCACTAGAGACAGTTTTGACACATGATGACATGTGCGATATTGATGCGGGTGATTTAGGAGATGAACTGAAAGCCCTTTCAAGATACATTTTAGCAGGATCAACTCCAATGGCTGTTCTGCAATATATATTCACAAATAAGATGACCACCCTCTTTCCAAATGCTTTTGTTGCTCTGCGCATACTTCTAACACTTCTGTAACAGTTGCCAGTGCAGAAAGCAGCTTCTCCTAGCTGAAGTTAATAAAAACACATCTACGCTCCACAGTGACACAGGAGAGGCTGTTCGGCTTTGCAATCATCTCAACAGAGCATGAGGTGGCCCGGACTGTGGACCTTCAGGACGCAGTTCAAATTCTTATAATCAAGAATGCACAGAAAGCAGCACTTCGATTATTCAAACAGATAAAAATGCCAGTGTTTACTATGCAGACAAGAAAAGTTGCATTTGCTGTTCAGGAGTTTGAAAGTTGTGTTACTTAAAATTTTTGAACAAGGAATTTTAAGTTGTTGGTTCTCCTTTATTGGGATAGGTATCAGAGCAATACCATGAGAAGAGTAGAACAGGAAGAAAGCAGAACTGAGACCTTTCAAAGTTTTGGCCCAAGCGAGGGGGCATGGGCGTGTCATTTGAGCTCCCTGCCTCAGATGCCAAAATGTTGTGGGCTGGCCCTGGACAACTTTAAATCTGTGTTATCCCTATTTTATCCCTAATTATCCTTATTTTACAGGTAGGAAATTGAGTCACAGATATAGAAGACTGGTGTGTCTCCTCCTTCATCCCCTATCCCACCATCCTCTGCAAAAATTTAGCCCCTTTGCCAACACTTTGCTCCTCTTCTTTTCCTATCCCAGTAAGCCATTAGTTGACACTGTAGAAGTCATGAACATATAAGAAGTTGTTCCTAGCTATTTCCTGCACTATGCTGCTGTATACACACATTGTAGGCAACAGCTTACTGGAGGGTCACATGTCACTTTTCTTGTGTAGTCCAAGGTTTATGATGAGTTGGGCCCTTTCTGCCTTCTACTCACCTCCAACTGTGATTCCTATCTTGGCTTCAGCCAGGCTTCCCCAACCATGCCCCAGGTTGACCCACTCTACTCCTCCTCCAATCTGGTCCTCTCCATGACATGCCCAGCTCCCTACCAGGACATGTCCAAACAGAATGCCCCTTATGGAGTGAGAGTATGCCCAGGTGTGGAGAGCAGAACAAGGACCTATTAAAATAATGGTCCCTGTATAGATCAATGGGAGAAAAGTACGCTGTCTGTTGAACTTTCTACCAGGGCTAAGGCAGCTTCTATGGCTTTCCCCAAACACGTTCCTCTTGTGGAAATTTGTAGAGCAGCAACCTGGACTTCAATGCATACTTTCCCTAAGTACTACTCATTAGATTTAGACTCTATATCAGATGCAAAATATGGGATGGACTCTGCATTTGGACACTCCCTGCCCATCTTTCCCAATTTCTTGGAATCCTACTTACCAAGGGACCTGGGATGTGGGGGAAGGAACTAAGGTGGCTGAAGAGCAACACCCTTTTATGCCCTTACCATGGAACATTAAATGTCTACTAAAGAGGTTTGTGAGTTTTCCAGTGGGCATTACTACCTTGGGTTCCACCGATCAGAGCATCCCATGAGTGTGAATATGCAGAGTCCATCTCAAAGAACTCTGTGACCCAAGTCTAAAACTACACATCCCCCAGACTTCAGTTACTGGCTAACCTACGCTGAAGTTATAGTTTTGGTAAACTTTGACTGGAGAATAATGGAGAGGAGTCAGTGGAAAAAGTTGGAAAATTCTTTACTACTACTGATGTGCTCTAAGTTGATTTACATATACAGGAAGACTACCAATCTGGTCTGTACTAATGGAATCAGTCTGCAGGAAAGAATGACCCAGATATGGAATTCTTTTTTTAAACTGGGAGTCGTCATAAAATCAAAAGTATTTTAATTCATTTAAATTTTAATTTGTTGACCAGAGAATATTCCGTTGAAAATGTAATGCAGGGCTGATTTGGTGCTATAGTATATACATTTTAATTAGTGTTATTCCTGATCCATAGTTAGTCTGATTTTTATATCTAAGTACATAGTCAGTTGGGCTCCATTCTATTTTGTGTGTTAGAGAAGTTCATTTAGTTTTAAATCATATATTCAAATTTTAACTGAGTGAATGGCTTGAAGGTAATACATGTTTCTGCTTCAAGAAGAATGTTGTTTGGGTTGCAAAGTCAAGGACTTAAAAATTAGGAAAGTGCCACATTTGAGATTCCCATTATACCTTTGTGCATCCAGCTTGTATGTTGAATGAAGCTATTAGTTCCATTTTCTTTTGTTTGAACTTGTCTAGCTTCAATTTCCAGCCACTGGATTTTGTATATTGACAGATTTAAATGCTCTCTGGTATTAGATATTTTCTCCCTGTTCAGGCGGATAATGTGTACAGAGTTCAGTAACTGCTCCAGAGGATTCTATTTCGACACAATAAGAAAACCAAGAAAAACGTGCCTTCTTAACATACCAGAAAAGAAAATATTTGGAACACGGTCATGTGGTAATGGTATAATAGAAGATGAGGAGGAATGTGACTGTGGTATAGATGAGGTTAGTAATTAAATACTTCAGTTTCATGCACATTTTACAGAAGCCTTGTTAAGTTTGGTTTATCCAACTTCAAAACTACTCCGTGAGACATATGGTTTTATGATGGAAGTGCTGCTCATGGTTCCATAGTTAAGACTAAGAGTTGAGTTTTGCATTTAAAGCAGGATTCGACTATTTTGTTATTACCTATGAAGAGTACATCTTATGCACATCAAAATTACAGCTTTGAGTACAAAGCAAATTACTCTGAGTTTGCAATAAATGTTATGAGGACATTTTCAAAAAACAGGAATACATTTCCCCCTTCTGTTTAATTGATCCATAAACTCCCATAGACTGGAGAATTGATTAATATAGTACTATTTTTAAGAAAGGGGGGAAAAGGTGATCTAGGAAATTACAGGGCTGTTAGTATGACCTCAACTGTATGCAAGGTCTTGTAACAAATTTTGATAGTGAAAATAGTTAAGTGCATAGAAGTATACAGTAACTGGGGTAAAATGCAACATGGTTTTACACAAGATAGATCATGTTAGAGCAACCTAATCTCTTTCTTTGTGAAGATTACTGATTTCTTAAGACAAAGGAAAAGCAGTAGATCAAATATACCTGGATTTCAGTAATGCATGTTATACAGTTACACATGGAAATTATTAGTTAAATTGGAGAAGATTGGGATTAATATGAGAATTCAAGGGTGGATAAGGGACTGGTAAAAGAGGAGACTGCAACACATCATATTGAAAGGTTAACTGTCAGGCAAGAGGGAGGTTACTAGTGGAGAACCCCAGGGATCGGGCTTGGGGCCAATTGATTTAACATTTTTATTGTCACAAAAAGTGGGAGTGTGCTAATAAAATTCACAGATGACACAACGTCAGGAGGCCAATAGGGAGGAGGATCAGAATATTGTGCAAGAAGATCTTGATCACCTTGAAAATGGAGTAATAGAAATGGGATGAAATATAATAGTGCAAAGTGCAAGGTCATACACTTGAGGACTAATAATAAGAATTATTGTTAAAAGCTGGGGACTTATCAGTTGGAAGCAACAATGGAGGACAAAGTCTTAGGTGTATTGGTTTATCACAGGATGACTATAATCCACCAATGTGATTCAGCAGTGAAAAAGACTAATGCACTCCTAGGATGCTTCAGGTGAGGTATTTCCTGTAGAGATAGGGAAATGTTAGAACCATTATACAAGGCATTGTTTAGACCTCATCTGGAATACTGTGCGGCAATTCTGGTCTCCTGCGTTAAAGGAAGATGAAATCAAATTAGAACAGGTGCAGAGAAGGACTACTAGGATGATCAGAAGAATGGAAAACATACCTTATTAGAAGAGACTGAAAGAGCTTAGCCTAACCAAGAGAAAGCTAACCAAGATATGGCTTAATCAAGAGAAGGCCTAACTAAGGCCTTACCAAGAGCAGGCTTAGCCTAACCAAGAGAAGGCTGAGAGGAGAGTTCATTGCTCTCTATAAATACTTAAGAGGAATAAATATCAAGGAGAGGAGTCATTTAATTTAAGTGCCAATGTGAACACAAGAACAAATGGATATAACTGTCCATCAACAAGTTTAGGCTTGAAATGAGATGGTGGTTTCTTACCATCAGTGGAGTGAAGTTCTGAAACATCCTGTCAAAGGGAACGGGGGGTGGGGGGAGGGGCAAAATATCTAACTTGTCTGAGACTTGACAGACTTGTGCCAGCATTGGGCTGTTTAGGGCATTGTTTTTAGCTGCCTTTCTAGACAGAATTACAGCCATGTTGCAAAATATACAGTCTTGGCTAGCTAAGCCAGGCTGTTATTAAACAGAAGGAAAAAGAAGAGCAATGGAAAAGAGAAGAAACAAGGTGGGAAAGGAAGAGGACAAGCTGGGGAAGATTAGGGGTAGGGGTGGAGAAAGATGAGGTCTCATATCTGTGCTGGGGTTCAGGATTTAGCCAGAGCATATGGAGTTGGCAGTACCCTTCTGGGTTCCTTTCTGTAGCCTAAGTTGGTCAGTGGTATCAGTAAAGCCCTCTTTGTTTAATTTAATTCACTCTGTCTCCATCTTACATCTTTTCTTAAACAATTTCATATATTAGGCCATTGTGTCAATTTATAAGCCTTCACTTTCTTTGAGCACCAGAGGGGAAATAGGTCAACAGCTGACATACATCCTCTCTATCTGGTACTATTGACTCCTTGGTTCTTTTAGACTTAGAGTTAAAAGAGTTTAGTCTTTTCTCTCTGGGAACGAGAAAACCAAGAGAGACACTCTTTCTTGTGGTAATTATTATATAGCATCATTTTAAAGCCTTAATCAGTTAGATCTTGTCTATACTTGAAATGCAAGGATGCCACAGCTGCAGTACTGCAGTTCTGTCTAACTGTGTCACACAGGGGTGTGGATTTTTCACATACCTGAGTGACGTAGCTGAGTCAACCTAACTTTTTAGTGTAGACCAGGTCTTACACCATCATACACCATGATCTACTTATATGGGACGCTTCTGGGGCTAGGGACATCAAGCTCAGCAATTTCAGGCTCTTCAGGTTCCCTTCTCGGAGCTCTACTAACATTTCCTCACTTAGCCCATTCTGTAGGCAAGTCTAGCCTGTGACCGTCGCAATAACCAGATCTCTCTCTCTCAAGATCCACTTTCCAACCGTTACCTTGACCAACCCCTCCCATCTGATGATTCCACCACTGGTGTTGTCACCAGCCTGAGCAGTTCCTTCACACTAACATTTTAACATTGAGCTTATAATTAGGGTAAATGTGTAGGCCCAATTAGCACAACTAGCTACAAACAGACTCAGGTCAAAAGCTTGGGTGACTTCACGGGGGTCAATGTGACATCAGTGCTAACTCAACCAATCACCACCCGTTGTCTGCAGCTAATTTGCATGCCACAATTGTGTTGGTTATACAGTAGACTCCCGATTATCCGGGCTCGGGTTAACCAGGCTGCGGATTAACCAGGATGTCTAAAACGGGGGTCAGCAGGGGAAGTCCCAAAGTGGCAGCGGGCTGAGCACTCAGCCTGCCACTGCTTTGGAGTTCCCCCGCTGACCCCTTGCCAGCTGGGCTCTCAGCCCAGCCAGCCTGGGTGTAGGAACCCCGAGCTGGCAGTGGGCTGAGACCCCGGCTCGCAGGAGCCTGGGGGGAAAGCCCAAAGCGACAGCGGGCTAAGTGCTCAGCCCGCTGCTGCTTTGGGCTCTCCCTTCAGGCTCCTGCCAGCCGGGGTCCTGCCGCCTGCCCCACTCAGCTCCCGCTGCCAACCTGGGTGTAGGTAACCCAGGCTGACAGTGGGAGCTGAGTGGGGCAGGCAGCAGGACCCCGGCTGGCAAAGGGCTGGGGGGGAAACCCCAAAGTGGAGGCAGGCTGAGCGGTCAGCCTGCTGCCGCTTTGGGGTTTCCCCCCTGGCTCCTTGCCAGCCGGGGTCTCAGCTTCCGCTGCCAGCCTGGGCTTCCTATGCCCAGGCTAGCAGCGGGAGCTGACTGGGGCAGGCGGTGCCCCCACCACCGCAGGGTGGCTGGCGCACCACCACCTCCCTTCCCAGGGCGCAGGGCGGCAGGGGCACTACCGCCACAGTAGACTTGATTATCCGGGATCTTATTAACCAGGATTAAGTTTTTCCTGATCGTCCCAGATAATCGAGAGTCTACTGTAATGAGATTTCTTGGCCAAATTCACAGCTTTTTAAAGATTATGTGGCTTCATACTAGCTTGGACATCAGTGCTTAAAAGGCTCGCCACCTTAAAAGGTTGCCTTGACACCACTCCCATTTTGGCAACACGGCCAGGAGAACTAAGGCTGAAGTACAGAGGGTGCCCTTAAAACATGGAGACACTGGGACTCGGAGACTATGCTCTCCCCGCACCTAATATCACATAGTGTCAGTCTCACTAACACAACCCTGCAAGCCAGTAAGTCAATTCCAAATTCCGTGTCGTGTCAGAATCACAAGTACACTTTGGTTTCTTTGTGCCACTCTAGTATATTGATGAATCTATGTTTAAAAGTTTAAATTAAAATAAAACTATTTAATTTTGTTTGTACATATCTTAAAATAGTTAGCAATATTACATATATCTGTGGTACTTATATGCCCCACATCACTGTAATAACTAGCATCTCTCCATCTTTTTAATGTATTTATATTTACAACATACCTGTGAGATAGTATTTCTCTGTTGCCCCATTTTACAGATGGGGAACTGAGGAACAGAAAAACTTAGTGACTTGTCCAAGCTCCAGCAGAGCAGGGAATTGAACCCGACGTCCTTTGTCCCAGGCTGCTGGACCATCCTTCCTCTCTTGGTAGCAGTCTCTTTGGATTCTTTGTGTAGCAGAAATAGCAAATAATAATAATACTTTATTAAAAAATATCATGTAATTGAAACTATGGTTAGGGTGACTATATTTCCCAAAGGGAAAATGGGACACCATGTCAGGCTAGCCTGAGCCACCTCCTCCAATGAGCTGTCCCCAGCCATTAATCTAGGCCCTGCCTGCCCCAGACTACGGCTGGGGCTAGTGTTGCTGCTCGTTCAAGCCGTGCCGGCCCTCTGCCCAAGCCCTGGCTCCTCCCCTGCATGCGGCTGGCATCACCACTCACCCACTCCTGCACATTCCTCTGCATCCCACTTTTTTGACAAAAGAGGCCATTTGTCCCATTTGTTGTCAAAAGCAAATGGAAAAAATGCCAACATTTTCCAAAAAATTGAGTCGACTGGGATACAGCTTAGAAAAAACATGGCGTATGGTCACCATTACTATGGTGAGAAGTGGGAGTTTTTCTGTCAACTTGACTGTGTTTTGTTACTGTTTGAAATCAAACAATAAATGGTAAGAGCGGTGTTATTACAGGAGAGTCCCACAACAGATTTTTAAGGTGAGGTTCCATTCATTTTGTGCTTGAAGGTGTGCGTATCGAGTGGTTGTTGCCTCTCCAATTGTACAATAAAGCCAGGTGCTGCCTGTGTTTCTGGACTTTGCTGCAAAAACTGTAAGGTAAGAAAAACATGTAGTAGGTTTTGTATTTTATGGTAAACTGAACATTTAATTACTTTCTTTTAAAGTTAATAGCAGTGGCAATGCTGTTCATTTTCACAATTTCCTTCTAAAGTACTAGATCTGCTAATCCCATGTAGATGTGTTGGGATTAGATCTTGGCAATTTATTTTTAGCAAATAGTTGCCTAACCCCTAACCCCAAACTATTCATTAATTCATATAGAGTTCACTGAATGATTTGACCAAACCAAAATATTGAAATGTTTCAGAAATATTCAAATTAAATGTTTTGTTTCTCCTCAAATCAAGTGTTTTTGTATTGACTTTAGGTATTTTGACAAAAGCAAACGAGGAGAAATTTGCAAAATTCAGGAGGTGATGTTCCCTTATAACTATTAGCCCAATGGAGAGGATCCTCTCTTGGGATGTGGGAAGCTGATATACCATTTTCCCCTTTGTCTATACTTGAAATGAAAGGGTGCCACATCTGCAGTACTGCAGTTCTGTCTAACTGTGTCACACAGGGGTGTGGATTTTTCACATACCTTGGGTTTTATATTACAGGAGAGTGCCTTAGCCACTGTGGCATGGGGGTGTCAGTGTTTCTCAATGTCACCAATTGAAGCTGTTCCATTTTTAATAAATAATGATGTAGTCATTGAAGTAGAGATTTGAACTTGGGTCTCCTACATCCTCGGTAAATGCCCAAACTACCAGCCTAGAGGATCGTTCTCACTTTCCTTCCTAAGCCCAATAACTATCTGTTATCATTATGCATGACCGAATAGTCATTGGGCCAAGCTTTCCCTGGCCTGATGACTCTATGGAGAATAGTGAATGATTCTACAACCTGGTACGTATGGCACTCACTTAAGATAGCAGCTAACATCTCAGTGACAGACTGACAAGAGATTGAAAGGACCTGCCCATCAACATCCTCTCCAGAATGTTCTGCCTCCATTGGCAATGCATGGCTCCAAGCCCTATTGGAATGTCTACTCAGCTTTTTGGAGTGATCCTCCCAGCCTAGATCATCAGACCTGTACTAGCAGTGTGTACTCTAGTGTGCTGTGTAGACAGTGCTCTAATTTTGCAGCTTGGGCTAGAGCTCGGACTCCAGATTTCTGGGGGGCAGAGTGGGCTTGGGAGCACAAGTTCCAGCCTGAGTCAAAATGTCAAAGCACCATCAACACAGCTAAATATAGTGCTTTAGCATGAGCCCTGCTAGCACAAGTCTGTGGACCTTGGCTGGGAGGCTTGCTCTCAAATGCTGATGGACAAACATCCTCAAATTGATATTTTCCCAAATGTTATCTTCCGACATGCACTTCTGATTTCTCTCTGTTGTTCTTCTCTTCCTTCACCGTCATTGTTGGCTTCCTGCCATATCCTGGAACACCTTTATTTTCAGAGTCATCTGAGCCTGGGCACTCTCAAGATGGCTCACATGAAGAAGAAAAGAGGTGCCTTCTCTCCAGCTGCCAGTACAAGGCATCCTTATTTAGACAGAAAGAAGTTCTTCTCCCTCTGGAGATCTCTCTAAGATTCCTCAGATCCACTGGAGAAGACATAGTTGACAGCCAGGCTCCCAACTAAGGGTTCTGGAATAAAGGCTAAAGTCCACTCCTCTAGACTCTAGAAAAACCTGTGTCAAAAGCAGAGGGTTCTTCTGCTATCACTGATGCAATAAATGTGGAATCCGCCAGCACAGGATCCAGTACAGTAGCAGAAAGTGCTTCCATTCAGCCCACCCTACAGATCATTATCTTAACTCAGCAGAGAAGCTCCCTGGGATTGGAGAAAATCTTTCTCTACCTTTGTTTCATCCCCTTACTTCTGTTTTTCATGAATAGGTGCCCTTTCACAGCAATCCAGCTTAATCACATCATCTAATCCTTCCACCCCAGTTGCTCAGGAAAACTGGGCAAACATTCCAAAGGATATTTTCTAATAGATGTGTAGTGTTGGGCACACTGATAGGCCTTTTTTCCCCACTGCTACAAGGCTGCATATACTCAAAGATTTGTGGAATCCTCTAGAATCAATATAGGAGGATGCATCCAGACTCTACTTTCAGGCCACAGACAAAACAAAACATATTCTTATATATCTACTTTGCTACTCCAGACCTGTTTTTCTTTCTCCAAACAGAAACTTCAGTCTCTCCCTCTGATTTCTCCTTGTGGATGTCCAGCCATCACCTCAAGCTCAACATGGCTACAACAAAACTCTTCATCTGTTTTTCTCCAGGCCCTCCATGCCCTCCCCACTACCACCTTTCTTGATCACTGGACAGTGCCATCATGTCTGTCTCTTAGGCCTGTAACCTGGGTGCCATATTTGATTTAGAGCTCTGTTTAGCACCTCAAATCCACACAGTTTGTAAACATTATCAATTCTTTCTGTACAAAATATCTAAGATATGGCCTTTCTTCTCCAACCACGTACAGGAACTCCTCACTTAACATTGTAGTTCATGTTCCTGAGAAATGTGACTTTAAGCGAAATGATGTTAAATGAATCCAATTTCCCCATAAGAATTAATGTAAATAAGGGGGGGTTAGGTTCCAGGGAAATTTTTTTCACCAGAAAAAAGACATACACACACAGTATAAGTTTTAAACAAACAATTTAATACTGACAAAGAGTCCTGTGGCACCTTAGACTAACTAAAATTTTTTTTAGAGCATAAGCTTTCATGGGCTAATACCCACTTCGTCGGATGCATGCAGTGGAAGTATCCAGGGGCAGGTATAAATAGGTAGGCAAGAACCAGGTGGGAGATAACAAGGTTAGTCCAATCAGGCTGAACCAGCTTGTTATCTCTAATCGGGAGGGTGAGGTGTTCCTCTAGCAGTTGAACTGGAGGTGTGAATAGCGAGAGAAGAGAAGCTGCTTTTGTAGTTAGCTAGCCATTCAAAATCTCTATTCAGTCCCAAATTGATTGTGTCAAATTTGCAAATGAATTGCAGCTCTGCAGTCTCTCTTTGCAGTCTGGACTTGAAGTTTTTTTGCTGCAGAATGCTGACCTTTAAATCTTCTATGGTGTGTCCGGTGAGGTTGAAGTGCTCTCCTACAGGTTTTTGAATATTGCCATTCCTGATATCTGATTTGTGTCCATTTATCCTTTTTCGTAGGGACTGTCCAGTTTGGCCGATGTACATAGCAGAGGGACATTGCTGGCACATAATGGCGTATATTACATTGGTAGATGTGCAGGTGAATGAACCAGTGATGGTGTGGCTGATCTGGTTTGGTCCTGTGATGGTGTTGCTGGTGTAGATGTGTGGGCAGAGTTGGCATAGAAGGTTTATTGCATGGATTGATTCCTGAGTTAGAGTTATTATGGCGCGGTGTGCTGTTGCTGGTGAGAATATGCTTGAGGTTGGCAGGTTGTCTGTAGGCCAGGACTGGCCTGCCTCCCAAGGCCTGTGAAAGTGAGGGATTGTTGTGCTGGATGGGTTGTAGATCACTGATGATGCGTTGGAGAGGCTTTAACTGAGGACTGTAGGTGATGACCAGTGGTGTTCTGTTGTTTTCTTTCTTGGGCTTGTCTTGCAGCAGCAGGCTTCTGGGTACACATCTGGCTCTGTTGATCTGTGTCCTTATTTCCTTGTGCAGGTATTGTAGTTTTGAGAAAACTTGGTGGAGATCTTGTAGGTGTTGGTCTCTGTCTGAGGGGTTGGAGCAAATACGATTGTACCTCAGTGTTTGGCTGTAGACAATGGATCGTGTGGTGTGCCCGGGGTGGAAGCTGGTGGCATGAAGGTAGGCATAGCTGTCGGTAGGTTTTCGGTATAGGGTGGTGTTGATGCGGCCGTCATTAATTTGCACCATGGTGTTCAGGAAGTGGACCTCCTGTGTAGACTGGTCCAGGCTGAGGTGGATGGTGGGGTGGAAGCTGTTGAAATCATGGTGGAATTCTTCCAGAGTTTCTTTCCCATGGGTCCAGATGATGAAGATGTCATCAATGTAGCGTAGATAGAGGAGGGGCGTGAGTGAACGAGATTTGAGGAAGCGTTGTTCCAGGTCAGCCATAAAGATGTTGGCATACTGTGGGGCCATGCGGGTGCCCATAGCGGTGCCACTGGTCTGGAGGTATATATTGTCACCAAATTTGAAATAATTGTGTGTGAGGATAAAGTCACAGAGCTCAGCAACCACTTGTGCTGTGGCATCATCAGGGATACTATTCCTGACAGCATGTATTCCATCTTTGTGTGGGATGTTTGTGTAGAGAGCCTCTACATCCATGGTGGCTAGGATGGTGTTTTCTGGAAGGTCACCAATGCATTTTAGTTTTCTCAGGAAGTCGGTGGTGTCACGAAGATAGCTGGGAGTGCTGGTGGCATAGGGTCTGAGTACAGTGTCCACATATCCAGACAGTCCTTCAGTGAGAGTGCCAATACCCGAGATGATGGGGCGTCCAGGATTTCCAGGTTTGTGGATCTTGGGTAAAAGATAGAATTGCCCCGGTTGGGGTTCTAAGGGTATGTTAATTTGTTCCTGTGTTAGTGTAGGGAGTGTCCTGAGTAGACGGTGCAGTTTCTTAGTATATTCTTCAGTGGGATCTGAGGGAAGTGGCCTGTAGAAATTGGTGTTGGAGAGTTGTCTGGTAGCCTCCTTTTGGTAGTCAGACCTGTCCATGATGACAACAGCACCTCCTTTATCAGCCTCTTTGATTATGATGTCAGGGTTGTTTCTGAGGCTGTGGATAGCATTGCGTTCTGCTCGACTTAGGTTGTGAGGCAGGCGATGTTGTTTTTCCACAATTTCTGCCTGTGCACGTCGGCGGAAGCATTCTATGTATAAGTCCAGACTGTCATTTCGACCCTCAGGAGGAGTCCATGTGGAGTTCTTCTTCTTGTGCTGCTGGTGGGATGGTGTCTGTGTATCAGTGCGCTGTTCTACGTAGTCTTGAAAGTATTCTTTGAGTCGGAGACGGCGAAAGTAGGCTTCCGGATCACCGCAGAATTGTATCATGTTTGTGGGGGTGCTGGGGCAGAATGAGAGTCCTCGAGATAGGACAGACTCTTCTGCCAGGCTGAGTATGTAGCTGGATAGATTGACGATATTGCTGGGTGAGTTAGGCCACTGCTGTGGCCCCATGTGGCAGGCAGGATTTTAGATAGCTTGCAGTCCTTTTTCTTTTGTAGAGTGGTGAAGTGTGTAATATAGATCTCCTGTCTTATTTTAGTAAAGTCTGTTTGTGTGGAGGGTTGGTTGTTTATCAAGGTCTCCAGGTTGGAAAGCTCTTTTTTGATGTATGGAGCCATATGGAGTGGAAATCCATCAACCTCATGAAGAAACTTGCACAAATACAGACAGATATCATCTTTCTCTCCAAATGCAAACGGATGGACATCATACCAAATGGACTGAAGGTGAAAAATCCATTGCTTTCTAAATACTGCACAGACTACAGTGAGAGATTATGCCAGACACTATCTAAGAAACTGAGGAACCACCTGATCAGCATCCTGTACAGCAAACAGGAAAACATCAAAAAAGAGCTTTTGCTATGCTAGCACATACGCCATTATGTGCTAGCAATGTCCCTCTGCTATGTACATCGGCCAAACTGGACAGTCCCTACGAAAAAGGATAAATGGACACAAATCAGATATCAGGAATGGCAATATTCAAAAACCTGTAGGAGAGCACTTCAACCTCACCGGACACACCATAGAAGATTTAAAGGTCAGCATTCTGCAGCAAAAAAACTTCAAGTCCAGACTGCAAAGAGAGACTGCAGAGCTGCAATTCATTTGCAAATTTGACACAATCAATTTGGGACTGAATAGAGATTTTGAATGGCTAGCTAACTACAAAAGCAGCTTCTCTTCTCTCGCTATTCACACCTCCAGTTCAACTGCTAGAGGAACACCTCACCCTCCCGATTAGAGATAACAAGCTGGTTCAGCCTGATTGGACTAACCTTGTTATCTCCCACCTGGTTCTTGCCTACCTATTTATACCTGCCCCTGGATACTTCCACTGCATGCATCCGACAAAGTGGGTATTAGCCCACGAAAGCTTATGCTCTAAAAAAAAATTTAGTTAGTCTTTAAGGTGCCACAGGACTCTTTGTCACTTCTGCAATTCCAGACTAACACGGCTACCCCTCTGATTCCAATTTAATACTGGTACACAGTGATGATGGTTGTGAAACTTGGTTGAGGTGGAGGAGTCAGAGGGTAGGATATTTCCCAGGGAATGCCATAATGCTAAATGAACTAGCAATTGACTGAGCTCTCGAAGGTTAACTCTCACACTCTGCATCAGGAAAGGAGGGAGGGCAGAGAGAGACACCCTGTGTTTGTTTAAGAGATAGAGATAGAAATGCACATTACCAATTAGGTATCAAGAGTGGGGTCAGAAGTACACTGCCTTGTTAATTAGATCAGCAGGCCAGCAGCTCCCTCTATCCTGTGTGTCCCCTGCTCTAGGGAAGATGGGGTAAACGGGGTGCAGGAGCAGTGGGGAGGGAGACATCCTGACATTAGCCTCCCTCTTCTTCCTCTCTCCCTCCCAGAGCAAGCAGGAGTCTAAGGGAGCAGCTCCAAGGCAGAGGGCAGGAGCAGCACATGGCAGTGAGGAATAGCTGAATTGCTTGCAATTGATAACCTGCTGGGCAGCTGACCACCTTAGAAGGGAGCATTTCACATCTTTAAACGAGCATGTTCCCTAATTGATCAGCAACATAACAACAAAACAACATTAACGAGGGCGACTTTAAGTGAGGAGTTCCAGTACCTAAAACTCATCCCTGTTTCCATCATCTCAACTTGATTACTGCAACATTGTTTTCTCAGGTCTTGACAAATGCAATCTTTGCTCACTCATATCCTCATATCCTGTGCTGCTGCAAATTTCATTTTCTTAGTCAGTCATTTTGATCATGTCACCGATCCCAACCATATCCTCTCATTTGCTATTGAGCACTCTATGCTCAACTCCAAGCTACCCATCATGCCAGCTTCCATTACCCACTTATTAAATTTTCAAACAAGGACTTTCATTCTTTCTCCCATGCTGCCCCTCATGTTTGGGAGGAGCTCTCCCTAAACATTGATTACAACTAAGTAATTGTCCTCCAAAACCCATGTTAAAACTCTCCTTTTCCTTAATGCCTACCAAAAAAATGACAATAGTTAGGCTGCTGATGAGCTGAGACCACTGCCTAACAAGCTGTCCAATACTGTCAGATTGTTTCCTTGTATGCTTCCACATCTGTCTGTATCCTTCATTTGTCTCTTGTCTTATACTTGAGTTCTGGCTCTTTGGGGGCAGGAACTGTCTTATTGTTCTGTGTTTGTACAGCACCAAGCACAAAGGGGTCTGGTTCCTTGACTACAGCTCCTAGTTGCTACAGTAATACTACTTGCACTATGTGCTCATTCTGAAGACGATATTGATAGGTAGGTCCCATCCCCCTCTCCCCAGTGACTGACAGATCCAGCTTCTGAATACTGTGGGTGAAGTAACCCCAGCTCTAGCCTGAGCAGACTCAACATGGGAAAAAAATGAGTAGCTGGGCAAGACGATTTTTCCTTTCTTCATTGTTATTGATTAAAAGCATGGAGAGTTTATCATCAGTTGGGATGGAAAAGAATCACAGATATTTTCAATATTGGAATTAGAGTGCTTTCCTTACTAAACAGCACAAGGAGTATTTGTGTTGAATCTTCCTCTTATCTGTGTTAAAATAAATGGCAAAGAAACTGCAGGTGACTTTTTTTTCTGTTAGATGTTTGGGGACTTCTAAAACAAACATATTTTAAGAAGGTAAATAGTGGCTCATGAAATAGGCTCCCAGGGAGAAATCATCTCCAGATCCTTGTATTCTTCTTTTAACAGTTTCATAGACCAGGGGAAATATGCCGAGAAAGTATTGGTGAATGTGACCTTCCTGAGTACTGCAATGGGACTTCGAGCTGGTGCCCAGAGGATGTATTTAAGCAGGATGGAACTCCATGTGGTGACAATGACTATTGTTTCCAAGGGAGATGCTGTAACCATGAAAGACAGTGCAAAGCTGTATTTGGCAAAGGCAAGACATACATTATTATTTAGAAAAACACAGGGCTGCATCAATTAACTTTTACAAAATTGGCCAGTTCTTAAATGACACCTAATCCCAAGATGGCAAACAGACTTTTCTGGCCAGGGGGTTCTGCACAAAGCAGAGAGAGTTTGTGTGGCTGCAGTCTTGGTTGATCCTGCCTCACCTCTGCTTTGAATCTGCCCTTCTCCCTGAGCTTCCCCTGTCAAATCAGTGTATTTTGCATATCACACTTTGCTAACTTTCGGGAACAGGTGATTTGGAAAGTTGGGGTAGATACCTTCTTAAGTGGTATGGGTGTCTTTTTTGGCTACAGAAGGTGCCAGGTGAGAGCTAATGAGATCAGAAGCATTTTAAAGAGGAAAGAGTGCTGAGACACTCAGGAAGAATGTAATCATTCTCAATGTCCACTTTGGTGTGATAGGCTGGACTAGATCCAGAAGCTCCCTGCTGGAGGCCTTGTGGCCCTGCCTCTTCCCTCCCCAGAAAAGAGCAGAGGAGAAGTCCTCCAGGCAGCCAATCAGAAGAGCTGCTGGAGTGACCAGTCAGGGGCCAGAAGAGCCATATAAAAGGATTAAGATTAGCCGCCATGTTAGTCTGTATCCATAAATAAGAGGAAGACTTGTAGCACCTTTGAGACTAACCAGTTTATTTCAGCATAAGCTTTCATGGGCTATAGCCCACTTCATCGGATGCATAGGAGTACTGCTTGTCAAACTGTCCCATGAGGTGGAATATGCAGAGGACACTCAAAGAAGAAATGGAAGTTATCAGCCTGCTGCCAGAATTCAAGATGTAGTCTGTATATTCACTCTCCACACTCACACTTCCTCTTCTTTAGAGTCCTAAGTACAACCTGAGAATTGGTGGAAATGACTGAGTTAGGTGATTTACCATGCCCCCTTTTATAGCCTTGCCCACTGAAAATTCAGGAACAGTGAGGGCAGGGTAGGAGTGTATGTGAGAGTTCTAACCGGCACTGCTACCTAAAGGTTCCATCATCACCTCTGCACCAGGGGTGCCTCCCATAAGTGTGAATATGCAGACTTTGTTCCAAAGAACTCTGGTTACAGATGAATAACTTCAGTTTCCCCTTAACTCCTTGAAATGATTGGAGGAATTAGTAGAATACATTGTGTGCTTTATTTCTGTCTTGTCATTTACCTTGTGCTTTCCCCCCATCCTTACAGCAGCACATCTGGCCCCATTGAGTTGTTTTAAAGCAGTGAACACTAAAGGTGACCGGTGTGGCAACTGCGGTGGGGATGGACTTACTTACAATAAGTGTCAAGACAAGTAAGTTATATATATTGATGTTTCTGATCCACTGGAAAATGTACTAAGAAGAAACCATAGTAAAAAAAAACACAACAAAACTTATTTTAATTAGTGTTGGAAAATAAATCAGACAAGTGAGAGGAAATGCAGAGCAGTATTTTATGAGCAGTACAGTTTATTTAAACCTGTCATTTTCCCCTGCCCCTCCATGTTTAATGATGCCTGATTTTTTTAAGGTAATTATACATATTCTTCCGTGCAGGCCAAGAGAAGACAGAAGCATCATTGATACTGATGATATGGTTCTTCCAAACCATATCAATTATATTATGACTCCTTACAAACTCTCTCATTTCCTAGCTCCCCTTGGTCACTTAACCTGTGGCTTTTAAGGCCTTCTCTCCTAGATCAGACTAACCCTCTTATTAATCAAACAGGGAGGGTGATCATAAGGCTGATTGAGGCCAAACAAGGATGATTCAGGGAACAAAGGCTCAAACACACAATCCCAGCTGACCCTGTAACTTTAAGTAACCTGAAAGAGAGAGAAAAACAAGCAGTCAAACTCACTAACTCAAGATTAGTAGTCCTGAACTGCTTGTGGGATGCTTTTCTCTTCTTAAGTTAATAAGAGGTATTATTTCCCCAAATTACTGTGAGTCTAGAAAACAAGACTGCTAGTAAATGAGTATAGAAGGTCAATGAAGGGGTGACCTCTCTCCTCTCCATTCAACCCCACCACCTTTTCTCACACAAGGATCCGAGCTGGCAGTTTAGTTTAGTAAAATCTCAAGAAACTTTAATTAAAGTGTGTTTCATCAACACTCAACCCATTTGGGCTCCTTTCTTGGGGTAAGTATCCAAAAACAAACTTAAAAAGAGAATTTCCCCAGTCACTTGCAGAATCCCAAAAATCTATCCCAGGTCATGCCTCTTACCTCAGAGTATTGGCAAATGAAAAAGGTTCCTGTCCAGGGTGTCTCTTATCAGTTCGACTCTGAGAAGCTGTAATCTGTCCATCCTCCTTCCCCAAGAACTGCTTCAACTCTCTTATAGGGAATCAGCTGCTTGGGGTTCCTTCTTATGCCAAGTGTCTTTGGTTAAGTCATTTAGCAAGACTGGTCCAGGCTTCAGGTCTCCTCATATTGGATTTTTCCTCCTATTGGATTCTTCAAGTCTCCTGCAGGGCAGATCTCTCACTCCATCTCACTCCTTTTCTTTCTCACAATGGGCCAGAGAATTTTGTTTTGGGATAGGTGAGTTCTGTTGGTTATTAGTAATAACAGTTTATAATTGTTTACTATGCTCAATCTTAACTAAATCCTGTGAACTCAAAGTATTGATATTATTTAGAAGTCGTTTGACAAGCTGTTTTAAGACAGGCCATGTAATGAATGTAAAGAATATTAAATCCCGACTTTCTCTGTTTACCAATAATCCAGGAATTCTATGTTCTCCAGGAATATAACATCTAATCATTTGGTGCTAACAGGAGAAACTGTTAACAAAAAGCATTTCAATATCACAATAAAATCAGTTTTTAAATCTAATTTATTGACAGTATTCCTGTTAATTTCCTCTTACCAATCTCTACTGAACTCTTCAGGAGGTTGTCCTGGGATAGGTTTTCATGAGCTTTCTCTGGTGAGGGCTTCTAGATTCTCCTTATCTATCTGTAGTACTTTGTTTGTAGAAATAGACAGGATGCATTGATGGATGTTTTGTGTTGTAGCAGAGGCTGAGGGTGTTAATTGCAGAGTTTTTATACTCTTCTTCCTATTGTCATGAAATTATAGGAAAATACACCTCTTTAAGTCTTATTTAGATTTAAAGCTGGCCACTTGTCATCCTTTCACTGGCTCCACACCTTTGAGAGCTGGTTTTAGTGACACCTGAAGCTTTTAAATATGCAGTCTGCTTAATGAATATGCAATGAATGAAGAATGAATATGTTTCTAACTGTCTTTATTCTTCTGTGGCAGGAAAATATCAGATAACTTTTAGAGTTTTAATTTTCTTTTCATTTTATTCTATTTTCTGAGATATTCCTTCAGTTATATTAGAATTCAACAGGAGATAAAATTCTCTTCTCAAAAAGTCCTAATGCTCCTGTTCTTTATGTGAAAATTTTTAGTTTTCTAAACGGTCTCTTTGAAATGCAGTATTTTTAAAGTGTTTGTAGCTTAAATAGTTAAAGAAGTCGTTGATTTTTCAGTTTGGAGAGATGATTCTTTCTGTCTTCCTGAGTTGGGTGAGGGAGTTGCTTATGTGCTGTTAAATAATTAAGTAATCCCCCACTAATATAAATATTCTATACTTTAAATGGCTTCTTGTATTGTTAATCAGTTTAGTACTTTATAATACTAAATTCCATTTTGGTACACATATCATTTTACATAGCAATGGTATTAAGAAATTATATTAGAAGCTTTGCATTTAGGTGACATATTTACAAGTATGCATTTCATAGAGATGTTTGCCATTTCAACATTTAAGAAATAAACAAAAGGTTTATAACATTTCCACCTATATATGTTTTTCTTAAAGGCTTTTCTTTGCGAGAAGAGAAGGGAAGGGTTCACTTTATGCTTAGAGAACGCATCCCTACATTCCTCTGTGATATATCCTGAGTAAAGAACATCCTCGCATTCTGTTACATGATCAGGTTTTTCCTACAATATCTTCTTTACAATGTTTGTTTTCTTGAGATAAGGATTTATGTCTACCGAACGGGTATCTTATACCAGGCAGAAGTACCCTTGTCTTGATAAGACACTCTTTTCATTTAGTTGCCTTTTAGACCAAATGGTGTAACCAGTTACTATTTTTAGAATTAAAACTCCTATAAAATATTCTATAGAAGTCACCCATCACAACAACCTTCTTTACATCTAGATCCAAAAAAATTAGTATACAGAAATTGGTATAGAAAGTTAAAGCAAAATAAAGTTCAAAATGGAGCTTTACTGAGTTTGTATATACCCTCTTGCAAATCATAAATATGGTCCGATCTTCCTTGACACTAGGGGACATATCCCCAAGATGACAGAAAGCAGAAGCCTCTTGGAATTCCTTTCATTAGCTTGAGCATCTCAAAACGTAACTACAGTAACTAAAAACATAACATGCATTGTCCTAGTCACCAAGCATCCTGTCTACAACATAAGTGTAGATGTATCTTAATATTCAGGAAAGGTCAAATAAGTTTGTAATTAATTTATATTGTAAGAATAATTTAATAAATGCCCATTTTTGTTTTGATATTGAGGTATTTCCACAGATGCCTCTCTCGTCTCTTTGAGCACATTCTCCTTGCCTGAGATTCTCCCAGTCCTCGACCAGGTCTTGGGCACGGTGAACCAACCATGATTAAGGCTCTGTGTTTGTCACAGTGGTCATGGAAGTCACGGATTCCATGACTTCCATGACTTCTGCAGCATCTGGTGTGCCTGGCCTGGGAGCCACCTAAGCATCATGGGTAGTCTCCAGAACAGGTGCATCTGCCACTTACTCAATTCCTTATTCCTAGGCATCAGAATTCCTAGGAATTCTTTGCTTCAGTCTTCATGGCTGAGGCTGTTAAGGAGATTCCCAAACCTGAGCTGTCTTTTGTAAGTGACAAATCTGAGGAATTGTCACAGATTGAAGTGTCACTAGAGGACGTTTTGGAACTATTGATCAACTTAACTGTAACAAGTCACCGGGACCAGACGGCATTCACCCAAGAGTTCTGAAAGAACTCAAATGTGAAAGTGCGGAACTGTTAACTAGGGTTTGTACCTGACTTTTAAATCAGCTTCTGTACACAATGACTGGAAGATAGCTAGTGTAATGCCAATATTTAAAAAGGGCTCTAGAGGTGATCTTGGCAATTACAGACCAGTAAGTCTAACATCCATACTGGGCAAATTAGTTGAAACACTAGTAAAGAATAAAATTGTCAGGCACATAGAACAACACAAATTGTGGGGCAAAAGTCAACATGGTTTCTGTAAAGGGAAATCCTGTCTTACTAATTGATTAGAGTTCTTCGAAGGGGTCAACAAACCTGTGGACAAGGGGGATCCAGTGGACATAGTGTACGTAGATTTCCAGAAAACCTTTGACAAGGTCCCTCACCAAAGGCTCTTATGTAAATTAAGTTGTTATGGGATAAGAGGAAAGATTCTTTCCTGGACTGAGAACTGAACACAGCCCTTCATGGCACTCAAAGACAGGGAACAAAGGGTAGGAATGAATGGTAAATTTTCAGAATGGAGAGGGGTAACTAGTGGTGTTCCCCAGGAGTCAGTCCTAGGACCAATCCTATTCAATTTATTCATAAATGATTTGGAGAAAGGGGTAAACAGTGAGGTGGCAATGGTTGCAGATGAAACTAAACTGCTCATGATAATTAAGACCCAAGCAAACTGTGAAGAACTTCTAAAAGATCTCACAACATTAAGTGATTGGGCAACAAAATGGCAAATAATATTTAATGTGGATAAATGTAAAGCAATGCACATTGGAAAAAATAACCCCAACTATACATACAATATGATGGGGGCTAATTTAGCTACAACTAATCAGGAAAAAGATCTTGGAGTCATTGTGGATAGTTCTCTGAAGACATCCACGCAGTGTGCAGCAGCAGTCAAAAAAGCAAACAGGATGGCAGGAATCATTAAAAAGGGATAGAGAGTAAGACAGAGATTATCTCATTGCCCTTATACAAATCCATGGTGTGCCCATATCTTGAATACTGCATACAGATGTGGTCTCCTCATCTCAGAAAAGATATACTGGCATTAGAAAAGGTTTAGAGAAGGGCAATGATTAGAGGTTTGGAATGGGTCCCATATGAGAAGAGATTAAAGAGGCTAGGACTTTTCATCTTGGAGAAGAGGAGCCTAAGGGGGGATATGATAGAGGTATATAAAATCATGAGTGGTGTGGAGAAAGTGAATAAGGAAAAGTTATTTACTTGTTCCCATAATGTAAGAATTAGGGCCACCAAATGAAATTAATGGGCAGCAGGTTTAAAACAAATAAAAGGAAGTTCTTCACACAGCACGCAGACAACCTTTGGAACTCCTTGCCTGAGGAGGTTGTGAAGGCTAGGCTGGAACTATAACAGGGTTTAAAAAAAGAACTGGATTCATGGAGGTTAAATCCATTAATGGCTATTAGCCAGGCTGGGTAAGGAATGGTGTCCCTAATCTCTGTAGGTCAGAGGGTGGTGATGGATGGCAGCAGAGAGATCACTTGATCATTACCTGTTAGGTTCACTCACTCTGGGGTACCTGGCATTGGCCACTGTCTGTAGACATGATACTGGGCTGGATGAACCTTTGGTCTGACCCAGTATGGCCATTCTTCTGTTCTTATGTACTGCAGAAGCAACCTTTCACATTGTTGTGCTGTTGCCTCTCTACCTTGCTGCTGCTGCTACATTGAGCTCCTGAGTGCCATGAAGGGCTGTGTTCAGTTCAGAATGATCAGTAATTGAGCTGGAACATTAGTGGGGTTCACAAGGCACACAGAGAATGGGTGTTGGAAAAGATTTATGGGACAGACTTTGCTTCTTCCATTGTAAGACCTACCACAACTCTCACACAGAGTTCTTCAAGTAACTATTCTTATCTTTTTTTTCTTTCAGAGATGTGTTGTGTGGAAGACTGCAGTGTGTTAATGTTAAAAAAATACCTCAGATGAAAAGTCTTGGGTCCGTAGTTCAAACCCCAGTTGATGACATCTTGTGTTGGGGTACAGAATTTCATACTGGGAAAGACACAGTGGATGTTGGCTCCGTGAGAGATGGCACAGCATGTGGTGATGATAAGGTACTGTAGTAAGTCTAGTTAGATCTGTGAATAAGCTGAAACAGAGATTAAATGGAGAGAAAGGTCTTAAACTCCTTTTCCCCACTCCAGGTTTCCTTCCCTTTTCTTATTTGAAAAACCATAGCGATCCCTATAAGGGCAGCCTGTTTTCACCCATTAGTAGATGAAGAAGACTAGGTTCACTCTTTATTAGGATCAGCAGATGTTCTATTCCCTTTTGTTTGGTGGATGGAGAAATGGTAAGTAGGGGTCAGTGTCACAGCCCTGGGGCTCTCTACGCTTTTGAAAATTCCACCTTAGGGCATAAATACTTCTAAAAATCTGTCCCTAGTTGTCTTCTTCCCTCCTGAAGTTGCTAAGCTATCTAAATCCATCTTCATTTGCTCAGTATATGCCAGAGCACGACTAAAAAGACAATACTCTTCAGGAAAAATGTTTTTACAAAAGAGTTGATCTTGCAATATGCTCTGAGTATAGTTAGACCTGAATTAAGCCTTCTCTGCCTGGGTATCTATCTGGGTTTGAACTACAAATCTAGATGCAAAATCCTCAAGTGTTAAAACAGTGGTTAAAACATCTGCGATCTGTTTCAGGGGCGGGCAAACTACAGCCTGTAGGCCACAGTCGTCTCGTCAAACCATTTAATCTGGCCCTCAGCTCCCAGCTGTAAGCAGGGTTGGGGTTCGCGCCGCTCTGGCACTCCAGCCAGGGAGAGGGATCAACAGCTTGCCCCGCTCCGCACGGCTTCCCAGAAGCAGCAAGCATGACCCCATCTCCGGCTCTACCCCATCCCCTCAGCTCCTCCGTAGTATGCAGAGGTGTGGCCAGGTGGCTCTGTGCACCACCTTATCAGCAGGCGCCACTCCTGTAGCTCCCATTGCCACAGTTCCTGGCCAATGGGAGCTGTAGGGGTGATGCCTGTGGATGGAGCAGCACGTAGAGCTGCCAGGCTGAGCCTCGGAGCCAGCAGGGGACACACTTCTGGGAACTGCTTGTGGTACGTGCTGCCTGGTGCGTGCACCCCAGAACCCCTCCCCACTTGCGATCCAATCCTCTTCCACAGCCCTGATATCCCTCCCGCCCGCTGAATCCCTTGATCCCAGCCCAGAGCCCCCTCTTGTACCCCCAAAGCCCGTACCCCCAGCCAGAGCCCTCACACCCCTCCCCCATACCTCAAACCCCTGCCCCAGCCATGATCCTCTTCCTGCCCCCTGAGCTCCCCAGTCCCAGCCTGGAGCCCCCTCCTGCACCCAAACCTCTCACCCCCTGCATACCCCAAACAGAGCCCCTTCCTGCTCCCTGAACTCTTCATTTCTGGTCTCACCCCAGAGCCCGCACCCCAGCCAGAGTCCTCACCCCCTCCCGCACCTCTATCCCCAATTTTGTGAGCATTCATGACCCACCATACAATCTCCATACCCCGCTGTGGGCCTCAGGCCAAATAGTTTGCCCATCCCCTGGTCTATTTATTCCATCACATGTAAAGATACAGCTCATGGGATGACTAGGCACTGTGCTATTCTTCCATTGAGTGAGTATACAGGAGTTTTTTCATCTAATTAGTTTTTCACTGTATTTTCATTTTGATACCTGAGTCTGTCTGCACAATCCAGTCTCCTAGATGCATAATACATGTTTTCTCAGGTTAAGTAAGTAAATCCATTTATTCATGTCTGAATTTTGGTGATGACATAGTAGAATTTTCTGAAGCTTTCAAGATCCATTGTAGCTGTGTTTTAAAAGTGCTTTAAAGTCTGCCTTAAAAATGGAAAAAGACCCGGGAAATTTACAAATAACATGTTTTTTTCCTTCAGTTAGTGGCCCTTTGGGTCCTCCACTTCAGGTGTACCCCATGCTCAGAGATTTTTCAGTACTAGTACTTGTTTGGCCCACATTTGTTGCAGATATCATGTCCCATACTGAGGCTATATAGAGTTGTGCAAGCAAACCAATCTCAATACCATCTTAGCCACCTCGGCTTGAGATGGAGCATCTGGCATGTGCATTTCTAGTGTTGCCCAAAGCTTAGCTTTAGCATCTTCTAGATTTTATTTTAGCTTAGTGTAGTTATTTATTTCTACTCTAAGTAATGTATCATAATATTTTTACTTCATCTGAGGGTTATTTTTTCCAGTCCTTCTACCGTGTCTTCCCCTCCTCCCTACCAATGAGTTTCTGCTTGGAAATTGTAACCAGAATATTCCAGGATCTCCAGGATTCAAGCACTACCTTATCTGCTGGGAATCTATCCCGGACTGTGGCACGCATTCCCAGTATATTTTCTGTCTATGGGACATTCACATCTTGCAAAAGTGCAGTATTTGTTCAACTTTTAAGTGTACAGCTAGAAAAAAAAACCAGGGAGATTAGGCTCAGACTCCTTATGATAGAAGACCTCCTTTTGCCCTGTCTTGGATCCCAGCCAAGATTCCTGCCTCAGACATCAATCTCTTATGAGCAAGTGTAGTTCCCTATTAACATCCACACCTCTTTGTCCCAGACCTTCCTAGCAAAAGACATCAGAAGGTACTGGAAAGGCCCCTAAGAAGAGAAATTCTAGGTCTCATCATAAAGAGACTATTTGAAAAAAGCCTGTGTCTCCTCAGAAATGAATTGCATCAGATAGCTCATGTCCTAGACTGGGTACTGCTGAGGTGCCAGATTCCTAAGGTACTGGGAGCCCTTCTAAGACTTCAAGCTCTTCAAAGAGCCATGGTACTAAGCATACCTTGATACCACCTAAGCATAACTATACTAGCAGAGACTCTAAACATTCTGCTTACAGAAAGGCTGTATTCAGACCTTCCTGTACTATTTTTGTTATCTAGACAAGCGACCCAGACTCCTTCAGTACTGCTGTAGTCTAACCAGGTGTCTCACGATACTTTGCTACCTCCAAATTAGTTGATCTGTTGTACAGCAACAGCTTCCACCAGGCAGGATTTGTCAAAGCAGGCTCCACCATCATGAATCTCATTCATTCTCTGTGCAAATCCACCTGGTACCGTAGAAGTTTAAATATTCAAGAGACTTGATTGTCTCAGACAAGCTGGAGTCTCCCTCTTAATGGGTGTCAAATGCCTATTGGTACCAAAATAAGCAGGGTCACTAGGACTGAATCTTTCCACAGTACCATCTATTTCTCCAGTACATCCCGAGCTAGGCAAACCTCCTCCTCTAGATGATGTTGAGATTCCCTCTTTTCCAATTCCCAAAACTCTGTGCAAGAGTCCCCTATCTGACAATGTAGGAACAACTTCCCTGACACCTTTATGGAAAGAGGGGACCTAGAGACAAGACAACCCACTTCCCTTCTTGTTGGCATAAGCAGCACTGGCTGCCACCTCCTATGCCTTATGGATCCCCTCTGTGGCCACAATGGGACCCTTGAGTCACCTATTGACAACAGTTTTCAAGAGCCCCAAATCTTTCTTGTGGTGACCACGGAGGAAATGGTCTCTTGCTCCATCTCTTCTTCCTCAACATGCTCAACTGAAAGATGAACAAGAGGCAAGAGCAAACAAGAAAGGTCACTTGACAAACAAATATCAACACCTTTTCTCCAGATGAGGCTATAATGCCTTGCCCATCTTCTCTGGCTGACTTTATACAGTTTCAAGAGCTGCTGAAATGAATTGCTGATTTGCCACAGATAACATTAAAGGAGGTCCAAGAGTTGAAGCATAAGTTTAGACATTCTTCATTTGACTGCCTCGCCTCAAGGGACTTTCCCAGTAAGTGGTAGCTTTACCAAAACCCACCAAGACCATCTGGCAGACCTTGGCAACAGTACCACCTACATGTAAAGGCTCCACACAAAAAAAGCATTATATTTCAGTCAAAAAGTCTGAACTTCTATTTCCTCACCCTTCTCCCAAAGCTATCTTCTGAATTCCGTATTAATTAGATTATTCAGCTTCCAGTCTCCTTCCTGAAACCACACCAAACCAGGGAGGAAATCATTCTCTGCACTTTGGATGTCAGGGCATTAGCCTTCTGTCTAGACAAAACAAAACCCTTTTGAAAGTCTGACAAACTGTTTCATTTACAGAGAGACTTCAGGGAATCCACAGTGTCCATTCAAAGACTCTCAAGATGGATCTCTTCTGAGGTGTTAGCCCATTCTACAAGATCCCAATCTACTTCTGGAGCACTCTTGAACAATGTTCTAGTGGCTGAAACTTGTAGAGCAGCAGCCAACACCCTGCCTTGGTTCACATAGCCAGAACACATGTTGCAATTGGCAAACAAGTTGTGTCTTCAGTGTTGGACTCAAATCCAAAGCTCTTTCCACAGGTAGTGCTCATGAATCTGTAAATTCCAGAATACTCAGGGATACTACTGAAAGGAGAGGTTACTACCTTGCGCAGTAACTGCAGTTCTTTGAGCTATTTCCTACGGGTGATTCATTACTCTCTTTCCTTCCCCTTTGCTTCAGAGTTTCATCTTGTTGGACTTCATGGTAGAGAAGGAACTGAGGGAAGTTCACTAGCACAGCTCTCTACATCCTCAGTACAGGGCATGAGGAAGTCTGTAGTGCTTGATTAAGATTAGCAGCCATGTTAGTCTGTATCTGTAAATAAAATGAGGAATACTTGTGGCACCTTAGAGACTAACCAGTTTACAGTAGATTCTCGATTATCCAGGATGATAGGGAAAAAAATTTAATCTGGGTTAATAAAATCCCAGATAATCACCATCCATAGGAAATATGGGGTGGGGGATTGGTGCAACAGCCACCCTGCGCCAGAGGGACGGGATGTTCACTGGCTGTCCTGTGCCCTGGTGGTTTGTTTTTTTCTTTTCTTTTTTTTTTTTTTTTTTGTGCTTGGAGCGGCAGCAAAGCCAGAGCCGGCCCTGCAAGTTACGCATATTTTTTTTTGACATCCTGGTTAATCCACAACCTGGTTAACCCAATCCTGGATAATCGCAAATCTACTGTATTTCAGCATAAGCTTTTGTGGGCTATAGCCCACTTCATCGGATGCACAGAATGGAACACACAGAAGTAAAATGCACTTATATACACAGAAAGCAAAAAAAGTTGTAAATTACCATACTAATTCTAAGAGGTTGTTTAATTTGGATGGGCCATTATCAGCAGGAGAAAAAAAACCTTTTGTCGTGAAAACTTAGTGGATCTATGTCTGACAGTTCCTAAGAACCTGTAAAAGAGATTTAACTAGGAAAATACATTCAATTAGTGTAATGACAAAGCCACTCATAGTCCCTGTTTAACCCTTGGTTGATAGTGTCCAATTTGCAAATGAATTCATGAGTAGTCCATGAGTGGACCAAATGGGTACTGCTACCGAATATCTTCAATCAAAGGCACATGGATGCATGCACAACTGACATGGAGTACCCATAGGGATGCAACTCTAGAAAAAACTGCAGTTACTGCACAAAGTGAGTGACCTCTCCTGCACAGCGTCTTTAACTTCTGAACTGGTAACTTTTCTCCCCAACAATATCAAATAAAATCTGTATTTTGATGCCAGATCTACCCTTTTTTCCTGTCATCTCAGTTTACCACCATCATCCTAGGAATTTCAGGTTGATACCCCATCCAACCCAGTTGTTACTCAGCTCTTTGCCCTCACCCTCCCTCCATATGATATTCAACCATGGATCTATTTATAAATAGGCCCTACCAAATTAACAGCCATGAAAAATGCATCACAGACCATGAAATCTGGTCTCCCCTGTGAAATCTGTTTTGTGTGTGCTTTTACCCTATACTATACCAATTTCATGGGAGAGACCATAGTTTTTCAAACTGGGAGACCTGACTGAAAAGGAAGTTGCAGGGGACTCACAAGGTTATTTTAGGGAGGATCCTTACTTCTGCACTGCCTTCAGAGCTGAGTGGCTGGAGAGCTGTGACTAATGTGTATATTTATTTGTGAACTTTTACAGATATGTATAAACAGGACATGTGTCAGTACAAAAGTTCTGGATTATGACTGTAATTACACAAAATGCAATAACAGAGGGGTAAGTAGTAAAGATTTTAAATCCTCAGAATTTCAGAGTATAATATTTAAAATACTGAACTTAGTCTCTTAGCAGTGATGCTTCACATTAGACTTAATAAGATTATTTGAGTCAGACAAGATCCTGAAAAGCAGTAATTAAAGTATTTGGAAGGCAAAATCATATCAACTATACATCATTTAATGAAAATCTCACCTCCACCTCACAACGTGGAACATCTGTGGCTAACAGAGACAGAGCGTCTCTGCTGTAGTCCTGTCCAGCAGATCCTCTTGGGAAGAAGGAAGCCCTCCACTAGGCTCACTTACTCAGCAAAGTGGAAGCGCCTCTCCTACTGGTGTGCACAGAAAGGCACCTCTCCAAGCTCTGCGCCTATCCATTTCATCCTGGACTATTTACTTCAGCTTAAGCAACAGGGTTTGGCACAGGCCACCATTAGAGTACACCTGGCGGCAATTTCTGCATTCCATCCGGGGGTCTCTGATCAGTCAGTATTCTCAAACCCGATGGTCACCAGATTCCTTAAAGGCTTAGACCAGTTATACCCCCAGGTGCGCCAGCCGATCCCCTCATGGGACTTAAACTTAGTCCTATCCTGCCTTATGGGGCCCCCATTCGAGTGTATGGCCACTTGTTCCCTGTTATACTTATCATGGAAGACGGTGTTCCTGCTTGCGATAGCTTCAGCGCGGAGGGTATCGGAGATCAGGGCTCTGACCTCAGTGCCCCCTTACACCATCTTCCACAAGGACAAAGTGCAGCTGAGACCTCATCCTGTTTTCCTGCCAAAAGTAGTGTCAGCATTCCAATGAACCAGGAGATATTTCTTCCAGTGTTCTATCCTAAGCCTCATGCCTCAAGACAAGAGCAGCGCCTGCACACTCTAGACGTCCATAGGGCGCTCACCTTCTACATTGAACATACAAAGCCATTCAGGAAATCATCCCAGCTCTTCGTGGCAGTAGCGGACCGTATGAAAGGCCTTCTGGTTTCAACCCAGCACATTTCTTCACGGATTATGGCATGCATCCGTGCATGTTATGACCTAGCTGGTTTCCCGGTCAAACCATTTACCGCTCATCCTACCAGGGCACAGGCATCCTCGGCAGCTTTCCTGGCTCAAGTCCCGCTCCAGGAAATCTGTAGAGCTGCCACATGGTCTTCGGTCCATACTTTCGCCTCACACTACACGTTGGTGCAGCAGTCTGCTGAGGATGTTGCTTTTGGATCTGCAGTACTGCAGTCAGTGGTCCATCACTCCGACCCCACCGCCTAGGTAAGGCTTTGGAGTCACCTATTTGGAATGCATATGAGCAATCACTTTAAGAAGAAAACGGGGTTACTTACCCAGTAACTGTTGTTCTTCGAGATGTGTTGCTCACATCCATTCCAAAACCCACCCTCCTTCCCCCCTGTCAGAGTCTCCGGCAAGAAGGAACTGAGGGGGGCGCTGGGTCGGCCACTGTATATATACAGTGCCATGAAGGCGCCACTCCAGGGGGCTCCATAGCGGACCCAGTGGGGGTTGCTAGGGTAAAAATCTTCCAGCATTCGTGCACGCTGCGCGAGCACACACCTATTTGGAATGGATATGAGCAACACATCTCGAAGAACAACAGTTACTGGGTAAGTAACTCTGTTTTTCTATGCATTGCACTTACAGTCAGCTAGGGAGTCACAGTGCAGAACAAGAAATACACCTGTTACATTCTCTTAGCACTAGATGAAGGTTCCAGAATAGCACTATATAGAGCACATGGGGGTGACAGAGATATGGATAACTGAGCTGAGATCTGCCATAGATAGGAAAGGTCATAATCTTCAGGCCAGCTGATGGTGATAAAAGGCATATTGGGCCATTGCTGTTCCCTAGCACTCCATAGTTTATTAATGGACACAATAATACATTCCTCACAGAGGGGTGTGAGGTTTGCAAATCTCTGTTAAAGTGCACTGAGATCCTCAGATGGATGGTGCAAAACATTTCATTAGTTTTATTCCTTTAGACAGGCTTCCCATCTAGATTTAATCATGTTGCCTCTTCTTTATTGTCTCTTGTTTTCTCCGCTCCTCCCCCCCACAACAAGATGAGAATGCTCAGGTCTCTAGGTTTTATAGTACAGAGAGAAGGGGAAAAAAAACAACTCTCCCATATGCACTCTGCTGTTGGTTTCTTGCTACCTTTCTTTCTCCTGTGTGCTTTCAATATGATTCAGTAAAATTAAAATGGTTCATATATTAGCCCTTTAATAACACTATCCATTAGATTTTATTATTTCATGCCATTTATACATTTATTTTATTTCAGGTGTGCAATAGCAACCGAAACTGCCATTGTGATTCTGGTTGGTCCCCTCCAGACTGTAAATACAAAGGATTTGGAGGAAGTGTTGACAGTGGGCCCCCTCCAACTCGTAAGTGCTGTGAAAAACTAAGCACTCCTCAGAGTTCACTTTCTTCTTTATTTTCTGTTACATCAACATCAATTTGTCTGCTGTTGCCAGTCTTTTCATTTGTTTCATTGATGGGCTTCCAGACTTCACTTCCATGAGTTATATTAGTACAGTCGTTAGCCTTTCTTTCTCTTGCCAGTTTGGCTTGGCAAATCTAAAAACATGTAGTCTAAAAGAGGGAGCTTACATACATTGTTCTCACATACCAAACAAGTGACCTCCAATCTGCACCAAATCTCCTCCAAACCAGTGAGTTCTCGAGTTTGGTTTCGTGGTATCTGTTCCAGGGAAACAATATGTTTCATGTTGTTCTGGGTGTATAATAACATGTAGTGTGTTGAATCTTGTTTTGGAAGTTTTCTTTGTGAAACATTTGAAAATCCTTTTGTAAAATATCATTTAAGCAATAATCAATGAAATAATAGATTCTAACTAAATAAAGTCTTATATTTCATAATTTACTCATATATAAATTAGTAAACCCAGATCTGAAGCTGCTTTGAGTGGATTGATCTTGGCTGTGTCCTTGAGTAAAGCACTATGGATTGATATTTATATTTTCTGTTTATGGCCTTCTTTTCTTTATCAATTACTTTAGGTTCTGATTTTCTTGGCTGTTAGGGTCTTCCCTTGCACAGTCTGTCTCTTGCTGCTTCTGGAATATTTATCTTCTCTTCTTCCAAGTGATCACACTATTTCTTTATCTCTGAGATGTTTGTCCTCTCTTTAGGTTGGATTTTTCTATCTGTTCTTCAGAACAACAACACACCCCACCTTTCATTCTTTCCCCATAATTGAATCATACTACATTTCACCATTGCTTAATCCTCCCATATTTGTTAACACCATTCCAAACATTTTAGAGAAAGAGTTGAAATCTAATAGTGTGAGAGCAGGCCTGGAAACTAGGAACTTCTGAGATCTCATCTTGGCCCTTACAATAACTCCTCTGTAGCCATGGGAAGTCCCCTTTCTGGCTCTGTTTTCCCATCTCTAAAACAGAAATCGTATTTAACAATACCTCACAGGAATGTGGTGAAGGGAACATAAGAACGATCATAGAGGGTCAGACCAATGGTCCATCTATCCCAGTATCCTGTCTTCCGACAGTGGCCAATGACTGGTGCTTCAGAGGGAATGAACAGAAAACGTAATCATCAAGTAATCCGTCCCCTGTTGCCCATTCCCAGCTTCTAGCAAACAGAGGCTGGGAACACTTCAGAGCATGCGACGGAATTCTTGCCTATCCTGGCTAATAATCATTGGTGGACCTGTCCTACATGAACTTATCTAGTTATTTTTTGATTAATTTTAAGGAATTAATCAGAGGGTCAAATTTAGAACTGGTGAAAGCAGGTGCATCTCCCAAAGAAACTTCAAGGCCATATTCCTCAGTGACTTATGTTGGCAGAAACTGCCTATGGGCAGTAGATGGTAAAGTAATGTACCTTGCTCCAGCTAGGCACTCACTGAATGTGTGGTACATAAGAACATAAGAAAGGCCGTACTGGGTCAGACCAAAGGTCCATCTAGCCCAGTATCCTGTCTACCGACAGTGGCCAATGCCAGGTGCCCCGGAGTGAGTGAACCTAACAGGGAATGATAAAGTGATCTTTCTCCTGCCATCCATCACCCCCTCTGACAAACAGAAGCTAGGGACACCATTCCTTACCCAGCCTGGCTAACAGCCATTAATGGACTTAACCTCCATGAATTTATCCAGTTCTCTTTTAAACCCTGTGTGACGGAGTCAGTCCAGAAGGATATAAGAGAGTGCTGGAAGGCAGGTATATTAGTCTCAGGATGTGCAGGTCCCTGTTCCCTGGATAGCCAAACAAAGGCTATTCCAGGCCAATCAAGACACCTGGGGCCAAATAAGAACCTTCTAGAAAGGAGTAGAAACAGCTAGCCTGATTGGGACACCTGAAGCCAATCAGGGACTGGCTGAAACCAGATAAAAATCTCTCAGTTAGTCAGGTGGCTGTGGGTGTCAGGAGCTGTGGAAGGAGGTTGTGCTGTTGGTGAGACTGAGTGGTCCTATCATCCAGAAGGAAGGAGGCCCTGAGGTAAGAGTGAAGTGGAGTTTGAAGAAGCGGGGACTGCTGTGGGGAAGTAGCCCAGGGAATTGTATTGTGTTTTGTGGATAAAAGGTCAGCCATCTTAGCTGATACTATTAGGGTCCCTGGACTGGAGTCCGGAGTAGAGGGCAGGCCTGGGCTCCCCACTTTTTCCATCTTCCATACTGGCCTGTGATGAAGGTAACTCACTAGGCGGTGACTCTTGCCAATTATACTGAGAAAGGGAGGTCACTCTGGGGCCTAGATGAGTTTCTGAGGCCCCTAAATCTGCCAGAAAGCGCAGGACCCACAAGTACAAACTTGGAGCTTTGTCACACCTGTTATAGTCCTAGCCTTCACAGCCTCCTCAGGCAAGGAATTCCACAGGTTGACTGTGCTCTGTGTGAAGAAGAACTTCCTTTTATTTGTTTTAAACCTGCTGCCTACTAATTTCATTGGGTGGCCCCTAGTTCTTCTGTTATGGGAACAAGCAAATAACTTTTCCTTATTCACTTTCTCCACACCACTCATAATTTTATGTACCTCTATCATATCCCCCCTTAGTCTCCTCTTTTCCAAGCTCAAAAGTCCTAGCCTCTTTAATCTCTTCTCATATGGGACCCATTCCATACCCTTAATCATTTTAGTTGCCCTTCTCTGAACCTTTTCTAATGCCACTATATCCTTTTTGAGATGAGGAGACCACATTTGTACACAGTATTCAAGATGTGGGCAAACCATGGATTTGAATAAGGGCAATAAGATATTCTCCGTCTTATTCTCTATCCCTTTTTTAATGATTCCTAACATCCTGTTTGCTTTTTTGACTGCTGCTGCACACTGCACGGACGTCTTCAGAGAACTATCCATGATGACTCCAAGATCTTTTTCCTGATTAGTTTATAGCTAAATTAGCTCCCATCATATTGTATGTATAGTTGGGGTTATTTTTTCCAATGTGCATTACTTTACATTTATCCACATTAAATTTCATTTGCCATTTTGTTGCCCAATCATTTAGTTTCATGAGATCTTTTAGAAGTTCTTCACAGTCTGCTTGGGTCTTAACTATCATGAGCAGTTTAGTTTCATCTGCAAACTTTGCCACCTCACTGTTTACCCCTTTCTTCAAATCATTTATGAATAAATTGAATAGGATTGGTCCTAGGACTGACTCATGGGGAACACCACTAGTTACCCCTCTCCATTCTGAAAATTTACCATTTATTCCTACCCTTTGTTCCCTGTCTTTTAACCAGTTCTCAGTCCATGAAAGGATCTTTCCTCTTATCCCATGGCAACTTAATTTACATAAGAGTCTTTGGTGAGGGACCTCGTCAAAGGCTTTCTGGAAATCTAAGTATACTATGTCCACTGGATCCCCCTTGTCCACATGTTTGTTGACCCCTTCAGAGAACTCTAATAGATTAGTAAGACAGGATTTCCCTTTACAGAAACCATGTTGACTTTTGCCCAACAATTTATGTTCTTCTATGTGCCTGACAATTTTATTCTTTTCTATTGTTTCAACTAATTTGCCCAGCAGTAACGTTAGACTTAACGGTCTGTAATTGCGGGGATCACCTCTAGAGCCCTTTTCAAATATTGGCGTTACATTAGCTATCTTCCAGTCATTGGGTATAGAAGCTGATTTAAAAGACAGGTTACAAACCCTAGTTAATAGTTCCGCAATTTCACATTTGAGTTCTTTCAGAACTCTTGGGTGAATGCCGTGTGGTCCTGGTGACCTGTTACAGTTAAGTTTATCAATTAGTTCCAAAACCTCCTCTAGTGACACTTCAATCTGTGACAATTCCTCAGATTTGTCACCTACAAAAGATGGCTCAGGTTTGAGAATTTCCCTAATGTCCTCAGCCTTGAAGACCGAAGCAAAGAATTCCTTTAGTTTCTCCGCAATGACTTTATCGTCTTTAAGTGCTCCTTTTGTATCTCTATCATCCAGGGGCCCCCCTGATTGTTTAGCAGGCTTCCTGCTTCTGACATATTTAAAAAAGATTTTATTATTACCTTTTGAGTTTCTAGCTGTTCTTCAAACTGCATTTTGGCTTTTCTTATTACATTTTTACACTGAATTTGGCAGTGTTTATGCTCCTTTCTAGTTACATCAGTAGGATTTGACTTCCACTTTTTAAAAGATGCCTTTTTATCTCTCACTGCTTCTTTTACATGTTTTTTAAGCCACGGTGGCTCTCTTTTAGTTCTTTGACTTTGTTTTTTAATTTGTGGTATACATTTAATTTGGGCCTCTATTATGGTGTCTTTGAAAAGTGTCCATGCAGCTTGCAGGGATTTCACTTTAGTCACTTTACCTATTAATTTCTGTTTAACTAATCCCCTCATTTTTGCATAGTTCCCCTTTCTGAAATTAAATGCCACAGTGTTGGGCTGCTGAGGTGTTGTTCCCACCACAGGAATGTTAAATGTTATTATATTATGATCACTATTTCCAAGCGGTCCTGTTATAGTTACCTCTTGGACCAGCTCTTGTGCTGCACTCAGGACTAAATGAAGAGTTGCCTCTCTCCTTGTGGGTTCCTGTACCAGCTGCTCCAAGAAGCAGTCATTTAATGTATTGAGAATTTTGTCTCTGCATTTCGTCCTGAGGTGATATGTACCCAGTCAATATGGGGATAATTGAAATCCCCCATTATTATTGAGTCATTTATTTTGACAGCCTCTCTAATCTCCCTTAGCATTTCATCATCACTATCACTGTCCTGATCAAGTGGTGGATAATAGATCCCTATTGTTATATTCTTATTAGAGCATGGAATTACTATCCATAGAGATTCTACGGAACATGTGGATTCATTAAAGATTTTTAATTCATTTGATTCTACATTTTCTTTCACATATAGTGCCACTCCCCCACCCCCACGACCTGTTCTGTCCTTCCGATATATTTTATACCCCGGAATGATTGTGTCCCATTGATTGTCCTCACTCCACCATGTTTCTGTGATGCCTATTATGTCAATATCCTCCTTTAACACGAGGCACTCTAGTTCACCCATCTTATTATTTAGACTTCTAGCATTTGTGTACTAGCATTTTAAAAGCTGGTCATTGTTTATTTGTCTGCCCTTTTCTGATGTGTCACATTCTTTATATGAAAGTTTGTCGTCTGATCTGGTCTCTCCTTTATTCTTTGCCATCCTCTCCTCCTGACTAAAACCTAGAGAATCTCTATCAGTAGACCCTTCTGTAAGAGAAGTCTCTATCCGATCCACGTGCTCCTCTGCAGCAATCAGCTTTCCCCCATCTCTTAGTTTAAAAACTGCTCTGCAACCTTTTTAATGTTAAGTGCCAGCAGTCTGGTTCCACTTTGATTTAGCTGGAGCCCATCCTTCCTGTATAGGCTCCCCCCAACTCAAAAGTTTCCCCAGTTCTAATAAATATAAACCCCTTGTCTCTACACCATCGTCTTATCCATGCATTGAGACTCTGAAGCTCTGCCTGCCTAGCTGGCCCTGCGCATGGAACTGGAAGCATTTCTGAGAATGTCACCATAGAATGGTATGAACATAACTTACATCTGAAGGGGGCAGACCAGAAAAAGCAGCCAACAGAAGGTTCTAAGATAAGGTGGGATCACCTCCTTACTCTTTACCCCTACCATCTTATCCTAAACTCTCTTGTTAATATGTATCAGGGATAAGTCTCTTTCTCCACATTGAACTATTATATTTTTAATGGCTAGGCTGTCCCTGGAACTCAGATAAGTTGGATATTGTTATTAACAGATATTTATCAGATACAGCAGTCTGAAACCAGGACGGGAAAGGATTTCACTTTTGTTAACTAACCCTGGTACTTCTCACTTGCCATGAACATGCAAGATAAGTGGCATATAAACAAACTATATGGAATTGTCTGAAAGTTCATAATAGGCCTCAGGAACTGCATTATCATCTCTGTACTGACTGATTCAGCTCTACAATATCTTGTTCTTGAACCCATATACTGTGGTGTCTGCTTTCCCAGAGTCTAAGAGAAGGACTGGAATGAGAGCAAACTGTCTGTAACTAATTCCATGGAAGTCATGCTAGTCGGAGGGAACTATTAGGCAAATAAGCAAATGTTGTCTTCATCTTCAGCTGGGACTTGTTCACCTTTTTTCTGATTGCTAACTTGAGGTTTTTTGGTCCCATCAGTGCTGTTGATCACTTGGTGTGGGGTGGATGAATTGTGATACCTTTTTAGTCTAAAGCCAGGAAGCTGTAACTTGTACTCTAAGGTAAACCTGGCAGCTGTCACCCACATCGTTGTCACTTCCAGTCTGCACTATAGCAAGTTGAGCAACTTGGGGCTGCCCTTGAAAAGAACCGAAAGTCATTATTTATGCAACACCCAAAAGGCCTGATTCAGATATCTTACTCAAACCAGTTAGTACCTGTTGTATTGATCTCTAGGGCCAAAAGAGTTAAAGGTGTTATAAACTCTTTCAATGTCCAACACTGAAACAGTATTCCAAAAGTTAATGGGGGTGGGAGGTCCATACAGACCCTGGTTCACTCAGTTTCTTGGCAAACATCCAAAAGCATTCATTCTGAAGTTGGAAGTTTATTGACCAATCACAAAAAAGATCAAGAAATCAAAACAAGCATTTACATTGAAACCAAAATTGAGTGATTACACAGTACCAACAATTAAATCCTATTAAAGTCTCTCTTCTGTTTGGAGGCAAAATATCAGAGTGTCTTATTTTTACCAACAGCCTTTCTTTGATGAAAGGGAAAGGGTTCATTTTATTCTCAGTCCTGATGTATGAAGAGTATTCACTTTTGCTTTTAACAGACAAACAACAGGTGGAAGAGAGAGGATAGAAAAGGTGGCAGAAATATAATGTTTGTTAATGTTCTGGGGACACTTAGGTGGGCTGGTTGGTCACAAATGGATGCTTTAGACTGGCAGGTCAGCCACAACATCTGTTGGTTGGATCCTGAATCACATTCCAGTCAGACCCATCATCTGATTGGGTTTTTTCTGCTCAGGGCAGGGGATGGATGGGCTGTGTCATCTCGCTGTGCTGATGTGTGCAGTTCTGTTGATTTCAGGATCTGATGAAAAGCCAAAAAAGTGAGAGAGAAGATAGCAGGAAAAATAGTTGGGTAGAAAGTAATACAAAAAGAGAAGGAAGACAGAACAGAATCTTCTGTACCTCTGAGATGCTGACAATTAGGTATCCCCCCATTATGGGCTGAGGAGTGGATGTCATGATGATATAGTGACTTTCAGGTCTCACACATGAAAAACAAAGTTCCTTAAACAAGAGCAAGGACTGATGGTCTTCCTGTCTGGAAGACAATCATTCAGTCTGGTCTGTTCCTTATGTCTTGATGTCAGGGAAGAAAAGATAAGAACATAAGAGCAGCCATACTGGATCAGACCAATGGTCAATCTAGCCCCATATCCTATCTTCCAACAGTGGCCTATGCTTCAGGGGGAATGAACAGAAGAGGGCAATCATCAAGTGATCTATCCCGTCAGCCTCTCCCAGCTTCTGGCAATCAGAGGCTTAGGGACACCTAGTTTATGTACATACTACAGCTTACATCAGTATAAGTTATGTCGTTCAGGCGTATGAAGATGCTACCCCCCCCAAACAATGTAAGTTACACCAACCTAAATCCTGGTGTGGACAGCGCTGTCAGTGAGAGAGCTTCTCCTGCAAACATTGCTACCACCAATCATGGGGGCTGGAGTAATTAAGTCAACAGGAGAATTTTCTCCAGTTGGCTTAGAACATCCGCACTAGCTGTGCTACAGCAGTGCAACTGCATCAGTGAAGCTCTGCTGCTGTATGCTCTGTAACCATAGCCCCAGAGCATAGGGTTGCATTCCTGAGCATCTTGGCTAGTACCCATTGATGGACCTACCCTCCATGAACTTATGAAGTTCTTTTTGGAACCCAGTTCTACTTTTGGCCTTCACAATATTTCTCTGGTAGCAAGTTCCACGGGTTGCTATGCACTGTGTAAAAAGTACTTCTTTTGTTTATTTGAAACATATTGGCTATTGTTGGGGTTTGGCTTTGGCCTCCCCACCTGGGGCAGTGGGGCTCAGGCTTTGGCTTGTGCCATCCCCCACCTTGGAGAAGTGGGGTATGTGTGGGCTCAGGCTTTGGTTCCCCATCCTGGGGTTGTATACTAATTTTTGTTGTCGGAAGGGGTCATGGTACACTGAAGTTTGAGAATCCCTGACCTAGCCCAAACTTCTCCTCCTTTATTTATTGTGTTAGTATAACAATAACATCCATCAAAAAAACTTGTTAAGCAAGCAGTTTCAAAGGTAAAGCAAAGGGTTTCTTCAGACCGTTAATTAGACCAGCAGTTCTCAAAGTGAGGGTTGCAACCGCCCAGGGGGTCGCTGGCCGATTCCCAGAGGGTTGCGAGTTCCCGGTGCTGCGGAGAAGCCACCAAATCGATTACTTCCACATTTGGCAGCTTTTCAGCAGACATGCCAAGCGCTCCCAATTGTCCGCCGAAGTGCTTCCGAAACCAGAAATAATCACTTCAGTCGGCACTCGGCATGTCCGCCGAAAATCCGCCAAATGCGGAAGTAATCAATTCGGCGGCTTTTCGGCGGACACATAAGGGTCGTGTCAGGAAGCAAGTTACTAAAAAAGGGTCATGGTTCTGCAAAGTTTGAGAACTGCTGAATTAGACAGATGTGTTTTTGCAAAGTCTGCATGCTTGAGGGTCCTGACAAACCTTCTTTGCTAGTATTATTACATAATTTACACGAGGTAGCTCTGTGTGAGAGAGACATGCATACTCCATATAATGACAAGCTACAATTGCTACTTTAATACATATGACATTTGTATCTGTAAGTCCTGAATGCAAAGTGTAATGTTCTCTGTTTGTTTCTTTCCAAGTTTCCAATAATAACATCACTTTGGGAACTGTAATTGGAGGCATTCTTTTTCTCCTTTTGGTCACCAGCTTGGCATTTTTTAAAAGAGCTCAAATTTCTCAGTTCATTGGAAGGTGAGTAACAACATTCATAGAATCATAGAATATCAGGGTTGGAAGGAACCTCAGAAGGTCATCTAGTACAACCCGCTGTTCAAAGCATGACCAGTCCCCAAGTAAATCATCCCAGCCAGGGCTTTGTCAACCCTGACCGTAAAAACCTCTAAGGAAGGAGATTCCAACACCTCCCTCAGTAACCCATTCCAGTGCTTCACTCGTGAAATATTGTTTCCTAATATCCAATCTAAACCTCCCCCACTGCAACTTGAGACCATTGCTCCTTGTTCTGTCATCTGGTACCACTGAGAACAGTCTAGATTCATCCTCCATTAATGTTTAAATTGTGACAACTTTGTGACACTTCTAATTATGTCTAATACCAGCTCCGCGAAAGCACCTCCTGGTCCATTATTAGCCCTGGATGCTCTGACAGATCTGGTCACACTCCCCCTGGTGGACACTGAGAATACTATGACAGTATCCATTCAGTGACTTCCATAGGCCCTTAGCTTACTGAAGTTGGGCAGTTTAGCCACTGTTCCTGGCTTTGAGCCTGTAGGCCAGCACTCCAGGGCCAGACCTCACATATGACACTCCTCAGGCAATGGGGACCACTGCAGTATTTTAGTTTTGTAATAGGGTTCCATGGTATAATATGGATGCATAGTGAGACTTAAAATAATCATAAAAAGAGAGAGAGAATTCCTGACATCAGCACTTAGCTGTGGAACTTCAAGATTCTTGAGAGGGATTTTTTGTTTTTTTTTACTGTTATGGAACAAATAACTAGCACATGGAAAATGGTGGATTTAGCAAATAAAGTTTCCAAATCAGCCAGTAGCAAGTAAGTCCATAGCTCCTAATAGAAGTTCTTCTTCGAGTGATTGCTTATGTGCATTCCAACAAGTGTGTGCACACCGTGCATGCACGGTCCCGGAAGCTTTTCCCTAGCGGTATCCTTCGGGTCGGCAAGGGAGACCCCTAGAGTGGCACCGGAATGGCAGTGTATATATGACCCTGCTGACCTGACCCCCACCCAGTTCCTTCTTACCGTTCATGGCAGTCGCTGGAACACTTTAGTGTGCTTCTGCACTGTCCTTAGCGGTTGTTTGTATATAGTTCACACAGTTCTTATTAGTTAGTTTAAAAGTTGTAGATAGTTCTTAGGTTCTTTAGTTACTCCGGCACCGGGGCATGCCTCGGGCACCAGGGTTCAAAAATTGTGAAAAGTGCGGGAAGCCTATGCCAAACAGCGACCCGCACTCTCAGTGCCTTAAGTGTCTGGACGAGGGCCACCAAACTGCGCGGTGCCCTATTTGTAGTGCCTTTAAACCTCGTACCAAGAAGGAGAGATACTCCAGGCTAAAGCTCCTCCTCATGGAATCGGCGCTGCAGCCCCATGCGGACCCTCAGCCTACTACGGTACATAGCGCGCCGGCTTCCATCCGCAATACTGCGGCGCCGAAGAGAGACTATAAGTCTCACCGGCACCGATCTCTGGCACGGGATCCAAGCGCCTCTAGGAGACATAGATCTCAGTCTCCAGTACCGAGGAAGAAGGCGAAGCCAGACAGAGGTCGCTCCCTAGCCCATAGAGCCCAGGGTGAGTCCTCCAGGGCACGTCAAATTTCGGGACACCATCGCCTGAGCCAGAGAGAGCCGGCGCCATCCACCTCTACATCAGCACCCATGTCCGCCTCTTTGAGGGGTACGAATTCTCCCCTTCATGGCGTCTTGGAGGACCTGGATATACCTTCGACATCAGATACCTTTGAGGCAGCTGGAGACCTCATTGCCATGACCTGGGAGAGTACCCCGGCACCGTTCGCGGCTCCGGCGCCAGTTTCTCAACCCACAGCACCGATTATCCCACCCCTACAGGGCTCGGCGGTGCTGTCCAAGGCGTCGACATCGGCATCAACGGGGCCGCAAGAGCCTGCTACCTCTACGGCATCGTTGGATCCGGTACAGGGGTTACAGGTACCCATAGTGCGGCACCCGGGAAAGCCCGCCATGTTCCAACGGCACCGGTCCCCGGCACCGGAAGGCTCTGCACCGCCCTGGTCGGCGTCGGAGTACTCATCCGAATCCGATGCGGCTCATCTAGGTCGGGACGGAGTCGCCATACATCAAGGTCCCACCACCCACCCGACGCCAACACCCCTCGCACCAGGACACAACTGCCTCCTCATGGCCTCCCCAGTGGCAGGATCCAGTTCAGTGGCCCTTTTGAGTCTTACCATCAGGCCCAGGGTGAGGGTGCAAGATCCTCCTCTGCAACCTCAGTTCCACGGCTCCCTCAGTCAGCCACAGCTACGGCACCGGCTTTGCAGGTGGTACCAGATGAACCGGTACCGGGATCATCAGGGGTCCAGGCCCTGGCCCCACATCCAGAGCCCATCCTTCACCCTTCTGCTGGACAACTAGAAGGTCAGGAGGAGCTGTTCTTGGGTACCTCATCTTCCTCCTCTCCGGATGAAGCAGTGGCAGGTACATCTCCAAGCCTACCACCCACAGACATGAAAGGTCACCAGGACCTGCTGCGCAGGGTGGTGCAAAATCTTAATCTTCCAGCGGAAGAAGTCACAGAGGACATTGATCCCACAGTGGACATTCTTGCTCCTGGTGGACCATCTAGGGTAGCCCTGCCCTTTATTAAAACGATTCAGGATAATATGGAAGCTCTCTGGCAGACCCCGTCGTCGATTCCACCAACGGCCAAGGGAGTGGAGAGATGGTATTTTGCCCCTCAGAAGGGGTATGAACATCTGTACACCCACCCCCAACCGGGAACCCTAGTGGTTGATGCAGTCAACCATCATGAGCGTCAGGGCCAGCCGGGTTCTACACCCAAATCCAGGGATGCCAAAAAACTGGACTTGTTTGGCAGAAAGGTGTACTCATCTGCGGGGCTGCAACTTAGAATCTCCAACCAGCAAGCGGCCCTAGGGAGATATGCATTTAACTCATGGTCGGCCTTGACTAAGTTCCAGGACACTGTCCCTAGGGAATCGGCCACTGAATTTAGAGCTATTGTGGATGAAGGGAGAGTAGTGTCCAGGGCGGCGCTCCAGGCAGCTCTCGATTCTGCCAGTTCTGCAGCCAGAACTGTGGCAACTGCCATAACGATGCAGTGTAGTGCTTGGCTGCAGGTGTCAGGGATCCCGCCTCAGGTCCAAAATACGATCCAGGACCTCCCATTCGATCGACAGGGATTATTCGCCCAGGACACTGACAGGAAGCTCCATAGTCTCAAGGACTCTAGAACCACTCTCTGATCTCTATGCCTTCACACCCCGCAACCTTAGAGGAGACCCTTTAGGCCCCCTCCCCCTCCTCATTTCTATCCAGGGGCCCCTAGGCATGATCAGCCTAGACGGTGTGGGAGAGGAAACAACCGAGCCCGGCTGCGATCTTCCTCCCAGCAAGGTCAACCAAATTCGGGTTCTAAGCAACCACCAGGGTCTAGGCCTAACTTTTGAAGGCTCGGTCGAGGACAGTTCACCAGCCACCTCTCTCTCACTTCTACCGTGCATGGTCTCGGATCACCTCGAACAGGTGGGTCCTCAGTACGGTAGAGGTGGGATATTCTATCCAGTTTTCTACCCACCCCCCATCCCTCTTCAGGGACTCCTTCTCACGAGCAACTTCTGTTACAGGAGGTTCACGCACTTCTATCTTTGGGTGCGATAGAGGAGGTTCCTCAAGAATTCAGGGGCAAGGGGTACTAATCCTGCTATTTCCTTATTCCAAAGGCCAAGGGTGGTCTTCGTCCCATCCTGGACCTGCGGGGCCTCAATTCCTACATAAAGAAACTGAGGTTTCGCATGCTCTCCCTGGCCACCATTATCCCTTCTATGGATCAAGGAGACTGGTTTGCTGCCCTCGACTTAAAAGACAGGTATTTCCATATTTCAATAATTCCGGCTCACAGGAAATTCCTGAGGTTCGTGGTGGGACGTTGTCATTACCAGTTTACAGTACTACCCTTTTGCCTGTCTACCGCCCCAAGGGTATTCACCAAATGTATGGCGGTAGTGGCAGCATTCCTCAGAAGGCTCCACGTCCACGTTTACCCTTACCTGGACGACTGGCTTATCAAGGCAAATTCAAGGGACTTGGTAGCCCAGCAAGTATCCCTCACCAGAGATACATTCCTGAGGTTAGGCCTAATACTAAACGAACCCAAATCGATCCTCACACCTACTCAAAGGATCGAGTTTATCGGGGCAGTGTTAGACTCGGTGCAGGCAAGGGCTTTTCTTCCCCTTTCCCGCTTCACAGCAATCACGGACATAGTACAATCCTTCCTTCAATTCCCAACCACTACAGCCAGAACTTGCATGGTTCTTCTAGGCCACATGGCAGTGTGTACATACGTAGTAACGTATGCCAGGCTGCGGTTGCGGCCTCTGCAAACCTGGTTAAGGACCGTTCACAGACAGGGCAGGGACCCTCTGGACATGTTGGTAACCCTGCCGAAACATATCCGGGACTCTCTTCGCTGGTGGCTTCACCCTCGCTCGCTTTGCGTGGGAGTCCCCTTCAGGAAACCACAGCCCTCGATAACTCTGGTAACAGATGCTTCTGCCCTGGGCTGGGGGATGCAATTGAAGGACCTCAGGACTCAAGGCCTCTGGTCCCAGGGTGAATTGGCCCTCCACATCAATGTCAGGGAACTGAGAGCAGTTCGTCTCGCTTGCCAGACGTTCCAGGATCACCTGCAAGGCAAGTGCGTATCTGTTCTCACAGACAACACAGCTACGATGTTTTATATAAACAAACAGTGTGGTGCTCGCTCCTCTCCCCTTTGCAGGGAAGCCCTCTCCCTCTGGAATTTTTGCATCGACCATGCGATCCACCTTCAGGCAGCATACCTACCAGGACCGCAGAACGGGCTGGCAGACAGACTCAGCCGCTCCTTCCAGGGTCATGAGTGGTCGCTCAGACCAGACATTGCTCACTCTCTTTTCCTAGAGTGGGGATTTCCCCTGGTGAACCTGTTTGCCACGAGGTCCAACAGAAAGTGTCAGAGGTTCTGCTCTCTTCTCAACCTCAGCCCGGGGTCCGATGCAGATGCCTTCCAGATTCCCTGGTCGGGGGGGCTATACTACGCATTTACCCCATTGCCCCTTATTCACAGAGTGCTATTCAAGGCCCAGCAAGACAAGGCGGCCCTCATCCTCATAGCCCCGGCTTGGGCCCGTCAACATTGGTTCACCACACTGATGGGCCTGTGCGTGGCCAATCCCAGAACACTTCCCCTGTCCCCGACACTGATTTCCCAGGACCACGAGTGCTTACAGCACCCAAACATTCAGTCTCTACACCTCACCACATGGAATATCCATGGCTGAATCCCCTGGAGATGCAGTGCTCTGGTCCAGTTAGAGATGTCCACTTGGGGAGTAGGAAACCCACAACACGGTCTACTTACATGGCAAAGTAGACACGTTTTTCCTTATGGGCTCAATCTAAGGGGAGGGACCCTAATTCGGTTTCGATACCCTTTCTTCTCGATTACCTCCTCTCTCTTAAGCAACAAGGTCTGGCCACTTCATCTGTAAAGGTGCACTTGGCTGCTGTCTCAGCCTTTCACCCGAGCATTGATGGAGCCTCCCTTTTTAGTCATCCACTTGTCGCAAGGTTCCTTAAAGGCCTGGATAGGCTGTACCCTCCTGTCCGTCGCCCCATTCCCCCATGGGACCTAAACCTCATCCTTGCGGCCCTTATGAGACCCCCCTTTGAACCCATGGCCACCTGCCCGCTATCTTACCTTTCGTGGAAGATGGCCTTTCTCATTGCCATTACGTTGGCTCGAAGGCTCTCTGAGCTCAGAGCTCTTACCTCTGAACTGCCTTATACTGTCTTCTATAAAGATAAGATCCAGCTCCGTCCCCATCCAGCCTTCCTTCCTAAGGTAATGTCACCCTTTCACCTGAACCAGGATCTGTTTCTCCCTGTGTTTTTTCCCAAACGTCATACCTCTAACAAGGAAAGAATGTTCCACACCCTTGATGTAAGGAGGGCACTGGCTTTTTACATACAACGCACAAAGCCTTTTCGTAAGTCTCCACAACTTTTTATTTCAGTAGCAGAAAGGATGAAGGGCCTCCCGATCTCATCGCAACGGCTCTCGTCATGGATCACGTCATGTATTAAACTTTGTTACGATTTGTCAAAGGTTGCATCTCCTCCCTTGACAGCGCACTCGACCAGAGCACAGGCAACGTCCACGGCATTTCTGGCGCACATTCCGATCACCGATGTCTGCAGAGCTGCAACCTGGTCGTCTGTCCATACCTTCGCCTCCCATTACGCCATTGTACAGCGGGCGGCAGATGATGCTTCCTTCGGACGTGCTGTCTTAGGGATAGGGATCAAAGACATTCCTTACCCACCTCCGAGATGATTGCTGGTAAGTCACTTGTTGGAATGCACATGAGCAATCACTCAAAGAAGAAAGAACAGTTACCTCTCGTAACTGTTGTTCTTCGAGATGTGTTGCTCATGTCCATTCCAAATCCCTCCCGCCTCCCCACTGTCGGAATAACCGGCAAGAAGGAACTGGGTGGGGGTTGGGTCGGCAGGGTCATATATACACTGCCATTCCGGCACCACTCTAGGGGTCTCCCTTGCCGACCCGACGGACACCGCTAGGGAAAAGCTTCCGGGACCGTGCATGCACGGTGCACACACACTTGGTGGAATGGACATGAGCAACACATCTCGAAGAACAACAGTTACGAGAGGTGAGTAACCATTCTATCTTTGTGAAGGTAGAACTGGAAATGTGAGTGGGTTATACAAACTTTTACTTTTTTAAAAATAGCTCCTTTTTTCCCAAGGGAATATGATTGCTTAAAAATCTGAATGCCAGATCCTGAGGACAGGATAAATATAGTTATATAAAGATTGGCAGTTACATTTGATTATGCTTTACTCATTTTATTCTGTTGGGTTTTTTAGACTAACCTGATGGGAAAAAGCAGTATTTGATCTAAAAAGTAGAAGAGAAGCAATTTCTTTAACAAAACACAGGATACTGGAAGTTTGAAAAAGCAGTGTTTTCCTTATTGCATCAGCCACTGAAAGAGCATATGGAACCCTGCTGAGATACAGGTGTCAAAATTCTTGGGGAGTTTCATTTTTTGAAACTGTCAGTTTTATTTTGTTCTTCTGTTTCACTTTTTCATTTGAATAAACATGTGTTGTTCTTATTTGTGCTTTTCTTCTGTATTCACGTCTCCTCAGCACCTTGCAATAAAAAGAGCTGATTTACAGCAAGCAATAAACCAACTGCTGAACTAAACAGAGACCTTTAATGCAATCTTCAAACATAAGTCTCAGCCTCAGAACTTCCAGGGGCAGTGAATTCCATAAATGAAGTGCACGGAAAAGACTAAACTCCCCAAAAGTTGAGTGAGCGAGCAACTTAGTCATGCCTGGAAAGTCTCAGGGCATGTCTGCACAGCCTGTTGAAGCAAGCCTCTCAGTTTTGTTTATGAATCCTACTTGTGGTATTTCCCTTTATTAATGTCAGGTGACTTCCTTCTTTTTATTAAAAGTTGCTTTTCTACAATCAGACTCTGCTTGCGAGTGCAAAAGTATTTCCTCTCAGAGGTGCCCTGCGATGGTGTGTAATTTTCCCAGGTTACTGGGTGGGGACTTGAACTGGCACTGTGTTGTATTGTTGAAAAGGAAAGAAACCCCTAGACCAGGGGTGGGGCAAACTTTTTGGCCCGAGGGCCACATCAGGGTTGAAACTTGTACGGAGAGTCGGGTTAGGGAAGGCCTATGCTTCAGAGGGAATAAACAGACTGCTGATTTAGATAATGGCATATAGGGGACACTTATAAAGTTTGTGGACGATATGAAGCTGGGAGGGGTTGCAGTGCTTTGGAATATAGGAGTATAATTCAAAATGGGCTGGACAAACTGGAGAAATGGTCTGAAGTACACAGGATGAAATTTAATAAGGAAAAATGCAAAGTACTCCACTTAGGAAGGAACAATCAATTGCACACACACACAAAATGGAAAATGACAGCTTAGGAAGGAGTACTGTGGAAAAAGATGTGGGGGTCATAGTGGACCACAAGCTAAATGAGTCAACAGTGTAACACTGTTGCAAAAAAAAAAAAAAAGAAAGCATACATCGTTTTGGGATATATTAGCAGGAGTGTTGTAAGCAAGACATGAGACACAATTCTTCTGCTCTACGCCACACGATTAGGCCTCAACTGGAATATTGTGTCCAGTTCTGGACACCACATTTCAGGAAAGATGTGGACAAATTGGAGAAAGTCCAGAGAAGATTAACAAAAGTATTACATTTCTAGAAAACATGATCTAGGAGGGAAGACTGAAAAAACTGGGTTTATTTAGATTGAAAAAGAGAAGACTGAGGAAGGAACAGTTTTCAAGTGCATAAAGAGTTGTTACAAAGAGGAGGAAGGAAAATTGTTCTTCTTAACTGTTGAGTATAGAAGAAGCAATGGGCTTAAATTGCAGAGGAGGTTTAGGTTGGACATTAGGAAAAATTTGCTAACTGTCAGGGTGGTTAAGCACTGGAATAAATTGCCCAGGGAGGTTGTGGAATCTGTCACTGGAAAATTTCTAAGACCAGGTTAGACAAACACCTGTCAGGGATGGTCTACATCAGGCCTGCACAACTCAGAAAGCAGCGAGGGCCATATTACTGAAAAAAAAACAGTTGCGGGCCGAAAAGCCCCGCCCCATCCGCTTCTCCCCACCCCACCAATTGGCTTGCCCCACTCCTGTTCACCCTCCGCGGGCCACACAGTGAGCCCGTGTGGGCCGCATGTGGCCCCCAGGCCGCATGTTGTGCAGGCCTGGTCTAGATAATAGTCCTGCCATGAGTACAGGGGATCAGACTAGATGACCTCTCAAGTCCTTTCCAGTTGTATGATTCCATGGAGGACAGGTCCATCAGTGGCTCTTAGCCAGGATGGGCAGGGAGCGATGGTGTCCCTAGCCTGTGTTTGCTAGAAGCTGGGACTGGGCAGCAGGGGATGGATCACTCAGTGATTGCCCTGCTCTGTTCATGCCCTCTCCGGGCCCTGGCACTGGCCACGGTCAGCAGACAGGACAGGGGGCTGGATGGACCTTTGGTCTGGCCACGTGGCGAAAGACTCAGTCACACACAACGCAGCCCACCCGCCGCACCTACTGCCCGGGGATCGTGTAAACGCACAGAGTCTGGTTTAAAACACCTGGCTCCGGCCCCGGGGCAGCCATGGCCGCTGGAGGACGAGCAGGGACGTGACCCCGCGCCCGGGATGCCCCAGGCCTGTGCCCGCCAGCAGCTGCCTGGGAGCGTGGTGGGCGCTTGCCCCGGTCAACGTTGCACACGCTACAGCCCCACTGTGCTGGGAACCCCCTTGGCCGGAGCGCGCCCAGGAGACTCCCGGCAGGCGCGGGGAAGCAGTGGGTTATGCGCATGCGCAGAGCCTGTCATCACGGCTGAGGCCGTGGGAGTGGACGGAGCCTGGGCGTGGTGGCGGCTGCGCAGCCGCAGTGGGCGGACTCGGAGAGCGAGACGCCGGCAGCCCCCTCCCCGCGCAGCTGGACTAGCGCGAGGGGAGGAACGCCGCTGTCACGGGGCCGCCTCACCACGGGGGGAATCATAGGCTCCAAGAGACGTCACGTGTTGGGGTATCACGTGACGGGCCCGCGTGCCGCCCCGGAGAGGTCGGTCACGTGGGGGAGGGGAGGTCATGTGACCCTCTGGCCGTTGGGCGGCGCGCGCCTGTCGCGGGATGGCCGAGGAGAGCGCGGAGGACTGGCTGCTGGAGTCCTTGCAGCTGTGAGTGCCCCGCCCTGGGGAGCGCTGCGGGATCCCGGCCCTGGCCCCGCCCCCCCCCGGACCGGGGCTCGAGCGCCCGCCCCCGCTCGTCAGCTCCGCCGGGTCACGCGCCGGGTGCGGGAGGGGAACGAAACAGCCGTTGCCTCAGCCCCTCACCCCCAGCAGGGCGGCGCGGCCAAGCGCTCTGGGTTCACAGCGTGGAGACAGGGTGGGGGCCCCACTCCGGGCCTGCCACTGGCCTTGGGCAAGTCACTTTGCCGCTCTCTGCCTCAGTTTCCCCATATGAACAACGGGTAGGGTGACCAGACAGCAAATCTGGAAAATTGGGACGGGGACGGGGACGGGGGCGGAGGGGGCAATAGGAGCCTATATAAGAAAAAGACCCAAATATCAGGACTGTTCCAATACAACCGGGACATGTGGTCACCCTAACAAGGGGGCCAATGATCCTGACCCGGGTCAGTGTCGGTGGATGGAGCGCTCCAGGCGGCAAGCGTGAGATAAGCGCCAGCGATCATTATCGTTAGCGCCATGACTCATGGAACTAAAGACTTGCCTGGGAGAGAAATAGTCTTCTCTGGAGGCTGATGTAATGCAGCGGTGCTGGGGGTGATGCACCCGCTGGCTTGAAGCAGTTTCCATCATACCCAGAGTTTACAGATTGGTTCAATGGCTCTTAGCACCCCGTGATACAAAGGCTCCAGTGCCCCAATTCTAATGCCTTTTTGTTGTTTGTTGCTTTCAGATATAATGATTTGCATGTGTTTGAACTCCAAGAGCCGACAAGAGTCATTGAATGGATAGGAGAAAAAAGTGAGTTATTTCACTTGTTTGCTTGGCAAAATTAGTAGCTGTTTTCAGAACTCAGTGGCTCCCATATTGGTCCTGCTTTGAGCAGAGGGTTGGACTAGATCACCTCCTGAAGTCCCTTCCAACCCTGATATTCTATGATTTGGTTCTCTCCACTGTCAGAGACAGTGTACTGGGCTAGATGGACTGCTCATCTGTTCCAGTATGGCAGTTTCTATGTTCCTGTGATCTGGATTTTAATCACCGGCCACTAGATGAAATGTTCTATATCTGTATGTTAACAACACCCTGAAGCATCCACACCCAGGGCTTGTTGGCCATTTAATTCATTCATTTTGCTTCTATATTAATTTTCTTAAGGCCTCTTCTCCTAGATCCATGCACGTTTCCGAAAACCTTATAATGACCTTGAGCCGAATTCAGGGATAGTGCGAGCAGGTACAATTTAACCTCCGTCTGTATAATAAGACAGACTCTGTAACAGAGCCTGTACATAGACCTGTTAACAAAAAGGAGACTATAGGATGGGAGGCTACAGTGACAGTTGATGTATACTCATGTTGGCTATGGTAGTTGTGTTCCTGGCCTGCCACGTTACGTGGATCTTCCTGGAGCAGTGTACATGCTTTCATTCGTGGTGGAAGGAGGGTTCAGAGTTATGTGCCCACTAGGAGTGAGAGTGCTCTTGCAAAACAGACTTCAGTTTGGCTAAAGCAAAATATTTTTTCTGAAACATACAGAGCACAAGGCTGAGCTGGAATCAGTTTTCCAGTGTCAGTTCTCCTCTGCAGCAGCACATCTAACCTTTTTGTTCTCGGAAATGTTATCCTGAAACTGCAAACTTTGTGGTCTTGTAGTCTAGATAGAGTAGATGCAGATCCTACAGATTTTCAACCCCAGACACCATGGGGATAGGCACTTTGGAGAGGATCTGAGAGGGAGAAGGGTTATTGAAATGAATGCAGCATCTCAGCCCAAGAGATCCTGTAGCTTATTCCTTCAGCTCCTGTGATCCATGTTCACCTCCCTCCATATCCCCAGACACTGCCATCCCAGTGGAAGCTGCTTCTGTCTGTCTCCTGTAATACATACCCTACAGTCCAGAACATTTTGAGGGAGCAGGAGACTGGCCAAATCTAATGCTTTGGTTAACCAAAGGTGCTGTTGCCATAAAACCCTTTATTGTTCCTACAATCTTGCCTCAGTCTAAGAAAATTGTGCTTCTAGTGCTGCTTGTGTTCGCAACACCCTCCCAGTGGCCTTAACAGGAGCAGCACTAGAGGGGGATAGGATCTTTGTCAAGCTCATTCTGCTGAGGTGGCATTACATACAGGTGCCCAGACACAAGGTCAGTCCTTGGCTGCTGTAGGGGATTGGGAAGGCTGCTGTATGGTGATGCTTCTCCTTCATTACTGTGACCTTTCACCCCCTGGACTCCTGCACATAGCACTTCATCCAGCAGGATTAGCTAAAATTGATTAGGTTTGTGTCAACAACTCCAGTTGGTGGCTCTAGGCAAGTACTATGTGCTGTAGCTGAGATAGTGGTGTGATCCTGTGGAGATTAAAATGAGATGGGAAAATAATGAAGGAGAAGTTTTTTGGGATAAAAAAGACCAAAGTAGAAGGAAGAAATGGGCTAGAAGGGTGAGTCTCCTGCAAATATAGATGAGAGAGGCAAATTGATCCAATGGCAGCACGTCGTGATTTGAGACAGATTTCCCACAGTACAGTGAGCACCCTAATCCTTAAATTCACTGTCAGAGGATTGTTCCCGGCAAATGAGCAGGCTCATCCTGTACTCATCTCATCATTGTTTCTTTTGTAACTCTAGGTGTCTGTGTAGCGGGATATGAAAACTCCAGAAGAAATGAAATTCTCCAGCTCCTGTTGCCTCAAAAACTGTGTGTGAAAGAGAAGCAGGTGATGGTGACTGTGTGGTATTCATTTCAACTTCTTTATGTCCCCCAAATGTGCACAGCCAGCAGGTGTTTTACAGAAACCTGCACAAAGACAGGGTCCACCCCCTGAAGAAGGTACAGGCTGCATGTGGACATGACCCAATTAGATACAGCTGGTAGAACAAGAGAGACATTGAGATCACTCGGTGAAGGCATGAATGCATCTTGACGTTTCCAGTTGAGTATGGCGTTGTAGTTGTGAGCGTGGACTGACTTGTCAGAGGGCTGGGGTAAGTTTTCAGGAGGAACTGAATGAGGAGAGAGAAGTGGCTTGGTGAATTAGTTTTAGGAGGTTGTTCCTATTTCAGGGCAGCATGGATATCAAATTTGGACTCAACTCATCTGCTTCACTAAGTGCCCAATCCTGAAGGCTCCCTGCATGCAGAACCTCATGCGAAATAAGAATACTAGCTCTTCTAGCACTTTTTTCTGTAGATCTCAAAGCACTCTACATCCGACATCAGTTTCATTGTCTTCATTTTACAAACAGGGAAACTGAGGCAGAGAAGCAAAGCCACTGGTCTCAGGTTCCCCAGCAGGGAAGTGGCAAGTAGGAAAATGAATCCACATCTCCAGAGTCCTGATCCAGAGCTCTGTTCACCAGGCCACGCTGCCAGTTTGCTCCCTATTTCTTCATTTGAAATGCTCTGCTCAGGTCTGACTGACTCATCCCCACTCCCAGAACAGAAACTTTAGTGATCTGGCAGCACTGGCAGTGATTCATATTCACACCCTTGTGTTTCTGAAGGAACCCCTAGCATCTTCCTGCACTTAACAGCAAACACACCCCTTGCAAACATTTTTGTATTGGTACCTCCTGTACCATCTTATGCTGTACTCTCTGCTGATCTCCCAGGCAAAGCAGAAGCAGAGTAAGTTAGTATTTAAATAGACGAGCTTCCCAGTGCTGCAGAAAATGGTGCTTTGTCACTGGATAGCATGCTCCCCGCTGGCCAGTGCCCCAGCGTGCGGGAATGGGGCACTCGGCTGTTGGAGATGCTGTCTTTTATGTGAGTTGTAAATCTATAGTCTTGGCTTCTAGTGAGAAATGCCTTGGAATTTCCAATGACTCCAGGAGCAGGAATGTTAAACCCTGGTGCCTGGTCACAACTCAGCTCTGATCATCTCCTTGCAGTTATACTGGATATTGTATTCCTCATGTCTTGCCTCAGACTGCAATGGTCATATGCTAGGCTTCTCCCCAGATCTGGGTGCAGAAACACTCCTGCATATCAGTTTGTTTTCAGAGTGCTTTGGGATCTCTCAGGAAGAAAAACACTGTATAAATCGACAGTATTAACTGTAACTGAGGACTTCAGCCCTTAGAGACTTTGACTTATTACTCGGTTACTTTGGAAGAGTGAAGAAATGTTGAACTTAGCAGCATTATGTGCTAAAGAACAGCATCTGTCTGCTTCTGGTTTGTAGGGTTTGTGTCCAGAGAGAGATTTCAAGGTGGAACGTGGTGGATTTTCCGACTACCCTGTGTACAGCTTGCGGCATGTGCCAAACACCAGGTATATGGATGGGGACTTTCTGGTTCCTGTTGAATGGATGTGTTGGATTTGTTTTGTTGAATGAAAACTCCCCCTTCCCTGTCCAATTTGAGACACCTGACAAGACTTGCCAGCTTTTAACGTAGCTGGCTAGCAAAATGAATGTAACAAGGATTCTAAAGAATCCTCCCCACCCCGTAAACATTCAGAGGGGCTGTCTGCCATGGGAGGTCCAGTAAAACAGGAATGTCTGTGAAAATCCCTCAGCGGAAAGGGCTCTGGCTCCTTCCTTCTCCCTTCATTACCAGCAATTCCCCTCTCACTTTTTCTTGCTGTTGCCCCAATTCACCATCTTCCCTTCCTTGCCCTCTCTGATGTGATGTTGCCTCTCCTGGCCTCTTCCCCCATGCGTTCCTGTGTCTGCTCCCTGTGCATTCCATTGGTTCTCTTCTTTCTCTTCCGGCAGCCCTCCCTCTACGGAGTTTTCTACACAGCCTCGCCCAGGAGGGGTGCCTTACACTTCTCACCCATTGGGTTATCTCCTTCCCCTGCCTCCCCAGTACAGAAGAGCTCAGCATGTGTGGTGGGGTGCATGGGGCATCTGGCTGCTCTACTCTAGGTGTCGTGTGGAGGGGAGGGGACATCAGAGGAGCCAACAGAAAGGGAGCAGCTGTAAAGAAGAGGCAGTGTTAGCAGCGCCCCTCCTGGTGGGAAACCACTGATAGCTCCATGCGGGACAAGAAGGGCTGCCCCAGTGGTGGAGTTTTTAGGAGGCAGCTCCTGCAAATGGCGTCCTTCGCTGACCCCAGCTCCTTTTCCTCTTTCCCTCTCCTCTCCCCAAGCTCCCACAGATCATTCCCTGGATATTTTCCAGTGCTTTGCCCGGTCTGGTGTCAGAGGCAGAGACTCAGTTGGTGACATTAAAGCAAGGCAGGAATGAAAAGGCAAAACAGCCCTTGGTGTTGGGTCCCAGTGGCTCTCTAAGAACTCAAGCAGCTGGTGCTGTCTGCCATGCCTCGGACTCTCACCTCTCTTGGGCCGGAGTGTCCCTGCCAAGGAGAATACTGGACGCTCTGCAAGGATTTTCTCATGGCCATTTGAGGGCCATGCAAACAGCCAACTTCTGTTACCTGTTCTCCTCACCTCTTCAGTGGATTCCCAACCCTGTGCACATACAGCCCTCTGCTGGTCTCCCTTCCTCAGTGTTTGCTCACATTGTTCCTCTTAGTCTTGGTATGTGCTGCAAATATGCTAAATAAATGACATCACCCTGGGGTGCTCTAACTACAAGGGGAGCCAGGCAGACTCCTGCGAGATCCCCAAATACAGGCAACCCTTGCATAGCTTAATGCCAGAGTTGTGCCTGTCCCTACCCCAGGTGCAGGATGGGAGCACCTGAGCCCTGGGCATGGTGGGAGGAAACGGAGAGAACAGACATGCCTGTCACTGCCAGCATGTATCGGTCCTGAGGGGAAAAGCCACTTCCCATTAAGGAAGAGTCTGCATCTGGTTTTCTTGTTTTCACAGCTCGCTGGTGACAAGTGGCCCACTAGATAGTTCCCTGCAGGTGTGGCAGTTGGCGGCAGAGGACACTGGTGAGTGCATGTCTGAGCAGCTGTTACACAAGTTCAAACTGGTAGGTAACAGTCTGCCGCTAGCTGCGCTGTGCACAGTCCTCCTGCAACATAGATGACAGATAAAGTACCATTGGCAACTCGCTCAGCCTTGCTGTCCAAGAGGGCTAGATGATCCCTACTACCTGGCAGGCAGGGGTCGTGTGAGTGAATCTTCTCCTAGTTGTGGAGCACTTGGCGGCTCTTGGATGGAAGGTGCTAGGGAAGGGCAGAGTGTTAGTGCTACTTATTGAAGTACCCTGGAATTATGGAGTACAAAAAAGGCCCTGAGGCCTAAACTCTCAGAAATGGCTGGCGTTATGGGGGCCCAAACTGAGACCTCCTGGAAGGGTGGGTGAGCAGCATCTCTGAGAATTGGGCCTCTTTAAGGTGTCTCAAATTGAGACCCCAAAATCACTAGTCGCTGGAAAATTTGGCCCATATATCAATGTGAAATTGTTGTGTAGAGAGCTGCAGTTCGCTAGGAGCAAGCTGGGGCTCTGACCTGCCATCTGAGCTGCTTCTGCACAGTGCAGATTAGAGGTTCTGGAGTCCGTTTTCTGCACATTTCTGTGGATGTATTTAGTTGATCTTCATTCAGTGTTCTCTAGTCATATGGCCAAGTGCACTGCACTGCAGCTGGTCTCGGGCGTGTTTAGCTAAAAGGACAATTTTATGTTTTTAACCACTGGCGCATGCTGTGCTATCACTAGTGCGTCAGCCCAGCCCAGTGAGACTGGAAATTAGGACACCTGAGATCTGTTCCCATTACTGCCTTTGACTCCCTTTGGACTGGATTGTAAATCCCTTAGTCTTGTTTGCAAGCATTTACTCACAGTTGTTGTCTCATTCACTTTGTTGATATCACTCCTAAGCAGGAGCTTTCAGCAGTATGAACAAGGGCTCTATGCTCTAACCCTTTGTGACCTACTGCAAATCACATCACTGATCCCATGCCTCAGTTTCCCACCTGTCAAATGGAGATCCCCACTTTGTAAAGCACTGTGAAGTCTATGGAAGAGAAGTGCTAAGTATTTATTGCAATTATTTTATTTGTTCTGTCGTTCACTGAAAACAAGCGATCTGCTTAACACTTATATTGGGTTGTCTAGATTTCTAAATAGACCATTTTACCATACCTGCTCAACTCTTGTGAAAGGTATTTGTGCCCTTAGAAGAGGATTTAAAATATCAATTGTGGGTTGAATTGTAATGCATCTTTACAAAACATTTCAAAAATGTAACTAATTCAGTACTTGCACTGTTATAACTCATTGTGTCTCTCTTTCAAATAGATGTTATTAAATGTGTGAGTACCATCCCCACGGGAAATGACAGCAAGAAACCTTGGACTAAAATTGCAACCACTTTGGCCGGAACTCCCTGTGTCCTTCATGGCTCAAGAGTCAACAATGTCCAAATTACAGAGATTGAATCAAAGAAAAACACCTACACAGCAGGTATTTAAAGGAAAACCTGGTCTTGTTTGCACTTATACAGCTGGGGCTGGGAGGAGATTTCACAATAGACTATCTAAGCAGTGTCCTCTATAAACAAGTTGTTTTCAGAGGAACATTTTCAAAAGCACCTAAATCCCAATGAAAGCAAATGAGACTTATGCACCTGAATCCCTTAGGCACTTACAAAAATTTTATCTTCAATCTTTTCCACTTGTTGACCCCATGTCACAGCAGAACATGGCTTTGGCATCCTCTTACCTAGCCATGAAGAGCGGATGGTGGTTGCAACGCCATGAACCCAGCTATAACCCCGGGGTTGTGAACCTGTGCTGTAGACCAAGCGGAATATTTTCAGACACTCCTACGATGTGGTTTATGCTAGTAAATTGTACCGTGGAGCCCGAGTATAACATGCCCCAGTATAACGCGAATCCAGATATAGCGCAATTATATCTTGGCTCCCAAGTCCATGTTCTCTGTCCCCGGCAGGCGCGGGGGCCATGGCTTTTCTCCCTTGCTGGGCAGCGCGGAGAAAAGCTGCGTCCGCACCTGAGGGACAGAGAACTCTGGACTGCAGGCATGGGACCGCAAGGGAGAGAAGCTATGGCCCCGCACCTGCCGGGGACAGAGAAGTCCGGGGATGCAGACTGCAGCCCCAGAGTTCTCTGTGAAAGCCGCGGCCCCTGCACCTGCTGGGGACAGGGGATACCGGTGCCTGCAGCCCCAGAGTCCTCTGCCCCTGGCTACCCTGGAAGCCGCTGCCCCCACACCTGCCGGGGGCAGGAGACATGGGGCTGCAGGTGCCGGTGTCTCCTGCCCCTGGCAGGCACAGGGGCAGCGGTTTCTCTGGGGGCGTCTGCAGCCCCGGAGTCCCCTGTCCCGGCAGGCGCGGGGCCGCAGCTTCTCTCCTCTGCTGTCAGGGACAGATAACGGGCAATAAGCAAAAGTTCACAGAAGCTGTGACCTGTCCCTGACTTTTGCTAAGAACATTCCTGACAAAACGGGGAGCTGCAGGGACCTTGTTATCCAGTGGCTGGAGCTAGGCAGGCGTTGAGGGGCCACCGCCGCGTGAGGTGGCTGAGCAGCTCCAGGGTTTCTCTGCCGCTGACTGGGAGTTGTGGGGGTAGGGAGACTGGCTGCTAGCTGAGCAGCTACAGCAGGGCACTGGGACAGCTCAGGGGTCTGCTGGTGGCCAGTCAGTTACGGGGGTCCTGTCGCCCGCAGTGGCTGTGAGCTGCAAGGTCCGTTTCCCTCCCACCCACCCCTGGCAGCTGGTCAGCTGCAGGAGGGTCCTCTGTCGCCCGCAGAGACTGGACTGCTGCGGGGCTCCCCGGTGTCATGGAGTCTCGTAGCCGCCTTCATATGCAGTTTGATGAGTGGGGGATTTGGGTTTGGAACTACCCTTGTGTTGGGGTAGATTCACCTGTGCATGTCCTCAGTCCTCAGCAAGAGCAGAACCTGGCCTTTAGCATTTGAGCCTGTACCGTAATAGACCTAGGGCATTCGCCAGCTCCCTGCTGCTAGTCCTGCCCCAAAACGACCCTTCCTCTTTCTGAAGCAGCTTCCAAGTCTGCTTCCCCAGAAAGGAATGTGTCTAACCCCGCGTTGATCTATTTGTCACCCCTGCAATTTCTGAACCTCGCAGTTGTAGCTGAGCATCCTGTGGAGTCTCAGGTTTTCTTCCTCCTCTCTTAGTCTCTAGTATCAGCGATGAGGTCAGCGGCCTGGAATTCCTGGACTGTAACACTTTGCTGGCCTGCTGCGTGAAGGGGCAGCTGTGCCTGGCAGATGTTCGAGAGCCGCAGCGTCCCCTGCATGATACGTCCATTCCAACGGCACACAGTGGGGAGCAGTGGTGCATGGGTGTCAGTCCTGGTCTGCAGGGCTCTGAGGTGAATGCACCCGCCATAGCCCGCCTCTCGTCTGGAGGACAGCTCACACTAACGGACTTGAGAAATAGCCCAAAGCCTCTGAAATCGGCCAGGTGCAAAGTTTCTGCAGCCAGCCCAAGCACGGAGTTCCTGTGCGTCTCCTGGGCTCCTGTTCTGGATGGATTTCTTGCCATTTCAGGTAACTCTCAGGAGATGGGGATTTGTTTAGCGTGTGTTTTCAGATCTGGTTGACTCTGCACTGGAAGCCTTGTCCCACGGCAATATGTCTACCCATGATGCCTTGTGTTACAATATGGCTTGTCTGTTTGGAGTGAGATCATGTGACTGCTGATCCCTGCGACCATGATGGAGATAAGCTCCATGTTTCATATCCCAGAGGGCTAAAATGACGACAAAACTTGATGGACCAGACTCAGCCCCAGTGTAACCCCATGGACTTGAGTCAAGTTACAGCAGGGTGGGGTTTGGCACAAAGCCTGGGACAAGATGGCAAGTGGATGCAGCTTCCTCCAAATACAATCACATGCACTAGTTCTCAGTGCAACCCCAGGCCTACACTTGCTTTTGTGCACATACTTAACTCGAGTGTGCGTGCAGATCCCTGGTTTGCATGTGCAATTAGTGCTTGAGCAAATGCATAAGTGGAAGTTGGGTCTCCAGTTACTGAAAATCAGGCCCTAGGTGAAATAATAAAAGTTTCTTCTCCATCCCTCCCTAGCTCCATTCATCTTGGGTTCCTCACCACAAATTGTAAAAGTGCTGTAGAATCTTTCAGCACTCACCATGCAGGGAATTACAGACCAGTCAGCTTAACTTCAGTACCTGCGAAGATAATGGAGCAAATAATCCAGCAATCAATTTGCAAACACCTAGAAGATAATAAGGTGATAGGTAACAGTGAACGTGGATTTGTCGAGGACAAATCACATCAAACCAACCTGATAGCTTTCTTTGGCAGGGTAACAAGCCCTGTGGATAGAGGGGAAGTGGTAGTTGTGGTATATCTTCACTTTACTAAAGCTTTAGATACTGTCTTGTAGCAGTAGTCATCATAGGTATTGGACAGGGTCCTGTTCTGTTCAGTATCTTCATCAATGATTTAGCTAATGGCATAGAGAGTACGCTTACAGAGTTTGTGGATGAGGATAGGGCAAGAAGCAATGGGCTTAAATTGAAGCAAGGGTGGCTTAGGTTGAACATGAGCAAAACTTCCTAACTGTCAGGGTGGTTAAGCACTGAAATAAATTGCCCAGGGAGATTGTGGAATCTCCATCATTGAAGGTTTTTAAGAACAGGTTAGACAAACACCTGTCAGGGTTGGTCTAGTTCAGGGGTGGGCAAACTTTTTGGGCCAAGGGCTACATTGGGGTTGAAAATTGTACGGACGGCCAGATATGGAAGGTTGTGCCTCCCTAAGAAGTCTGGCCCCGCCTCCTATCTGACCCCCACCCACTTCCCACCCCCTGACTGCCCCCCTCAGAATCTCCGACCCATCCAACTCCCCCTCGCCCCCAATCCCTTGATCGCCCCCTCCGGAGACCCCCTGACTCTTAACTGCCCCTGCAGAACCCCACCCCCTATCTAAGCCCCCCTGCTTTGTTCCTTGACTACCCCCTCCTGGCGCTGGACTCAGCTCCCAGCCAGGGAGCGCGGGGCCCCCACGGCTCCCGGCGTTCGACCCGGCCCCTGGCCAGGAGCGCGGGGATGCACTGCACGCCGCGCTGGGCCCAGCCCGGCGCTGGGCCCAGCCCGGCCCCGGGCCAGGAGCATGGGGCCACTGGCCCCACGTCCCTGGCCCGAGCTCGCGGCCTGGATAAAAATGGCCGGTGGGCCACAGTTTTCCCACCTGGTCTAGATATTATTTAGTCTTACCATGAGTGCTGGGGACAGGATTAGGTGACCTCTCGAGGTCCCTTCCAGTCCTATGATTCTGTGCTGCAGTATATGCCAATAGCTGTCACTCTATTGTGTGGGAAGAGCTAGTTTCCTCCTCTAGTTGGAACACAGATTCACTCCGGTAACTGTGTGGAAGCTGTTGGTAAATGCTGCCTGTTCAGCAGTGCCAACTGTGTCCGTATACACATATTTAGGCTACCAGGCGGTGTTCCTATTGGGACACCATGAACATGAGGTTTTGTCTCAGCTGGGATGGTACAAATGGAGGTGAATGAATTCTCAGGTTACCTGAGCCTGCACTATATTCTTTACAGTGGTGGATTAATACCTGGTGTGTCTGACTCCAGGACTGTAGCCTGTTCAGTCTCACCTGTCCTGCCCAGATGGATGTGTGAACTGGAGCATAGTGTGACTGAGTGGAGCTCGCACTGCAGGGAAGGTAAAAGTTAGGGCTCCTGGACCATGCTGAACAGTCTCCTGTTTCTATAGTCTGACGTTCTTTTTTTATTCTTTTCCCAAAGGCTTCAATGGGACCGTTCACATCTATGACACACGGAGCTGGCCTGTGTCTGGTGGAGAAGCAGAGCCGCTATTTAGTCACAAAGGACATATCTTCAGTGGCATGGACAACGGCGATGACTTTCCCCTGGTTACAACACATACATGGCATCCGTGGAAACCAAGAATGTTGTTATCAGCAGCAAGTGATGGCTCCCTGCATGTCTGGGACTGGGCAGAGTCTCACAAGAACAGCTGATCTGTCTTCCTGTTATGAAAACTCAGACTGATTTTTTTTTCTGTATTTACGCTCTAAAATCTGCTGCCCTTGAACGTGTAACCCTGTGTATAAGGGACACTAGACTGAAGATCATTGTTCAGAATAAGTTTTACACTTTGGACTTTTTAAAACAGTAAGAATTTTAAACATCTATTTTATTTGTTGCCATTTTTCCTGTTTTAGTTCTTGCGTCCCCCTCAGACTGCCCTCATGTGGCCTGTTCACTTATTGCTTCTCAAAGCTGCTGGGAGCTGGCTTCCCACACCAACGGGGAAAATTTGCAACCTAAGACAGTGACAGTTCAGTAGAGTTTGAATACGGTGAGAATAGTTCCACTGATGAAACTGCAGTGTACCGGGCAATTGACGCCTATAGCTACTGTGATATAGGCAGCAGCCTTTTGACACTAATACATCTAGCTGAATTTTGAAGGGCGTTTTGACTTCTCTTGTGCAATTAAGGCCAAGAGAGTGTAGATAATACCCCGTAGCTTATGCATAGCACTTTTCATCAGGATAAGTGTTTGATCATTTGGGCTCTTAACTAGCCTCCAATCCTTTTCTGTGTTTATTACTGTTGTTATAGAGCCCTTATTGCACATAAAGCTTTTCCGCCAAAATCCCTGTCCCAACTATCTTACACTCAAATGCCTACACCCTGCAGCCATGAATGCCTAAGCAGTGCCCCACTGACTTCAGTGGAACCCTTGTGAGCATTCAGGCTCCAATTGTAGGCCCAGGGTTTACGACAGAGGATGTCAGGGTGAATTGTTGTAAGAAATACACCTGACAGTATGCTGTTGAAGTTTGGCTCAAGTTTAACTGTGGGGTTTTGTGTAGTGTCACAGTGTGATGAGTTACAGACAGACCATGCAAAGGAGGTGGCTGCTGAAGGTCTCAATAAAGAAAGTGAATGTGAGCAGGGGCAGAGCAAGGTAGCTGGATTCATAGAGGACAAGAATTCCCTCCTGTTCAGAGGTTCTACACATCACCTCCGTTCCATTTTGGCCTAGGTCTCGGCTGCTTCTGCTCTTTTTGGGTCAGCTCATAAGCTTGTTTGTCTTCAGCTCCAGCTGGCCTTAGCTTTCCTCCTGCTGTGTGTAACTCTGCTCCCATGGGACCGGGCCCTGTCCTTGTTTTCTTTCAGCAGCAGTTGGCACCTGTCCTTTTCAACATCACTGCCTCCCTGCTTGGTCTGTGGTACTGAGTATGCATTGTATTTGGGGTGATGGGGAGGGATAGAGTCCAAGGGATTAAGCGTTAGCTGGTACGCCAGATGCACCCCGCACAATATTGTGTGCATAGTGATAATGTTGATACTAGTAGAGAGCATACACTGATTCCAAGGCCAGAAGGGATCAGTGTGACCTCCTGTATAACACAGGCCAGAGACCTGCCTCAAACTAATTCCTAGAGCAGAGCTTTTAGAAGAAATCTGATCATAATTTAAATATTCAGTGAGGGCGAGTCCACAACGACCCTTGGTGAACTGTTCCAATAGTTAATCACTCTCATCATTAAAAATGTACCCCCTTAGAGACACATTCAGACGGGAACTAGTTTCAATTTCCAGCCTTTAGATCCTGTTAGACCTTGGTCTGCTAGACTGAAGAGCTGATTATTAAATATTTGTTCCTTGTGTACCTACTTCTAGGCAGTAATCAAGTCATCCCTTAACCTCCTCTGGTTCAGCTAAATCAGGGGTGGGCGATCCGGCCCCTGAGCTCTGGCTGGGAGGCTGCTCCGGCCTCTCCCCTGCAGTGTTGCGCGAGCAGCACGCTGGAGGGTGAGGCTGCGCGACAGCATGTCTGGCTCTGGGCCAGACACTGTTCTGAGCAACAGCGTGGTAAGGGGCTGGGGTGGGGGGCTGGATAAGGGGCAGAGGGTCTCGGAGGGTTGTCAGGGGAAGGAGGGCGGTGGATAGGGCGTGGGAGTCCCAGGAGGCCTGTCGGGGTGGTGGTGTAGTTAGGGGGCAGGGCAGTTAGGGGACAGGGAGCAGAGGGGTGGATAAGGGGTGGGGGTCCTGGGGAGGGGATTAGGAGGTAGGGGAGTCTCTGGAAGGGGCAGTAAGGGGACAAGGAACAGGGGGCTTAGGTAGGGAGTGGGGTATTGGGGGGCTTAGGGAGTGGGTTGGGGGCATTTAGGTGGGGGGGTCTCTGAAGAAGGTGATCAGGGGACAAGAAGCAGTGGGGATTGGATGGGTCAAGGGTTCTTAGGGGTGCAGTCAGGGGGTGGGGGTCAGATAGGACGTGGGGCCAGGCTGTTTTGAGAGGCATAGTCTTTTCTATCCGGCTCTCCACACAATTTTGAGCCCCAATGTGGCCCTTGGGCCAAAAAGTTTGCCCACCCCTAAGCTAAATAGATTGAACTCTTTGAGTCTGTTACTAAAAGGCTGGGTTTCTAATCCTTTAATCATTCTTGTGGCTCTTCTCTGAACCCTCTGCAATTAATCAACATCCTTGAATTGTGAGGACCAGAACTGGACACAGTATTCCTGCAGTATTCCACCAGTGCCAAACTCAGCAGTAAAATAACCTCTCTACCCTTACTTGATTCCCTTGGTTATGCCTTTCAGGATCACATTAGCTCCTTTGGCCACAGTATCCCCCTGGGACTGATGTTCAGTTAATTATCCACCATGACCCCCACATCTTTTTCAGAGTCACTGCTGCCCAGGAGAGAGTCCCCCATCCAGTAAGTATGGCCTGAAAGCTTTGTTCTCAGATGTATACATTTATATTGAACTATATTAAAATGCATATTGTTTTCTTAGGCCCAGTTTACCAGGGTCTCCAGATCACTCTGTACTAAGGATCTGTCCTCTTTGTTATTTCTCTCTCCCCAACTTCTGTGTCGCCTGCAAACTTTTCATAGAAATATGAAATGTAACTCTGAGGCCCTTTTGTAGTTATGCAAAGTGTGGGCCATTAATGGTGGTTTAGGGTCTTGATGACTCCCATCAAGCAGGACAATTGACTGTGGATGGATCTGTTTACTTGCAAGTCTTCCTGACTGCGAGTCCCACTGGGAAGAATGAAGGCTTGGGGGTCTCACAGGACATGTGACCATGGCCTTGGTTACACTGGCACTTTATAGCGCTATAAAGCTTCCAGGAGCGCTATAACTTACTACCCATCCAGACTGGCGAGGCATGTAGAGTGCTATAAACCCCCAGTTATAGCGCTGCTGGTAATCCTCCCTTCCCAGAGGATTAACAGCTATTGCGTATTCCGTGTTCCATCTTATCTCAAGTGTGAATGAGTATTAACACAGCGCAACAAGTGATCTCTGGGGATGCCCTGAGCCATTTAAGGCAATTGATGTCTCTTCCCTTTGTTTTGAACTCCGGCAGGAGGAATGCGGAAGTATGTTTTCAGAGTCTCTCTCTCCACTCGAAAGATAAGCAGTGCAAATGTTTAGGGAGGGAGCCTGTCTGAAATACAAAGCCTGCCTAGTCTTCTCTGTCAAAGAACGCTTACTGACAGGCTCTCAGAAGGACGAACTCTCTCCCTCCGCATACACACAACACGTTCCCCCTCACCCTCCTTGTTTGAAAAGCATGTTGCACCCAGCTGAATGCTGGGATAGCTGCCCATAATGCACCGCTCCTGTGCCGGCTGCAAGTGCCAGAAATGTGGCCATGCTACACCACTGGCAGGTATCCGTGTGGCCACGCTATAGCGCTATCCCTATAGCTGTATATGAAGACAGCTATAACCAATACCGCTATAAACCTGTAAGTGTAACCATGCCCCATGTCTCCTGGTACTGGAATCCATCTTAAACCTGGAGCTTTTCCAGTTAGAAGGAGGGGGTAGGGACCCCAAAAGACAAAAGATTCCCATCTTGTGCCAAAGCTACAAGAGGGGATGGAACAGAACAAAGGGGCTGCAGCCATGAAACATCCCCTAACTACCATCTGAGCTGGACAAGGAGGACTGTACCAGGGAAAGGATTGGGCCCAGACCAGAAAGAGGCTAGTCTGTCAAAGAAGCTTATTGGAACATCTCTGAGGGTGAGATTTGCCTGCATTGAGTTTCCTACTGTAGTAGGCTTACATTTGCATGTTTTATTTTGCTTGGTAATTTACTTTGGTCTGTCTGTTATTAATGGAACCACTTAAATCCTACCTTTTGTATTTCATAAAACCACTTTTTATTTATTAATTAACCCAGAGTATGTGTTACTACCCAGCGGGGGGAGGAGGGGGAGCTGTGCATATCTATCAATGGTATAGAGAGCGAACAGTTTATGAGTTTATACAGCGTAAAACAGATTGATTTGGGGTTCAGACCCCACTGGGAGCTGGGTATCATTGCTGGAGACGGGCACACTTCTGAAGCTGTTTTCAGTTCCGCCTGCAGCTTGTGGGGGCCATGGTTCAGATTCGGCTCTGTGTTTGCAGAAGACAAGTGTGTCTGGCTCAGACAAGGCAAGCTACTGAAGTCCCAAGCTGACAGGAAAATGGGCTCAGAGGTCATCCCAGCACATCAGGTGGCAGTTCCAAGGGGGTTTCTGTGACCCAACCCCTCACAACCAGAGTCACTGAATGGGATTCTTTCAGCTTTAACCAGTGTAACCAGATCAGCATTTGCCCCTTAATGGCCTCATCTGCGGCTCCCAAGACACAATATGAAGTGAATCCAACCAGCCTTAAGCTACAGAACAAAGCCTCGGACACGGCAGGGCTGTGGTTTCTTCTTGGAGTTTAATAAACTAGAATAATTTATTTGACAGAACACAGGAACATCACAGATACAGGGGAGAAATCGAAGAAGCAAGTTCTCAATGAACAGTACAAAGTAACCACTTTACAAAAAGTACCACATTGCCTGGTCAGGTTACCTAAAAATAACAACGATTGCTTTTCCTTCTGTCTCTCTCTAGGGTGCCCGACGTGTGTGTATATACAGATCGAATGATCAATGCACGGTTTCCAAACGCTCATGCTAAATGCAGGTGAGTAATGAATAAGGGCAGAGATCTTTATTGACTAGAACTAAGTCATTTGTGAGATCTGTCTTGATGCGCGTGTCGGGGATGGGCCAGAAGGAGCTGTCTGACTATACACGATCTCCTCCACTGTTGAACGAGTTATTGTTTTCTCCCAGAGGATGGATTGTTACTGCTTTCATGGGGTGTGATGCTATGGAGCTAAACATCCAACTTGCCTCTAAGTTGCTGGGCCCTGGCTAGATCCGGCACCACTGGCCACTCGAGGGAGCATAGCTGGCTGTGAGATCGCCTGTTACGAGGGTAAATTACCCTTCGGCACATGAAGTTGCCCCAACTCAAGCAGGGTGTTGGCAAGGAAATTTCACACAGCTGGTGGTGGAAGTGAAACACTGTTAATGGCCTGACCAAAGATCCCCAAGCAGGTGAGTCTTTGGCTCAGGCCCTAGGGAATTTTTACTGGGGCATGTTAATCCCTGGGGTCACTCCGCTTGGGAAAATGCAATTCCCGCAGGAATGACTTTAGCCCCCAAAGGGGAACGCTGAGCTGAGCTGCGCTGGTCACTGGCGAGCTCTGCAGTGGGGATCAGTAGGGCTATTGTGGTGGAAATGAGATCAGCATCAGCGCGGGGGGCTGAGAGCAATGAACTAAGGTGTAAATCCTGTACACAAAGGAATCCACTTCAAGTCACAGGGTGCGGCCGCATCCCCCAGTTCCAGCACCCATGGCCCTGACCCACTGAGTTTAAGGGAGGCTAAGCTGGCACAACAAACATGCCCATGGGCCAGGGGAGAGGCAAATAGCTTGGAAAGCAGGTCACAGGCAGCTGTCAGTCAATGTAGCCCCCACCCCCACCCTGCCCTAGACTCTAGGCTGACCCCCACCTCTCTTGAGCATTCTGCTCCCTGGCTCAGACACTCACAACGTCCCTATCCCCAGGAACACATGGCCGTCTCCCCCCGCCCTGCCCCATTAGCTATGGCTCTGAGGTGTTCCTTAGCATTTACTAAATGGGAGACTTTTCCTTGGCTCCTCCCCACGCCTCCCCCTACCTAGCGCGTTCCCACATGAACCGTCGCACAAGGCTGCCGTTAGTATAATTGCGCTGGATTCGAACCAGCGTCAACAGAATGTCCTCAGCTCCCCCTGACAGTCCATGACGTGCCCGGCTGCTGTCTACGATGCTACCGTCCCCTGGGCTCTGCCTGCAACGGACTGAGCCCCTGGCAGCAATCTGCCGGACCCCATGTTGCCAACTAGCTCGGGGTCCTGGCTTCACCATTGTGTAGGAACAGATGTTTCAGAGAGAGGTGCCAGGAGCTTCCCAGTGGATAGAATATTCCCAGTGGATAGAATATTCTTGCCATAAGGGAAATGTCTTCCTACCCTGCCCCCACCCACTGCACCCGGTAGAAGTGGGCTAATGCTGGAAGCCTGCAGGTTTGGATCCCTTCTAAAAAATTTATATTTTTTTATCCCCTATCCTGAAATTGTGGCTGTTATCACATCTGACTGTCAGATCCTCTTTTAAGCCCTACTCTGCTCTGTGCCTGGATATCCTGTGGTAGTGAGTTCCACAAGTTATTCTGTGTTGTGTGTAAGGAACCAGTTTTGCTCAGGTTCAGTTTCACAGAGTGCCCGTTTGTTCTTGTATTGTGAAAGGGTAAACAGGGGCAGCTGATTTCCTTTCTCCATCCCATTATTTTGTTTGCCTTTCCTCTCTTACTCATCTCCACTCTAAAGAGTCCCAGCATTTCAGTCTTTCCTGAACCCACGCTTCTGGCCTTCAAACAACCCTCAAACCTGCGAACCTCATCAGCAAAAGCAAGACCTATCCAGACCCATCAACTCAAAGCGGCACCAGGATCTGCCAGAACAACAGATGTGAAACCTGCAGACATCTCTCTGCTGCACCAATGGCCAGCACTCCCCCCAACCTACCTTTCAAGACACATGGGCCCTACACGTGCCTATCACAACATGTGAGGTACATGACCCATTACAGCAAATGCCCCAACAACTATGTGGGTGAAACTAGACGGTCAAATGAACTCACACAGCAAAATGGTGAGCCCAAAACAGCCTATCACCATGAACACTTCTCACAACACGATTGCTCTGTATCGTCTCCCGCTCCTCAAAGGAATCCTTCACGCTGCCTTCAGAAGACAAGCCTGGGACTTTAAATTGAGAATGCTGCTAAACCACCAAAAGCATGGCCCTGGTTTTATGGCTCGTTACAATTTGTAACCTAGTAACCAGCCGCTGTCCTACGACTGTGGAGGTGTTAATTTTCCATGTCACTGTAACTGGTCTCTGGCACCGTATGTTACCCCCTTATGCTTAACAACCTGTCCCACCTTGCACTGAGCTGTGACCCCCTGAGTACCAGCCCCAGACCTGGAGCATTGTTCTGTAGAGTTTGGCTTTTCCACCCTCATAAAGACTATTGCCTCAACCAGCTTGTCACTCTCATACCCTGGGACCAACACAGCCACACCACTGCAAACACCAGTATCAGCAGGTCTTGAGGTACCCAGAACATGGGTAGAGAATCTCTCAGGTGGAGAGCACTCAGCCTGGGTTCTCCAGGAGAAGATGGGTTCTCATGGGCCCAGAAGAGCCCGAATGGATGCAGCTCACAACAACAGAACTGTATCCCAAGGGGCATCTTTCCTCTAACCCAGCTCTCAAATCATTTAGACAGTTAAATAATCCTGGACGGCAGAGGAAGAGAGGGGAGCAAAGATGGACCAAATCTAGCCCTGAGGGAAGCTCAAAGATGTCACTGGAGTTGCACCAGGGATGATTTTTTTGTCCACTGTGTGGAAAGGAGAGAGAAACTCAACAGTGGGCAGCAGGAGCTGCAGAACATGGAGCAGGGAGATGGGGGTTATCTGAGTCCTCAGTGCCCTATGGGCTGAGTGGCCTGTGAAGGCGGAATGGATTAAGGGCTGCAGACTTACATGGGAGAGCTGGCCATTGCTTTCTCCCTTGCACAAGTGTTTCTTTAATCTGGCCACTACTGAGTGAGTGAGTGTGTGTTGTGTGTTGTGTGTGTGTGTGTGCGCGTGTGTGTGTGACACACACGCATGCAGTCCAGGCACACAAGATAAAAACGTTACAGATTTCCAAGACTCGACAATATGTTGAAGATCAGTCACAGGCTCAGCCTTGTCCAATCCCATTGGCTCTGCAAGTCAACCACCGCTGACCTCTCCACGGTTTGTCTCTCCTGCATCCCTAGGGGCAGGCGTTCGCGGCCGTGGAGCTGATGGGAGCCCAAAGCAGAGTTTACCTTCAATGGAATAAATGCAAACACCCTGTTCCAGCCCCTCTGCGGGGACTCAGCCTGCAGGCCAAATGCAGCCGAACCTTGGACGGGCTACAGAGCGTTTTGTCTTGGCAAGGTCTCCAGGATTGGTCCCTTACGACTCAAACCACCTCGTCCACAGCCTTTATGGAGGAACTAGAAAGGCAAAGCCTCGTGGGCAGTTATCTCCTTCTAGTGCCTCCCCCAGGACCATTCCCTCGGTCCTGTGATGGAAGGCTCCTGCCTGTTTCGCTCGACACACTTAGGCCAGGACTTGCCACTCTCACCTTCAGCCCAGGGACACCAGTGCTCATGGTTTCCAGCACCCCAGCCACACACCCAGCCTGTGGGGTAGGGAACTGCGCGGGACAGCGCACGGCTGTGTTTTCAGTGTCCCTGCCCTAATGGATTGACCAGGTGCCATAGACTATCAGCCTGCCTGATTCCTGCCTCCTCCTCTCGCCTGCCACGGAACCGCTCACCGCTTGGCAATGTCCAAACACAGCCGTTTCCACCCTTAAAGAGCAATGGTGCCAGGTCGCCAGGCTGAGGCTGGGCCGGCTGGTGCCCATAGTGGGCATCGGAGTACACCGTGGAACGGCTGCAGCTTGCGGTCATGAGCGGCCCATGTCCGTGGCAGGGCACACAAGGTGCAGGAGGAGAGGTGGGAAGCCCAGGGAAGCGGCTCAGCAACAATACAGGGACACAGATCCCAGAGCAGTTCCCGAACCCTACGGTCTCCACCCTGGGAGCCAGCGCTCTCAACATACTTATCTGAACGGCTGGTGACTCTCTCCGGTGCCAGACACAACAGCCGTTTCCCTTCCTCCCTCCTCTACACACGCCAGACTAGGGGGACAGTGTGCTGCAGAAGAAATGAAGATACTGGGGTTGCTCCCCTAGCGGTCCCTTTCTCCTGACTCTGCAGGAGCTGGGTGGAACGGGCAGAGATCACGTAAAGTGACGTTTCCCCCAGGCAGGACTCCTTGTCCGGCCCTGACTGCAGCTAACGGGGGGGCTCTGCACAGTCTCCCTGAGTGGCCAGCAGGAGCTCCCTGGCCCAGCCAGGCCTCCACCACTTCCTCCAAGACCTTGTGTGGGGCTAGGATGCTGGTGGGGACACAGAGGTCAAAGCAGGGCCAGCAAGGGACCCACGGGGCGGGGGGGGGAGTCTGCCCTCGAGGGAGGGCGTTCCTTGCCATCAGTCAGCAAGGTGAGGGACGGGCTGGGGGGCAGCAGTGCTGAGGTTGGGGCGCAGGCGCTGGGCTAAGAGTAGACAAGGCTCTGAACCCAGATGGGCTGTGCACAGACCTGCAGGCTTTGCCAATAGCCTGTGAACCGCAGGGAAGGCGGGTTACAGCCCGGGACTCAGTGCGGTCAGCTGATCGGTGTCCCAGCTGGTCTCTGGCCGGCGTGGGGAACTGTGTCCACCTCATACGCTGTCCTCTCTGCAGTGAAAACAATTTGCCTAGAAACTAAACCCTCCCCCACGTGTTGTCCGCTCCCTTCCCCTTCCTCCCACCCCCGTAACAAAGATTTGTCTTGTCTGGATTATACAAAAGGCATAAAAGATGCAGCTCATATGAAAGGGCCAAGAGCAGCTGCTCCAGAGTGAAAACAGGGCCAGGGGGGCCAAATCCTAAGGGGTGTCACGCGCCGGGGCCACCTGATTGCTGCAGTCCCCCTCAGGATCCGGCCCACCGGCCTGTGCTCGTTCTCCGAGACAGCTGACGAGCCTTCAACCTAGGTAGCTAGATGCATGGTGATAAATATGGCACAGCTGGAAGGTTATAATGGCCGTCACCATCTGGGTGATCCATAGGCTCCCGGTACATATAGAAAAAAAAATCATACAAAATATAAGAAGCCTAATGCAGTGGCGTTACTGGAAACAAACAAAATGGGTTAAAAGAATCCCGTTTATCTGTCGTTCAGCTGCGGCGAGTTTGTCCCCTCGTCCTCTTCCTCCTTGTCGTCTTTCATGCCCTTCAGTCTCTGCCGGGCGAAGTCTTCGAACACAATGTCGTCATCACTGGCGGAAGACACAGGGAGAAGGTTACAACGGAGCGGGTGGGAGGCGACGGCGTCCCCTGGTGCCCGTGCGGGGACCTTGTTTCACGACTAGAGGCAGGTGGGCTGGCCTGGCCTCACTTGATCATACGGCTGGGGAAGTCTCATTTGGTTGCTGCTGTTATTGGGTTCGTTGTGGGGAAAAAGGGGCCAAGGGAGCCAGGAGCAAAAGCAGCCACTGAGAAATGAGTGCCAGAGGGAGATGGGGGAGACACAGTATATATAGGGCATCCTGTGAGGCCAGTGGTGTTTAGGGACATGGGGATCCTACCCTCACAACAGCAGAAGCTGCCCTTGAGCTAAAGAAACATCCAGGCAGCAGTGACAGTTTGTAAGGGGTGCGGAGTGGGGATCAGATGTCAGTGACAGGCGCAAAGGGGTCGCAAGGCACCTACTCCAAGGATCAGACCCTTAGAGGCCAGCACTGCTCAGTACAGGCTGCGAGGGCTGGTCCTGCCAGGCACCACATGAGACTGGACACAACCTCACGCCATCGTCTGGGGCAAGGGAGCAGGCCCCGAGAGCAGGGTTGCAATCGAAGCCACAGACCAAGGTTTAGTCACCTCTTGGTTCTCCCTGCAAGCCTGGAGTGCTTTTTAGTGGGTGGGTGACCTTAGGCACAGCAGGAGGAGATACACCTCTACCCTGCTATAATACGGGCCTCAGGAGCCAAAAAATCTCACCGCGTTACAGGTGAGACCGTGTTATACCAAGGCATGGAGCTGGAGCTGTGGTGCAGAGCTGCACTCTCCAGCCGCAGGCACCCGGGCTGGGGTCGCGCGGCGCAGATCCCACAGTGTATCCGAATTCGCGGTATATCGGCCCATGTTATATTGGGCTAGAGGTGTATTGGCTCCCGCCAACTAACCACGGTCTGAACCCGCAGCATTTGCGTTTCAAATAACTCCCAAAATTTGGAATTGTTTGGGCCCAGGGTTTTGCTCTCAGCTCCCAGCTCACCCCCTAAATCCATGGAATCCTCTGGGCTTCATAACCGAGAGCCAAAGAGGAACAAAGGGCCTTTTCATCGGGAACTGCCTGGTTTGTGGAGAGGGCACGGGGGCGAAGGGATACGGTGATGCAAAATGGCGCTGGCTATACAAATAATCAGGGATGAGTTCCTAGGCAGAGCGTTCGCTTTCCGCATTTTCGGCAGATCCCGCCTGTTTCAAGGGGGTTGGCTTTGTGTTAAAACACAGAAATCAATTGCACTATCTGAGGCCGCTTTCACAGGAAGACCTGCAGCCGCTGCGAGGGGCTGTGTCTGAGACAGGTGGATGCAAACCACTGACTGATGCAAACCACTGCAGCTGGCACATGGGTACAGCAGCTAAATGAGGGATTTGAGCATCACACTTTAGCTCAGAAGGTGCTCGGGACACCCATGACTGGGGGACACGTGGAGAATGTGGTGAGGGGGCCTCCTTCCAGCTCAACTGTATTGCTTAGTCTTAGGGAAGCTTTAGCATAGGAGGGGTTTATAGTGGCCTTGAGTACAGGATGTACTTCCTTTGGTTAAAAAGCCCATCAGCCTTTGGGAAATAAAGGTATTTCCAGTGACTTGCTGACTCAAAGCCTTACTAGTGGAACCGGAGCCCAAAATTTCATCGGGGTCAGGGGCGGGGTGGGAGGTCCAAGTACCGGAACAGAGATGGATAGAAACAAATCTCTACAGAGGGACCCAGACTTGGTATCATCAATACAGCTGATTTGGCTTCCAAGCTACCAATGTGCCAGATAGTGGAACATGCCATAAGGCACAGAGAAGGCAGAAAGAACTAGAAAGAATTTCCAGCAGACAAAGTCTGATGAAGAGAGCCCTGAATTTCCAGGCCTCATGGAGAATTTACCAGCTCAGGACTCAGCTGGGAAATGGCTTTGATCTATCCTTCAAATGAAACAAACACATTTTCACGCTGAGGCAAAGGGTGGGCAGCACAGTGGAATTCAGTTAAGAGGCGTGATGCGGGCATCTCTCCTCCACAGCGCCAGGCCGGGTGAGAGCGAGCTCCCTGGATCACATTGTACAGAGAAGCCAGAGTTCCACAGTGGGTTTCTAACCGGTATCTTCGTACCCAGGCAGGTCAGCCAGACTATTACACACTCTATCACTCTCTAACGTTCAGGACTGGATGTTTTTTGTGGCCCTCAGAAAGGCACCAGAGCCTTTCTCGGCTTGGACCACATCCTAGAAAACCATTTCCACTCTGACCCTGTCACCCCAAATCCCCACTCATATTTATAGGCCGGGGGGTAAATGTGTCAGGATCCAGGGGCTCTGGAGGTTGGGAATCTGGCTGACACTCTGGGTGCTCACCCATAGGCACCCACGGGTGGGATTTTCCAAAAGCTCTAAGTCTTAGGAGCTTTTGAAATCCTAGCAGCCATATTTCAGCACCTCCGTTAGCAGCCTGGTTTTCAGAGGTGCCCCATGATGCCCTGCAGCCCAGACTCTCAATCAGCTGCTGATTTGTCCCCCTCCCATTTCTAGGCCCAACTTGAAAGCCCTGGGGCCTGGTTTTCAGGCGCACCAGGTGCTCATGGCTCCCTCTGAAGGCAACAAGAGCTGCATGTGCCTCTCTGAGGAGCCAGGGGCTTGGTGGTACCAAGTCATGTTACCCCAAAATTTGAAGCACCCCAACTCAGTAGCCACTACTGAAAATGTGTCTGTTAGTGCCTGACTTGCACCTGGGCGGCTTGCGCCAATAGGGGGTGGACTCAGTGAAGTCAATGAGAGCCACTGTAGACGCTCAGGCCCTCTGAAAAAATCAGGCCACCCTTAACATGAGGTGGCTAAATATGGATTCAGCTTTAGGCACCCAAGGGTCGCTTATGATTTGATCCATAGAACTTAACGTCTCCCACAAGCGCCACTCACTAAAACCAGATTCCACTGTGTGAAGGCCGAGGCCGACTGTGAGAACACAATGACAGGGATGCAACAGAGCAAAATACAACTCAGAGACAGAGGAGGTGGTTTCTTACTGTGCTTTTCCTGTTGCAAAACACATGCAAGATGGTATCATGCCAAAAAGAAAGAAAAGAAACACACTCCATGCATTAAAGGTTACGTGCACGTGAGCTAATCATTGACTGTTACATGGAAATGCTATTGACCGAATTACATCTAGATGAGTTATCTGGTTATTGAGTTACATGCAAATGAGTTGATCACTGATTGAGTTCATATGCAAATAAACTGACATTCCCATACAGACCCTGGGATGATTTTTTTTAGCTTACTTTGTATCAAGCTCTATGAGATTTGTATCTATGGGAGCTTCATTCTCTGGAACTAAACACAGGGAATTATTGCACAGGGTTAGTTACTTGACAAAATAATAATAAATAACCGTTACACAATGTCTTTCATCCCACAGCACCACAAGCCCTGGGCACAATCCTGCCATCCTTGCTTAGACAAAACTCCTTTGGAAATCAGTGGGAATGGGATTTGGCCTCAAAGGCACCAAACCAGGACTGAAATGCAGCCACCTCTGGGGTGGAGAGTGGCGATCAACCCATACAGGGATAATGCTTAGTCCTGCCATGAGTGCAGGGGACTGGACTAGCTGACGTCTCAGGGTCCCTTCCAGTCCTAGGATTCTATGGCAGCACTGAGGAGAGGAAACTTTAGCCGTAACGCTGGAGTCAACACCCTGACTCATATAAAGAGAACCTTGGATCTTTACCTTCCACATGGAGCAGCCAGCTAGTTCTTCTAGGACAATCCACATGGAGGTCAATTTACCTGCCTCAGAAACATGAAGGGCCTGGACCACGTCTACTGCACCACTCACACAGGCAAAGGGGCATTTGCAACAGTGTCCCTGCCCATGCAACATGGTCTCCAGACGATTCCAGGCCCAGCAGGCGCCCATACACTATGGGACTTCCAGCTGCTATTAATCTGTATTCTGCTTGTTAGTGTTTACACAGACTCCTCTTCGAATACAAGAAGTGGTCTGAAACCTTAATTCTGGCACAGGCCAGTGCTGTATCTAACAAACCCACCCAGCCAGCAACACCCCCGGCCCACCGGACCTGGTTCAGACCAGCGGAGCAAGTCGCGAAGCCAAGTAGGGTGACCAGATGTCCCAATTTTATAGGGACAGTCCTGATTTTTGGGTCTTTTTCTTATACAGGCTCCTATTACCCCCCACAACCCCCTGTCCTGATTTTTCACAGGTGCCGTTTAGTCACCCCAAAGCCAAGAGAGGATTAGAAACGGGTTAAACTCACCATCCCGGTGCAAGGGCTCTTCCTTGGGCTTGGGGTGCATAAGTGTGAAAGGGAGCTCCACAGCAACGTCACTGAAACAGACCCGGATGAGAAGCGCTGGATTAGGGGGACCAGGCCTTTAGCGGCTTTGAGAGCTGGCTCCTGAATGCCACTGCAGCTATTTTAATGAAATACTCTGTCCTGCCCCGGGACGGGCCTGATTCCTGCCCCCAATTGAAATTCTGCCCCTGACGCCCACAGATCAGGCTCCGGCCCTGAAGCATGCGGTGTAGACACTGAGTATTGCAGTGTGTCTACAGGACACTGATGACTGGTGCGGGCTCTGAAGGCGCCTCTCTAGCGCCACCTGTTGGTGGATTTGAGTATTTTGGCCACCGCGACAGGCTGAAGTGTTTTTCCAATGGCAAAAGAAGCATTTCAGCCGGAGTGGAGGCCAGATTCTGCTCCCTGTGACATCAGTGTAAATCCTGCACACTTTGATCCTGGCTTTATAGTCGCCATTTCGATTCTCCTCTCACACTCATGTTTCACTTGGAGGGTGGTGAAGCACTGGAATGGGTTACCTAGGGAGGTGGTGGAATCTCCATCCTTAGAGGTTTTTAAGGTCAGGCTTGACAAAGCCCTGGCTGGGATGATTTAGTTGGGATTGGTCCTACTTTGAGCAGGGGGGGTTGGACTAGATGACTTCCTGAGGTCCCTTCCAACCCTGAGAGTCTATGATTCTACGATTCTAAGGCAGGTGGGACTCCGTTCAAGTCAGTGGAGCACCTATCACTGTAGTAGCCACGCTCCGGGCGATACTCAGACCATGCTGACACATGGACACCCCAGTCAATGGAGTAAAGTTGGAGCTAATGAGAACAGCATTTTACCCCTGAAATGATAGTGTCTCCGCTCTACCCTTCTTCTAACAGGCTCAGGGGCCTTGTCTGTTATAAAGGCCTGAGAGCCCTACTCCTGGATTTGACTTGCCAGTCATCTCCCCTGAAGCATGTTCACCGGCTGGAAGGGCAAGACGTGGAAAGCTGAGCTCGGCATTTCTACTTCAGGAACGTCTGCATTTGGACAGAGTCAGAGCCTGTTTACTCGGAGATTAGCTACAGGGCTGCTTCCCCTCTAGGCCCCCGTGAAAACAAGCTCTGCCTTTTCCGCGGCTCAGTCAGTCTAGCTGTCAGCGCTGGTGCAAGGAGCTAGGCTTGCAGGCTGAAATCTGGCTTAGCCACCGCAGCAATATGGGATCGGCAGAGACTGGGTGTGTTCCCCGCACGCTGCCCGCCTCTACAAGTGAGAGGGGAGATACTGTAGAGGGCACAAGGTCCTCTCACTGCCCTATGTAGCATTTAATACGTGATAAAGCCGTCAAGCTGCGGGACAGACACATTTCTGAATGGAAAGGCTTGATTCATGCCCTTGCATGGTCCCCGTCATTAGCACCGGTTATTCTCCTCCTCATTAAAGCCGATTCCTGACAGCACAGACAAGTCAGGACATGCAGAACATGCAGTGTAACAGACCAGGCGGTGATTGATGGGGAAGGCCAGGAAAGGAGGACAGAGAAAAATCTGCGATAGGGAGGTTGCACAGAACTTCCAGTTCTGCGCTGACAAGCCCTGCAGTTTATCCGTTTGATGTCTGGGACATTTGCAAAACAGACTCTAATTAGTTGCAAATTAAATAACCAGCTGGAAAACATCTTCCTACAGACTTAAGTACAGAGACGACTTGAGACATGGCACCGGATGAAAGGTAATTCCAGCCTCGCCAGCGGACCAGCATTTGTTTTTTCTCACGGAAATAGCGGTTTCCATTCTTTGTGGCTCAGCCCCACTGAGATGGCAGAATGTCAGTTCTACTTGGCTCCCTCCCTCTTCTCCTTTCGCCTCCTTTCCTGGGCTCCAAACAGCTTTGTGGTTAGTCACTTGCTGAGACTGACTCTGTGGAAAGACGTTCATGCTGCAAGAGCAGCAATTGTGTTTCGATGGCCTATTGGTAGGGAACAATTTATTGGATAAACCCAGCCCGGCTCATAGATTCTCCACTGCTGCTGTAGCACTTTCGTGAAGATGCTACGACGCCAATTGGAGAGCTTCTCCCATCGGCCGGTCAGTCCATCTCCACAAGGGGCGGTAGGTAAGTTGACAGAGGAAGCTCTCCCACCGACTACACTCGGGGTAGGTCGCTGGAACTGCGTCGCTCTGGGCTGTGGATTTTTCACACCCCTGAGCGACGTAGTTTAACCGATGTACCTGGCCAGAGATGTACTGGTTTTAAATGAGACACACAAAGCAGGTGAGGTCATATATTTTACTGGACCAACGCCTGTCGATGAAAGAGACAAGTTTTGGACACGAAGCTCTATGGAGCTTGGAAGCTTGTCTCTGTCACCAACAGAAGTTTGTCCAATAGAAGTAATTACCTCACCCACCTTGTGTCTCTCATCTCCTGGGACTGAGAGGGCGACACCACCGCTGCAAACAACGGAGGAGAGTTTTTAAATGACAGCAGAGATTCTGAAGAACAAGACCGCAGCTCAGAGCGCTGCTGGTTTGCCATATGAGCACATATCGCCTGTCTCCGAGCCCTTCCCCTCACTCACTCAGAGCCTACCTGCCCTGGGCCAACAGGATAGTCCTGGGAGCCATGGCCTAGCTCAGACTCTAGGCATGGCTGCTACCAGCACAGAGCATCTAACAGCAAGTCAGTAAAAGGGCTGGGTGACAAACACAAGATGGCCCGACTGGTAAATTTAACTCTTACAAGCATCCTGCAGTTCTATAGCCAACATCCCTGAACGGACAGATGGCAGCGCCTCCCAGTCTAAGGATTGATAGAGGCGGTAAATAAGGAACTGAGTGAATAGTTTATCTGCAGAGTTTGTCATCTCCCTTCAGTGGGGAAGCCAGGAAGAAATGCTGGGGTTTGGGTGGAGAAAGACTAGAAGAAAAAAGAAAAGACAAAGTGGACGAATGAAAAGCTGGCAAGGGATGACCGGGAAGAGGAGAACCACGGAGGGGACTGAAATCGTACGAATGAGAAAGCTGGGCTGCAGGCGTTACCTGGATGCCAGATCTCCCAGCAGGCTGGCAGAATTCAAAGGAGACAAGAGAATTAGTCACCAGTTAACAAAAAACAAACAAACAAACAAAAAACGCACAGGCAGGCAACAGGTCCGAATGCAGGAAAGAGGCTCGAGATCAACTCCCGGCTCTACAGCTCCTGGCTTGATCACATCACCCCGAGCTTCATGGGAACAGGTGTGTCTAGCCCAGGTCCTGCTGGGATCCCACATTACGCCATTCTCAAGCAGGTCTCTCTTTGGCATGTGCCGTTTCCCGCCCCGTGTGTGGGAACCAGCAGCACAGTTTATGGGGTGCTTCAGGGCCTGAGGAGAAACTGTGGAAGTGGGGGCGGGGCTAGAGACAGGAGATAACCACCTGCCTTCCCCACCAGGGAGCTGGTAGAATCATAGAAACGTAGGACTGGAAAGGCCCTCGAGAGGTCACCTAGACCAGCCTGGCACGGAGGCAGGACCGAGTCCCTCAGTCGCGCTTGCCCATCAAAGGCTCCTGACCTGTGACCTGCCAGGACCCACAAGCAGGAGGGCAGCAGATAACGTCAGGGGAAGGTTGTACAGCAGATAAGTGAGGCCTCCCCCTTACAAGCAGAGACACCTCACACCCCTCCCTGGGAAGGAGCCATCTCCCCGGGATCTAACCTGAGCAGGCCCCTCCCTGTCAGGTCCCTCTCCACAGAGGGGAAGGGATGGATTTGGGACGGAGATGACAGATGTCTGAGCATTCAGCCTGGCACGGAGACAAAGGCAGGGCACAGGCGATGTGCAGAGTGCGGCATTGGGCCCAGACCGCCGAGGGCAGAGTTAGCCAGAAACAGGCTCAAATCTGAGGCTAGATCCAAGCCCGCTAGGAAGGGCAGGGCTCAAGTAAGGGGGACGGGGGGTCAGAGCACAGCTGGGAGCTGGCTTAGTAAAAGGAGCAACAGAGACTAGTGCCGGATCAGAAGGCAAAGCGCCAGCCAAGTCGCCTGCCTCCCACTGGAGAAACCAGCAGCATGGGCCAACCCATCAGTAGCCCACACCCAGCTAGTGACTGAGACCAGCAAGTACCTAGCATCCCATCAGCCCCACTGGGAGAGCTCCCTAAAGATCCAGGGGTTGCCATCGAGGATGGGGTGATTGGAGTCAGTCTCCTCCACGGGGCAGCTTCCTGCAGCCACGGGTGGGTTTCTGAGCCTCGGTCCTCCCAGCACGCGTCCCCAGTGGCTGCTGTATTGTGCCGTCCTTTAGTGGCTAAGCATCTCCGCCGGCTGTCCTTTGTGGAGCCCGCCTGTCTGCAGGGTCCAGTCAGCACCCACGGGGTCTTATCGCATCACTTCACCGCAGCTGCTCGCATTGCCACCCCCCATACTGAGGAGAGAGGTTCCTTATAACCCCACCCCCTTTCCCAGCAGGCCTTGCCCTGAGCCTACAGTTCTAATGCTCCCTGGGAACGACGAGTCCCAGGATACCTCAAATATTCCATCACAACCCAGCAGGCCCACACCCTCTTCCATTGACACGTTTGAAGAAATCCTTGCAGTCCTCACTCCCTCCCCTGGTCCTCCCACTTGGAGCGACTGATGTGTGGGCAGGAGCTTTCACCCTGTGGGTGAAGGGACTGGGTAACCCATCCTCTCTGTAGGCTGCCTAGTAGGAAGTATTGAGATTGCATGAAGCCACGTGCCAGGCCCTAGCAGCAAAGGTTGCTGGCAAAGCTAAGTCTCCTGGTCCGGCAGCAGGACGTTTTGGGGCTTTGCTAGTCTGGGCTGCAGAATGTTTAACTCCAGCTATAAAAAAAGTCACCTGCCTCCAAAACCCTCTTCCCAGCTGGAATCAGTGGTAAGGGCTCAATTCAAGCCTCAGCCAAACAGCAGCGGTAGAGAGCACACGCCAAACTATAGGAAGAGGAGTTATTAATGGGAAATCGGGATTCTTAGCTTCCCTGTCTGGCTCTGCCACGGATACACTGTATGGCCCTGGGCAAGCTGCTCAGTGGAGCGTTGGGAAAGTTAACCAGGGCTTGTAAAGCGCTTTGAGATCTGCCGAGAAAAGTCACTGAGGGTTTGAGCTGAAGCTCACCGAAGTCACTTGGAGCAAACGCTGCCACCCATTCAGAATTCACCTGCACTAGAGCCGGAGCTGCTCACAGCCAGGAGAGCAGGGTTTGGAGCAACACAAGCCTCACTGCAGGCTACAGCGTGTCCAAATGAAGGGACTGTGGGAAGCAGTGCCCACACCACTCAGAGCGTGTAATGGGGGGCCTTGCAAAGAGTAGACCAGCACATGCTGTCGGGCTAAAGCAAGGAGTCAATAGCCCAGCCCTGTGAACATTACCCCATTCAGGGCCAGATAAAAGAAGATTCAACAAACCCTCAGTGTAAAAAACACTTTAAACGTTTCTTCCTTCGTGAGTGCTTGAAAGCTCCATCCAGCTTCTTAAACTTTGGGGCATGGCCATGTGCTGGGGGCGTGGCCATGTGCCGGAGGGTGTGGCCATAGGGTGTAGCCATGTGCTGCAGGCGTAGCCATGTGCGGCAGGGTGCGGCCATGGGGCATGGCCATGTGCTGGAGGGTGTGGTCATGGGGCGTGTCCATGTGCTGGAGGGTGTGGTCATGGGTGTGTCCATGTGCTGG